>CM036538.1:28106681-28706681 GCA_020745685.1 Tautogolabrus adspersus
GTATCAACAAAAAAACATTCTGGCAAGCAGAAAATAGTGTAACTCAGTTTCACTATGTGCATGAATATCCCACCGGTTTCTCACCAGTTTGATTAAATAAAGATCATCAGCCATGCACACTTGCTTGCAAGCGACATGTCATCTCACCCTGACTTCTTGCGGATTTTTTTTTATTATGAGGAGACTCTCTGGAAAATGTGCAGATGTGTCAGGGTGAAAACATTTTGTGAAATTTTCGGGAGAGCAGTGCTTTTTTTTTTTTTTTTTACAGTGTATTGCACGATCACAAAGATGAATGATATTAGTAATTGATCATAATCTTCTGAACATATGTGTAGATTTACCTGACAGATTGAAATATTGAAGTGTTCTGAATGAAACTGCGTAAAGTATCAGTCAAAGCACATTAACATGAATGCATAACTATTGTTGCTGAATATTTGTCTCCCATTCAATTGCATTTTTTTTGCAAACAAATAAGCAAAGAGAACATCTGCTGTATGTGGCAAAGTACCAACAACTTCATGCATTTAACTCTAAATAACTTTGTCCGCCATAGTGTCAGTCTGGACCAACAACAAAGAAGTATGTGTGGTTTACTCTACACTGCTTTAAACTGCCCACCTTCAGCACAGCAAGATGCAAATCCCAGGAGATGATGGTCATTCAACCTGCCTTTGCGCATGTCTTACCGTGCCTTAATATTTAATAAACAGTTCTTGCAGTTGTATGAAGGCCTCTTTGAGCTACTTTAAGTTTCCACATTATAGCCCCTCCTGAGGAGAGGTGAACATGCCTAGAGGACTTCTGCTGCTTGATGGTTCATGAAATGGGATTCTTTGCTGCAGCCTAATAATCCCCTCCTCACTAAACTGAGCTCTTCTTTCACGGGCTGTCAGGTGCATCAATGAAAACAGAGCACACAGTTGATGTTTTCAATTTACATTGTACACCCACTAATACTACAGTATACACAGCGATCCCAGTTCACGTAATGACACCCCATGATGTGTTGGTGTTGAGAGACATTTTGACATCCATCACAGTGGTGTCAAGGGAGATGTTTTGTAGACTCAAAGCCTCCCTTTGAAAGTTGCTGAGCTGATGTCTCTGATGGTGCTGCAGTGCGTTTTCTGTCAGATGAATGCCATCAGCACAACATTTATCTGCCTGAGGATCACTAGATTTGTTCAACTTGCCTAGAAGATGGTTATCATTATATTGCACTGTTTCTGAACCTTTGGCCATTTTTGCTTTAATTGAAATCAATTTACCTCCAAATGTAAGCCAAGTCAATATTGATGCATTCGCAGTAAGTATGTCAGGATTGGAAAAGTAATGTCATTGGAAAATGGAGAAAAGGAAGGAAATGTAGCAGGGATAATGGACTTTACAGATTGAAAAAACAAGACAGAGAAAAAGAGAAAAAGCCAAGCAGGCTGAAATGGGAAATGTGTTAGCTAAATCAGACTGACAGAGACCTAGGGCTGCGTCAATATATTGATGAATTGATCACTACATCCTTAGAAAATTAACCAGCAACTATTATGATGACTGATTAATCAGTGAAGTCGTTTCTCAAGTGAAAACTAAAACTAATCTGTGTCAATCAATCTTCAATCTGAGTCTTTAATAGCTTGTGTTTTTTTCATGTTTTTTATACAGTCATTAAAAGATGAATAAATTGAGACTTTGGACTGCTGAAACAAAAACAAGGACTTTGAAAATATCACAAAGACTTTGTAAAACTTTTAAAAGTATTTCCAACATTTTAATGACAATTACTGAACAATACGTTGTTTTTTCAAGAAAAGAGGCAGCAGATTAATTTATCATTTATATGAGTGTTATTAAGGCTCCAGTGAGAACATATTGATTGACTTTTTAAACAATTGGACACCAATATCTGAGTGCTGAAGCAGCACAAATCAATGTTTTGAATTAACAATGGATCACATGGTAACTTGAGATGTTGCTCTTGGTGACAAACCAAGAGATAATTATTGTTCTCTTGACTCTACAGAACATGTTTATATGTAACAGTATCAGCTCAGTGTGTCTGTTTTCTGTGACTTTCCTGATTTGATTAATTTTAATCTCTTTGATCAGCAGTGCCTCCACACAGCAAAATAAAGCTCTGATAAATCTACTCTACACTACTCTGCAGACAGATAAAGTATTCATAACACTATCACACAGTAAATGAATAATTTATGTATCTCCACAATTATGATAATATTATACATTACTATATTGCGTTGGTCTGCCATTTACCTCAGTGAAGACTACAGTATGCAAATATCTGTCAGTGAATGTTTCAGCTCAACCTCTGCAGTCTCATTCAAAGGAGGATCAATACTTTCCAGCAGATCAATATGAGTGCTTCACAAGTTAATTTTGCAATTTAAGAAATAGAGAAACAACAGTAAGAAGCTTATAGTTTTTGTACCGTGCTGTAATACTGTTAAGTTAAAAGCTGAAACTGAAGTCATGGGAAGAAAGTCAAGATTATAACTTTTTTAAATTAAATACAAGTAAATACAAGGAGCTATAGCAGCCTTTGGGTTACTGGTACCAGTGACTGAAGATCTATTAATTTCCTTTCCTCAAAGCGGCTACATCTTACATGAAATTTGAAATGTAATTCACAAATATATACAAATTAAATACAAGTAAATACAAGGAGCTATAGCAGCCTTTGGGTTACTGGTACCAGTGACTGAAGATCTATTAATTTCCTTTCCTCAAAGCGGCTACATCTTACATGAAATTTGAAATGTAATTCACAAATATATACAAATTAATCTGCATTTTATTGATATCAAAAAACAGTAAATATGATATTCTCCATGTATGTAAAGTTCTAGTTCTATATGACGATTGTGGTTTTGGGTTGTATTTTTGCAAGTCTGACTATGTGTAGGACAATATAAACAAATGTTAATCCAACATTTTCTTATCTAGAAGTAACTTGAAATGCCAGACTGATTCAGTTCTTACTTTCTCGTGTTTATTTCTGCTCCTTTGTTAATCCTAACCAGCTGATAATGCACGTTTTACTTACTTTTGTCAATGCTTACAAAGGAGGGAGGGGTGGGATAATTAATGGAGACAATACAGATGGCTACTTCCAGCAAACAGGATGCTAACGTTGGTTGTTGTGTTGCATGGCAAATGTTATCTACAGCTAGCAGGCAGCTTCTAGTTATCAGCAACTGGTTTTTGCTGTTTTCATTATTGAAAAATGAATATTTTTTATCACATAGTATTAAAACCTAGCAGTGCTACAGCTTTTTTTGCTCACAGCTGAAGTAGTTTATAAATCCACAAATGCCGTTTATGATGTCTTGTTGTGTACTTTTTGTATTTGTTTTGTTCGATAGTATTGCATGGAATTAAACGTGTTGGCATTGTACATTTAGAAACACCATTTTAAATTATTTAGCCAAGACATTCAAATCTCAGTTTCTATAATAATATTGCTGTTTTTGTTGTTGCATCAAGACTCAATAACATCTGCCAAAGTAATCCAATTCCCAGTGCTCAGACCATCACAATTAAATGGTGCTGTTAGTGCTTGAAAGTAGTTGTCCCTCTAGAATTTAATTTAGTAGAAATGTATTTAAGCATGAATGCAATACCAGGTAAAAGAACGAGAATAAAATTGAAATTTAGTACTCTATTTTCATACTTTACTTTCTTCTGCTCTTTACCACCTTGGATGTTAGGACTGTGTACAGTCGGGATGACATTTTTACTTTTGTAATACATGCTGCAATGTGCATGAAATCTCCTTGAGTTTGCATAGCCACTTTACTAATAGTGTTAACCTCTGTAAGTTAAAGACTGATTATTGGGAGTCCTACACTCTAATCTGTTAAGATGCAGAGGCCTAAAAACCAGGAACAACAACAATACATTACTTTTTTTTATGGACTGAAAATCTTGGGAAAAGAGAGAGAAATGTATAGACAATAATGACTAAAATAAGTGGATGTGTCTTTCTTTTCCGTTGCTTTGCGGAAAAAACTGAGCAATTTTTCAGGATCTGCTGATTAAGGGCTTTCTTAATGACGCAATTTGTCTCCTCCTCTTCCAGCACCAAACCTTTGACAGATATGGAAATTTGCTGGAGCAGAAAGTGGAAGATGCCCAGAGTGACACGTCTGTTTCTTGTATTTATTGCCGGCCTCTGGAAAATGGAGACTTAAATTACACTTTTTAAAAAGTTTTACATCCACTTCACTTTATGTCTCTTTTAATAAGGCACAGAGGATAGTAAGAAAAGGACTCCTCACTGTTTAATTAGCGAGCGTCTCGAATAAAATCTGATGGTTTCAAGGCCGGAGGAAAATAAGAGAAAGTGTGGGAAGTCTTGCAAAAGGATCAGATGATAACTTACTGAACCTGTGTCCCTTCTGGCTCCTATTTACTCGACATTTGTCTGCCATGTTGCCCTGGATTGGTGCAGTAAGGCAACACATCCGTCACCATTGGGGAGATGTATTCTCTCCTCCCTCCTCTCTGTCTCTAAATATCACTCTCTCCCGGCCTGATGCTCACTCCCTAAATGCACCAATATCTCGTGCTAGTCGGTCAAGCTATTTTCAGCACCAGCAGAAAGAAAAAGGGTTTATGGAGTGCGTGTGGAAGTAAATATCTCTATGTTTGTATAAGGATTATGGGTACAAGACTAAAACTGTGGTGTGTTAATGTCTAATACCCAAGAATGAGTTCAATGTAAGAAACTATGAAAAATGTAAAAGATTTTCTCTGATCACAAGCCAGTGAGTCACTGGCCTCAAAGAATCAGTTCAATGTAAGAAAAAACTTCCCACCATCACATCCCGTGGACCAATATATTCAATTCAGAGCAATTTATGAGCTACATGTAAAAAGATCTCCCAACATGCTATGTTTCTGATTAGTAACGCAATGAATATAAAGACCGACCATCAGATTGTCACACATTGTTGTCTTTTCTTTATACACCGAGCTTCCCGGCTGATAAGTCACACTTTTTGTTGATTAGACTACCAAAGGGAAATGTTTGTGGGCGTTACAGTTGCAATAATTTGCCTTTAAGCTAACGTACAATGATTTACTCACAGGGGAAATTAAGTAGAAAGATATTATGCAGTTTATTGCTTTTGTGAATTTTACACTTGAGTACAGTTGTTTTCCAGTTGTTTCATGATGTAAGTAGATGGCAATATCATGTAGCATAAATAGGTTTTCTACTTTCTATAGAAACAAGATGCCAACATTTGGTTTGAAGGTTTCTTTAAGGGTTTAATCTGTTGTTTTTTTAGTTTTTTCAATTTCTCGAAAGTTGACTTTATTATTCAAGAGTGAAATCTCTCCTATTATTAACAACTTTGGATGAGTTTAAAAGGAAAAAAAGCTTTGTAAGCTTTTGTATCTGGTCTGCCTTGCCCCCCTAACTTGATCATTTAAAATCTAGAACAACAGCTGACTCAACACCTTCTCTTTTAATTTCTACACCTCTATATCAAATGTTGAAAACATGCAGAGCTTTATTGCTGACAATGATCTCATATTCATTCTCACATTTCTGTTGTAAGGGTTTAGATTTACTTATTTTCTTAAAACTAGTAATATGTGAATAAATAGTGACTGAAGGAATCGTCATTGGTTGCTGAATCTTTTAATGCTTGAAAACTAAGTGTCAATAATTAAATGATGATGACTGAACTTAATTTTGAAGCCTCTCCTGATGCTGTTGTGCATCATGGCTCACTGTCACACTGTCACGGCTTACTGGGACATATAAATAGATACCTGTCATAATTAATGGTCTGCTATGAAGTAAAAAGGCTGCTGGTATAGAATGAAAGTCTGAAGTATTAATGTTGAAAATATCAAGCACCTGTAAAATGTGGCATTGTCTATGTGTTGTTTTAAGCAAATCCGTGAATGCAGACCAGTTATTTCTGATTTGTTGGTTAAACATGCTCCAATCACTCTTAAAGATCCCATATTATGCTTTTTCTGGTTTTATATGCTCTTTAGTGTGTTTTCCAGGTGTCTTGTGCATGTTTAGGCACATCTATGTGCAAAAATTCAAAGTCCGCGGAAATGCGGCTTCTCCTACCTCCTCCTGTTAGCAGTAGCAGTAGCTGCTTGTAACGCTCGGTTCTAGCCCCCCTCGTTAAAAATTGGCAGTATGATATCACACTGCGATGATTTCACTGATCCAAGCCCATTGGCTCGTTGTGGCAAGCACAAGCTTATGCTGCACATTAGCTACATTCCCAATATGGTAAAAGGGGCACACGTGGGGACCCTGCTCGGGGGGGATTCAGAGCGTTGCAAACACAGGCAGATGAGACGGGCTGCATCGATCGGCAGTACATGAAAACAGACACTTTTTTCGAACATTAGCGATTGTGAACGTACTTTAGTAGGCACATAAATTAGATATATGAACCCCAAAAAGGGCATAATATGGGCTCTTTAAATTGACCCTGATTATTTCATATTTTCATCAGAGGAATGTTGAAATATTGAGAAAATAAAGATTAAAGAATTCCTGATTTAAAGAAAGAAATATGTATTTGAAGTAAACTCTCAGAAGAAGGCAGATCCACTTCAGCATATAGAGGGTCCCTCTTAGATGGACTTTCCTCATGCCTGCATGCCACCTCTTGGCAATTTCTCTAAAAGAAAACACACAAAACATTTGAAGTAGGCCAATATATTGTTGAAGGACCTTAAAAGTATATGTTCTTTTGTTTATATATATTTTAAATTTCAATGCATTTTTTAAAATGACTACACACAGAAGTCCTCATTTGGTCAGTGTAAAGTGATAGTCCTCTGTTGGTAATACAGATGTGTATGTGTGTGTGCGCGTATGTGTGTGTGTGTGTGTTGAGAGCCTAAAATTGACCCACTGGTTGCTAAATCAGTTTCACATGTGCTTTTCCTGTCAAAAGTCGTTTTATTTCTTAAGTTATAAGAAGCTGTGTATCATTGAATATAATTTTCAACAAAAAAATGTGAACGTTTAACTTAAACAGGTGCTTTTGTGCTTTGAAGTTTAGGGCACCTTTCTCCATACTCTATTTTTGTGTGTGTCTTGTGTTTACTGTTACTCTTTACTAGATAGATAGATAGATAGATAGATAGATAGATAGATAGATAGATAGATAGATAGATAGATAGATAGATAGATAGATAGATAGATAGATAGATAGATAGATAGATAGATAGATAGATACTTTATTGATCCCAAGGGAAATGTAAGTACTGATGAATATTTCATGGAGGATGCCTCAATAAATACAGCTTTAAAGTTTTTATTTTATTTTACAATCTGACCTATTTGTTAGAATTTGAAAATATGCTTACTTACACCCTCCAGATTTTCTTTTTTATAAATATGAATCATGTTTGGGTGGTTATTGTCCCAGCAGCTCTAAACAATGGCCGTTGTCTGCTTTGTTATTACACATATTTTTGGGGCCAACCCTTTAATTTAAGTTTTAAGCAGCTTTAACTTCAGTCACTTAATCCTGTTGACATTGACTGATGTCACAGCCCTCCTGTCCTTTACTCAGCAGACAGACTCTGCAGCATCATCATGACAGTAACTCAATTACAGTGAAAAGTTGCTGTCAAGGCACAAGAGTTTCTCTTCAACAGACATCTACCCACTCGACAGAGTCCAAAAGAAATCCAACCTGTGTTTGCAGACACACAAATACACAAAGGCAAATGTAAACACACACAGATACAGCCTCATCCCATTGACCAGCTGCTTCTTCCAAGTCACCCAAACACTGCAACTGTTGTACAGAGCCAAACAGGACCATATGGTATGTTTTGTTTCCTGTTGTTGACGTTGCAGTATCATGGGCCAGAGTAGGACTGGTCCCTTGAGTGTGTGTGTGCGTGTCTGTGTGTGTGTGAGAGAGAGAGGGGGAATAGGGAGGCAGAAAAGGCGAGAGAGATGCAGAGAAAAGATGAAAGCAAAAAGGAGAGAAAGAAGTGAGGCACGTCAGGAAATGGAGGAAGAGTGTTTGCAGCTGACTGTCGGACAAACTGCCTTTAGCTTTGTGATTCTCTGTTACACCCCTGCATTGCAGCACTCCCTGCAGGAGCTAAGAGGGTGCAGTCTTTTCCACATCCCCTCTGCCTCCCTGTTGGAGACAAATCATCTCGATCAAAGTGTCCCGGCACACTTTGGCAGCAGCTGTTGTCTGCACATGTTTGATATCGGGGGCTTTGATAGTCATTTGTGCCACTCTTATTGACG
The DNA here is from genome assembly GCA_020745685.1 of Tautogolabrus adspersus. Classification (NCBI taxonomy): domain Eukaryota; kingdom Metazoa; phylum Chordata; class Actinopteri; order Labriformes; family Labridae; genus Tautogolabrus; species Tautogolabrus adspersus. The sequence goes on from CM036538.1 coordinate 28,114,963, forward strand.
TCCCAGTGCAGCACAGGCCTCAGGCCTGACTCATCCTTTGTGGAGAGGACATCTAGTGAAGAGAAGGGTAAAATTTTACTCATTCACAGATTCAAGGAAGAGCTGAGTTCGAGTATCCCATAATGCACTGGGAATCAAAGTAAAACCATCACTCTACTGTCAGTTCTTTGGCTGCATTGTGACCTTGCACTAAAGTCTGCCGAGCAGAAAGCTGCTGAGTCAGGAGGTAGCTTTTTATTGATTCTGGTCAGGAACATTAGCTGATTACACCTAGTGACCACGTTCATAATGATGAATTATTTTTCATCACAGGAAAGCTGTGACTTCAACTGTAATTTCTTGAGAAATGAATGAGAAAAAAACAGTTGTGTGGCTGTTTTTCAGATAATTTTTACTCTTAACTTAATGTTGTTCTTTGCAAATATGTTATGTGCAGAATATTTCAAATAGCACAAGAAGAGCAACTGCTGACATATACATCTTATGAATATTTGAAATCAAATTAATTAATCATCAGTGCAAGATATATATATTCTTAAAGGTTTATTTTGGGGCTTTTTATGCCTTTATTTTAGAGACAGGACAGTGGATAGAGTCAGAAATCTGGGTGAGAGAGAGACAAGGGGAATGACATGCGGAAAAGGGTCTACAGGTCGGACTTGAACCTGGGCAGTCTGCCCAGAGGACCACAGCCTCTGAACATAGGGGTGCCCGCTTCAACCACCAGGCCACCGGCGCCCCCCAGTGCAAGATATTTTAAGAGATTTCATAGATTACTTCCTTTATTAGAGTAAATCATATTTCTGATAACGCATCCTTTGCAGTATCTCTATCTAAAATGCATCAACAAAAATGAAGATGAATGGACTGGAATTTCTGTAGTGGGCACAATCATTCATTAGCATCCAAATATCATTTCTATGGAAGCCTTAAGAAGACATGTTTCCACACATTGTAGGTACTTAATTTTCCTGTGATCAAAAGTAATTTCCGGTTGTTTTCTCTAGGTCTGGAGTTATTTATCTCATTATCTCAGGAAAACAAAGCTTTTTATTCTATTATAATAATACATTTATATCATTAACTCAAACAAAGCTGTTTTTTCTTTTAATACCGGGATAATTTGTTGGGTTCTAGAAAAGAAAACAAGGCTGGTCACCGATAGGAGACCACCACATACCATGCTGCTATTGCTTACTCTGATGAGGTAAGCTAGGCGTATTTCTATGTTTGTTTTGTGCTTTTGAAAACTCTGGCGGTACCAGATAAATAAGTCCAAATCTCAAGAAAACAACCCGAAAATACTTATTATCACAGGAAAATTAAATAAATCTAAAGCGTGGACCCCTGTCCGCTCAGGCCTTCTGTGATCTCCTATGAAGGAAATAAAAATGTGTTTTCACTTGGAATAATGTGGCTATGATTCGTGTACCAGATATATTTTCAGATTCAGATTCAGAGAACTTTATTAATCCCAGAAGGGCAATTCAGTTTCACTTCCTACCGAGTCATTGAAAGAAGCAAAGACAACATAAAGGAAACAAACTCATCACAGCAGCATATTTTGACCCACTCCTAACAGATTGGAGCTGTTTGGTTTGGTTTCTTCCATCAACATTTGTTTTTGAATTTTTGTTTGCTTCAAATGCAGGCTGATTAAAATGCAGGCTGATTAAAAGTGACTTTTGAGTTACTTTGTTGTGTTATCTTTGTACCATGTAGATTTACGGTGAGTGCTGCCATACTCTGCATGAATGCCGTTGTATAATTACTGAATGCAGAAACTGTCTATAGAAACAGCACATTATATCAGTTAGCTGTTTGTGTGTATCCCTTTCACTTCTAGATAGAGTGTAAACTCCTTAAATCACTAACAGAATAAGAATTCCTTAATTATCCCAGGGGGGAATTTGGTTGTAAAGCAGTAGGATACTGTATATAGTATATAGCGAGAGTTTCTGAATAATAATAAGCTATGTACAAAGAACAGGGAATTGAATATATTAACAATATTTACATATATAGATATTCACAAGGTGCTGTGTTGAATGGTGCAGATATTTCACAGTGTGTAAAATTGTTGGCCAGTTTGCAGACTACACAGTTACAGTAAAAATAAACACAATACAGTGGAGAAGGTTCCAGTTGTTGCGGTTAAATAAGTACAACTTAAATAGTCCAGAAAATGTTCAGACTAAGTGTCTGACTCTCAAAAGGATGAGTTATAGAGCTTGATAGCCACATGCAGGAATGACTTTCTGTAGCGTTCTGTGGTGAAGTGTTCCTGTGTTTTGCCAGTACATGGTGGAGTGGGTGTGAGACATTGTCCAAGATGCCACGCATCCTCTTCTCTGACACTGCGGTCAGAGAGTCCGGCTCCACCCCCTCAACGTCACTAGCCCTGCGAATCAGTTAATTGAGTCTGTTGGAGTACGCTACCCTCAGCAAGCTGTCTGCTGAGCGAACCAGGTTACCAATTTCATCACCTGTCTAGACTGATTTTATTTCTCAGTCTGGCTGTCACTTTGTGCCAATAACATAAATGAAACTCTATGAACAAGAAGAAGGGGACTCTGACTTTGTCTATAGTAAAAATAGAGTCAGTCTGCCAGCGCCTCCTCATTTGACTCATTAACATAATTAACTCAAGGAAACCCCTGTGACCTTGACACTGCAGCAGCTTTGACTCCGGCACATTATCCTCGATAACAAACAGCATTTAATTTTTAATTGTCTGTTCAGTATGTGTTTATTAATTTGTTTTAAAGAAGCTAAACATCGATTCTGTTACACTCATATGAGAATATAGGAATATGGGAATTGTTTCGATCTTGTTATTTTAAGATGCAGTCCTGCCTGTAAGAACAGGTCCAGGATTATTTGCCTACAGTTGTACATTTCACCTTGTTAATCACTCAATAAGAACATTGAAATAAAAGGGTGCCTCAAGACTGTGGTCAGCATGTTTAACACAAACTCACCTTCTGTCGTTGTTGTTAATTCAAGGTCAGGCCAACATTTCACAAGCAACAGAAAACTTTGTCTGCATGGCTGCAGCTACAGCGAAGGCAATGACAGAGGGTTCTGCCAATAAACATGTGTAATGTATTACACTATAGATTACTATGCTAGCTCTCATGACTCCAGATGTTTGTTTACAACAGTACCTACTTTATTTTCTGTCCAGCTTGTTGCCTGGTAAAATCTAGTCTAACTTCATCTACTGAAACTCTCAGCAATAAAGAGAGAAGCAAATTTCCCCAAATTGTACATCTATCCTTTTAAAGTACCCAAAGGATTCCAATGTAGTCTATGTTTAATTTAACATATAAGGCTTCAAAAACTCCATCACACAAGTGTCTTTATCTTGAAGCATCTCAGTTCTGAAACCAGGCAACTTGTGCGTCCTCATTTCCGATTGCTGGCTTTGTTCTCCCATGTCCTTCACCCTTCACTGACGTTTACTCTTACCAAGCCTACTCAGCACTCAATTTCATTTGAATTTAGAGTCCCTTAAGTTGATGGCAAGGTGAGTTTGCTCATTACCAGACTGAAGTACTTAGAGAATCTGATAAAGAAACATCCATTGGGCATTGCAAGAAAATTATGCTTTGCGGGAAGTGAAATGTCGGGCCTTAATGAAACAAAAGACCATAAGCATCTCAAAAAGTTTTCAAGTACTTTGCTTTAAATACTTATTATGCACATTTTAATTAAACTTGGGAAAGACATGGAATACAAATTCACAACTTTGCAGCACATCTGTATAAAAAAGGAGGAAAATGTATGCGGTCTGATGCATCAATTTGAAGCGAGCTCTCCGCCCTCCACTGGCAGAAAAAGCTCAGTGCACTGTTACCTGAAGTAAAAGGAGCCACCTCACACTGGCTTGTGACAGCTGCTGGCTGAACATGAGCACACGGAAAGGTATTTCCCCAAGGAGAGAGAGGAGAGGAAGGGAGGCATTTGAGGAGAAAAGGCTGGAATTGAAAAGGGTTCAAATGTGTAGGAAAGTGACTCTTGAGACACGTTCTCGTGCATTTGTTGATTTGAAATCAATTTAATATGCTATATTGATGTAACTCAAACCTACTGTATAAGGGCATAACGTTTTTAACCTTATTTCATATAGAAGCCTTATACTGTCATTTCATGCATGAATTTCTTGGTCACACATCAGTGGTTTCATGATGTAATAGATCTCACTAAACACTACAGGCTGCATTTATGTTTGCTTTGTAACAGGAGATGATGCTTTGTAATCTTCTCACTTCCAATTATCATTGACGAGCCTCCTGAGGGATCATTGAGAGGCAGACAGGTTGACCCAATCATTCATGGTGTTGGTTCTTCGTTCCGAATCGCTTTAACAAGGAAGGCTCTCTCCAGAGGGTTAAATCACACTTCTGAGATCAATTTTTGGAGATCCAATTAATTGCATGAGCTCAGTGTGATGATACTGTGTGGATCTGTAAAGTCGGCACACCCTTATGAGTTTGTCCACCCTCCTACGACCCACCTCTCATGTTCTCCGTCTCTGATCTTTGCAAACGGTGGCTTGATGGAAACGTGGCCCCTCCACCCCCAAAGCTTGTGCATATTGATCTTTTACAACTGCCCTCCAATGCTAGACCAAAGAGTGGCGTGCTGCAATCAGCTGTGTGAGCAGCATCACAAATAAGCTTGGAGGGAGAGAGAGACAGAAAGAAAGAGAGAGAGAATGAGAGAGATAGATGGAGACAAAGCGGTAAAGGGGCTGCGTGCGTGAGTACATTGAGGGAGAGCAGAGAGAGAGTAGGGAGGTGTGTGTGTGGAAAACGGGGGAGATGGTGAGCACTGGAATAGGAGGAGGAGGAGGGGTGTAGTGCTGCAGTGGAGAGAAGTGAGAGGAGACTGCAGTCTCTGCTTATGGGAGCGATCAGACTATGTTGCCACAGCTCTGAGGGACTGAAGCCCGTACAGTTTTTGATATTGGATGGGCCTCCTCGCAAAGAGGAATACCACATCTGACTGGTAAGTCTTGTTCAAAGATCTTTTTAAATTAAGATGCAGTTATGCGGCTTGGATTGAAATCAAAATGTACAACTAGTAGTTTGCTTCCTTAGAGAATATTTTCAGCATTTTTAAACTAAGTGAGTCATGATAAACTATTACAATGTGATGGTATTCTTTAATACCTGAATATTCTTGTGAATAAGGATGTGTCACTGCCTTTTTTTCTTGTTGAGTGATGCTGGCCAGTGATGAGCTGCAGAAATCACAGGCAGATAAGGACTGAGTGCTAATGACATTAAGGTAGACACAAGGCTACAACAAATAGGGGGGCTTATGAAGGTGTTTTGAAGTTCTTTAAATTCTTCCAACTAAATAATCATCCATCATTTGACTGCAAATAGAAGACATATGCTAAGTTAGGGAAGTCGGAGTTCTGATATATCCCTGAGTCAAATCAGGAGCACAGTCGTTTATGTGTATTTCATGTTTAATTTGCTGTGCATATTTCTTGTACAGTCTTAAAGTGATATCAAGTTCTATTTTTTGGGAGCTGTTGCAGTTTAAACTTAAATTATAATCCTGATACATCACAGCAGGGGAGAGCAGTCAGCATGCAACTCATGCCCATACCCGCCGCTCAGGCAATGACTTGACACTGGCCTTCAGCCAATTTCTTATTTGATTGGATGGTCACCTCAGCCATAGTCTGGTTCTGGGCAATTCTAGTCCATTGATGGACACTATCAGGATTGCTTAGCAACAATAATCTGCAGGCCCACAGCACACAGGCCTCCATTCTCTTTCCTATACTGTACTGTGTGTAAGCCGCACACATCTGACCACATATTCTTTACCCTACGGCGAGAGTAGTCTTCTCTAAAATACTGATGTTGGAATGCAATACTTATTGATCTGTTTCCTGTGAGTCAAAGGAGATGTGGTTACATCATGAGTGCTGATGGGGAAGTCTGAGGTCTGCTGGTTATCTGTGATGTTATGATACAGATATCCTCACATTCACTCTGAGCCTATTCAGATTTAATATTTAATTTATTCATGCTGATTGTTTAATGCATTTTTCTTTCATGATTCTTTTTCTTTTTTTGTATCTTACATTCCTGTCTAACTGCACATACAGAGCTTGCTTTCCAGCTCTTACAGCAGTATGTTAAGCTACAAATGATGAAAACATGTTATGACCCTTTCTGTCAAACAACTCCCCTCCTTTGAATTCTTCACCCTGGAGCAAGAACAAACAAACCAACAAAAAGACATGGTGATGCTCTGGCTGCAGAACCAGTCAACAGTTGTAAAGTTGCCAATTATTCTTAGGTATCATGTTGAGCTGGTGGAAGCAGGGAAGCATAAAGACAGTGTCCAGTTCAGTACTGAAATACCATATTATCTGCCCACAGATATGTATGACACTGCAGTAACATTATTCTCGTTGCCAAAATCTGAATCACTAAATCGCCTTTGCTCCGAATGTCTAATTAGTGCAATGCTACTCTCTGCTTATGTAATCTTATAGAAGACAACAAGGAGAAGCATTTCTCATTCACTGCACCAGATTATAACTCACTGATTCTAATTTAATCCAAACTGAGTCCATGCTACAGTTGTCAAATGTGTCCAATTATCTGCAGCATATGTATTTCTCTGCTTTGTGCAAAAACATCGAGCCTCATTTACACCAGAGCTACAACACCTTTCTTCTCAGCAGGAAATCCCAACAGTGTGCTGGTCATTCATAGCCTACTTCTGCATAGATTAAAAAAACTTGCTCATTTGAGGCTGTGAAAAAAAACGATTGTGTCAGCTGTTTGCATTGGATTGACTTTCTACAGGATTAAAAGGTGAACCAATTTGAAAAGACACCTGCATTTAATCTTAATGCGTCCTTGTGCATCTGCTCGGGGGTGATCTCGCGCCTGGAGCAAATCAATGGTTTTGTGCACAATCTCTGAACTTTACATGCATTTATAAGAAGCCCTGTCTTACTAAACACACATAATTAAGATATGAAATTATTGATGTCTCTATTATTCCTTTAACAGTTGAGCTACCTGATTTCCTTCCTGTACAGATGCAGGTCTTTCTCTCTAACACTATAGTTCTATAGGGAGGAATACTCACTTCAGTTTCCACTCGTTCTTCACTCTGACAGTAAATTCTCACATCATCGGCGTAATGAATTACTTAATTTTCCTTTCATGGCTTTTATATCTTTGAGGATTTCTCAGGTGAGAATTTTACGAAACTGTTTTTGGTTTAATCCTTCACAAACAATAAATACTGATTACTCCCACGCTTTGACATCAATGTACCTTTCACAGACCTGAGTTATTCCACTGCAGCTCTTGATCTCATCATCTGTCAAACTAATAGGATCATCTTAATCTATTAGTCAGTAACAATATAGTTTTAGTAGATGTGCAACAACTCACTGATTCATCTGTTTTGTACTATTTGGCACTTTTGCTTGACAGCACAGTTTAGAGACAATTTGGGGAAAAAGCTTGTTGGCACCAGTCTCTCAGACCAAAACAAAAACCCCCTCAGCTCACCGCTTTCTCTCCTACCACCCCTTTCAGAGTACTGACTGAGTTCAGCCATTTAGAGGACTGATCTCCATTCAGATATGCAGCCCAAAGTTGATTCACTTTTTATTTCTTCGGAGTATTTTTAGACCAAACAGAGTATTTTTCAATTCAGAAAGTCTGTTGGTTCTCCTTAAACTGTATTCTTGCCACAACAGTCCCCCATTATGTCTCGAAAAAACAACATCACTGAGTGGTGGCAGGGCTAATGGTTGGAGAGGGAGGGGTTCATGTGAAAAAAACACGTGTTAAACATGTTTGAACCCCTGACGAAACATAAACTAGCTGAAAGAAGCGCCATCTTGTCGGTTGTGATCACAGAGCTGAGAACAACAAACCAGAAGAAGTTTGACATCACTCTTTTTTAGATAGACATTTCTCAATATATATTTAGTCAGGATATACTTTATATCTGCTTTATCAATTTTAAAAAGGTCACGTTTTACTTCTTTAATACATAATTGTGTAGATGAGGCAGTTAGGTTAGCCTTGTGTAAAGATTATAACAGGATGTAAAAGCCAGTCTCACCCATCGGTACCTTTAAATGTGGTTAGACTTTAATTTTGGCAACTTTTGACCTACAACATTTGTCCGATATGACAGCTGGAGTGTTTATGAGTCAGTGTAGATTTGCCGCAGCTTTTCCATGAGCAATAAGCCCAAAGCTAGCTAATAATGCTACAACTGTGTCTTCTTAACTGTGAGCTTGAGTTCAGCTCATACAATGACTGATCCCATAACTCACCAGGAACTCCAGTTCTTTATGTTATTTCCCTCCGGTCTCCTTTTCTCTTTTCTCTGTATGAGCATGAAGTAGATTCATAAAGCCCTGGAATAACCTGTACTTTATGTTCAAGTTAAAACATGTTCAACTCAGCAGATAAATAATACTTTGGTTTGCTTTAACCACAGTAAATGACACACACTTGCATTTTTCCAGCGCCTTTGTAAGCAGTTTTAGCCTTCAAAACTCATATTCTGTCTGAACTCACCTCAAGGCTCACCAACAGCTTAACACATTATTATTCAGGGAGTCTTTCACTGTGAGGATACCAAGCAACCAGAGCTCTAGCTTATAGAAGCTAGACTGATTTTAACAACTTGGCATACTTAGTCATCTCTGTGATTGTTAATGGTTTGTTTTAGAGATTTTAAAGTGTTCTTTTCTTTTTCTCTCTGTCATGATACTTTTGATGTCTTATGTGAAGCATTTTGAAATGCCTTGCTGCTGAAATGTGCTTCATTAAAAACACATGCCTTGGCTTTCCTTACACTTCTGTTCATAGAGAAACAACCGTGTAAGAACTAACAACAACTAGCAGGAGATATAACTATTTAAGTGACGTATGGAGACACCTGTTGATCATTTATAGTGCAGTCACTTTGCTCTTCCCCCTTTTTGCAGTTTTGCAGTTTTGCACGATGCTTAGCTAATTACTTCTCTTTCAGCTCCATACTTTTAAAAAAATAACGTTATAATAGAATCAAATTTTGCATTTAGCTCTTGGAAAGAGAGTAGAAACGAGTTTTTTTCCCTCCTCCTTTAGAAAAAATAGATTAAAGGCACCAAGCAACAACCTTTTTTCTGATTTTGTCAACTTAACTTATCTCCACCACGACGTCCTGCTCTGAAATCCAGCTTCTATTATTTAGCTGGAGCATTAATCATTGACCATAGGCGCCTTGCAGTGAGCGCCATGGGTTACAAATCGCACCAAACCAAGTTTCTACATACTGTTTCTATGATTGGTAATCTAATGTAGTTCTGGTTACTGGGGGAAATAAGTTGCACTGTGTAAAAAATAATAAAGTGTGTGGACCACTCGGCTGTAAGACTACATAGAAATGAACTGACGAGATGTTTTTGTGTCAAAGTAATATACTTCTGAAACATAAGCCATAAGGATGAAGTGTATGAATATTGAAGATCAAATGAAGATTACGTTACATTTTTCTCCCGGTACTTTTGTTCCAGTTTCACCATAGAGGTCATGACACTTCTTTGGCATATCTTATCCTCTCTTTTTGTCTGATCTGTCTGTGCTTCAGGGACGCTGCACCTAGTCTTTGACAATGAAGTTCAACTTGTTCAGACGGCCAGAGGCTGTGGAAGTGACCGAGCCCACAGGTGCCACCACCGGGACCATGGCTCCCACTGTCCCCCCAGCTTTCATCTCAACATCTGCCCCGGACATCACTGGGTCCAACAACACAGAGATCAGCAAGAATGACATGTTTGAGGAGATCAAGAGCAAATTCTTGAATGAAATTGATAAAATCCCATGTGAGTAATGGTGCAGTTTATCCTCTCTTTCTGCTGAGATTTGTACATGTGAGAAACTCCAAAGCTACAAGTTAATCTCCATCTCTCTCTGTTATCTGAAACACACAGTGCCTCCCTGGGCTCTGATTGCCATTGCTGTAGTGGCTGCACTGCTCATCCTTACGTGCTGCTTCTGCATAATCAAAAAATGCTGCTGCAAGAAGAAGAAGAATAAGAAAGGGAAGAAGGGCAAGGATGGCTTTAACATGAAGAACATGCAGGGTGGTGAGGTATGATGCACTGTGCCCCACACATGCTGAAAAGACACTTTAACAGGCTGTGTTTAGTGATGATTTGCCTCTTCTTTTCACAATCAATACATTTCCAAAGCATGTATTGCTGTGTATTAAAACTTCTGCAGTTCAATATGTCTCTAGCTAACCACATTTGATCTTTTACCAGCAGCTTTTGTAGCCCAGGCTGTAGAGGACACAAGGAGAGCTCTCTTCCCCTGCTTTTATTCGATGTTGTTGTGGTGGTTGTTTAAATGTGTGACATATTCCATTGTGGCTCGTGGTGATAAATGACACATTTTGAAACTGGTTGGCAAGGAAAAATGAGCACCATAAGTGGAAAGTTTCTTTCCACCAGTTGCAAGAACTTAAAGCTGCATTTTAAAATAAATGAAGGCATGAGACCCCCAGAGTAATTGAGAGATTTTGAAAGCTAAGGATGGTCAATCAGAGGATACATCTTGGGAAAGTCAATGATTCATTAAAGGAATAATCTAACTAACATCGCCATATATCGCCATGACTGCAGTGACGGTTAATTAAAGCGATCAAGAACCTGTGCCCACATTGTGAATGTGTTATCCCCAGCTGAAAACAAGTGTGTCATTACTCATCATGATTGTGGTGGTGGTGGTGGTGTTGACTGCCCCTCTTTTTGTAGTGTGTTTGGTGTCTTGTGAGTTGAATCTCTTCCTCTCTCTGCTCTCCTCCTTCTTTTTGTTCCCCGCGTTGTGTCTGTCTTGTGTGTGCACCGTGTTTCTTGACTGGTGGACTCCTGCTCTACGGTAGGTGGATAGCTCACGGTGATGCTCTCTGACCCCCAGGGCAGAGAGGGTTTCATGGAATGAAAGTCGTAGCTTCCTTTGCTCTTTTTCTTTTACTTTGAGGCCCTCCCAAGTTTTTATTTTTTTATTTTGGTTATGACAGCTTGGGAATGTTACAATGGAAAGCTATGATGTGCTCCATAAACCCCAGAGAGGAGAGTCTAACCATCTAACACATTGTTCCTGGGACAATGTACCTTTAACACCAATATGCAAAGTATTGGACTAAAAGATGACATGCAAGACACTTTTAACACTATTAATCTGTGCATGTGATTAAGGGCATGGTTGGTTGTTTGGGAGACATGAAAACTGTGATGATAAAACTGCATGGAGAGCCAAATACTTCCTTTTGGTTGTAAAATACAAACATGAGGTTGGATGAGACAATGGATGACCTTTTACAGTCAAGGTCACCTTTCGCTACAATAATAAAACTGTAGCATCTACATTATTCAAATAGCTGCCTGTGCCCTTTAATCATGAACCATTTACTGTAATAATTGTGAGCAAAAAAAGGGAGGCATTTTTTTCTGGCGCCTCATACATTCAAAGGTGAAACAAAGGCATGCATTGGATTTTATCTTGAAATATGAATGTTTGACTGTATGGCGTAATATAACAACCAATTGCAATCTTGCTAAAAGCTTTAGGTTATCTGAAAGGCATCTCCTTTCACTAGATACTATGTTCTATTTGGCTTTTATCATTTTAATATGCACTGGCCTTCGCTCTTGTTAGCTAGTTCCTTGGGGAATTGGATGAAAACATTAATCTCCCTGATTGTTAGGTGAAATCAAAGCCCTTTGAAAAGGGAAGATGTATGCATCTGATTTAATTGGTAAACATTTTAATGCATATTGCCCCTCTTAGTGGTACTAGCATGCAAAGCCTCTACTGACTCTGGCTGTCACTTTACTGCACAAGCATGTTGAAGGAACTGAACTAAAAACACTGGAGAAGGTGTGCAGAATTCCCAAAAAGTATGTGTTTATGTGTAACCAATGACAGATAAACCCCTAGTTATTATCATCAGGTGCTGTGCAGGTAAGCAGTAACCAAAACATGTATCTCCCACGTAAGGAGCTCCAGTGTCTGTGGCATGCTGGCTGTTGTGGGAGCGCTTTTTTCTGCAGCGGTCTCCTGAGCTTTTGACACCTGTGTATGTCTTGTTATCTGCACACCACAGAAACTCCAGGATGAGGAGGATGATGATGAGGGAGAGACCGGACTGACGGAGGAAGAAAAAGAGGAAGAGGAGAAAGAAGAAGAGAAACTGGGGAAGCTGCAATACTCTATTGATTATGACTTTGAGAATGCAAAGGTATGTGGTCACTTTAAAATGCATTACACATATTGTTAAGCTTTTAGAAGAAAGATCAGTTGGCCTATTTTCTGAAGCATAGTGAACAGATTCAAATGTAAAAAACAGAATTGTAATACAGAATTCATATTGGAGAGTGTGGCAAATGTTCTACTCTGTTTGTTCATCCATACATATACAGGTATAGATATATGAAGTTTCATCATTTTGCAGAATTTAAACCAAACTTTTGGAAAATGCACTGATCTGCTTACTTGCTGAGTAAGGGCCTGATTCCACAGACAGCACTTCTTGCGCTCGCAGTGCCCACAAACTCTTTGTGATGAATTATCATAACCCTGGCTCAGAGAAAAAATCACCACCATGAATCCTTTTGTCAGTGGCATATGGACACACTGTTTATTAAATGAATTAATGATGCTTAGTTGTTGAATCAAAGAGAAAATGCTTTAACTTTGTCAATAAAAAACAGAGCTGAGAGGTACATGTGAGGTCTTATCCATTAGTTCCTCATGTATAACTCACTCAAATGCTTAAATGATATATCTACACTGAAAATGTATGTATATATATCACAGTGTGACAATCGAGTGACACTGAAAAAAACCCTTCTGACATTCAATATGTTTCCATTTGAGCAGGAGGTCTGCGGTGATTGATTGCAAAGCTCAAGTTGTCAGATGATGTTATATAACCCGTCTCTAGAGCAGTGACCCTGAAAGAGATGAAAAATTCCGACAAACTTTCAAATTTATTTTGCCGTATAAAACTCTGCCTTCACGTCTTTGTCCCTTACATCCACACACAGCTCACAGTTGGCATCCTTCAAGCCGCAGACCTCATATCCATGGACTCAGGTGGAACATCGGACCCTTACGTTAAAGTCCAGCTCCTACCTGAGAAGAAGAAGAAGTTTGACACCAAAGTCCACAAGAAAACACTGAACCCTGTCTTCAACGAGACATTCGTATTCAAGGTAAGGCCTGTCAGTTTGTGATTGCCTCTGCTGTTGCAGACTTTGGTGCAAAAGATGATTGCATCCTGATTTCCATCCAGCTCTGCTTATAGATGAATTGATGCAGCTGTAAACAGAGAGATATCAAACATTAATGAATAATAGTGAGCAAATTTGCTGCATGAGCTGCACAAATAATCATCTTTACCCCTGCCAGTGTGTCCTTTAAACTGTGTGGGTGTAATAGGACTGGCTGTGTCTTGTCACAGTGTGTGGACTCACTGGTCTGTGCAGCTTTAAGTACATGCTGCTCTTCCTTTCCTAGCTAATAAAACCCACAGAGACTTGACAAGGCTCTGGTTCAAGCTGGTAGCTCTGTCTGTGCAGCAGCAGAAAAACACAGAAACAGAACTTTTCTCTATTGAATAGAGCATGAGAGTTATTTGTTGTGTTATACTGTGAATGCTTTCTTTTTTCCTATTTTGACTAGAAAGGTTTTAATTTTAGCTGTCAGCATTAACAAGATAATCGTGATTAATAAAGGTCTGAAATTGATGCATTCATTTTTTTAAATCACAATTAATCGCATGCTATTTTGTCCCTTTCACGCACCGTGCAGCCTCTGCAGTGTCTTCCTGTACTCACAGTGTTGGAAAAAATGACGCTGCAAATTTAAATGTCTCATTTCATTTTTATAAAGACTTACAGCTCAGTTGACGAATCAAAGAAAAAAATCCACCTTATGACATCAAACAGTTCCCTTTTCCACTGTTCCTTTTAGCTGTTTTACTTTAAGTTAATGACGTAACCTTCGATGTAGCAGAAGGTCCTTACATTATTTCAAAAATAAAAACAGGGTTGAATTCAGACGGCAATTTAAGTACTCTCAGCTTAAGACTGTACAACAAATCAAAATAAAAGCCTAACAATTTTTATTTTAAAATGCGAAACCCTGAATATGAAATTTCGCTGGTCTTTGACTATGTGACAATAAAGCATTCTTGATGATGATGATGATGATGATGATGATGAAATAATGGAATTTCAAACACGATAAAAAGTGTGATTAATCGTGATTAACTGTTGAGCGATTACGCCCAATAACATTTTTTTTAAGTTTGACAGGCCTAGTTTTAATTAACTTTAGAAGTCTAACAACGTGCATGCAAAGGATATAAGCATTCAAAATTGACTTTTTCTAACAGTATGTGCCTCATTTGAACTCAATTCTGTTTGTTCAGATTTTAAGCTTTCACTCATTCACAGGTTTTCCAATGTTCAATCAATCAATCAATCAATCAATCAATCAATCAATCAATCAATCTTTATTTGTATAGCGTCAATTCATAACAAGTGTTATCTCAAGACGCTTTACAAAAAGCAGGTAAAGGACCTTACTCTTTGTCTATTAATATTACAAAAGAACAGGTAAAAAGACCTTACTTATTGTTATGTTACAAAAAGCAGGTAAAAGACCTTACGTATTGCTATATTACAAGGACCCAGCTTAATCCATTTTAGTGTGGCAAGAAAAAACTGTTGCTGCCAAAGTCATCTTGAATAAAACGCATTCTAACATTAAGAGTTCACTTAATTTCTTTCCATGTCATTGGAGGTTAACTTTACTTATAGAGTCGTATAAACATAAATAAAAGTTAAGAACGTATTTCAAACCAAATCATCGTGTCTGTTCATCAGGTGCCCTACGAGGAGCTGGGTGGGAAGATTTTGAGCATGTCTGTTTTCGACTACGACCGATTCTCCAAACATGACGTCATTGGAGAGGTGAAGATTGCCATGAACACCATCGACCTCGGACGACCAATAGAGGAGTGGCGGGATCTGGAGAGTGCGGATCAAGAAGAGGTGCTGTTCAGAATCACACTTTATAAATTCAGATTTTAAAGAATGATTGATTATAATGATTTAACCATATAGGTGTTTAAAAAGGTTTTTGTAAAAGTCTGCAAAAAATGCAGGCTAACATTAAAATCCCAATCGTCTTACATCAGTTCCATTATTTTCAGGGACTTGTTTTTGAAAATATTTATACCCTCATAGGCATAAAGCAGCAGATCTAAAAACTTTTAGATTCTAAGCCTTGAACAGGTCTCAATTCAAACACATAATTTAACACTTATCAAGGATAACAACTTCAATTTCAGCTCAAATGAAAAGTGCAAGACATAAAGTAGCTGGGGGATTTTCATTTAAAGGAAGAATGTGCAACTTTTTGGTCCAGTAGATGTTGCCCTTGAGCACCAGCATGAAACCAAAACAAACTGCTGTTTGACGACACGTCTGTCATACTGAAGCCTCCGCTCTCCTGCAGCGACACACCTCCAACAACAAATGATTAGAACGCACCATAATTAAGCACCGTTAAGTGGAAGCGGAGGACAAAAATGTACTTTGCTCAAGCTGCAATTGCCTGTGGCCTGCATTGTTGTGTAAGCAGGCTAATGTTAGCACACTTTGGTTAACTCATAGATTCAAATTGCACATACATTGACACAGAATGACCGTGAGCTAAACACACTTACGTGATATCCAAATAAGCAGTGAGTATGTAATTCTTCTTTTCTCTAGTCCTTGACTAAAACAGCTTTACACACAAGGCTGTCCTGTAAACATGATGTAAACACGGTCCGACAATTAATACAGCTGGTGGGACTCAAGCTTCTGACTCATTGTAGACAGTCATGACTCAGAGCATATACTTGATTTCTGCTGTATTTATATGTAAAATGTTGCACATTCTTCCTTTAAGTCCATCATTACTCTCTAAAACTTCTTCCTGATGTTTGCTGATGAGCATTAGTGATGGTCATTTCTGTCTCCTCTCTCTGTGCTGACCACTCAGCCTGAGAAACTCGGAGACATCTGCATCTCCCTCCGTTACGTCCCCACCGCCGGGAAACTCACCGTCTGCATCCTGGAGGCAAAGAACCTGAAGAAGATGGACGCCTGCGGATTATCTGGTAAAGAAATGCAAATATCAGTGTTTTAAAGTTTTAGCAATTGGTGCTTTTTTATGGTTTAGGCTTCAATTCACGTTTGTCTATGCCAGCGGGTTTGAATTTAGTTTCAAAAGAGATGACTGAACAATAAAAGTTGCTGTATTTTAGGGGGAAAATGCACCAGTTCTATTGGTCAAACAGGCCGAATACATAAAAGATAGAGAAAAGACTACTCTGCATACTCAAGCTTAGTCTGAGTATTTCATACCAGAGACCATCTTTTGTTCTTTATAAGAGCACATTTGGGACTTAAGGGAATCCCAGAGCCTGTATTGACCTCAAATAGAGCAGGGGATTGTCATGCGGGTACACCTGGGAATGTGGTTCACCATTGTACTTCAGCAGGACCAGATACAAAATAACAAGAACAAAAAAAATAGATCACACTAAATATTTTAGTTAATGATGTATAGGAAATCAAATGACGGAAAGTGATACGCCATAGGTAAATATTGCAGAAAAAAAACAGGGAAAGATTAATAACAATAATTCTGTTGGATAATCTCTATTGCTGATCCCATTGATGCCCTTTTCAGATCCTTACGTTAAGATCCAGCTCCTGCAGGGGGGTAAGCGCCTGAAGAAAAAGAAGACTACAGTGAAGAAGAACACCTTGAACCCTTATTATAATGAATCTTTCAGCTTTGAAATCCCCCTGGAACAGATGCAGGTACAGTACAAATCAAACCAAACTATGAATCCTTAATAATACATGTACAATACATATCTGTGAGCAAAGCAAAGTGCTGTGTCTCCACTTTAGAAACGTTTTTAAAAGTCATTTAAATCCATATTTTGATTGAGTTACTTTACAACAAAAACATCACAATCTGTTTTGTTTTTTAGAAAATCTTGGTGGCAGTCACAGTGTTTGATTACGACAAGATCGGTAAGAATGACGCCATCGGGAAGATCTTTGTGGGCAGTAAGGCGTCAGGCCTCGGCCTGAAGCACTGGTCCGACATGTTGGCTAATCCCCGCCGTCCCATTGCCCAGTGGCATCCGTTGCAGCCAGAGGAGGATATCGATGGTCAGCTGGCGTCCTTGAATGCAAAGAAGTAACATGCTCCGCCCACCAGCTAATGCACTAACTCTGAAACCCAACCCCTGCCCCTACTTTGCATGAAAATCCATGATTTACCAAAATGACAAGTCGTCATGAAACCTGCTCAGCAAAAAAGAGACATCTTAGAAATCCCAATCATTCATGGTTAAGTCAAAAAAAACTATTTTAAACATCACATTTCACACATTACTGTATGTTGGGAGGAGTGGCGTCGAGTTATCGGATGATTGCCTCCTGAATGATCGACTTTTAGTCTTTCTTTCATTTGATGAAACTCAGAAACTGATTTTAAGGGTGCTGAAACTGAATGAGAGTCCAGGTGAAGACAATGCTGGAAATAAAGCTTTAGTTTAGTTTAGTTTATAGAGCATGCTTTAATTACCTCCCCACTGCTCTGCATACTCCATTCCCAGTATTGTAGCTTGCTATTAAGTGTGCTATAACTTGCAATAGAAAGTACCGTAGTGTTGGGTTACTTCCTGCATAGAGTCTGTTTAAGTCTATTAATGCAAAAAAGATTAAACTGAGAATGAACGAGATAAATGTCACTAAATGCTGCAATCCATGTTGCAATTTATTTGAAAGAAAAAGCAGTTTTAATGATCATCATCATTTTATAAGCTAACTAACTCAGAAGGAGATACATACAGAAAACCGTTTGGCAGGGACGACAGAGTTGTTTTATTTAAGTTGCCTGTTTTCATCTATGCATTTAGGAACAAAATGCATTTCTGTGTCTACAAACGAATCTGATGTAAGACAGGAGAACAAGGGTGCCTTTCCTGATATGACTCTTTGAGAAATACACTAAGCTTCTTTGTTGTGTTTTGAAGGGGAACTTACTGAGTTGAAATCATTCAAAAGCAGTCAGGGACACTGTGAATGTGCCATTTGAGATCTGTATTGAGCTGTGTGACCACTTGGATGTACAACCTTACCTGTCAGAGGACAAAGTAAGGCTACTTAGGAAGGCTAACCAATTATGTTCAAACCCACGATGACTATGCTTCTTTTAAATCCTGCTGTTGCTTCCTGAAAACAATGCCGTCTGATGCATTTTGATTTCGATACCCAATGAATGGTTTGTCTGTCTTTTGTTTTCCAATGAGGTCGTTTACAGAACACGCTGCAGTGCACTTCAATGCTTGTGAAATAGATTCAGGATTTCAGTCAAAAAGAAAATGTTTTTTATAGAAAATTTAATCTGAACTGTAAGTTGTAGCCGGCACTTTTTAAGAGAACGGGAATTCAAGTAAAAATTGCATATTTGTAAAGGCAAATGCTACGTCAAACATATAATACGATAAACATATCTTGGACCATTTGCTTGAACCAAATAGAGCTGCAGAATCTAACATTTATCATGCCTCGCAGTATTTCATGTCGTTTGACGGGTTCAGTCATCAGCCACAAGCTTGTAAACCAGGAGCCAAACATGATGGTGTTCAGACATCATCTCAGACATACTGCACTGGGGTGGAGTGTAGAGGGACGGAGGCAAAAAACGGTAAAAGGATTTTCATGTTATAAGCAACTCAACACCTCATTCGGAAGTTTCATTCAAATGAAAACCACTGAAATATGATGTATCTAGGAGCACCCCTGAATTCAGAATAGTATAGAGGCAAATGTGTTGCAGGCTGTAAAAATATTTGATTCATATACAAAGATTTGATTGAGAACTCTACTGGAAAGTTCAGGTTGTAGGATAACCTATTCAAGCTGTAGCCCTCAGAGTTATTTTATTGAGTCCCAATCATTTGTACTCAAGGAGGACTTCGCTGTGGCCGTAGTTAATGTGGAAATATAACGGAGGAGCTCAGCTCAATAAAGAAAAATAAAATTGGGACACGAGGAAGAATAAATAAAGCCTCACATTCTCATCTAGGAGTGAGAAAACATGGATTGAATATTCTCATTATAACAAAGGGTTAAAAAAAATGAAAAAGGAAATGTGTTGAATGTTAGGTGCCTGCCACTCTTATAACAATGTGACCACCCTGCAGAATAAAAGAGATCAGAATCAGTAGTTCTTCTATGAAATACCAAAAAAAACCATATAACAGTAGAAATACATTATATCAATTATAGTGCACAAAAACATTCATTTCAATCAGTCCAAGAGAAAACGGTTTTAACATTCAGGTTAATTTTAATAAAGTAAAGCAATTGTTTCAACTGTGAAGTAATTGGTTTAATTAAGTCATATAATTTCATTTAATATTAATTTATTTAACCAGGAAGAAAAACTTGTTTGGATTCAAAAATCTATTTTTTCAAAAATGTCCTGGTTAAGACAGGCAGAAGCACATTTAACAGAGTTTCTGACAAACAACAAGCAGCCTAATAGACGAGCTATATATAATTAAGATAAATAATTACTACACTTTAAAAGACAAAAATAACAAATTCAAACAGCAAATATTTGTCAGGATCACCCACAACCTTTAATATGAACTATGACGCTTTATAAAGAGACGTTTAGATGATAGACATGACACTATCAAGGCTTGAGTTTCCCTCCTGAATTTATTTTACATCACAAGAGCGGAACTCAAAAATGAGAATAAAAAAATGTGGTTTTTAATGTTTAATATTAAATTCTTTAATTTTTGTGGTATCTCTATTTCAATGGTACACGTTGTGATTAAATCTCAGAATGAGCTTTTACAGTTGCAGATAAACATTCAAATTGAAAAAGCAGTTTTTTGCTTCCGTGGGACGCCATAAAGTCATCTCAATTAATACTACTTATGTAAGAGGATGAACAGCCGCACACTGATTGGTCCATTCACAGTACTTCTTCTTCCTGTTGTTAACATTCTGCATTGCGCAACCTTTGTGAATAAGCTACAGCATGTATTTAAAAGAAAATGTAAATAGCAGCATGTTTTAAAGAGAAACCATGATTATATTGTGTATGTGTGTTTGTGTTCTGTGTCCTCCTTTTTTTATAATAAAACAGAGTAAAAAAAAAAAAAAAAAAGAGTATGCACTGACTGCAAACTGTGTATGTGTTATTGCTGGATGAGACTGAATGTATGTCTGGATTCTTCATGTTTGGAGTCACAGGTTTCTTTGTTGCCTGAAATGAATGCAGGAGTACTTTGTGTAACATATGTAAACTAGAAAAACACTTCAGTTGCCATAATGCTGCATGGTTGTGTGGTTTCCTGTCACTGTTTGTATGCGTCCTCTGTGATAAATCCAGTGTTATAGTATGCTTGGGCTACAAGTCGTGTAATTATAGTTCTTCTCTGCTTGCATATACTGTAGGTCCCTGATCAGTGAACTGTCTATATGTCTAAAAGGTGAAAATGTGCCAGCTCCTTGAAATTCTATCCCAGCGTACCTAAAGTGTTTCCTTTATTTACTCCTGCCAGACAGGTGTCAAACTCTAGTTTTTTACTCGTAGATACACTGGAAGAATGAATCGACTTGTAGCCCCCTTGTTCTTTACTCCATTAAGTTTTACCTTCTCATCTTATTGCTTTTTAAATAAACCTGCTCTCACTTGTCAAATTAAACCTTTAATGTGAGGAATGAAGAAAGCCACTTATTTGCATATGACTTAACCAGCCTTAGTATTCAATTTAATTATAGTCATTTGTGTTTTGTCTTTGCTGGATAAGTTCTGTGAATTATGATCACACCATTTAGTTGATGAGGTGCTCTTCAGCAGCTTTAGTCACAGCTAAACTATCAATCGTCTTTTCATTACAAATGTCTCCCAATGAGTGAGGACACAGTCAAACGAATCAATTGCAATAGGATGAGCTGGTGTTTTGTTGTCTCACATGTGCATGCTCTAAGATATTGATGCCGTTTCTGACCATAACATTTCTAATGTGGGGAACTCCATTTTGCCTTTTTAAGTCATTTACTTTTTACCATATTCACACAGACCACTTTCCTGTGACTTCACACAAAGGGTGAAAGCTCATATGCTTTTATACTACGCCTGTATTATGGGTTTACAAATAATTTAATAAAATGAAATTAGTTTGAAATTAATTTAACGTTGGGAATTTAACAAATCACACTCATTTCCTCACTTTTTGTGGTCAGCAATTGAAACTAAATATCTGACAGAGACATTTAGTCATATTTCAAGTTTAAACAAGGTATTGGATAATTGAATGTAACTAAATACAGACAGACAACTAAGTAAGTCACAGGACTTGGTTAGAAGCTATAATAGACTCTAGCTAATATTACCATGAGCTAGCTAACACTAAAGTTAGATAACTAGCTAGCTTGCATTACGACTAGCTCAGTCTACAAATAAATAAGACAATTACCTGAACTTACCTTTTTCCTATGGTATCATTTGACTCTACCAATCAGCAATTTTAGCCAGGTAGTTGTTGAATGCTACCATGTGCTATATGTAGCTTACGGGTAATCATAAATGTTGTTTTCACTTGAAATATGGACCCTCCAGATTTTTACTATCAGTTGTCTTTTCGTTTGCTGAGTAATAAGTAAGGATCCTAAAATGCCCTAAATATGAATGATTTGCAAACCTAAAATAATCAGTTAAAAGTAGGCCTATAACAGCATAGCTTCCAAAACAGAGTGAAACGTCAGTGGTAATGGCCGCCATGTTTGTGAGTCAGATTATCCATAAAGCAAACAGGACATGGAGATAAATTACCCTTTTCTCCATGACAGTCCATCTTTTAGAGTGTATTGTCTTTTACTCTTTTTGTTTTACCAAGAGGAATACATAGCAGACGCATCTTTCAGTTTTAATGTCCTGAAACAGCTAGCATAGTGCTATATGACCCTGAAGATGTGTTTTCTTTGATAACTAAAACACAATCATACTAAAACAGTGACAACCCATTAGCCCACTAGCTAACTAGCATTTAAAGCCTTGTGCATATTTAGAGGAGGACATATTTAGGTTTTCATTAAAATTAGCATATATTTCCACCAGTTAGGGACTTTTTTAAAGTTTTTTTTCAAGAAATGTCAAACTCTTATAAATCATGTTACTTATTAAAAAAAAGTTTTTGTCATTGTGTTGCCATGTGTGAAAAAATTAGCATATGCTTAAATTTCATTGGAAATTTAAGAAACAATTCTGTAATGTGTTGCAGATATTTAATATGCTAAATGTCATCCTTCCCTGAGGTCAGTTATGCTCCCTCTTATCTTCATGTAATTGAGCTGCCATCATCTTCAGTCTGTTTTGTCCATCAATATAGGAAAAATAGAGCCTGTATCTGTTCTGTGTTGTTCTGTAAATGAAGTATGTAACTGTCAGTTTTCTGCAATGCAGACAACAAAATCCCTGTCTTCCTAAGCCATCCTGACCCAAACAGTGCAAAGCAACATTATTCGTAATGCAATACTGCCAGCCTGCTGCTTCGATAAGGGTTCCTCTTTAGTCCTCATACAGTATGTGAACATAGCCATGATACAAAACTTCCAAAGACCTGATCACTATCCTGCTCCATTTCTCATCCACTTTACAAGCAACATAGACAATGGAAATGCCTGACAGTCTTTCTTGTTCAAGTCTTGTTTTAGGTGTGTCAATAGTTGTGCCTTTTTGTGATCTGCATGATTACTTTCCATACAAAATCCATGTTTTCCAGCAAAAAAAAGTGGGGCAACATAAAGACAAAAAAATAAATGTGTACTCATTTTATGTGGAACTGAATGAATCATGGGAACCGAACTAGTGGCTGTGGTCAGGACATTTCTGTGTGTTGTCAAAGTGTAATCATAGGAAATAAAGGCATTTTAAGTAGCCCGGTCCTGTGTGATGTGTGTGTCAACTTAGATGATGCATTTCCACTTACAGACAACAGGTGGCATCATTCACCAAATGTAACACATTAGTAGAGCTATACACTTGGATCCAATGCATCTATCTAGGAACTATTTTGTGGTTTGTCTTAGAGGATGACACCATGTCATTTTATTATGCCCTGTCACTGCCAAGACAAACTCAAATCTACTCAGAATTATTTATTAAATATGATGATCACAATTAAATTAACATCTCAGTCTTGCAGTGCTGGATGTCATTCTATATTTGGGACTCCTTATAGCATCTGAATGTGAAACAACAGATAAGTAAAAGCTTCTTCTGTGCGGGTTTTTGTTTGTTTGTTTGTTCCCTTCACTTCGCTTCCCTTCACATCTGTGATAATACTTAATTAAGTCTGTTCTGTTGCTTTGCATCATGACAAATAATCGTCAACTACAGTCCAGCTTTTCCATTTCCTTAGTTTTCATACCGTTTAATTAAATCATTTTTCTTTTACTACAATGGTAGTTATTGTACATATTGTATTAGGTTTATTATTCTAGCTAATAGGCAAAGAGGCTGCTATGGTATCTAATATTTCAGCCATAAGGTCATCGTCCCTCTTCACGTAATATAACTTTTTTCAATTGAACATACATACACATAAAGTAATTTAAGGACTTGTCAACGTTTTTGAATTTGAAGGGTGGTATGAAGTCCATTACCGCCTGAAAAAACAAACTGATCATAAAGTTTAAATGATCCTCATGTGAATGAAAGCTCCAGAAAAAGGTAATAAATGAATCTTGAGGTGCGAATGTTTTATCAATTACATTCAAATATGTGTTTTTTTGAAAAGAAGAATCTGAAGCTTTTCCATCTGCCATGAATTCATCGGTTTATCGTTTACGTTTGAGTCTTGATTTTAGCTGAAAGTTGTGATTTTTAAGCACGGAATCATTTTTATAATGCAGGTAAGGAGGAAAAGCTTGTCATTTGTGACATCACCCTCTCTAAGGTACAGCTCTTAAATCAGAGTCGACGCTCCCACGTTCCTGAAAAATGTAGCTCATCCATCATCCTCTGTCCCTGACAGCCAAGAGCCAATTTTCAAGGTCTGCATGCAGAATGGACGAAATATTGCAGTTTCCATGGTAATACCTCTTTGAAATACCTGCAGTATTTTGTCCGTTTAGGTATCCAGGGATATTCTTTATTACCACAGCTTTCTCCTCGACAAATATGTTCACAGAGAAGAAAAAGGCATGAAGTGGTTGTTTTGGCATTTTTTTATTTAGAAAATGTTATGAATATATAAAATGAAGTTTGATTGAATGTGTTTTCTGTCTAGGAATGTGTCACTTGATCCAGTACAGTAACAGAAAACTTTTCATAGCTGATGTGAAGAGTATTCATTCTTGCAGATGTTTTGGAGAACAACATGGAATCAAGTTTCTAATTTACTGGAAAACTATGTACATACATTCTTTCAGAGGATAGGATGAATGCAGGTAGAGATATGGCTTCTGGTACCCATCTGACTTCCTCTTATCTTTCCTGCTTTCTGTCTCACTTTGACAGTTTAGTGATGACCCGGATTAGAGCTCCGTTCTCATCCTTCAGTCTCTGGTTCTCCATCTTGAGCTCGGCTTTGGCCTTAAAAAGAAGAAGGAGATAACTAAAGTGGGCACAGATGTTAAAGTACATGCTGTAAAAAGTCTTCAAAATGTATAGGAATGTTTGGGGTGCCGATAGCCTATCGGTCGCGCGCCTCATGTACGGAGGCTTTAGTCCTCGTAGGAGCAGCCTTGGGTTCAAATCAGAACTCGGCCCTTTTCTGCATTTCATCCCCCACTCTCTCCTCCAAACATTTCCTGTCTCTCTTCAGCTGTCCTATCTAATAAAGGCAAGAAGGCCAGAAAAATAACTTATAAGAACGTATGATTTTAAGAAATTAAACACACCATATTAACATCACATGTACCACAGGTACAACATGTGAACAGAACAGCTACTTTTGTAGGGCTAGGGTTGTCCCCTGTAGTTCTAAAATTAATCTGTTTTTCGATTTCATTTTATATGCTGTGCATCAAGTCAAAGTGGACCCAATGACACTAATGACAAATGTCTTGTTGCAGGCTTCTGCAAGATGTTATCCAAACAGTATGTGGTGCTCCCACACACAAAAACGATCCGATTTATTCTCCAAACATCACTCACGATAACGTAAGGGTAATTAGATGCTGCAATCATCCATTCTGTTTATACCATGAACAGCACCTGCTTTTATGTCCCTGCCCTTTCTGATGTCACGTTGTCTGGCTAGGGACACATATAAGCGTTAGAAAACCATGGTAAAGTACATTTTGCATAATATGGGACCTTTAATAAGCTCTTGATTCTTGCTGCAGACCGGTGAAGCCTCATATTAAATTAAATTAAACTTTAAAATATATTACAAAGGAATGATGAATGTGCACATCTGAGTCATGTTATTAAGGGATCTCCCCATGGCTGGTACGAACAAGAGGAATTATTACAACTTATAAAACTCTATCAATCACCAAAACACCCATGCAACATTTTTTTAAAGGCTTGAAAATGTCTGAACTATATTAGTCACATTTTTATAGCTTCTGTTCGGGGACAATGGAGTGTAAAGATGGTCTATATACCTTATTCAATCTTCTCAGGAAAATGTTTTTCTTATTTTTCATTTGGTTTAATTTTGGATGATTGTTTTTATAGATTTATTTCTCTCTGCAATTATAAGTTCCATTGCTTCTCATAAAAAATGTATTGAATGGAGCGTCTGTTCATAATCATAATTACACTGTGAGTCACGGTCACTGTTGGGATTTTGAGCTACAGGCTCTGCACCAAAATAAACCTGTTTCATTTTTTGTTTTTTTTCCCTGCTACAAACTAGTCCACAAAGAAAGTCATCTTTAGGAAAACATAATAATAATTTGATCCGGATAAATCTAGAAAATCATCAGAATTAAACAAATCTTGTACACTTGCATCCATTCAGTGACACACAGACACAATTGGACCAGACTGTCTCATTGATAAAAAACAAAAAAACAAGTAACAGTGCTTCTCTGTTGTTGTAAACGTCTATTTTCAGAGCAGCATCCAATGTTTGTTCAGACCCCTCATTCACAGATAACAAAAGCTTTTTGTTTGTGTCCTCTTGGGCATAACACAGCAGACATTTGTGATGGTTAGCCTGGAGATGAACACTGATGGCTCACTCGCTGCTGTGTCAAAGTGCTCACACATTCCTCAGGCAGCAGAGCAGAACGGTGACAAATGATGTCAGCTAAAACCTCAACAGACAGAGCAGCTCACACCGAGGGCACCAAGGGGCCCACAGACACTTTACACTGCTTGGATTTAATTGTTTATTGTTGTCCTCATGTCAAATAACCTTAGATTTCTCCTGGGTCAGAAAGCCTACGATATTATGAACTAGTGATCTTTTTAAAGTGTGTGAATGTGACATGTACAGAAATCAATATAAACACACAACAACAAACAATAAGGAGGAACATGTAAAGCAGGGGTGTGTCCAGACTTTTTTAACTGGGTTGACCCACCAATGGCATTGACTTATGCAGGAGTAGCATGAAGTTTGTGGGCAAAAATGAATAAAAATGTTTACCCTATCTATCCCCACCAATATGTTCTTGTGAGTAACACAATTTGGCAAGATATACATCTTCTTAGCTTGATTCTTTCGGGACTCAATAACAAAGATGTATGTGCAAAGAGACAATTTGAAGTACTTAGAAAATTGCATGCAAACGCTTGTACACTATCTAACTTGCAAAAATAAATGTTTTGCATTTAAGTCCATTGCATGTTAGACAGGTAATTTGTACACAAGTCAAGCCTCTGATTAGGCAAATAGCCTATTATAAATTTGGATTTTGGGGTGGACCTGGGGTGGCCTATCAGATTTCAAGGGGGCCCATGCAGCCCCTGCACCACTCTGGACACGCCTCTGGTGTAAAGTGATGAATTACCTTCAGCTGTTCCTCCATATCTGATATTCTCTTTTTTAGACTCCAACTTTCCTATGAAGAGGATCATTTTACAAACATAATTTGTTTCAAGTAAACATAGAATAGTAGATGAATAAAACATGTTATTAGTAGATTTGGAAGGAATTACCTTCTTTTCTGCTTCAAGCATGTCGGAGCTACTGTCTCCTGGTCTTTCCTTCTGCAAGGATGAAAGATAATTAAGAAAAGATTACAATGCCTTAAATTGGTTTCATTATGCGCACTTAATTATACATAATAATTGGTATTCATTACAGTGAGCATGTGTCTGATGTAAAATATCCAATAAACCCACATTTGCACACGGAAGACGATCACTGTTATTCTTCTGAAATGTTGGCCCTGCAGCCTTTAGTAACGACATTTCAGCTTCGTTTTATAACAACAATCTTTCATGTCACATTTCTCCCACATTACAATGAAACATGATGTCATTATACCGGAGATGTGTCAGTGCACATTGGCATGAAAAATCTTAATGATTTCTGTTCTGAAGACTTTCAGAAACTTTACAGTAATGTTCAGTTCCCTCTTCAGTAACCGTTTCCTTTAGTCGATTCAGAAATCCTAACAGGTGACTGTCCGCACCTACCTGTGCTCTCTGCACCTGGTCCTGGATCACGGTGAGCTCCTGTTTACTTGTCTGCAGCCTCGACTTCAGCCTTTGATTGGTGGCCAGTGCTTTTTCATACATCTACAAAATAAGCACTTGTTAGGGTTTTCCAAAGGAGCGTTAAGTTGTTTTCGTGACACATAGACAAACAAAGTAGGCTCAAAGACTGTGCTGCTGTTTTACCTGTTTGACCCTGAGGCCTTTTATTTAATTTTCAGCCAAGTATCTCAACATTCCTGACGTTAAGGTTGATGCACATGGAGCCAAGATCATGTCCCCTTATACTTTTTTGTTGTTGGTGTTGTTGCCACATTTAGGGATGCTTGTCAAGGGAAATTTGAACAACAAAAAGTGTATACATTGATATAAATCTGTTTATCTAATGAGAGAAACTTGAATGTTAAAGCTGTAATGTTTGTGTTGGCTGGACTAAGTGATAATTAGCAAATGTCAGGATGCTAACCACTAACCTTAGGTGTTGAATGAAATACCTTTTAATATTATTGTGTTAGCCTGTATACAGCCTCAAAGAGCTGCTACAATGCTAACGTCATCACTTGCCTGTTTATAGTCATTGTTTGCGGTCTCTTCTTCGGCTTTTTTCCTCGCAGACAGTCTGTTCTCTCTGCGTTTGAAGTACGACTCTGCGTGGTTTGTTGATGTGTTGTTGGAGCCATCAGAGGATCCAGACGAGTTCAATCTGACAACACATGAGAGGTATTGGCTTTTCATCTCTGATGTTTAACTCAGTTACTGTCAGCGTTTGTTTCAACGTAGATTCCTCTTCCCTCATGGGATAATTAAATGTTTCGTATGTATTGATGGTGTGAATGACATTAGAGGATGCTCACCTGGACAGTCTCTCATGCTGAAACAGAAGAGAAATGTTTTACATCAGACCAAAAGACAAAAAATACATCAGCAACAAAGTTTTTTTTAAAGACATTCTCTGAGCTTCCTCTGCAGTCATTCATTGGTTCACAAATAATGACATCACAGAGCCAGACTTCCTCATTATCTTGGCAAGCAGTTTGATCATGTGAGATTTATGAAGTGAAATATGGAATCAAATCCACAAATGAAGTTGTATTATGAACCCTTTCCTCTGCGTTACAGCTTAAGCATGGGGTAGATACTCACACTGGACCTGTATTATTACATGCACAAGAGTATTCGTTACCAATACATCCCCTTAAAAGCAAAGTTCAGAGTTTCTTTAAAGTGACAGCACCAGGAATTCCTCATCAGAGGTTTTTTTTTCTTCTCAGTTTTCCAAGAAAAGGGTTATGGCAGTTCAAATACCAAGCCAAGTCAAAGAAGGAGAGAGGAAATTATCCCTAAAATAAACTGACAAGCACAGATAACTAAACACATCCAAAAAAGGTAATAGCTCTGCCAGTGGCCCTCACAGTTTGTTCATTACGGCCTGCTGACGTTGGAAGAGTTCGAAAGTTTCCTTGATGAGAGATTTTTAAGTGGCAGAGCAGAGAAAAAGATACCCAAATAAATCCTAGCCTTCCTTGAAAAGATGAGAGATATGGACAAATAAATCACGGTGAGAGACAAAGATTGTGTTTCTTACGTCATCAGTAAAAGTCAAATAAACCCCCTTGATATAAGCCCACACAAATAAGTTACAAGTAAAAGAAAGATCAACATAAAGTGTGACGTAAAGGGTTGAGCCAACGCAATCTGCTGGAACAGCTTCAATGCTTCTTGACATTGAACTCTCTGGACTGTCGGTACAAATAAAACTATTCCTCTTGGACATAATCTTTTATTTTTGATGGTAGTGTCGGAGAGACTCATGGTGCAAAATCTGACATATTGTAGGAGTTTCATATGGTTTATAATTGGTGACTTGGTGGCCACATTATACTGTATAATCTCCATTATTATCATAGTGAACAAACTACTTATGTGACCCCTGGCAGAGTGGAAGGTCAACTTGTTGTCATCGTAGGATGTAGATTTTAAACAATTTGTTAACATCCTTTGTGTTAACGTGTATAACTCACCTGTTGAAACTACTACTGCATACATCAAAGAAATGCTGTATAGATGCGACTCATTATTTCATCTCCTTTTGAGAAAGTTCATACAGTTCCATTTTGCTTTATGCTTTATTCTTTCAAACAGAGACTTGTTGTGACAGTCATATAAACTAAAACAAAAAGCAGACTAAATCATGGAGACGGCAAGTGGATTTCTGTAAAAAAAAAAAAAAAAAAAAAAAAGAAGAAGAAAGAAAGAAGGGTTTAAGTTACAGAAACTATGTGTAAACACAGTGATATGCCTCAGCTGAGACATTTACAAGACCTCTGGATCTTCACCAGACTCTGATGTCAGCTTCTTTTAAGACTCTCTGTGGACACTTGGCTCTGCTCGGTAAACGGTCATTAATGATACACAGTGTGCAGACTTGGAATAAGCTCTGGTTTAGATTAAGCGACATTACATATAAACACATGCTGATGGAAACTCTGTTTTTTCGTGACATTTGTCCTGCGTCTCTGTCACAGAGCTCTCCTCCAGCTGCTCTAGATCCCATGAGGAACTTCTTGTCCGCTGACCAGTTATTCCCCAGTGGAAAATGTGAGCTTCCCGTAGGACTCGCAGAGAGATAAACATCCATAAATACTGCGTCTGAGTTCCCACAAGCCAGTCCTTAGCACTCTATCCCTCCTTCCCTCTGTTCCCCATCATCCTGTCTTTCACCCTGTGCTTTCTTCCTTTCTTTCCCTCTCTCTCTTTATACTCTTATCCTGTGTCCCTCTCTCTCCGTCCCGTTATATTTCCCAAGTGGATTCTTAGTTCACATAAACAGAAAAGATTAACAGCTTATTACCACGTTGCCTGGGATCCTCCTACAAGTTTTGTTTCTCCATGCTCATCAAGATCCTTAAGAAGCATGCCAAAGTGGTATGAGAAAAAAAACTATTATTAGGAGGTTGGATTGGGGCAGTGTTTCTCAAACGGGTCAACTACAACACCCCTAGGGCTTCTTTGGAGAATGAAAGGTAGCAGTTTGAATGTTAATATAAAAAATATATGTATCAGTCAGGCTAAAAACAATAATACCAACATAGGTTCAATAAAATTGTACAAGTGTGATCAATAGCATTTTATAGTTTGAATGATAGTTTTCAGTGCAAATGTTAAACTGCCAATTTACCGTTAACTTTCTAAAAACATTATTTTTATTTTTTTAAGGCCTATTTCTTTTGTGTGTATTGACAGTACAGTCGAAGAGAGACAAGAACGTTTTGGAGGAGAGAGCGGGGGTGAACATGCAGCAAAGGGCCGGGGTCAGATTCTGACCCACAGCCGCCGTGATGAGGACTATAGCCTCTGCACATTAGGCGCACAACGTAACCGCTAGGCTATCTGGCACCCCAACTTTCTTAAATTAAAGGTAGTGTTTGTCTGTTTAATTGCTTGTTTGCGCTTTTTTCTTCACTGAATGACAAAAATCATGAAAACAGATCTTAGACTATAAAAGGACAAATTCATTTAAGGATCAATGTGTCAGTTTGGCCGAAAAGAAGGAGATCTAAAAGGGAGTTTAAAAAATGTTTCAGAACAATAGTTTAGAGCAGGGATTCCCAAACTTTTAAGCTTGTGACGCCTAAAATAAGGGAGCCAGACATTTGGGACCCCCACTGTCCCTGGATGGGGATAAGGCATCAAACATAGCGCAGAGCCACACACATGCACTAATAACCCTATCCAAACACTGTTAATGAAAAAAGAACAACACAAAAGAATACAACAGCCTAAAACCATAAATTGACTTTATATAGTAAAATATCGTTAGAAAGGCTAGAAGCAGAATCAAGTCATTTCCATGTAAAGACTTAGTGGTCATACAAAACTTAACAGACACACAGGAGAGTGCGTCTTTATGTGTAAAGAGCAGCGACTCCTCCATTGTTGCGGTCATGTTTAAACGTATATTTTAAGCATTTTTACACAGTAACTTAATTTCCATTTGACTTAATGATCATAATTAATGGTTTCATTGGAAATTTAACAACTTTTTTGTTTCTATTTATACAATAATTGCTAAAATATACCATTTTGAACAGTTTCGTTAGGGTTAGGGGTTAGGGTTCGGGACACTCTGCGACCCCCCCCAGAGTGTCCCGACCCCCACTTTGGGAACCACTGGTCAAGAGGTCCAAGCTGCCTCCATTTAAAACAGTTTCCACACTAAACTATAAAGAAGAAGCAAAAATCCCTATAGCGTATAAAAAAAGTTGTACACATAACAGCTCATATTCAAATCAGGCGGAGTAGTGCATGGTTAGATAAATAATACCCTGATAACATTTCGTTAAATATCTATTGACATGCAAAGTGCTTTACAGAACATTTATAACGATAAGAACATTAAGAGACATATCACATTCAGCAAACAAAAAGACATTAAGATGTTAAATACACTGATACAGTAGTTAAAACACACAAATCATTTTATAAAACAATCTGGATAACTTAAATGCTTATTGATCACCACCACATGATAAACTTTACGTACTTTCTCTAGATTGTGTTATTAAAAAAAGGAATGTTTTTCTGAAATAATGTGGTGCCATAGACATGCTAGAGTGGGTTAGAAGACACTAGAATAAATCTCAAGATGCACTCCACTTGTCATAGTTTAACTGTGCTTTGTAGAAATGACGTAAAGTGGTCTTTAAGATGATTTACGCTTCTCAAATGATGGTACATAGGACGTTATATGAAAACAGCCTGTCTAAAATACTGAAGAATACACTGTGGATTGTTACAGAGACATTTGTTTGACATTGAATGAACTCAAATGTCAGTGTTTGCATGATGTCATCCACGGCATTTCCTCTGACTAAACAGACCCTGAAAAGATTAAGGACCATTAGAACTCACCCTCAGGCTCTTGGTGGTGGCAGCAGAGGAAGTTGGAGAGGAGTCAGAGATTGACTTTCTGATGCGTGGCTGATCGTTGTGGTGAGAAAGTAGAGATGACATCGCTCCTCAGCTGCTGGTCCTCTGCATGCAGCTGTAGTGTGGTCCCAGAGTGTCTCCCAAAAAGTTTGTTTGATTAAGTTCTTCTAAATGAGAAAAAGCTACCAAAACAAATAGACGGATGTATTTATGATCCACACATATGAAAATGTGATGCCTTGTTTCCTTTGTGAAAGTAACCCTAACTATTGTGTGATCTTCATGTGATGGTGAGACACGGGGTATCTGATGAGAGTGAAAGAACTGCACAAGTGTGAGATCTGGAGAGGAAGTGGTGGGACTGGGAGGAGGCGGGCTGTAGTGTGCGTGTGTGTGCGTGCGTGTGTGTGTGTGTGTGTGTGTGTGTTTGTGTGTGTGTGTGTGTGTGTGTGTGTGTGTGTGTGTGTGTGTGTGTGTGGGAACACATGGATCTGACAGCACTATTGTTCACAAGGGCTTCCCATAGGGTCACTCAGCATAACATGGAAAGTCTAGCAGCATTCTTTTCATTAATGGTCTTATTAGAGTGGTTTCTTAAGATAAACGTCCTATGTTTATTTTAATGTGTCTTTAATTTGGAGCTGCAACGTGTTGTTCTTTACATGTGTAATGCTTTGTGCTGTCTTTTTGGTATTCTCTGTTGATTTTTTATGATTGTTGAAGGCCCTGATTGGAGCAGGCATTGCAAATAAGTTTGGGGCTAAAAATGCTGTGGTAAGATATTTTTGGTTACCTTACATACTGGTCTGGTCCCTATGGTCCCGAGTTTGCTTATCATCATAAGTGTACTTTTCTGTGAATGTCAAAACAGTTTGATTAATCATGATTTTATTTGTAAAGGTTAAAAAGGGCTGTTAACTTGTAGAAAGTAGAACTGAAAGCAGAAGTAAAACTTGATGCGTGCATCACAAAGACAAGCAGTTTGTTTTCCTGTAAGATAAGAGCGTGTAAAAAAACAACAGGTCAACCAGATGAACACATACGCAGTGCTTCATGTTAGATCTGTTTTTTAGATCTCTTGAATTTAATCAAGCTGGAAGCTGCATGTGTTGACAGTTAACACACCGACATACCTTTCCGTGTATGTATCAGGACACTGCAGCCCGGCCATTTGTTTGTAATTTATTCTTTTAAAAGGGGATTCTAAAGAGGTGAGCTGTCTGTGTGTTACTCATGTTTTAAATAGTAAAGGAATGTTACACATTTATTTCACAGTAAATATGTGTCATGATGAAATGCTCAGCTAAAAACAACAACTGCAATACATCAAACATGTACATGCTAGAGGAACTGAGAAGTGTTAGTGGTGAAACAAACCAGGTGTCACATCTTTCTGTGTAGTTCTAATTAATTCAAGCCTGAGTTGAACAGTTGGCTTTCAGAGCACGCTGCACTTGGAGCTGCTTTAATTTAATAAATACGACAATTACCTTCACAAATTGAAATTCTTTCAGTGATCTGGATTTAGCACATGTCGAAAAGCACAGAATATTTTTAGATCCAGGGAACTTATTTTATTTTTCTTGCTGCTTCTTGTCTGTAGTTTAAGCATTTTATAATGTAGAGATGTAACAATGAGTTTTCATTTCAAAGTTAAACCTCTCGTGACGTTTCATGTCATGGCCCTTCCAGACTGGTATTAACATAACACACTGTATATTTTAGCTTGTTTTCACCTGGCCTGCCTTCCTCCTTCTCTGATGTTTTGTAAAAAAAAATACTGTAAGGACCTTCACCATTAAATCAAATGCAAAACCAGCACCCTTAACAGCTTGATGTCCTCCAGGGAAAGTTGCCACACAGCAGTGTCACAACTTATTCAGCAGATCTTTAAGTTGCAGCCCAAGATTCAGTGATTTTCAAAAATATAAACACCACTGTTGAGGAGCCCATGTTATAAACTAGATGAAGCTATCTGTTTTAATAATATGGTAAGCAGGACACAATGATGGGACACTCATAGATTAGAAAAAGAAGGTAGTTATACACACATCACGTAGGTGCAGGGTCGTATAAAAGCAGCAGACTGAGGAAGAAGATAGGCCAGCACACTTTGGCTCAAATGCCACAAAATGTTTAAATTCCTCCCAATCACAAGCTTTCAATCAGAGGTCTTCCTCGTAGCTTCTCTCTCTGAAAAGAATATTTAGTGGTTCACGTTTGATGATTTTTCTTCATGACAATTGTGGTTATAATCTGGCACCACCTGCTGGAAGAAAATGGTACTTTGACCTTTTCACAAAAGGGGGCTTCATGCGAGAGATCAGAATGTACATATGTGTACCCACATGTACAGCATGTACACTTGTACCATAAATAACTTTGCAGAGAGAGATACTTCTTATGTACTTGTGTTAAATTACAAGCTGCACAGACTTTCACATTCAATCTCTCCTTCATATTGCAAAAAAAGCACTCCCTTTTTTCTTCAAATGAAAATGTATTGAGGATGTATGAAGAGCAGTAAAAACAGGATGAAATATACAAATGACGACACTTTTCACTGTTGGTCAGTTTATTTTGTTGATTAATCAAGTAGTTGTCAGGTTTATTATTTTTTTAAAAAAGGTCAATGACATCCTCAGATGTCTTGCTGAGTTAAAAAAAGAGACAGACAATATTCATAGAGCTGTTAGTTCAGGTGTTAAGAAGCTGGAATTATGGTACGTTTTTCTTTAATTACTTTTCCCCATTAAAATTAATTATTGAAGCACTTTAAGTATGTATCACATTCTTGGAAATTCTTACTTTTTCTTCCCCAAAGGACTGCTTATCTGATACTACCCATACTTCAGATAAGCATACAGTTGGAATACAAAAAATGCTTATTCAGCTACTTTTATTTGGCTAAAAATAGAAATTGTAAGTACAAAAGGTTCCTGTCTATCTAAATAAGACTTTAAAAATAACTTGTGAACTACTCGTCCTCCACATTCTCATCCAAAAACACACCAGTATTAAATTCTGCAGACTCTTCCTCTAAGGTCTCTAAGCTTTCCACAACTTCTGCTTCATAGTCCTCCTCATTTAATGATTCCTCTAAAACGTGATCATCTACCGTCTCCTCTGCGACCTCCTCTTCAGCTGGCTCTTCAGCTTCTCCCTGCTCCCCACTCTGGCTTGTCGTGTCCACCTCCTCTAGCTCTTCTGTTGTTGTTTCCTCTTCCTCTTCTGTAGTTTCTTCTTTCTCCTGGGGCTCTACAACGCCCCTCACCACCTCCTGTTCCAGAGGCTGTTCTTCCTGAATATCCTCTTCATTCTGTGACTCATCATCTGCTTCATCTTCTGCATCCTGCTGCTCAACCTCTTCCTCAGCATCCTTTGAGTTTTCCTGCACTTCAGTAGCATTCTGTGCTGTGGCGGAGACTAGCTCCTCTGCTGCACCGCTCTCCTCATTTGACTTAATTTTCAAAGACCAAGAAGGAGTATGGGCCAGCTAAGAGAGAAATGTATTTTTATATTGCATTTGATAACATATGTACTTGAAAGAAAAGCCTCAGTAAACAAAGCAGGATTACCTGGTTGTGAAAAGTCTGCAAGTGAGCCATCACGCTGCTGTGGAGTGTCTGTGAAGTGAAAAACTGCTCATCCAGAGTCATCTGCACCGCATTGACCATCTCTTGTAATGCCTGGGCCCGCATGGCCTGCTCAGCTTTGATAAGCTCCCTGAAAAACACACACACAGGAGTCAGGACTAACGTTAGTTTTCTGTAAAGTCAGCAAATTAAAACACTCTTCAGACAAACTGTGAAAGATGAAATGAGCTCACTTTATTGCAGCCATCTCCTGGTTGTTTGTATGAAGTGAAACTTTATGAAGATCCATTGATTCTTTCAGCTCATCCAGCTCTGATACTTGTCCCTCTATCTTTTCACTAAGAGCGTCCACTGATGCAACCTGCTGGTCTACTCTGGAGCATGCAGTGGCCACAGTGTTAGTCAACTCTGCCACATTTTCAGAAAGCTCAGAGCTGGAGCTCAAACCAGCCACAACACTTTCTTTAACGGCCTCAAACTCCTCACTCTGGTTCTTGAACAAGGTCTGGAGAGTTGTGACGGACAGGGAGATCTGGTTTATCACAGCTATTCGGGTGTCCATCTCATCATGGAGGTCCAAGATCTGCGAGAACAGGTCCGAATTTTTCAACTTATCGGATGTGGCCTGGGCAACCTCAGCCTTCTCCTGAGCCTGTTTATGAGCCTCCTCCAGGGCGAAGATCCTCTCCTCTACATCGTAACCTGTATCAGTCTAGAGAGATTGAGATATTTTTAAAGCTATTTTGCTTGAATAATAAACATTTGAAAGTCAGTCTTGTCTTTGATTAATTACAGACAGAGCAATGTTGTGCAAGTGACAAAGTGCAAGGGACAATGACAAAATGTGTAATCTGGTAACAAAATATTGTTTAAACCCTGGGAACTAGCCTTTATATATTGCCAGATGGATAAGGTAATTTTGGTCAGCGTTATAAATCACTTAGTCAAATTTCTTTACATACATTTTGGTTTTTTTCTGCTTCATTGGGATTGTGTAAATTATTTTTTTTCAAGATATATGGTTTCCTATTTCAGACGCACTAGCAACACATTCCGTTTCTTAATTGATTTTATATAAAATCTAAATCATTGCATACAGAAACATTTACCGTATATTAAAAGAGTTATAAGACGCACTGCAACAATGAAGCTATTAATATAAGTTATTTCTGCTAAACACTTTAAAATATATCTAACATTATTATTAATATTCACTTTAACCTCTGAGGTTGTAAATGTGTTTGAAACGTGACAATGAAACTGCTCACACTCAGGACGAGCTATAAATAGCAACAGGTGCTACTATGAGGGCTATCAAGTTAGCCCCTTAGAAATGTCTAACAAGCATAGCTTTTCAAAGTAAATCTCACTGGGCAACAATTTAATTCAGAATATCTTATAGATGACATTTAAAAAATCGAGAGGCTAGAAAAAAATATAGCTTTTCACGTAAGCATTACTTTACTTTATTTGTCTTTTCACAAACACTCCTTATTAAAAAAATAAACAATGCATTTCCTTTACTCTGAAGGACATCCATTAATTTCGGATTATCAGGTTCTGTAAAGATAGCACGTGACGCAACATCCCTTGGTTTAATTTCTCCCTGATATACGGTTGAATTTTATTTTAATTTAAATGTTTTAGCATATTATAAACACTGTCAGCCAGAAAAAAGAACAGCTATAAAGTTAGCTGGCTAACTCGGTTAACTCACCTGTTCGTCCGTCGTGTCCACCACCTGCTGGAAGTTTGTGATTCTCTTTTGCATCGTTGTATAAGACTCTGATAGTTGGTCGATACTCTGCTGCTGTTGAACACAAAACCACCCCATCATGCACACTCCGACCATGAAGATAATTATGAACAACAAAGCTGAGGTGGTGTTGGAGTTCAGCCTTCTCCTGGACTGTGGTGCCCCTGATGACTCCAGCAATATGGAGGTGTCGTCTAGCTGCGGCTTCTTTGCTTTACGCCTGGCCATGGCTGCAGATACAGAGGGACTGGACGGACTTGTAAAAGGTATGTGCTTCCAGTGAGGTAGATTCAGCAAAGTGTGCCCTCTTGTCTTTTTTTACTACGACATCACGTTGTGTACGCTAGACCCTTTGACCTAGTCAGTCATTGGACCCCCCTAATATTCACAGCTGCTGGGGTGCTGGGGGGCGTGTCAGAATATTATGCAACTGCAGTTGTTGGTGAATTAGACAAACCACTACAGTCACTGTGAAAATACTCCTCTTAGTCCTTCATTCATAAATGAATGAAAGTGCAGCTGTATCAGCTGGACAATGTATTTAAGTAGTAAAATGAATAAAAACTCAATATGTTACTATTTCCAGATTGTTAAAATGTGTAAGCATGCATAATTACTTCAAAGATATTCTCAGTGCACCAAATTTCATATTATAAAAGCCTATAGGCTATTCACTAGAATTTATCTACACTACAATAAGGCTGAATGATAAATAAGTGCAGTTACATTTCAGTATTTCCTGTGAAACACAGAGAAAGCAGAATAAAAAGTCTCATGAAAAACTGTACATTAAGCAAATCCAAAATACCTACATTTTATCTGCGTGTCTGTGTAAGGTCACGATCAGTTTACTTGAAATCTTACACTGGCTAAATTTAAAAAGTAATGTGCACATCCAAATCAGGGGTCAGGTAATACATTTCAATCGAGCAGTAAGCATTGGAGTGTGACCGTAGCCTTGATTTATTTTTTTAACACCTGGAAAAGGATGAAAACATTGACAGTAATGCTTAACATTGGTTTTGCATGTATCTGACTGTTGTAAAGAGGGTAAAAAAACACAGTTGTCAGGGCTGTCTTGGAACAGTTTAATGCAAGGCAATCAAAATGACAGCTCTGTAGTTGTTTAGCAAGCTCAGTCTACTGTATGAGAACTGTCAGTCAAGCTTGACATAAACGGGAAGTAAACAGAACAGACATACATCAAGACAAACAGTGCTATCTCTACAGAGTAATGTGTAAGATTTTACAGAACTAGAATGCTTTGTGCTAAACCTACAGGAACAGGAACCTGCATGACACATCGTTAAAGTTTTAAAGCAGAGAATTTTCCCTTAAGGACACTTGCTCCTGTTTTTACAGTCTTTAAACATGTGTGAAACAAACTAGTTATAAATAGAATAAGTTGCAACTCAATTTTAATACGATTCTATCGTTTAAAAACACAGCAAGGGATCTGAGGGTTCAGCTTTTGTCCATCAGCTGCCACATTTCTTCACTCTGTAAAGAAACATATTGATAACACTGATCAGTGTGATGTTATACAAGCCATTTATGACATAAATTCTTAAAACTTTTGAGTGTTACCTCTGACATTCAGCATCATTGTGGATGCAGCTGTCCCCAGTTTGTTCTCAATAACGACTTTGTATTCGCCATTGTCTTTGGGTGCCACCCTAAGTATTAGCATGGAGCAGACTCCACAAACATTGGTGATGTGGTAGTTGGTGTTTGTGTTCAGGCTAATATTGTTGTGATACCATGTCACACGTGGAGCTGGATCACCCTTAACTGCACAGCTCATGAAGCACTCGTAACCCTGTGGAGCTGTGCGCATCTTGAGGGGAACAATGAATGATGGAGGTGACTGGAAATCCAAGCATTTTGCCTCAGGCATTTTTACTTTGAACTTAACTGCAACACAAAGAAATGCAAAAAGTTAGGGTTGTAGAAAGTTTTAAATTGTAAATCACGAGGTTTGTTATACTTAGAATATAATCAATGAATTAAACAACATTTGAATTTGAAAAATGTGAGGTGGCAACAGCAAGAGCTGTATGTTGCATGAAGCTAGCTTACAGACGGATAGTCAGCAATGGTGCAAATTGCTAAGGTAGTCGACACAATTGTCTGCAGTGGCAAAATAAGGAAGCCTTGTGAAAATCTACAATGATAGCGAGAATGATTCGTTTGGGGTGGAATGTCTCCCAAGCCTTGTCCATCTACTTCCTCCTATTCACATCTTTTATTCAACATTTTGGTAAGTATGTCAGCTTTTTCGCCATTTCTAGAATCAAGTGCTTTCTAGCTAGCTCTTAAGATTTATTTATTTATTAAATCATGTTTTGCTTTTATGTGATAAGACAGTGGATAGAAATCAGGGAGAGAGAGTGGGGAATGACATGCAGGAAAGGAGCCACAGATTGGAATTGAACCCAGACTGCCTGCTTGGAGGACTAAAGCATCAGTACATGGGGCGCGACCTAAACACTAGGTCATCGGTGCCCCTTTCTAGCTAGTTCTTGTTAAACCGTGAATAATGTTTAATGGTTAATGTCTCTAATTCTCTACGGAGGTTTTTTGAGTTATTTCCTCTTCAAACCAGGGCAATGCAGATAAAAGAGTAGTGACATTAACAGCTTTATACCTTCCCATGAAGCTCAACAAAGGTAGCTCTGGAGTAATGCAAAACACCAACGTACTGCTTTTCACGTTGCAAGCTGTAATATGTTATTTCAACTAAATTTGTCATTTATTCTTATCATTGTATTTAGCCACACCATTCATTTATTGTATGATAGTATTCATGTTGCTTAATCAGGTATGTCTCAAAATTAGCATATTCTCCTTTATTTTGCAGGAAATAGGGAATGGGAACCATTCACAAAGTACTCCACATAACCAGATTTGCAGTTAAAAAATGGATTGGGCAGACCCTGCTCGGAGCATGTTCATTTGGAATATAGGGTAAAAAATGTAAGATGCCTCGGTTGACCAGCTCATGTAGGTGTGATGCAGTGTGATCATTGAAAACATGATCACACTGCATCATGCAAGTAGCCACGGCGTCCTGGATGCCATCATTACTGGTGCATTTAGAAAAGTACCTTAAGAAAAGGTTGGTTGCTTGCAGAACTTTGGCAAATGATAAATGCAATATACAAACACTAGCACTATAGAAGAAAACACTGAGCTCAAGATTGTGGCGGTTTACCTACGAATCCATTGTGTTAAACCAGATGTATTGTTGGTCTTAGGTGACTATCATGCACAGTGTAAGTCTTCTCAGGACCAACCACACAACCCTATTCAATTTTGAGAGCAAGTGAAATCACAAGCGCCTGACCAAGCGACAACCTCCGGTCTTAAAAAATGAGGAGAATGCGGAAGTTTGTCGAATGTCAGCTTGAGGCTGGCTCCAGGAACACCAGAAGTCACATACACATGACTGGCACAAAAGCCATTTTTACAGCATAAATAAACATGTTTACAGCCTGGTACAAAAAACTAAATTGGTTTGATTAGTTATTGTCATCACTGGCACACACTGTACGGGAGGTGATTCTTTTTTAAAAATGGCTCTGTTTTGATTTTGAAAATGATACGTGTTATCTGTAGTTAGGTAGATAACATGATTGACAGGTGGGGGCGATGTAACGGTTCGTCAAGAGGCTTAAACCCCGCCTCAGCTTCGGCTCTAAGCCTGTCGTTAGGTTGACTGAAAGTTAGGCTGATACAGCATTTCCAGCATGGCGGCAGCTGCTGATGAGCCTCCGGAGCCCCCTGCTGTAACAGATGGCTGACGTCACTCAGGCTTCGTCTATTAATATTTACAGTCTATGGGCCTGACCTGCAAGTGAATAATTGGGAAATAAACATGATTAAGGTAAATCCAAACTACGTGTTAAACTTCACTGATTGTGACAGAGAGTGAAATTCTTTCTTTCCTCCAAGGCCAGCAGTTTCTGGAAGAAGGGGAACCATTACTTAATCAATGCCCTCTGTGACCCACTTTTGGGTAAGTGCCCTGTGGTTTTCCCTCATACGTGTGCTCTTTTCTAATATCTTACTTTTTAATTGTAATCTCACCTGTGTCCATGCTGTTCAGCCCCCACTATTATTTCTCTCTTTGTCTGAATATGTTCAAGTGAGCATGACTATAATAGAAAGTTAAATGTCTGCAGTTTTGACAATGTCAGTGTAACAGTGCATTCATTGTGCTTATTTCTGAAAGATAATGTTTAACCATAGCTTTATATAAACATTATTAAACGGAAACTAAAACAGCATTACTAAATGAAAATAACACCTAGTAAGGCCTATTGTCATGAAAAAGCACATACTGTTTCAGAGAAACAAGCAGATGTACCTGAAAGATTCTGAGTTAAAGTCTAAAATCAGCCAGTTAGATGATAGATTCAAGTATTAAAATCCTCGAGTGATTCGTTTAATTCACAAGGTGCATAGTCATGAAAGATGGTCTTCCCAGGTTCAGCATTTATCTGCGGGATAACTGTACACTGTCCTCCTGAGATCTGGTTTGATGAGCAATAATCCATTTTGAAGAAGTGATAAACTGAGACATCTTTTTCAGGGAAAATAACTAAAGCTTATCACAAGTCATCAGTGCTACCATAGATTCCACAATTTCTTACCTTGTCATGGAAGTTTAATACTGTAATATAATTCATAATGAATATCAAAAAGAGGCACAAACCTTTTTCCTTTTTGGTTTCAAATACAGGGGATTCAGAAGGTGGAGAAAGACCCATATCATTTTTGGCAAACACCCTGAAGTTGTACTCTCGTCCAGGCAAGATGTTCACAACTGTGAACTTGTTATTAAAAAGGTTGTCTGCCGCTGTCCTCCATGTGCGTTTGAAGGAGTCACGCTTTGATACCATGTAGTGTAGTCTGTCATCCCTCTTCTCATCTGGAGAAGGTGTCCAAGTCAGAGTCACTGTCCCTGGGATTTTCTGATCCAGCTCCACTGGACCAGGAGGCTTGGGATCATCTACAGTCATATTTAAAACAAGAAACAGGGACAGAGATTGCTGAATGATGATTATCTATCCTTCTAGCAGAGAATGAACATCTTAATGAGGCTAGCAGAAAGTATGTACATGTCTTTGTAAAATTTCTGTATTTTAAATATATTGTTTTTGACATGAATCATAAGGTTCATAGACTTGAGCACTGAGATTCACCTGTGACTCTGATTTCAACATTGAAGCTCTCCTGGCCGACAATGTTCT
Organism: Tautogolabrus adspersus; assembly: GCA_020745685.1. Classification (NCBI taxonomy): domain Eukaryota; kingdom Metazoa; phylum Chordata; class Actinopteri; order Labriformes; family Labridae; genus Tautogolabrus; species Tautogolabrus adspersus. Next base: position 28,158,284 of record CM036538.1, read on the forward strand.
TGACAGTTATGGTGTAGATGCCAGTGTCAGACCGCTCAGATGTGGGGATTAACAGTTGAGAGCCCTTATCAGAGTTGGTTATTGTCACATGTTTGGCCACTGGAACACCATCTTTAAGCCAAAAGATTTCTGGGAGGGGGGAGGCCTAAGGACAATAAGAAACATTTCAGATTAGTTTATTTACAGAAATGATAGTCAAAGGCTCAGTCTCAAAAAATAAATTACATTTGTCAATGAAACAAATAAAATAATTAAGTGCAGTACCTCAAAGTTGATGTTTATGCGGACTGTGTTTCCAGATTTTATCACCACAAAGGTCTTCATGTTGCGATCTTTGAACTTTGGCCTTACTATGAATGCAAAATGTAGAATAAGATGTTTAGATTCTTGTATTTAAAGTATTTATTTTGGCTGGTAGTTTACAATTTTCTAACCAGCATTTGTAAGTTTAGTCTGTACTATGATATGGATTAAAGAATTCCTGTAGTTAAAGGGGATAGGGTTAGGATGCAGACAGGATTATCAATTTATCATGATTGGGACAACTCATGTCCTTACATGGATCATATTTTAATATGATGTAATGTGTTATCTAGGTACAACAGCTGTTGTAAATACTACTTTTGGTCCATTACTGCAACATACTATATTTCTATCTCAGAACCAAAAACTGTGATGATTAATGATTAATGCATTGTCAAGTTCATGATTCAAATACAAACAATTCTCACCAGGAGGAGGCATGGCAATGAGGTAATTGTCAAAGCCCTGAGGTTCTCCATCACCTCCGTAATTGGTGGCAATTACTCTCACCCAGTATGCGACCATTGCTTTCAAGCCAAGCACAGTGTAGGAAGTAAGAGTAATTGGATTGGCATTACACCGAGTCCATTCAAGGTTTTCTATTGGTCTGATCTCCACGTAGTACCCTTGGGCTTCATCCTCTACCCCTTTCATTTCTTTAGGTTTTGTCCAAGCCAGTGAAAGTGTGGTATAATTTGAGGATGTCAACTTCAGGTCTGTGACTTTGCCTGGGGGTTCTAAAAAACAGTATAGAGTTATTAGCCCAGCAATGTCATGCTTTTGTATTACACAAAGAGCTACACAAAGCATTATGTTTCACATGTTTCATTCATCCTAAAGCCCAGCATTTGTAATTTTTCAGTTAAGGAAGCCTCAGTTGAATATGAGAATTAGAGGTAAGTGCAGTACGTACTCATTGGATCTCTGGCGATTACTGTGTCACATGGGATACTAGGCTCTCCAGCACCAGATAGATTGATAGCAGCCACCCTAAATTCATATGCAGCTCCTTCAAAAACATCTTTCACTGCATACTTTGTATCTGAGTAGACAAGAAGACATGGTTATAACATTCAACATTTTGTATGATGGATATGTAGCATATTTCACAACAGTTTCAATCACAGTGTATTCCTAAAGCTTTTCATATGAGTTGAATACCTGTGATAGGCCCCCCTTGATTTACAAGACTCCAGTAATTGGTGCCCTTCTTGTTTTTTTCCAGATTGTAACCAACTATTTTGGTTCCTCCAGTGTCAGATGGAGGACTCCAAGCCAGATTAATGCAGTCTTTAAAGGCACTGACCACTTTTGGTGCTGTTGGTGTTCCAGGATATCCTGCGGGGGAAACACAACTGATAATAATGTCTATTTAATGCTTTTTGAGCTATTAGTTATTTTACCCCCAAATAAGAACATATGCCACAACTTTAGCACATATGATTCATCAGTCAAAGAAACTTTCGTAGGTCGACTTGATTGATTTGAATTGAGGATCACAATGGTCTGCACTTTGATCTGTGTGAATTTTCACAAAGAATTCAAATCGTTTGTTTGCTTTTTTTACTCTATGGTTATTAAATCTGCTTTCTCAGAAGCTGAGTTCTGAAACAGGCGGGAGCAAAACTATCAATTGTACTACAGGTCTTGATTAATGGCTTACGTAATACACCAGCTGGTATGTCTTCTGTTTGCAGGTAATTGCTGATGCCTTCTGCATTTTTGGCTTTGATCCGATAGCAGTATCTCCTTCCTGGGGTCACATCTGTATCTTTGTAAATCGGGTTGCTCCCAGGAATCTCACCAAGATTTGACCATTTATTGCGCCCTACCTGTTGCCGTTCTATGATATAGTTTGTGACTGGGCATCCACCATCATCTTTTGGTGGCTTCCACTTGTATTCAACAGATGTTACAGCACTCTCCATGATGTCTACAGGTCCTTGAGGTGGTGTTGGTTTGTCTGTTTACAAAGATAACTTATATTGAAGTCACCATAAAAGGCTTTTATCACCTTTAATGTTGTAAAAGGTGTAATACTTGGCACACTTAGAATTTACTTACCAAGAACAATGAGTTTAGAAATTGCCTCTAGTGTACCAAATTCATTTTTTATTTTGATTTTAATCTCTCCACAGTCTTTCCTTTGACACTTAGTAAGGCGTAGTTGGCTCTTAGTAGCTGATGTTTCGATCTTCACATTCAGGGCAGGCAAAAGTTCCTCATCATCCTTGTACCACTGTATATTCATTGGTGCCCCACCTGAGAATGGCAGCTTCCATTCTGCATTTTCACCCACCTTTACAATTACTGGCTTTGTAAATTCTCCGAGTGCATCAGCATCAAATTTTGGTGGGTCTTCAATGGAACAGAACAAAGTTGTTGGTAGAAACTAGTTTTTATTTTTTTTAAATACGATGGTACTTAATCTACGTTTTTTATTTTTTATTGTATACCTTGAATATCAAGTGTTGCTTCAGATTTACGGCCTTCAGCTTCAAAGCGGTACACAGCTGCATCGTCTTTGTTACAGCAATCAATTATTAACTTGTGACAGGCTCCATCTTTGATAATTGTTACTCCATCCTCATTAGTTAGCTTGCAAGATAAAAAAATATTCAATATTAATGAAAAACACTATCATTAATAAAGCATGGAATATATTAAACTATATTTCTATTAAACTTGACCTTTCTATATTTATAAGCTAACAAGCAGCACTATCATTGCAGTATTCCTACATCTCATTCTACCAGAATCATTTACTCACCAGCTTCCCATTTTTATACCAACGGCCCTCAGAGGTCTCACTACTTAGTTTGCAAGACAGCTCTGCCCTTTCACCAGTGTTAGCCATAGTATCTGACAGCCCACTGACAAACCGAACACCAGGATCTGCAACAATAAAAACAGAGAGGGCATGTAGAGATAATCAAAATGACTGTACATTGTATTTTACCATATAAAACAATGAATACAATTATTAGGATTTTACAAAAAGGAACGCATTGTGAGATATTAAGGAGACAACTGTTCCCTACAAGTATCTAGTGTCGCATGTTTGAAGTTGTTTAACTGTGTATGATATTACAACATCCTGTAAAAAATGCACTGAAAGACAATTTAGCATTAAACGCAAATGGATTATTTGCTCTCTGTGATGTATACCAAACTAAAATCCATGTACCATTTTAGTGTTACATTCCATGCAGATGAAAAAGAATCACTGCAAACTAACATAAACACAATGCATAAAGGAAATAACTGACAAATAATTGACAAGTTTTTAAATGTTCCCTATGAGCAAATTGATCAAAGATTAAACATCCCTCTTCCTGGTTTGTTTTCTAATGGTTGCTGTACAGTATGTTTCTCTCTAGTGGTCAACATGAAGCTCTGCAGAACATGTTTCAGTAGTATAGAAGTATATGACTAAACATCTTTTAGTAAAAAAGTCTTCAGTTTAGTTTCAGTTTTCTCCTTAAATATTGGTGATTATTGGTGTTTTTAACTATCCAAACTTTTGAAAGCTCAAGTTCTTCTAATACTTTGTAAAATTCTGTTGAAATTCATCTAAATTCATATTTTTAAATTCTTTAAACTCATACTTGAATTTGAACCAGAGTTTAAGAGATTATTAAGCCTTGAGAGGTTTTCTTTACTGACCTTTGGATCTTGAATTAATGGCTTCCAGCAGTAAATATCTCTAACTCAAGGTTAAGGCCAACCTTATTTCTTTTCAGTCTTCCAGTGCAATACCTTAGATTAACTTTAAAACACTTTCAAACACTTTGATAGCTGATGTTACACAGTGTGCATAAGCAGAGAGATTGAAATTTGAACATTGACATTAGATTTATCCTTTTTCAATGCAGCGACACATCATTCAGTCTTTAAAAAATGTAATTATTTTACCTATAACAGTGTCAGGAACCAAGGGGCCAGTTCGCAATCGCGTCTTTTTCTTGTCATCTGCATCATCTCCATCTGTCAGGTCCTTCTCAGTCTTGCCAGCGGACCCATCGCCAGATCCATCCCCTGACCCATCACCAGAGCCATCTCTTGCATCTCCTCCCTCTCCCTTCCCTTTCCAATCCTCTTTGTCTTTTTCTAGCTTGGCTTTCTGTTCCAATGCTAGTTTAGTCAGTGCATCCTGATCCCCGGTTTGGGTGCCCTCTCGACCTTTACTTCCATTTGGATCAGCTGGGTTACAGAGAACATAGAAATAAGAAGAAAAGAGAATTTCATTTAGAGCTGCAACAATTACGATGAATCTGATGAGAAAAAGTTTTTGGTTTTATCACTTTATTAAAACATATTGTTTTACACTGGTACAAAAGAAGACCTTGATCAGTTTAACATAGTTAACCACAAATCATGTTTTTTCATTGAATATGTTGTCATATAAAACAAAAACCAAATCCAGTCAGACTTTCACAATAGGCAATATTTAAAAATGAATGAATATATTATTATTGTAACTGAAAAGAGATGAAGAAATCATCAACGTATCAAGCCTATAGCCTACTCAAACTTAAACATATGAAGTACCCAGGCCTAAACAGGTGAAGTTTAATCTCCTCTCTTTAAGATCACCTTTTTTTCCCTGCACTTTTTATATCTGACCAAAGTTAGCATTTAAACACAATCTTTACCAAAGTTAAAAAATGTGAACTCAAATGTATTCCAAATGATAAATGAGTAAGAGTTTGAATTTACATTTTTTAATAGATTTTTTGACATCAGTGAGACACTTGTTTGGTTGTACTGTCTTTTCACAGCTGGGTTTTTGTTTAATCTGACACCATGAGACACGGTCAGCTGCTCTGCTGCAGTGAGCACATCACTGCTTGTCACAAAACTAACTCACAGGCCAAACTTTGAGAACTGAGTGTTTGCAACCTGCAGAATGCAGATTCACCTGCTCAGCGTACTGATCTTTGTCCTGGAAAAACATTCATTGATGAACATTCATCATCATTCTGTTTGTTAATCATTAAATTATTGCCATAGGTGAAATAAATCAGAGTAAAGTTTATAAACACAGCACATTTAGATACAGCATAAGCTGACCAAGTGCTGTAAACCACTCCATTCAACTGTCTGCAGGTGACGTAAACAACCATGGTGAGTGATGCAGTAATCGTACAATACTACAAATCGATTGTCAAACTTGTTGCCAACACTTTAATTCATTGATTTTTATCTGATTTAGTCATTCATTGTTGCAGCCCTAATTTCATTTCTTTGAAACATTATTCATTCAGTAAATATCCCATGTACCAAACCATCCAGTTTGGATGAATATTTCATTTATCTATTCCAATATGAAACCCACCTTCTACTATAAGGGAAGCACTGCTGGAAGTTATCCCAGCGATGGCATAAAATGTTCCATTATCTTCCATTCCACAGTCTTTGACCCTCAATGTGTGAATTAGTTTGTCCTCTGAGACCGTGACCTCATATTTGTCCTCATTTTCAAGTGAAGAGTCCTGTTTGGACCAGATAATTCTGTTCAGTGGTGTCGACAGGACACATTGAAAGATGGCGTCCTCCCTTTCAACGGCTTTCACATCCTTAATCTTTGCTATGAACTCCACAGCAGGCACTAAGAGAATGAAAAAGGTTAGATGTGGAATAACTGGCTTCTCATTCATGTTTGAATACACTTGTAATAGAAGCACTTTACCTTGGAAGTCAGTTGTTAGGACATTTGCCTCTTCAACATCAACCTGGTAAAAGCCAGCATCTTCTGGCTGAGGATCTTTGATACTGAAAACATACTTTGTCCCGGTTTTCTGAAGGCTGTGCTTTGAATTGTCATCATCGCCATATGAAACACCTTTCCCATCCTTTGAACGAATAGTAATTAAACTGGGATTTCAGATTTCTTTCATACTTTTAATAGTTTATGCTGGAACCCATATCAACTCACCTTGTATAAGTTGATTGCACTGTTGGGATCACATAACTTCATGTCCATGCTAAATTCAGCTTTCCCATTGGGTTTTACCTCTATTTGTTTCACATTTTCCAGTTTCTCTACTACCTACAAAATAAAGATAACATATTGTTATTATTCATCCATTTTATCCACTTATATGACATTTGCCATTCCAGAAGTCCTGATCTTCTCAAACCCTGGCAGTGAAACACAGATGTACAGTGACACCACTAATGGGTGTTGTTATACTAGTTGCAAAAAGCGCCCTTCCAACTTGAAATGTGCAAACTCAAATATTAACTTTAACTGCTCATAATTCAGGATCATCTTTAACTGTTTTGGCTGAACATGATCTCGTTTTTACTGGCGGCTGTAAGGTACCTTTGCCTGCTCATCTTCCCTTTCTTTTTTCATTTGGTTGAGTCTCTTGAGCAGCCAGCGAAAGTCAGTAACACCAAAGTCCAAGCAGATTTTTTCGTAGTCTTTCTTTCGTGCAGAGATAAGCAGTTCCCAGAGCTTCGGATCAATTTCTCCTTCTTTTTTTGGTGGAAGTTGTTTTTTTCTGGTGACTACAACACTAAATAAAAGAAGATGACAAAAGTAAAATGTATTGTATGTAGATGTCAATTAAAAAGATAAGAGAAAAACTTGAACTTACGTTTTCTTTAGCATAGATCTGAAATTTAGTTCTTGTCCATTTGCTGAAAAGGAAAAAAACGTATCCATTTAGTTAATGCTAAATCTTATTGTTTGATTACTGCTGATATTTATATTTTGGAGGGGAAAACATTGTAAAGTCTTTGTAGTCCCAAAGGTGTCAATTAATGCGTGACAAGAGAAAGTTTAAGTTGTTCAATTAATTTGGTAAATTTCATACCTGCGTTGGCTTTCTTCTTGAAACCAGCTGAAAAACATCATCAAGTAAAACAGTCAAGCACAAGTTAAAAGTCAAAGCTCCATAGTTTAAACACTTATTTTATTATAGTTAAGTTATTTATTTTAATGTCAAAATGTTGTCTACCTTCAATCACTTTGAGAGTTGCACTGACGACAGCCGTTCCGTACTCATTGGTGGCAAAGCATTTGTAGATGTCAGCTTCATCTGGTGTCACAATGGGCATCTGAAAAAAGGGATTGCCATAGATTCCCTCTTACAGGTAAATATACCTCCCATTCACGAGAAGAATGAGCATTTGTAGTAGACCATTTTAAAACAGTTTGTTCTATAACATAAAAATACTTAAAGGCAGGGTTGGTTATTTTTTCCAGATACACATTTTAATAATTTGGTTGAAATTGTCTTTAGGTCCTGACAGAAATAAATAATTAATGTGCTCTGAAAAAGGAACAAAGAAAATCCGTCATCTGTAGCAGCTGTAAGCCTGTAAAAACTTTGACCAATGTCTGCCACGAGGTACTAATTTGATAAACCAATCACGCCTCCCTGCCTTCATGCTTGTTCTCTACCCCTTGTGTGCACTAACTCAAAGCGCATCACCGATGACGGAGTTTATACTGTGAGTATAATTACTGCTGAATGAGACATGAGACGACGAAGTTTCTACACAATGCAAGCGATGAGCTGAGGTCCGCTTCTGGAGCAACGGTGCTCGTAAAGTGATGGGCGTGGCTTTAGAGGAAGAACAGAGGGGAGGGGGTGGGTGAAGACGGAGCACTGAGGGAATGCTACTTTCAAAATCACGCTAGATTTCTAAAATTACCAACCCTGCCTTTAACTTAACTTTATTTAATTTATGTATTTAATACAGATGAGCAGTTGTTGAATTGAAGAAGAGTAGTGGTAGTATGAACCTTTGATTTAAAGATGTACAGCGTTATATTTTGTGCTTCTTTCTCACCTCAAGAATGTGCTCTTGAGCTCTTTCATCGAATCTGGTTTTGTACTTTTCCGGGTCATTAACCTCGCCTTTATTGCGCCCCCATGTTACAGTTGGTGCTGGATCTCCATTAACCATAGCTTTAAAAATGGCTTTTTTACCTGAAATTCAGAATACATTGAGTCAAACAGCGATACAGTTGTTGATTGCGTTTAAAAGTGTGGTCGTGATAAAGGTTATATTTTTGAGGTTTGATTTTCTTACCCTCTTGAACAGTCGTAGCCATTGGCTTTCGAGTAAAGTCAGGTGTGGACTTTCCCAAAGGCAGCTGCTCAACATACTGAGTGATCATTACCCCAGGGACTCTGGATCTTTTCTTGATAGCCACTGTGTAAAAATCAGCAAAAATAGTTAAAAGAAAATGAAAACACAAATGTTATTAATGCTTGATGTTGCATCAGAATTGAAATCATTAAAATGTTTCATTATAATTCAAAAAAAATGAAAACACTGTTAGGCAAAGCAATAGGATTCAATAAGGTTGGATATATTAAAGAAAGATTATCTGCATGTTTTTCCAAATACCTTTAAAGTATTCACTATATTAAGACCTCTTTTTTTAAAGTTTTGCACATTGGTAACAGTATATGTTGCATCCCTTACACAGTATATCTCAGTTGTTTAATGATCGTCAGTGCTTTTTACATTTTGTTGCAGTTATGCTAGATTATCACAAGATGTCAGTATTTCTTTTCTCTTTGTAAACCTTCACATGGGACCACATCATGGAAGTCCTTTAACTTGTGTGTTCATGACCATCCATTTTTGATTAATTCATTTATCTGATTTTGTCTACAATGAAACACTTATAACTAATAAAGGTTCTGTGATTTTTTACATTGATTTTAATTACAATACCAGTTTAATTGGAGAAAATCTAAAAGTAATGTAAATTTGGTGGTGTAAAAAAGTGTTTTGACAAGTCTGTGTCTCTCAGGCATTACTTGACTGTAACAAGGTGAAGAAGCTACAATACAAAACCAAATTTTACTCTGACCTGACCTGACCCTGACCAATTCACTTTTCCATATTCTGGTAAAGGAGATTGCAAAAGGGGAAAGGCTGACACATTTTGTCTGCCTTTTCCTCCCTAAGATTGAAACTGTAGGATGACTCAGCAGACGACACAAAGTTCATCCAACAGCTGCTGAAATCATGATCCTCAACAGTTGCTCCTTTTCCTGCAAAAGCATCACATGTTGTAGTGACTCAGAGCCGCTTCATTCACCCCGAGCTTCAACCTTTACTGCTGCATTATAAAGGTGTGCATCACAGCTTATCTCTACAACTGTGTGAAGCATAGACAGCGTCCAACCATTAGGGAGGTTAATTAGGTTTGAAGCTGAATGGAGCAATTATAGTCCTGATTAATTAAACTGTGTTCACCATACAGATAGAATACCAATACTGAAGTTACAATACAAGAAAGATGGTCATTATAAGTCAAATAATTATTTTAAAGGATTTATTTTTTGGGCTTTTTACGCCTTTATTTAGAGATAGGATAGTGGATAGATTCAGTAATTGGGGGGGAGAGAAAGTGGGGAATGACATGCGGGAAAGGAGCCACAGGTTGTACCAGTCAATGTTTGACAAGATATTTGAGACATTTAAAAATGATCCACATATTTAACCATAACCTTTTTAATGTTTATATTTTACTAGATATATAAACAACTTTATTTTATTCCCAGACACACTAGAGAAATGATTGTAAAAATGCACTTTGGAAATGTAATATTATGTGCCAGAAGTCCTTAACTCCGATGTTCTACCTCACTTATCTACTGTATTTGCATAGATACACATTTGAGTAGGCAGGTAATAATTTTCACAAACACACAAGGGAAAACAAGGTTTAATGAAAAAGCAAAACAAAATGTCTTTCTTCTTCTATTCAGTATCATAATCTGCAATACGTTAATTTAACAATGTCAGAATGCCACAACAAAAATGAAAACTTGATCCTCCACTTAGAGCAAATCACTTGCAGTGACTAAATGTTCACCGTGTCCACTTCTGATTTCAGTTATGTGCATTACTTTTCAATCACCCATTCTTCATTACTTTTTCCTCAGCAGTCTTCAGTTAGAGGGCACATACTGAATATTCATCACACTCTGTGTCATCTCTCAAGGGGTTGGTTTATGCTCTTATATCATCTGAATGCAGGCAGGATTCTTGTAACTTCGTCCCTCAAGCATTGATACACACATAATTCAAGACTTCTAGCACAGCAAGGCAACTATTTGCTTCTGCATACCAAACACTCCCTGAAGATACTGTTAGATTTGGACACCAGCGGGCTACAGTTGACATTAAGTCAAAATCAGTTGGCTGTTTAAAGCAGATAACCCTTTCATAAACCAGTCTGGGACACAAACACTAGGCCTCCTGCACAGATGTAAAGGGTCTAAATTCATACACCTCTTTTCCTCTATAAAGACAGACTTATCTCTATTGCAAGATCCAACGATTTATATTTCTCCAGTTAAATATTAGAATTATTTGTTTTTTGTTTTAATGTTTTGAAGTGGTTTCCCCTCAACTGTAGTAAGTACTTTGGCTCTTTTGTCTGCGTTTTTCTTTTTTCTTTTCCTGCATTATTTTACCGTTTAATGTCTTCTTTGTATATATGAAAATTATAAAGCGGTCAGGGTTGAGTAGAATGACAGATGAGAGTGCAATTACCCATGGCTGATGCAAAGCTGACAGTATTTAATCTCAGGGCCCTCAACTATCCAAACAACTATTGTTAAGCTCTTATATCAGCCTCAGTTTAAACCTCTGTTTTTCTCAGATTGGGGGGGTCCGATGACATGAACTTTTGTGGCATAGTCTCATAGCTCCTTTGAAGGCTCCACTTAACATTACTAGTAAAGGGGTTAAAGCAGCAATTCTCAGAGTGTGGGGTAACCCTAACCCTAGAGACAAGGCATTTAATCAAACTGTGGCTCATCCATGGTGTGCTAATGCTGCTACAAAACGAGTGTAATCTGTTCAGCTGAATGAAACAGAATAACCTGTGTTTAAAATAGTTTATATATATTTACATAAACATATTTGAGGAGCATTTATCAGGAGCTTTTCTGAGTATACACAACTTGGTAATTTGTGCAAATTAGTGTTAATGATAATTTAAAACACAACATGTTTATAAAAAACACTTACAGCAGCTTAGAAAAGCCACTCAGACTTACCTGAGGCTTTGGGGTCCTGGTTTGTGCCTGAACTCATATTGTTGATTCACTCTTGACTCAGGGGTTTGGTCAGTCTGTTCTTAAAACACAAAGAGTCAACTTAAAGTAGTATACTTACATTTAGCCATATCAGCATGCATTGCGTCTTAAATATTCCCAAGTCATCAAATATTCTCTTATAGTTTTTACATGGCTGACATAAATCCTAATGGGAAAAAACATCTTTGTTATGACTCCACTGAACTTTCTTGATTTGCTCTGCTCACTACAAGTATATTCCAGGAAGTACAATTTAACAACCTCTATCTCAAATGATGATATGGCAGTTGCATAATGGTTCTGAATTGTAGTCATGTTTCCCTTATGATACACATCATTGGTGTCTCCTATGACTGTTTTTAATCAGGTTCAGCTAAAATACAAAGAGGGCAGTGGGGGAGTCTGTGCTCTTGCTATCATTTTTTAAAAATACGGTTAGATTGCATAATGTTACACTGTGTGTTGTAGTCAAGACCACACTAACCAACCCAAGTCATACCCGAGACCAGAGTGCTCCGAGACAAGACCAAGACATTTAGGGATCAAGACCGAGTCAAGACCAAGACCAAGGCAGGGCGTGACCGAGACAAGACCAAGACCATAAATATCACTGAAAAATCAACATCTTGTCTGCAGGGGGAGTGTCACTCACTTAGTCTTTAACACTGGGAAGGTTGATGCAGTAACCGGGGAGAAAAAAATCACACTACAAATGAATTGAAGTTATTTGTTGTTTTAGAAAGGGCATTTTCCTTCTTATAGTAATGAAATGGCAAAATAGCCCATCAGTGGTGGTCTTCACTGGTCTTAATTTAAAATCCTGTGTCCGTCCAGTCTAAGGCAGAGACAAGACCGGGTAAAAAGGCTTTGATTCTGAAACCGAGACCTTCAAAAAGTGGTCTTGAGACTAAGACCGATTTGGAGTACTACGACACTAGTTACACCTGAGTAAACCTCATGAAAGCAGATTAAGATACAAAAGCACAGAAATATTTGCAAAAGTGCCAATTAAGCTTTCAATTTTTTTCATAGGTAATGTATAAATTCTTAATATGTCTGAATATTTTAAAATGTATGGTGATTTTTGTGATCATTATTAATAATCTATAATTGAAATGTTTACAAATTATTCATATAGTATTTTTTACTTCTTTACTTTGGTGTTCCAGTTGTCAAAACAATCCTTAAAACCACTCATTTTTTACTTGACCATTCTGCAACAGCTGAGGTCATGAGAACCAGGGAGACCTAAAAATGGGGTTGCTGGCCAGAAAAGGTTGAGAAACTATGCCTCGGAGGTTCTCCTCATGTATCATCCATGTAACCGTATGACATCAGCCTGTCAGAGTGGTGGTGCCTTGACTCCTGTGTGACTCGTGCAGACATATGGAGACATACTGGAACACAGTAAAAGGGGAATTTGAAATCCTACCTAGTGGCTGACTCTGCCCGACTGCCTGTGGGGTCAAGTGGCTGTGCCAGCGATTTTACTGCTCAGCGTCCAAACATAGAAAGGAGCAGAATGTCTTCGATTCAAACTGTTAAGCTGATGCACATATCTGTAAATCTTTTTTATACCCAACTCTTAAAATTTATGTTTGCACAGTGAATCTCTTTAGCTGCCATGTTGTTAATGAGCAGCCAATAACTGAAATACATTAGAAATAAACCTGGAACTAAAACAGCTTGTCAGAAGTAATCATGGAGAGTTTTGTTGTGTGTTTGAAGGTGAAAAGCATTGTTGATTTGATAAGCCTATTTAAAAAATATCTTAAAAAGTTATTATTAGATACAGAATTGTGTTTAAACCAAGTCCTTAGCTTTAAAGGAAATAGAAAGGAGATGACTGTGACCTACTTTAACTGCCACTCATCAGACCTTAAGGTGAAGTTACAATGCCTGACCAATGACCGAAACACTTAATGAGGGGAACTTATGAACTTATAAGTTAGTTGAGCTGAGAGGATTTTAATTAGGACACAATGGGCTGTTTTTAAAAAGGGTAGGATTAAATACATTTTAACTTCTTCCTACTCCTTTTCGAGCACGTAAAATGTAAGCGCAAATTAAGAACTTTGACTTTTCATTCTGTTGTTGTGTATTTATTTGATTTGTTTTCTTATATTTTTAACTACAGCTTTTGTTTTTTAAATGTTCAAAATAAAGACATAAATCAATCAATCAATCAATGTATACTGCCGGTCAAAAGTTCCGACACACAACAGTAACAGTATGATCAATAATACAGTACAATATATTATTATAATATAGATACTGTAAGCTGTATCTAGGGCACACCTACTTATAGAAGGGTTTGTCTTTATTTTCACTATTTTCCACATACAAGAGTAGGTATTAAAACAATACAAATAAAACATTTCATTTCTTTTTTCTTCTGGAAAGAAATACATGCATACGAAGGCATCAACTTCACTTTTTCTATTTATATAAGAAACACTTGTCCAACATTTAAGCATAAGCCTTTAGATGAAAATGTCTTTAAGAAAATAACATGCATTTCAATCAGGTGTGTCCAAACTTTATAGTAGTGTATATTAAGATTGGGACCACAAGGTAGTGTTGCATGGCCTTTATATTTAGAGCAACATAAGTGAAACACTGTAGAAGTTACAGGATAATTGACTTTGAACATATAAAACCTATCAGAATGGGTATTATATTATTTGTTTCCCACATTCTCTAGTGCAAGCACATTAAAGTCTTCATGCTCAGTCCTTTATTAATCATAAAAACTCCAACTTGCCAACTCCTCGTGGAAATACTGTGCAGTTCAATGCCAGTTTTAATATCAAGTGGCACAATGGTATTCAGTATTTACTGAATTATTTCTGTAACTTTCACATCTTGTATGCTCTCTTGTGCCTTTGGCAGTATACCGTATAAGCTGGACATACTTCATGTTATGTTCCAGGTGAGTGCTAGCAAAGCAGACAGTAACATTTTTGGTAAAATCTTGTAACGCATCAACATATCAGTCTCTTTAGCTGATCTAGAAAACAATTCCAAGTAATTTGTGTTTTGAAATGTACATTACATTTAAACATTTAAAAATCTTGCAAATCACTAGTAGCAGTGTTATTCCCCAGAGTAAACTTGTGTCCTATGTTGATATTTTATGAAATTGAAAGAACTAGTGCTAGTTTTTGCTGCTTGTCAGTCTGAATATTGGTGCATCTCAACATCAACTAATGATGCCTATCTGCTGTATCCTGTTTAAATATACCTAAAGTGGCCTGGGTTTGTACCACTTGTCTGCGACCATATCTCACAGGGTTTTCAGAAAATTCACGATGTTGCCTTGTTCATTAAAGTTATTTGATGCAAGTTGAGCCAGTAAAATACACAGTTACAATAAAGAACTTCGACTTACTTTTAGATCTTTGTCGTGGACTCCCCTCTTCAGCTTGAAGTTCTCGCACTATGCAATTTTCAAAGGTGCCACCTCTTTTTGTTCGGTGATAAAAGTTTGGGGTGCATTAAAAACCCATACATGGGTGAGACGTAGTTCCTAAAAAACCCATATTACAGCAGTGGTAGGGGGTTGAGGTTCCTCTTACAGATCTCTATGAAAGCGATCACTTTGCAGCTGGCACTGGAAATACAATATGACTTTTCATTCAATCTGATCTTTGGATTCACATTCTGTCAAATGGAAACTATGAAGATCTTGACCAAACGTTTTAATTGTTACTAGTAATGGAATAACTGTATTGAAAGTCATGGTTAATGATTCATGATTTTTGCGTCAACAATAGCCGCAAACACTAATTTTTACAGGTCAAAGCATCTAACCAAAGATTTTGACTGGCAGCTTCACAAGGTCTCTAGTAATATGATGACTGCACTATGTTCTTTATTGGTCAATAAACATTAACATGAGATATTTTATTTGGTAAAATAATATCTGCTTGGTATAAATGAATTGGCTATAACAATTTGACCCCAAAAAGTATCAATGAGAAATCCTACAGCATGATGACTTTGATATTCAGTGAGTCACACTGGACCTGTGGTGGAATTATAAAAAGATGGTGTGGTGCTGTTTTGGACTCAATGCACTATGTTAGTCTTTGGTGTCACATTGTCAAAGGTTAAACAAGCATGACTTAAATACGGACGGTATAAATTGCCCCTCTGACCTCATTAATGAGACTATGAAATAAGAAAATGTGTGACGACACGAGCTGAGAATAAACACTAGTTTTACCTTTGACATACCAGCGGAAATAAGATTAACACTCCTACATGAAGCGGGCACATTAACATCTGTGCACTAATGTATGAAGAACAGTTTCGCATCATTTCAGTCTCATCACAAGTATTCTGAAATCAGTTAAAACAAGCTTCATTACTCTGTGTGTTAACTGAAAAGCTTATATTCCTAAGTTAAGATTGGTTTGGGTTATCATATGTACAGTATGCAGTTGCAATCCCTGCAATTAGATTTGTGTTGGCCTAGTCAGTAAAATGTAGAATGTACGGTTTTCTAGATATTCAAAGACGCTTTAACAAGGAAAAACAACCAAAAAACAGGAGGTTCGCATCAGCAGACCGGAGAGTGCGGGTGGGAGTGTGCTGGTGGAGGAGCTCAGACAGGTAGGGGAGAGCCAGGTTGTGTAGGGCTTGGTAGGTGAGGATGAGGAGTTTGAAGTTGATATGCTGGGGGATGGGGAGCCAGTGGAGGTATATATGAGTCTATTCTCCATATCTATAAATAAGGGCAGTTAAACACAGTTCTCTGACAGCGCTTTCTTTTAACTGTTGTTAGAACATACATGCAGAAGGACTTATTTATTTGAGGATCTTTTAATAGCAATTTACTGGTAGCCTTAGATATGGATAATGTGCCCTCTGTTCCAAATGGGGCGAATGTGTAGTACTGTGATGTGTATGTGCAACTGCAAATACATGACAGAAACATAAGTTGCTTTAACAATTGCTCCTGAGTTTGTTTCTGTCAGTGAATTTAGTGGAAAAAATAGTGACAAAACGGGAGCAGAAAGAACAAAAACAGATCTGTTAGATTGTTACATTTATTTCCATTGTTACAAGAGCGAGACAGTTTTGACAGATTTCATATTACTACAAGTTCCAGGTGAAGTTCCTAGGACTACAAGTTCTATTTTCACTTGCGCTAGGAAGTCATTATTTTGAATAACAGGGTAACAATTGTGCAAGTAGTATGTGAAACCTTCAATGGGTCCACTGATTTGTGTCCTTTAATTTCTCCAATTGGTAACCAATGATTGGTACCCCTCTGTCGTCCTCTGGGGGAGTCCAGGTCAAGTTGCTGCAGGTCTTAGAGGCACTCACCACTTTCATAGTACATACAAGTTCTATTTTCACTTGTGCTAGGAAGTAATTACTTTAAATAAGAGGGTAACAATTGTAAATCACTTGCATTTTAAATAAATTGAATAAATTACACAGTTTTAAATGATTTTACCAGGACCTTGCAGAACAGTCACACTTTCAATTCATAGTTCAAAGTCATTGAAAACATTCTACTTTCACAATTTCCAGAATCACTCACTAAGCCTTCAGGCCATTTTAATCTGTGGAGAAAAAGGAAAAATACAAACTATCATTATAAGAAAAAAATAGAACATGTATTCTAGTCATAGCCCAACCCTTCTGTCAAACCTTACCTTTGACGACAAGTTGAGTAGAACACTCTGCCTTGCCAAGAGAGTTGACTGCAACAACTTTATATTCACCACTGTCCTTGGGTCGGACTCTCATAATGTACATGGAGCACACACCGAATGAGTTGGTAATGTAGTAGTTGTTGTCTGAGTTTATGCAGATGTCATTCAGGTACCATGACACAGTAGGTGTAGGGCATCCTCTAACAGCACATGTCATGTATAGTTGGTAACCTTTTGGCGGTGTATGGACTTTTAGAGGGACCAGAACGGATGGAGGCCTTTCGAAACAGATCTCTGTTGAATTTCCTCCATTTGAAGTATTTTGAACTTGGGGGGAAATCAGAAAAAAGGGAAAGCATTGGTATTCTCAAAAAGTCTTTGCCTTCTCGTAAAGGCTTTGTACTTAAGAACCTGATATTGTTTTATAAAAAACACTTTTTGGGCAGTAGCACTACAATTCTATTATATATGCTAAATCTGAGATTCTAGTGAGAATTTGTAATGAAAGGGGTAAGAAATTGTGTTTCTTCAGTTTAGAAATGAAAACAGCTAAGGAAATTTCAGGTGCAAATGGGCCCCATAGTAAGCATGCACAGAACTACATCCAACTAAGAGGCTGATCAGGGAACAAAAAACTCAAGAACTGTTGTTGTTTATTGCAATTCTACAAGAGTCTGGTAAGATTTATGGTTAACATGAGAATGTTAATGTCTGTATCTGGTAAAAAAAACACATTTTCAAACAGAGAAGCTTAAATATTCAACTATAATTGATGGCAGTGTTTATGTAATGAAACTATTATCATAGCCAGCCACTGACTGTAGGGTTTTGTTAACTCTATTGGTGCAATAAAACAAATACATTTGAATTAGAAGTATGATAACCAACCTCTGTTGCTGTTGACGCCCCATGTTGGTGACTCAGATGGATCTGAGAGACCCATATCATTTTTGGCATAGATTCTGAAATGATACTCTGTCCCTGGAAGGAGGTTGTTGGCAGTAAATGTGTTGGTTGTGAGGCGGTCTGCGATAGTCTTCCACACTCTGGTGTTCGAGTCATGTTGAGACACCATGTAGTACAGGCGGTCATCAAGCTCCTGGTCCGGAGAGGGAGCCCATGATACCAACACTTTTCCGTGGACTGTTTGCTCCAACTCCACTGGTCCTGGAGACTTGGGTTCATCTAGAAACAAATAGGATTAGATGCAGAGTATTACATAAACCTTAAATTGCTTAACATTTGTCCTATCCCCTCTTCATACATTTCTAATGGAACATTATTTAATCTAACTTTACTTGAGAGGCATTTTACTCCCACATGGATTATTCCATGATTGTATTTTCAAGCGAGTTAATCCTGAAATATTTCTGCATGTTACTCTGTATGGATTATGTTTCACATTCTATTTACAGATTGCTCAATGTAAATACAGGTCTGACATTGGGTTTCCTATACATTGGTGTTATCAGCATTTCATTAGCAAAATAGTATCGACTGTTTATTTAATGATTTTCTCTGCTAGTTAAAGAAAAACATGAAAGCAATGAAATGTTCAATTCATCACCAATAGATCAATTCCTTATTTTAAGAAGTCAGAAAATAACACACAGTTAATATCAGGACACCATAATTAAAACAAGTAGTTTTTGTTAAAAATATAAATACTGGTTTCACAACATTTCTGCATTGATTATAGTGTGGAAACATGTTGATTGTTCTTACCTGTGACTCTAACCTCAATGTCAAAGGAAGCCTCACCCACTGAGTTTTTGGCTATGATAGTGTAAATGGCTGAATCTGAGCGCTTTGATGAAGGAATAACAAGCTGAGACATTCCCTCTGTATTGATGATATTTATCCATGGAGATATGGGCTCATCGTCTTTAAGCCACGTGATCTCAGGAGGAGGTTCAGCCTGGATAGATCAATTTCAATCAAAAGAGATTAATTCTGTAAAGTGACTGTGTAGTGACCTAATTATTATTTAATATGATCAACAAATAAGACATAAAGTACAGACTTGACAAGATAGATTAAGGATTCCCTCCATAAAGGAAAGCCTCAAAATAAATACTAGGTTCTTACCTCATAGCAAATTTTGACACGTGCAGAGATTCCTGCTCTAACAACAATAAAGTCCTCTGGGTTTTTAAAACAAGGTCTCACTGTATGAAAACACACAAAACAAGAAATACAGACAGTGAACAAACCCTAGAAAGACTGGTTAATATTGTATTATTCACTTGAAAGAAATGTAACTACTTACTGTTGGGATTCTTTGCGCACACCATTGCAGAGGGAGGGCTAAGATCCCCTGGTCCTGACTCATTTATTGCTGAAACTCTGAACTCGTACTCTGCTCCTTCAGTGACATCTTTAACTGCGTACTTCACATCTGAAAAAAAGATTTAAGGGAAAAAAAGGAATAAAAAGTGGGGAAATGTTCTTTAAAGTAAACATATTTGAATGTGCAAGTGGTATGTGAAACCTTCAATGGGTTCATTAACTGCATTCAGGGCAATCCACTGATTTGTGTCCTTCTTTCGTTTCTCCAATTGGTAACCAATGATTGGTACCCCTTTGTCGTCCTCTGGAGGGGTCCAGGTCAAGTTGATGCAGGTCTTGGAGGCACTCACGACTTGGGGTGCACCAGGTGGTCCGGAGAGTACTTGGGAATGACAAGTAGGCTTATTAATCCACTAGGCTCATATTTAAAAACTAAGATGTAATAAAAGATGTGGAATAATTTAAGGACATCTTCATTTCATTCAAACTTTTCCTCTAGGAGATAGAGAAAGTATTCCAGTAAGAATAAAAGGTTGGATTTCTACAGTGACAAAATAGTACAATTTAAAGCCATGTTACAACCTATCCAGAGGCAATTTCATTTCTTACAACCTGAGGGATGTTAACATGGGATCTACTGTGGGAGGCTAAATGAGACTTCTTTTAACGCTTACTCATTATGCCAGCCATAATGCTATCAGCTGTCTCCAGGGTGTCACTGATGCCTTCAGGGTTTTCTGCGTAGATGCGGTAGTTGTATTTCTTTCCATGCATCACATTCCTGTCTCTGAAGGAGGTCCTGTCAGCTGAGACATCCCCAAGTTTTGTCCACAGACACTGTCCTGTCTGCTGCCGTTCTATGATATAGTTGGTGACAGCGGAGCCTCCGTCATCTTTTGGAGGATTCCATTTAATCTCAATCATAGATGAAGTGGATTCAACCGTCTCCACTGGACCCTCTGGTGGACCTGGCCGATCTGTTATAGATAAAGGTGTTATATTATAAGAGGATTGTTAGGAATGTGAGGCTTTGTAAGTTGGATGTTGCGTTCATGTTTAACAGTCTACTTTAATGTAGCAGTAAACATTTCTATGATTTTCTTTTTTTTTCCGGTTTATGTTTTTCTGGTTAGATTTTCTGTGTTACCGTACCAAGCACAATAAGCTTAGATGTGGCCTCCACAGACCCAAAGGGGTTTGTGAGTTGGATCTTTATTTCCCCTGCGTCTGTCCGCAGACAGTCTCTGAGCAGTAGCCGACTGTGATTTGGCTCCCTCACAATTTTAACTCCTCCTCCGTCTTTAAGCTCAGTACAATCCTTGAACCAACTGACAACCAAAGACTCCTGAGGAGGAAAGGGCATCTTGAAAGCAGCATTCTGGCCCACTCTTATGATCACAGGTTTGGAGAACTTGTGGAGGTCATCAGGGTCAAACTCAGGAACACCTGTGAAACAAGCAGGGTAATTTAGTTGAATGCTCAGCAGCTATTGTCATTTAATATCATGACCATAGAAAATCATACCTCCAACAGTGACCTTCCCTTGAGTACTTTGATCCCCTGATACAAAACGATAAACTCCAGAGTCATCATCTTTGCAGGTCTGAATTGTCAGTTTGTGAGAGGTTCCATCTTTGGTTATGGTGATTCCAGCGCCTGAGTTTAACTAGTAAATCCAACATGAACAAGAAACCTCAATTTCATTTTTACATTACAGTGTAAAAACACCAACAAACTCCTATCCAAAGAAACAATACTGTTTTTTACTTTATAGATCTAACAGCCAGTTGTTTTAAATTTTGACAGTGTTAGGGATGGAAAGCCCAAGTTCTTTAGCTCTTAACTTAAAAGTGAATGTTAGACAAAAGTTGTAAAATGCACATAATAACGATGTGTACGGAGCTTTACCTGCTCTCCATCTTTAAACCAAGTGCCCTCACAGTCTATGTTCATCGTAACACTTAGTTCAGCTGGCTGGCCACGATGACAGTAAATATCAGACAGCCCACAGGTAATTCCTGGCTCTGGATAACAAAAAATAAAGTTAGTCTCCATTTTGTACATATATTAATAGAGCAGCATTCATTTTAGTATGTTTGCTGAAAGAAATATTCAAGAATGAATGTAATACTTCTTTGTTTGTTTTTAGAAAAAGTAATAAAGGTGTTCATTAATATTAAAAAGACGGAAAGGACAGGAAAGTGATTAAGAGTATGAAGGACAAGCCAAGTTGCAAAGAGTTAGTGACAACAAATGCAAGGAGGACGACAAGCAGCAGAAAAAAAGCTGTCAAACTTCAACACATCCCAGGGGGTTCACAAGACTTTCCAAGAAGACGCAGACATGTTTGAACAGTGAGAGGCTCTAGATCAGTAGTATTATATAAAAAATGGAGGTTATTTAAGGATCCTTGTAGTTTTTTCACACCCTCTCATATATGAATTGACATTTGACTTAAAACTAGAGTGCTGATCTTTCTCCTTTAAATAAAAGTCTGTTAAATTCACGCCCATTGGCAAACATGTTCATACCATGCTGATTAAGAACCAATGGAGTTAATACTTAGGAAGTGTCTTAAAATAGTGTGAAACTTGGTGTTTAGAGGAAGAATTATTGTTAAAAAACACAAAACAATTGTCATCAAGGTGGACATAAACAATCCTTGGTACAGCTTTTCTACTATGGAGAACGGCAGATGAAAAGGGAATCACATTTAACATTGTTTGTGTCATGACTATGACGAGAAGAAGGGGAAAAGTTCAGCACTCCAGTTTTAAGATGAAGTACAATGTATTACTTGAGTTTAGGTGTTATAGAAATATTCTTGATTATTTTGTTAATCTCACAACTACTGTCACTAATGCAAATGGATAATTATTTTATTAGTCCTGAATATATCAGAGTTATGATTATACTCTGATTATTTAATACCACCTTCTGTATCCACAAGTGGTTGATCAAGCCTTTCACCAACTCCGGCTTCCTCAGTTGGGTGGCCTAATAGCAATAACATCATTTAGCTATCAACATTTGATTAGTTGAATTAATCTGTTTTGAATGATCTGCTGTTGTCTCTTACCACTTCCTGGTTCTTCAGCAGTTGTTACTGATGCTATTGATAACAATTCAAGATGGTGAGAAAACATTGTAGATCTGTTTTTATGTAGTTGATACCATGTAAAATGTGTTCTGCCTAAAGTTCATAGTTTCATTTTAAGATCAAAGTTACACAGTGGTTAATGCTTAATCATTTCAATTGTCACTTGGAATTATTTGAGTCTTTATGTTTTGGTGTAATATTGCACGATTGCTTTTTGTAACATATTTTAACTCATCACATTTTTTCTACCAAACAAAAACAAAATATTCTTAAAGTGTATTATTTTAAAAATGACATATGCCCCCAAATAGCTGTTGTATATGCAGATATAAGTAAGTAAGAGTATATTGATTAGTGGGAAACATAATCTTAAAAACCTTGCATGTGTGATTAAAAAAATAATAATCTCATGATACTTGGCTAATTGGCTTGCTTACCCTACTTTGCTAATTCAGAACATTTGCACTTATAACTCCCCATATTGTCATTAAAATGTGCACATGTCATGACTTAAGCCTGGCTCACACTGTAGGATAATCGGGCCGATTTGAGGTCCGATTCCTCCTCCCCGACAATGGCAGGGTCGCTCCCGACTCGAGGCTGCTCGGAACCGATTCTCTGCCCAGATTATCTTGTAGTGTGAGTGGTACAAAGTTCCAATCTTAACGTCCCCGATCTGCTCGCCGATCATCGGGGACGCTCCGATTTATTTCAAACATGTTTGATATTTAGAATGTAAAATCTTGACAATTAGGCTACGTCATAAGCGCGTCTGGCAGAAGTCGCGCATGACTACAATATTATCACAATATTATATAACCTCTAATTATCTCTGCAAAACGCAGAAACCTACAGTCCTCGGTGGCTGCGGAGACGAGGACTCCTCCATCTCCGCAGCCACCTGCATATGCGAGTCCATATACGCCGGCTTTTTTTTTTTTTAGGTTTCAGTTCACAGGACGGCACAGATCATCAGTGCAGCACTTTTCTGAAACATTTTATCCATATATCTACGTTTGTATAAACTTTCCTATGTCCTACAACAACTTCCACTTCCTTCTCTGCCGTCCCCTGGAGTCCGTTGGAGTTTTAAATGAAACTTTATTAACAATTGTCAACGCTGCGTCCCGATTTTCACTCGTACAGTGTGAGCTCTCAGGACGTGCCCGACAATCGGGTCGTACAGTGTGAGCACATAAATCTTAAGGTCTGGTTGTGCGTCGTAAACGATTCAGTCGTACAGTGTGAGCTGGCGTTCCACCCCGACTTTTATACAATCGGGGGAATATCGTACAGTGTGAGCCTAGCTTTAATATCAGAAGCCAAACATAAACATTTAATCAATCCCAAAGACAAAGACCACAGATCAAGACTATCTTGCCGTGCTTGGAATATTCATTGAACCAGTATATAAACATTTTCTAAACACAGTTAAGTGATTCCAACCTTTATATCATAATCACATAACAAGCTGAACAGGAGAATGACTAAAGACGAACATTATAGAGACAACAGAAGCAGTTAAAACATTTCAAACAGGAAGTATCAAGAACATCAGGTCAGTCACTTACCTGGGCTTACTACTGGTGGCTCCACAGCTGGTGGTTCGTTTACAACTGTGAACCATCAAAAGCAGTTACATTTTATTTAACTTTGCACATTATATTTCTTTTACAGTGAATACGTTTTTGTGCCTAATGAAGAAAAACAAATTAACCAAACAAGTCATGGTTCATGATTTCAGTACAGTTTTTATGATCATTTCTGTTTATTTGTTAAGATCCCCATTAGCTGTACCCCAGAGCACAGCTAGTCTCCCTGGGGTCTATAAACATATTTACAGGTATACAAAATGTATATGAAATCACATGTAGTAACACTGGTGCTAGTCTTTATGAAAATTCAAAAGTTTGGATGATATAAGTCTTACCTATGGCTTCCTTACAGTATTTGTGAATTAAAAGTCGTACTTCATAAACCTTTGGTCAGTATTCTTACTTGGTTCTGGGTCTTTCGGTGCTTCAGGTTTGGCTGGAGCCTCAGTTGGTGCAGGCGCTGGGGGGATTTCAGGTGGAGGTGCAGCTGCTGCTGCTTCTTTTGCAATTTGAATCTGCTCTTTCCTTTCCTCTCTCTCTTTCACTAATTTAACTTGTTGCTCTTGAGCAACCTTTTGAAGATCCATACCAGAACCTCCTGCCCTTGTGGTTTTTCTGGCAGATTTTTTGCCCTTCGGTGCCTCTTTATCAGCTAGAATAGGGGTCATAGATTGCAGTGAGCACACACTTTTAGCAATGATTACAGCAATGGTTACCCTTTCTCAGTTTTATTTCATAAGATCATTATTCATTATTGAGTTTTATCAGACAGTTTTTTCCTGGAGAAAAAAATACTTACCTTCAACAACGAGCCATGCATTGCAGGATTTTATTCCTGCACAAGCAGAATAAATTCCTTTATCCACCACCATGCAGTCTTTGACCACAAGCCGGTGAATGAGCTTGTCTTCTGAAACCTGGATATCATATTTATCCCCTTCTTCCAATGGTAAATTCTTGCCAAACCACAAAATCTTGGAGAATGGATTCGACAGGACACATTCAAAAACAGCATCTTCTCTCTCAATTGCCTTCACTTCCTGAATTTTCACCAAGAAATCCACCATAGGGACTGGAAAAAAAGCCAATTGGTTAATTGTAAATTGAAATAGTAAACTATGTCTACATTAATCACTAGAACTAAAGACACAGCTGAAGTTAATAAGTCAAAGTAGGCTTTTTGTGTCATGCATCAAACAACATTTGCTTTAAGGGCTACTAACCTAACATGACAGGTTAGTAGCCCTTAAAGCAAAGGTTGTTTGATGCATGACGCAAAAAGCCTACTTTGACTAACGGAAAACTTACTTTTAAAATCAGTGGAAAACATATTCACATCCTCTACATCCAACTGGTACAGTCCAGCATCATCTGGCATAAGGTCCCTCATACTGAAAATGTACTTTTTCCCCACTTGTTTAAGGCTGTGCTTAATTTTGTCTCCCAACTCCTTTGTATATGGAACCATTACCCCATCCTGTGGGTGAAATATGAAAAGTTATATTTTTCCATTTGGTAAGAATGAAACTGAACTTGCAAATACAAATGCAGCAGTTGTACAGTATGTCATTAATTTGCTTTAAAATGGAAAACATTGGTATATTATGAATCCTCCACATGAATCCTAAACTGAAGTGCCAAGGTCTTGTTGTACACAACTGGTCATGTTGTAAATAAGTCAAATGAAAAGATGTCTCTGGTAACTTCCTGTTCTTTTGTTTTATGGGTTTGTTATGAAAGTAATTTTTTTCAGACGTACCTTGTACAGGAAAACAGAGCTACTTGGTTCAATGAGGTCCATATCAATCTCAAAGGATGCAGTACCATCTGCATTTACCTGAATGGGTTTCAGGTTGGACAGGTTTCTGACAAACTGGGACAAAACAGAATACAGTAAGATTAGTCAATGCTTGTATTCAGGCTACAGTAGAACCTTTTTTAAGAGTTTATCTGCAGTACCATATAAAGTCCATATTCAATTCTATGATCTGGTTGAAACATAAACCTTTTCAATATGAAAATATCTAAATGTACAAACCTCAGCTTGCTCTTCCTCTCTTTCCTTCTTCATTTCATTAAGTTTTTTCAGCATCCAACGAAAGTCAGTCACTCCAAACTCCGTACAGATTCTCTCATAGTCTTTCTTCTCAGCACTTAGTAAGAGCTCCCAAAATTTAGGATCGATCTCTCCATCTTTTTTGTTAGACTGCTCAGACTTTGGACGGATCTTACTGGAAATTCATTAGGCAAAGCATTTAGTTTAAGTTCAACAGAAAATCTAAAGAAGAAAGAATTACGATAAACATGTGTAACACAGGCCTACCTTCTCCTTTTTAGAACAGTCTTAAAATTTCCATTTGTAGCTTCAGCTGCTGGTTGGGGGGCTTTGTTTTTTTTGTAACCAACTGAATGCAGAAGAGGGTGCTCACATTGTTATTATAATCATGTGATCAACATACATGGATACTGTAGAGTAATAGTTACTCAGTTGAGTGCAATATACTAAAGAGCATGAAGTAGTAAAGACAAAACTCAACCTTGAATCTAAGCATGCTTATTTTTGAGGAAACACTTGAGTCTGCAAGATGAGTCAGCCAGGTTTAAACACTGAATGACTGCACAACATAACTCAAATTCATTTATATTATCCATAGTAAGCAAACATTTCTTACCTTCAATAACATTCAGAATAACTGTGACAAAGGCCTGTCCGTATTCATTTATGGCAAAACATTTATAGGTATCAGCTTGATCTGGCATAACATTTGGCATCTAAAAGATATAAAACAGATTATTAAAAATGACCATGTGGACTAATAAGTTACTTCTGTCAAAAGTTTGTACCATAAACTCTATATCAAGATGGACAGAGCAACAGCCTCCTTTGAGGGAAGCCAAAAGATTTAGAGCTTCCCCTGATGACTGGCTGCAATATAGGCCATGAACCCTGCCTCCTCAATGATAACAAATGGGACAGGAGTCAAACTATAAAGTGAAAATACACACCAAAACTGTTATGGTTAGTTATCATGATGATTTATGTACAGGTGCTCATGTTTCTGAGTAGTTTTGTTTTAATGAACTCAATAATACCAGATACGGGGGTCTTCTTGCTTTAGTTCAGTGCAACTGAAGAGGAAGCAGTAGTGCTATGGTGGTGCTTCCCAACCTCCTTTGTCATCAGTATTATATCCCCCGATTACTTGGTCTTTTTTCAAGGTTTCAGTAGTTTTCAGTAGGTTTAGTCTGGTCTGATTTGCACCACTCCCATTTTTATTGAGAGAACCTGCATTTGTCCATCATTAACCCCTTACTTTAAGAAATCTATTTCAACTTTTCAGGGACAGGCATTGGAAATTAGCATTAGCTATAAATACTGTGGTGCAGTGCATTGGAAAACTGTTGTTCAGTTCTCCATGTATACTGCATCTGTCCCTGCCAAATAAACCAACAAGAAAATAAGATTTATTCTCTTGTTTGCTTATTAGAAGCATTTAGGTTAAGGTGTTTAAACTCAATCGAGTTGTCTGTGTAGTCAGGTTATCATAATAAGTTAATTATTACGAGTCAACATCAAGCATCAGCTCAACATCAACCTGCTATCGTATTCAGGTTTAATTATCTTCATGATGTTAGGTGCAGATGTAGATTTTAACATACTTGCTGAACTCCTCCTGTACCCTTTGACAATCCCAGGAGTACCCTCCAAAGTGCTTTCCCTGGTTGATAATTGCTGATATACCATAACAAAAGACTAGTTATGTATAAAGTTATGTTTCCCTGTGACATCTTGTACATGAATGTCCACAAGTGCTTGATTTGTATATGTCCTCTTGATTTGTAAATGCAGGGTTTTACATTATCTTAAAAAGTGGTGAGGGGACAGGATTCGAAGGTAGACATGTCGGGCAAATCTAATCAATAGACCTATGTCAAAAGTACTTCTCTTAGGGTTAGTGAAGTCCCCTTATTGTTAAAAGTAATCGACAAAGCAGACCCAGGGATTACAATTTTGTGATCACATAGCTGCTGCTTATTTTTTCTGTCTCTATCTATTTCTGTCTGTGCCAATTTTACCACTGCTTTACATCGGCATCTTTCTGCACAGGATCACTGGGATTTGATAGCCCATATCACTTGCCTCAAATGTATGCTCATTGGAATTTGGATCATATTTAGTCTGGTATCTGGATATATCAGACACATCTCCATTATTTCGGCTCCATGTTACTGTCGGCGTTGGGTCTCCAGTGACAATGGCTTTGAAAAAAGCAAATTTACCTGTAGAAAAAGACAGACAAGGTCACTTCATGTTATTGGTAACAACAACAAAAGGACATACATTAAATATTTGTTATGAATGATATTTAAAACATACTCTAATGTAGTATATTTATTAGAATACTTGATGCTTGTATTCATAACATTTAGGCAAATGCAAACAGGGTAATATTTGTCTATGCAAATTTTGTGTAATTATCCTTGTGCTATCAGTCCTACCCTCTTGAATGGTCAAAGCAATTGGCTTGCGGATGAAGTCTGGATGACTCATTCCCTCTGGCAGGGGCTCGATGAACTGTGTTATCATCACCCCAGGGACCTTAGATTTCTTCTTGATCCCCACTGTATTAGAAAATGTAATGTCACCAACAATGGAAGCAGAAAAAAAGATAACCATGACCATGATCTTATCAAAGTATCAAAAACTTTAGTTGTTCCGTAATCAATTTATCACTCACATAATCCATGCTAAAACCCATTCTAATACATGACATATTAGAATGTTTAATGTTACTCGCTTGATCAGTTTCCTTCAATCTAGGCTGTTTCTATGCGGTCTGGTGTTTAAGTTCCGCTTTGTGTCACATGTTAAATTCACTAACATTTCAATCACTTTATCATTAACCTATTTCCCTTGTGAATCCATGCCTCAAATTCAACCTGAGAACTGATATGTAATGATGCACATATGTATCCACGCACAGAATAGAGGCATGTACGCTCGTTCTGCATTTTTAAACATCCATTGCATATCAGTTCGTCATTCCTTCGCAAGCAGTTTGAGGGGAAAAGATAGCTGAGGATGGCTTCTCTCTTGTCCCCTAAGCCTACCTTCTTTACCATAGCAATTGTCATCAGCAGGACCTGATAAGGAACATGTTAAAGAGCATTTACAGCACATGTCAGCATGGTATTAATATTAGATTGTGAATTTGGCTTAAATAACTAAACTGATGGTTTGGGAAATGAAATACTAGACCAGCATTGTGTGCGTTTAATTGTCGGATGTGCATGAGGCTTAATCACATCAGTACAGGTAAAACATTTTACAATATTTTCAGCATTTTTCACTTGTCACATGTGTGTTGCAGGTAGTCAATGCACAAAAATACACAAATAAATATGTGATTCAAATGCTTATTGTTTAGTGCTTTGGTTCATTAAGCATGCTGCTTCTCAGTTTGCATTATTGTGATTTCTTTGTTGTTAATGTGTATCTTTTTAACAGTGTTTATTAGCCTACTATAGATGATGTATGCATGCTGTTTATATTCTACATATGGTTGCTCATGGACAAATTGCAGCCTTGAACTAACTGAAAAAAATGTGTTAGATTGAATTGAATGGTGTTACAGCAAAAAGACAACTGGTGTCTTTGTAAGATGTGACGGAGGCAAAAAATCAACTATTGAAGACATCAAACACAAAAATACTGCATAATTCATGTGTGTGGTTTTGTTTAGATTTATTCAGAAATAGATCTGCTTGCTGATCTCATTCTGTCAATTCTGCTAGATTCACACATGGAAATGTACCATCTTATTACTTTGTCACATTCTGTTAAGGGGATCTTTATAACAAATATAAATCATCTATCCATTAACATTACTGCTTATCCTGACAGTGTCCCAAGGGGATGGAGTTGATCCAACCCACTAATGGGCGAGAGGCAAAATACACTGAAGCCGATAGGCTGTACTATTGTCAAATTGATGTACCTTACCCATTTAGTCAGCTGTAACCCTTACTTAACATCATTATAAATAATGTTTTACTGTAATACTTTTGTTTGTCTTAAAACAAAGACAAAAATACATAAAGGACAAGGTTCATTTACGTATTATGGTTGATACTATCAACTAATCCTATTAAAGGTATCAGATGTATTATTTGGTAACATGTGACCTCTATATTTCAATTTGACCTAAAGAGTACCCAATTAGAGAAAAGCAATAAACTGTTGTTGACACACCTGCTTGATAAACGTTTTCCTCATTTATGCTTAATAAAGAAAATAAGGTTGCATTCAAATGCTTACCTTGACCAGTGGCTGTCCCATCGGTTACAACCGATCTCCGAAACATCTTGGAGCCTTTGATTCCTGGATGGATTCAGAAAGATTTCCCCAACTGTAATAAATGATTGACAGAATTTAAGTGCAGTATTTAATGCTAAACTGATTCAAATGCCACAAGTAGAAAATAAATTGTAGCTCTCAAGTTCCTTTTTTACAAAAATGACTTCCATTGAGATCATAGTGTTTTTTTTAGGGATTCAGATGAGGTAGAGGCTTGTCTGACAGCATCAAGTGATGGCAAGAAAGTTGCCTCAGGCAGGTTTTGATTGTGTAATTTGACCCAACCTATTCATTATTGGACACGTCCATGCATGTTTGGCTGACTAGTTGTAGAAGCTTGACAACATGAAACATTTTAATTACAATAATGTATTAACGACTTTTGCAATAACATACAAATGTGCATTTTTTAACGATTTTGCACCAGATGGACCTGTTGCCCAGCCCATTCTTGTGAAAGGGCTTTCTTTACTATGGAAACATTATCTTGTCACAAGACCAGTTATGACTAACAGCCCTGCTGACCACCACTACATGCTATTAACAGTTTGATGTGTCTGCACACTTACTGGGTTATGCACTGTACGTGATCTGAGCTATACACAACTAATCTAATTGTAGAACAGTGTGTGGAAAAAAAGGTGTAAAGCTCCTTACACCTTAAGGTGAATAGGCAGACACGTACACCTACTAGCTGATCGACAGGCTGAATGACCGACTGACCAATTGACGTCGGTACACTTCTCTGCCATTGCAAGCATTGCTGATAACCTACTGTACTAGTGCTTCCTGCCATGAGGTCATAGAATTTAATATTTCCAAAATACTCCTGATTTAATGTATACTGAACTTTATGTTTTGAAGACATAGTTCTACCAGATTTTTAAGGATGATTCATGAGCCCTTTTTTAAATTTAACTAATAGAGAATATTTCAACTTCATAAGTTGCATCAGGTTTATGATTGACAAAATGAAGCTTTGTCTGCACATTTATACTATGAACGTTATATAAGGACAATGAACACAGAATTTATCAGCATAATTGGTTTTGCTTCACAATTACTTCCACAGTATTAACGATAAGGTGGACAGAATGTAACTTTTATTTGAACGTTTGACCATTCATAACCTCACATATAAAATATATGCAGAAAGCAAGCACTTCCCAGTATAGGCGGCTGACATTCTAGGATGACGGTGGTCCATGGCTGTTGTAAGATGAGCAAACTGGATTGTAATCTGATAGGTCACATGCCACATAAAACTGTGAACATCCCATCCCAACATCTTAATATGCTTGTAAATCACCGCTGACATGATGGCTGACTCATACTATGTTGGAACCTGCTCAGTATAACAAGTTAAAACACAGGATATCACCTTATTGTAGTGGTCAGAGGTGCAAAATATGACAAGTATTTGATCTTTATTACAACACAACAATTATCATAGTTTCTTCAACAGAATGTGTTTGACATATAGCTACATCAGTGTATTAATAGTATAAACTTTAAAAGTGGGATAATTATGCTGTAACTGTATACCGTCTATACTAAATATGATATGCACTTCACATGACTACAAATTGCAGGCTTTCAACTTTGATTTATTTTTGCAACCAAACCATATGTTCTTAAATGATGACAGTAAGAGTTAAAGAAGAACATTTCCTCTGCCCTAAACAAATACATTGATATCGTTTTAAAGCTGCTTAAGACTTGTTTGGGTTCTTTTGACTGGGTCATGAGCAAACAGCGTCCTTGCAGTGAAAGTTCTTTTTTTATGGGTTTCATATTGGCTGTGTTGCATGTTTCTGTAAAGGCTATACCAGCTGCTTAATGATCCACTACTGAAATACTGCACGGGACAGAACATTCAGAGAGTGAGAGCATCATAAAAATGGTTAAAAGCAAGACTCTTCTGAGGGCATGCTAAGGAAGCATGTGTCTATCTATGGAATCAACGTTGATGCTGATCATGGGCAGTAGTAAAGAGAGGTTGCTTAATTTGGGTTATTACCAAGTTAGCCTTAGTTACAGAGAGAATTTTTAGGGTTTGCAGTGTATCCTTTTCAGAAGCAATAAAACCCTAGAAACAACTTGAGAGGTGAAGCCCAAACTTCTGTTTAGTCTTAAAATTTAAGTAAGAAGTTTATTAAAAAGAAGTATGCTTCTAAAGCAGATTTTTTTGATTCTGTTAGATGATACAAATACAGGACAGCCAATATGTCATTCAGGCCTATGGACATCAATGGTCTTAAATGGCTTTTACGTTTGTTAATCCACCATTTATATTTTACAGAACATATAAAATGAATAATGAATGTTAATTATTGGGATTTTCCATCTTCTGGTGACCATACAAACTCACACTGATAGTTTAAATGTTGTTAGGAGCCACTCTTGTTATTGGTAGAGTTTAATCATGATCTTTGGCACATATTTACATTTTTTTGCTACAGGCAATCCTTCTTAATTAAATCCGCAAAAACTTCACACCTTAAATTAAAATTGCAGCAGTAAATCTAGGAGGCTTCAGTGACAATTGAAAAATAAAATACTGTGTCTACATACGAGAGTGATGAAACAAGGCAGCTCTGTTTTGTTTAAAGGGAAACACTTTTCCCAGTTGTCCACAATAACGGAAGTTTAGCATCTTTTATAAATGATGTTTACGAGTAAATACTCCAAAGGATTAGCGCAGTGTGAAAGATTTAGGCAAACGCTTATACTAATCATCTCCATCCAAGAGTGGTGCTCTATCTAAGATGAATGATGAACTTACCACTTTACTCCCGTGATCCTCTAGAGTGGTGCTGCTTCCCAGTCTGATATTTGAGTGTGGCTTCCTTGGTCTTCAAGCTATTAAGTCCTTAGAGGAATGCCTATGACGAAACGACAAGCATCCATGTGTCAGACATGGTGCATGCCAAGAAAGGGGATTGCGTTTTTGTTAATGGCATAAATCACAACCTCCAGCTAGGGGGAGGACAAAAAGCTTAGGTTGGATAAAGCATGAACATGGGACAACCATGACTGTTGCTTGTTAACCAATTAAAGGGCTTCATTGAGAGTGCTCTTGGTAATAAAGCATTTTTTTTCTCTGAAAAAAATGGAATTTGACCATTTTTGTTATGACTTGAGAAGACGCAAGGAGCCTCTTTTACTCTGCTTTGGTTATCATGTACTTTTCCTTTGACTTTGTTTTATAAAAGTCCCTCCAGATTCTACACTCTCCCTTTCAGGCAATCTTTACAAGCTTTGTAGATTACTTTCCCGTCCTCAGACAAAATAGTGCATACAAAGAATCTACTGTGTTGGATTTCATTTTGCAATTTTTTTGGATCGTTCTGTTGTCTAAAGTCTGTCAGTGATCAATTAGTTTTGACATGCTTGAGTTGTGGAGTTAAGAGTAAGAATACGTTTGTAGTCAGAGCAATGTGTTGACAGCTAAGCACGCTACGGTTGACACTGTTAAGAAATTACGAGAACAACAAAATATCATGTTCATGTCAAGATGCACTAATGATTCCTATTGACCGCAGCCAAAAATACATTGTGTTTATTGGATGTCTAAGTGGTCTTGAATAGCCTAGGATCATTCATAAACGTAACACCCCACAGACTTCAGAAAAGAGGCATTTAATGTAGTTTAACTGGTCATCATAGACATAAAGTATTACCAAAGTCCTCACTAAACAGATGTAGTAGAACTTGTATTTTGTTTTATGGTCACAACATTTGGATTTTAATTGTGTATTTAGTGTTATTTTTTGTTTTGTTTTTACGAGTTGACATCAGAATACAGATTTGATCATGCAGTCAGAAATCTGCAAACCAGGAAATAACAAAAAAAATGCGTTTATAAAAAAAAGAGGAATGACATGTTTGTTTTATTTACGTCAATTTCAGGCTCTGTAAGTTGCTGAATTCTTTTAGCAATCTAACAATATCTCACCACCTTGAACCCAGCCTTCACCAATCATTCTTTAACAGTATTTCAGGTAATCATGTCAAGCTTTATAGTTAACTTTCACTTCATGTAATAAAGGCAAAATTGTTGTAAACCACACGTGAGCTAGTCAAAGCTATGCTGGATATATTGGATTTTGTTATCTTAGTGTTATTAGGGGAAACAGATGTTGTTTATTGGAAAATGATTTAGTGAATGTAGTTGAGAATAGGGCTTTAGTGTGTATATTATTGGCTTAAAGTGAGAGACCCGTGAGGGACATTTCACAGCAGGGGGCAAAACTGAAAAATATACAGTACATCCCACCATTAGTTATATTTATCTACAGTCATGGTTGCAGATTCACTACTGTTTAAATGTGGTCTTTATGAAACCTGGGGCTCATCAATCCTTTATTGTATTAGTCTGACAGATATGATCTGATTCAGATACAAATACAGTTCAGTTAATTCATTATAGTTTGAAGATGAAACAATGAATTGGCTGAAAGAAAATGAAGAAAAAGGGTTGAATATATCAGCTTTAAAAAAGTATGCCAAACATATGATCTCTGGTTATGCCAAAATATGAGCACACGATGCCAAAAGGCAGGTGTTTCTTTAAAACTGGTGTATATGGTTAACATTTAAAAAGGAAAAGTTAAACCTTTTGAAGGAGTTGCATTCTTTTGTCGTTTGGGGGTCGTTTTTTCTTCAGTCATCTGTACATAATGACCACCTGGAAGATATTTACTTACATGGGAAGAGTCATTCAGATTCCTCATGGAGCCTGAGGTGCTGGCACTTGAAGCCACAACCTTGTTATTGTGGTCTAAGTAATAACGTAGCTATGTTCTGCGAGAGCACGAGTGTGTGTGTGTGTGTGTGTGTGTGTGTGTGTGTGTGGTTATTTCAAGCCCTGTAATAAAAGCAGATGCGTGGCTCAGGAACTATGACTGTTCTCAGGCATGGGAAGCTGATATGAGAGGATTGAAGTGCTTGAAGGCATTTATTGCAAGAGGTCACTGAAGTCAGGAGCTTTGAATTCTGCCCAGCAAAACAATGACAAAATATCCTGACATCAAACAACCCAATGCAATATTGTTATGTGTATGTTTTCAAAGGAATGCACACTACAGTGACCTATTAAATTGAACTAATACAACTTCACAAAAACATGGACAGTTTTTGGCTAAATGGGGTAAGGGATTTACAGCATCCATGTTTATTGATGTCAAAGAAAAGGTTGATTGTGTCAGATTTAAGAACACCAGCTTCTTAACATGTGATACAGGCAATATTTGTAATGTTTTTGGCTTGTTTACAGGGAACTTGTTAATGCTGTTGGCATGTGGTTAGAAGCTATTAAATGTCAAAGCCTTGTACATTAAACTCCCAGTAAACATTATCTATTTTAGCAAGGTGCCATGCAGCAACTAATAATATTAGTGTGCCCTAATACTTTACACAGGAAGACCTACAGTTGTTTGCAAGGTTGCACTTAGTCATGCAAATACAATTCTATCATTTATGACTTTCCATAATAGTCTCACAATATCCTCTGAAAGCGTGCAAGCATTTGCTTGCAGTAAAAGAGAAATTTGATGCCATGTGACAGTTGGCAAAGCAAAATGATTGCATGTGAAGATAGAAAATGGAAACACTGCCTCACAGCATTCCTGGTCTTTATGTCTTATAAATGAATGACATCCGTGTGTCTATGTAAAATGTCTCAAACTATTGGATTCATTGATATTTATTGAATGTATTCTTTGATTTGGAGAGGTGCAAGTTCACTCCCTGAGCACTGCAGCGGTGCCCTTGAGCAAGGCACTGAACCCCCCACCAGCTCAAGAGTGCTCGCTGTTGGCAGCCCCATCACTCTGACATCTCTCCATTTGTGCATGTCCACAGGATCCTGTTTGTGCATGTGTGTTTATTTCAGCCTGTGTGTGTAGCATGTTCATTAACAGAGTGTTAAATTGAATTTCCCCTCAAAGGATGAATGTACTGTAGTATATCTTCTTCTTCTTTACTCATTACAAATCTGTTATATGAAATTAAAACAGGTCTCTGTTGAACAGGAAGGATTTATTCACATGTTGACATAATTAATAATTCAAAAACTAAAACACTTGGTTTAAGCAAAACGGTCATATCAACAACTTTCCAAGAGGTGGTAGGTTGAGACATTTTTCAAACAGAAGAAACTATAATCAGAGCTTTGGGAAAAAGCAGTCCAGGCAGACATAATTAGATCTGAATCACGGGTGTCCCTTGTCAAAGTGCTAGTTCCTTCCAGCAGATACATTGAGTAGAATTTTACTTTAAAAAACAATTGAACCAATCCGTTACCCGGGCTTTTAAAACCTTTCCTGACTGTTTATCAAGAGTTCCTGCCATGTTTTCTGTCTTTATCTGTTCCTTTACAAAGTTTATTTCAACACAATAGTACAGTAAATCATGAAAAAGCACATATGGCAGCAGGTTTTGTTTTACACAGCAAGGGCAGCCATTCCATTCATGTAACATAAACAGGCATCTTGAGGTGTTGAGGCCAGCTGCATACATTTAATCTGCAGAAAGAGATGAAGATAATTGTTCAAATATATACCCAGGAGTGAGAATTTCAGATGTGTAAAATGTTTTTTAAATGTTATTACCTTTAACAACAAGTTTAGTTGAACACTCCACCCTGCCCAGAGGGTTTTCAGCAATGACTGTGTATTCCCCACTGTCCTTAGAATCGACTTTGAGAATCACCAGTGAGCACACTCCACATGTGTTGGTGATGTAGTAGTTGGTGTTGGTGTTGAGGCTGATGTTATTCTTATACCAGGTGACGTGGGGTCTGGGGTTTCCTGTCACCGCACAACTCATGTAGCATTCATAGCTCTCTGGACTGTTGTGCTTTTTAAGAGGAACAGAGAATGCAGGGGGCATCTCAAAGCTGCAATCCTTAGAGGCAGGAAGGGTTAATGAAAATGTCTCTGGAAGGACAAAAGACACACGAAAGACAAGTTAATGATAATAATGATATGAATGATACAGTAATAGTCCTTAAACATTCCTATAACGTCTACTTAAAACACGCAAAAACCCATAGACAGCTTCTCAGAGCCCAAAGTGATATGCTTGCTTGCCTAGGTTCAAAGATGTTGAATTCACTGAGAAGCAGTAAGTATAATTAATTGATTATCAAAACAGTTGGTGAATGTTTTGTCTGAAACCAATACATTTATAATGTATACACAATTCATCTACATGTATTCTTAAATGGATTGATGCATTTTAGCCTACTAGGGAAGTCACTAAAATGATTTAAATTCTACATCAATCTGAAAACTGTAAATCTTGAGTGAAGTTTTTAATTTCAATTTCAAAACCTGCAAATATCTTGCATTTCTGCTCTATCAATGTTTGAAATGAGTTTGTAATGTGATCAATTCAACCCACTTTTGTATCACTTCTGAAAAAAACCTGCCTTTTGTTCTTTTTACTTCCCATGGTGCTGACTCAGAGGATTTGGAGAGCCCCATGTCATTCTTGGCATATACCCGGAACTTATACTGCCTTCCAGGCATGATGTTGATGGCAGTGAACTTATTGTTGAAGAGGTGATCTGCCACAGTTTGCCAGGAACGTTTAACAGAATCACGCTTGGTGATAATGTAGTGCAGCCTGTCATCTTTCTTCTCATCTGGAGAGGGCACCCAGGAGACTGTCACGGTTCCCGTCACGTTCTCATCAAGTTCCACAGGGCCTGGAGGCTTTGGGTCATCTAAAAACAAAGATTATATGTTTCTTACTGTCTCTATAACATTCAGTGAATTCTGTAGAATTGTTTTCTTCATTTGCTATGCTCTTACTTCATTCTTTATCAAATACAGCTAGAATATTTTAGAAGTTAAAACTCTTTTTCCAAAAATATAAACCTTTTTGCTTCCTCTGAATTTTTATTTTTATTTTTTAAATTAAACAACACCCCCCCCCCCCCCCCAAAAAAAAGAAAAAAAAGCAGATGTATCATTGAAAAATCCTTTGACACTCAAAACACTGTTGTTAGAGGTTAGTTAAGAATAATTAATTCATTGTACCTGTGACTCTTATCTCAACACTAGAGGTCTCTTGACCAACAATGTTCTTGACAATGATTGTGTAGATTCCAGTATCATGACGTTCTGATGCAGCAATGATTAGCTGTGATGATGTGTCTGTGTTGCTCACTGTCACATGCTTGGCCACGGGAAAACCGTCCTTAAGCCAATTAATCATTGGTACAGGAGAGGCCTGTCAACAATGGATGACAGGAACACAACTTGAGTTTTTATCCTTGTTTTAAAGAGCAGTAAAGGTTTGTCCAATCCACAACTCAAGAAAGAACTTTTTAAAAATACGTTCAAAGCTCTTGATCGTATTATACCATACTTGAAAGTTAAAGTTGATGCGAACAGAGTTTCCAGCTCTCATCACCATGAAGTTCTTTATTTTTTTGTCAGTGAATTGAGGTCTCACTGTGAAGAAGTGGAAACATTTTAAGACAAATTTAAAGTTATATATATGAAATTGTTGCTGTAGAAAGTTTACATTTTAGGTTGACTCACCTGGGGGAGGCATTGCAATGATGTAGTTGTCCAGCTCTTGAGGCTCACCATCTCCACCTTCATTTGTGGCTAAAACTCTTACCCAGTACATGGCCATAGACTTCAGACCCATAATAGTATAGGAGGTCATAATGATAGCACTGGAGTTACAGCGACCCCATTCTGGGTCTTCTGCTGGTCTAAGCTCCACAAAGTAACCTTTGGCCTCATCTTTAACCCCTTCCTCCTCAGTGGGTTTGGTCCAGCCCAGTGATAAAGTGGTGTATGTGGAGTCTGTCACTTTCAGGTCAATGACTTTACCAGGGGGTTCTGAAAGTGTAAACAATTAAGCCTTTATGACAAATAAAGCACTGAGAAGATCACATCCGGTTTTTTTTATGGCGCATTACTCACTCTTTGGATCTCTTGCAATCACAAATTCAGAAGGTGTACTTGGCTCTCCAACACCAGAAATGTTGATAGCTGATACACGGAACTCATACTCAAGGCCTTCAACAACGTCCTTCACTGCATACGTTTTCTCTGTGGACATGTCAAAGAGTAAAGTTAACACTATATTATAGTTCACTCCTTTCTTAGTGTAGAAGCACATTTCACTTCAAACTACAGTTTCAAGAAGTTGTGAAAATGCCTGACCTTTTATGGGCTCATCTGGTGGGTTGACTTGGCTCCAAAGATTACTGCCATTCTTGCGTTTCTCAACATTGTATCCAAAAAGGTTGGTTCCTCCAGTATTGGTAGGTGCAGACCAAGCAAGATTGATACAGTCTTTGAAAGCACTAATGATTTTTGGTGTAGAGGGAGCTCCAGGGTATGCTGAAAGAATAATAAAAGTGCCACTTTGTTACTGGTTCACTTTTTTTTAAATTGTAGACAGCAACGATGTATGGGAAACCATCACTAGTTAAAGAGGACATATTATACCCTTTTTCCACCTTTTCAAACAGTCCCCTGTGGTCTAAATGAAACATCTGTGCTGTGCTTTGGTCAAAATATAACATGAATCAAGCACCAGAGGAGGTTTGTGACCCTGTATAAACCAGCTCTCTCAGAACGCTCCGTTTTGGTGTGTGTGTCTCTTTAATGCAATGAGCCCACCCTGAGTTTTCCCAGTAGACATCACTCCTTCGCTAGCGAGAATAAAAATGGCGGACCTGCACAAAAGTTTTGCTATAGGCTAAGTAGTTGAAAGACATCTGGTATCCACAAGTATTGAACTACAGTCACTTTGACAGCCTTAATTCAGATTATCGGAAACACCTGCCTTATTTTTTCAGAATTTCTTAATTTTTTTTAAGTCGAACAGAGGTCAGTGTCCAGTCCCTTTGTCTTCCAGTTGCTATGCAGATTGTTCTGTTACATAGCAATGGCCCTTTTTGTCAGCCTCACAACTAGGGGTCCATGGGTGGAGATACCAGCGGAGGGGAGGGTATTTTTTTTTTTTACCAGAATCCCACTTGTCATGTCACAAGTTGAGAAAATTGGAAAAAGAGTATTTTTCTCTGTGTTGTAAGACTTATGCAGACCACAAACAAAGGACATTTTCACATTTTGTGGGTCGGTTGACACTCAGGTTACCCAAATAAACGTTCACAAGCACTGTAAAAGTGGATTTTTCATAATATGTCCCCTTTAATGTTGTTCTGCTTGAAAGAAGGCTAACCTTTTGTCCCTGCCTGAATGTCATCAGTCTCTATCATTTCACTGATACCATGATCAGTTTCTGCCCTGATGTGGTAGCAGTACTTTCTGCCATGATCCACGTCAGAATCCCTGTATTTAGGCTCTGGGCCAATCTTGCCTAATTTCTTCCAACTGTTGCGTCCAATTTGCTGGCGCTCCAGGATGTAGTCTGTGATAGGGGAACCTCCATCATCTTTTGGGGCCCTCCATTTGAAATCAATGCAAGATGAAGAACTTTCAATGATATCCACTGGGCCGAGGGGTGGTGTTGGTTTATCTGTAGTAAGACAAAGAATAGAGATGTAACTTTGGTCAAAATTAGGAATCTGTAGATTTTAACATTAGGTGCATTTGCCATACCTAATACAACAAGCTGTGTGATGGCTTCAGTTGTTCCACAGTCATTTTTAATCTTAATCTTAATTTCTCCTGTGGTTTTGCGTTGGCACTTGGTCAACAGCAGGCGGCTGTGTGAGGAAGACTTCTCGATCTTGACATGGGTGTCCTCCAAAAGCTCATCACCCTCATTGTACCACTGTATCTTCAGTGGTTCCCGGCCAAGAAAAGTGACTTTGAAAGCTGCATCTTTCCCAGTTTTTATTGTAACAGGTTTTATGAACTCAGTGAGGTCCTCAGGGTTAATTCTTGGTGGATCTAGAGAATAAAACACACCTCTTTACAAACTGAGATTTCTGTTACACAATGTTCCAGTTGATCCTCTTTTGTTTTATGCTTCAAATGGATAACTCCAAATTTATTCTGATGAAAATAAAGTACCTTCAACATTCAGCACAGCCTCTGTTTTACGGCCATCGGCCTCACATCTGTACTTTCCAGCATCATCTTCTGTGCAGTTTTTGAGAATAAGTTTGCGAAAGGTCCCGTCTTTTACAATACAGATATTATCTGTAGCTGTTATCTGAAACACACATAATAAACAAATACATACGTACATACACAGTAAAGAGGGTTAAAGGTGAAATCATTTTCTTTACCAACTCTTATGTTGTTCACCTCTTTTCCTTCTTTGTACCAGACTCCGTCACATTCCTCACTGCTCAGCCTGCAGACCAGTTCTGCATCAGTCCCAATAATGGCGGTTACATCTGACAGACCACTGGTGAAGTATACTCCTTGTTCTAAAGGAAACATACCCTTATTGTCAACAGGGAACAGTTAAATACAACAACAAAGCAGCAAGAATAATTTACAATTGGTTGATGTATCTTACCAATGACTGTATCAGGGACAAGTGGGCCATTTCTCACTCGTTTTCTTTTCTCTTGAACTGGCTCCTCTTCTTCAGTTTCAGCAGGAGCCTCTCCTTCCTTTGTTTGTACCTTTTTCTTGGGCTCTGAAGTCACTCCTTCCTCTTCCACCTCTTCCTCTTCATATTCTAACTCTTCATCCTCCTCCTCCTCCTCTTCCCCATCTACAACAGTAGCTACATCTTCTCCCCCTTCTGTTTTTGCCTTTGCCTTGGCCTTTGTTGTAGTCTTTGTCTTTCCATCTGTTTTTTCCTTTGCTTTTGCTTTTTCTTTGGCTTTGGCTTTAGCTTCTGCTATAGCTTTAGCTTTGGCTTCTGCTTTGGCCTCTGCTTCTGCTTTAGCTTTCGCGTCAGCTTCTGCTTTTTCAGCTGCTGCTGCTTCTGCCTCAGCCTTTACTTTTGCAATTAATTCATCTCTCTCTTTTTGTACCTTGGCCTGTTGCTCCTGAGCAATCTTCAAAAGCTCAGGTCCACCACCTCCTGCTCTGGTTGTTTTGCGAGCTTTCTTCTTCCCTTGTGGATCTTTGTCAGCTAATAAATAAAAGAATATGGTTCCAAAACTCTTGTCAGGATTCATGGGAATGTTTCAATATCTCTAAACTTATGTTAAACATTAAGATAATTGCAGTTTAAAAATAAGAAGCAGTACCTTCCACAATAAGCCATGCGTTGCAGGATGCCATTCCAGTATCCGCCGCATATATTCCTTTGTCCAATGGAACGCAGTCCTTCACCACCAACGAATGAATCAACATGTCCTCTGACACCAGGATGTCATATTTTTCCCCTTGCTCAAGTGTTACATTCTTTCCCTTCCAAGTTATCTTTTTCAGGGGATGTGAGATAACGCACTCGAAAAGACCATCCTCTCTTTCCTCTGCTTTCACATCTTGAATCTTAACCAGGAAGTCCACAGGGGGAACTAGACAAAGCAAAACATTACAGGTTAACATAGTATTGCTTATTTCCTTTCAAAGGACAACTTATTTAGCAATTGTTGCTCTTTTGGGTTTAATATGGCATCATGTACATGTTAGAAGTATGTAGATCATTGCTTTAGTGTTGGTCTTACGTTTGAAATCTGTCGAGAAGATCTTAACTCCATCGACCTCAACTTGGTATAATCCTGCATCCT
The DNA here is from genome assembly GCA_020745685.1 of Tautogolabrus adspersus. NCBI lineage: Eukaryota > Metazoa > Chordata > Actinopteri > Labriformes > Labridae > Tautogolabrus > Tautogolabrus adspersus. Next base: position 28,201,322 of record CM036538.1, read on the forward strand.
CAGCATCAACACCATTGATGCTAAACACAAACTTCTTTCCCACTTGCCTCAGTCCATGTTTTATATCTGTGTCAGCATCAAAGGGAATCATGACTCCATCCTGTTTAAAGAAGAAGCAGAGGGAAATGTAAAAGCAGCATCCAACATTAAATAAAGGTCTTAAAAAAAACAACAATGGATAAACTTCTTACCTTGAATAAGAAGATTTTGCTTGTAGGGTCTTTAAGCGACATTTCAAGTTCAAACTCTGCATCACCATCATCTTTCAGCTCAATAGGCTTTAGATTGCAAAGCCTTTCAACAACCTACAGTAAGTGGAATGATGTAAAGGAAAGTAGATGCCGTTAATGTTTGGGTATCAGAGTTTGCGTTTCTTAATTCAGGCATTCCTTCGTATTATTAAAGATGATTGGAAGTGGGTTGCTTTATTTTTAGATGAAGATTTATATGAAACCCACCTTTTCCTGCTGTTGATCTCTTTCGATCTTCTTCTCACTTAGTTTTTTCAGCATCCCACGAAAGTTTGTGACACCATACTGAGCACAGATGCTTTCATAATCCTTCTTGTCAGCACTCATCAGAAGTTCCCAAAACTTTTCATCAATTTCTGTTTTTTTATCTTCTTTCGCATCAATATCAACTCTAGAAAAGGAAAATAATTGATTAGATGCATGGTGTTAACATACATGGCTACATGACGTCATCTGGGTGCACGGTTTTCAGTGACCTGTGGCATGCAATCGTGCAAAGACTTTTCTATTCTAAAAAATGAACAAAAACAAAATAAAAAACCACCATGAAAAAAAAAAACGTAATGTACTTGTAATTGGATCTGATCGTTGATAAATTCACTACATACGTATGTTTCAAGGCCTTTTTAAAGTCCTCTGGTGTCTCTCGGACAGCTACAAAAAAAACAACAGCAAAGTCAAACTTTTCGATTAATGATTAACTGACATATAACAAATGAAAAGTAGATTTTTTTTTACCTGTTCTTGATTCTTGCAGTGCTCTGTTCTTTTTGTAGCCCACTACAAATCAGAGTAAAATGAAATGGTTATTTCTTTTCTTCTGAACTAGGTCCTATCTGCCATATAAAAGAATTAAAAAAATGTAACTGACCCTCAATAACATTAAGTGTAGCAGTCACAACAGCTTTTCCGTACTCATTCCTGGCATAACACTTGTAGGTATCAGCTTGATCCACGGATACGTCTGGCATCTATCAACCATTGCATGATTATCAGTTATTTGCAAAACATGGATATTGTAAGAAAGTGATCATTCTGTTTGTCAATCATGTTTTATCAAGTTATGGTCCGTGAGCCCACCTGTAGTTGGTACTCTCCTGAACTCTTGTCATGGATGACTTGGTACCTTTCTTCATTAATTTCCCCATTATTTCTCATCCAGGTGACGACTGGTGTTGGTTTACCAATAACCACTGCTCTGAAGATAACTGGTTTTCCTACAGAAATAGAATAAATAATTGAATGTTATCTTTAAATAGTGTGTAATAGTGTGATGAGTAAAGACATTTTGCCTTACCTTCTTGTATGGTTATAGCTATGGGTTTCCGGGTGAAATCTGGGGTGGTCATGCCTTCAGGAAGTTCTTCCACATACTGGGTTATCATAACTCCAGGCACTTTTGACCTCTTTTTTATTTTCACTATCATTAAATGAGAGAAAAATGCATTTACAATCTATGAAGTACTGTGAAGATTTGACAGCTTTGTTAGTTATTTTCATATTATGTTTGAGAAAGGTTTTGCTCAGTGCAAAAAGGTTTGATCAAATGTTTGATGGTGTGGCAGTAATGTACACATGATGGTAAGAACTTGAACTTTAGTTACTTACCCTGCCCCGGGGCGGTTGGCTCCTCATCCTTCGCTTTACGTATTTTAAACATCTTGATTCAGAAAACAGCTATCTGTAATACAGAAATATGATAAATAGTTCAATTAAAACGCCCTTTACATTTAATTAAGCAAAACTGTTTAGTTCCCTTACATACTTAGAGTTTAGTGAATAATATTATTTGTTCCTAAGTCAATGCCAAACAATACTTAAAACTTCCCTGTAGTCTGGAAATATTAGCACGCGTTGATCACTGTTAGCAACTGACTATTCCGTCAGTCTGTCATGCAGTGGATCTTATCCAGGTGGTATGGATATGAACTGGGTATCACTTGTTTTTTGTGTAGTGGCTGAAGACAGTTTGCTCATGATGATGTATTTTTGAGTCACAAGAATCCCTGGATAGTCGGAACGAATTCAAAATGCACTCCTCCCTCAAATCACAAAACATTTGCATTAGTCATTTCTTGCATTTTGGATCGTCAGTGTTTAACAATGTGATCAAGATCACAAATAGTGTTGGGATTTTTGAGTCAGTAACTCTATCTGTGCTGTAAATGAAAGAATTTCTGTGATCACAAAATGCCAAATACTTCCCATGCCGTCTGCAGATTCCTGCAAGTGACCGGCCTAATTTTGCAGGCAGTAGGTTACATGCCTCATAAAACTATCATGACTCAGGAAGTGTCCTAAGTTGACAACTGAAAAAGTAGTGTAGTCATTTCTCTTCTTGTTTTTAGTGTTTGTTTCTTTTCAGCAATTCACAATTTAAATAGTAGGTGAAACGATAAAAGATAAAGAAAAGTCATCACATGCAAATGTTCAAGTTGTGTGCTCTATATCAACTTGTCCTCTTAAAGATGCTCTTATTTTGAAATCATTTTGCTGTCAGTTATTACCATAATCACTCTAATCATAAAAAACATGTATTCAAGTACATAATTCCATGGAGACTCCATGAATACAATTCTTTTTGGAGCATCATGTTTTTGAAAAACATTACATTCTTACACTGCTGTTCTTCATTTTCATTTCATTTATTTATTTCACACATAGTTTAAAAGTAAAAAATAAAAATGAGCATAACAATAAGAGCAAACTTTCTGTAGTGGCTAGATTTGTCTTAACTATTCCATGTTCTACCCCTTTTTTTCTTTTTAGTTTTATACGTTTATCCAAGACCCGAGCTTTACAAAAATAAAGTCAAAGAATACAGATAACTATGTAAGTAACAAAAGCAACAAATATAATGTATTACACACATTAGTGGTAGACGGTACAGACATTACACTGATTGACTCTTTAATTATATCTGTTTAATATGTTATTCTTAAAAATGTGTTTAAACTTTCCTAATGTTTCACATGTTTTTATCATGCTCACTGAAGCTGTTCCATAAATTAACCCCCTTTATTGTCATCCACTAGTTTCACATTTGTCCTTACTGTTTGTTTTTTGAACAGAAATAAACCTCTGAGATTGTGTTATCTTTCCCTCTGCAGACAAAAAAATAATGATGTATTTTTTTATAATCACCAATATTCCTTTATTATAATCTCTTGAATCTATTGGTGGGGGCCTTTTGTTCTCACTTCATGCTGGTAATCACTTCAACTTTTTTCCGTCATGTAATAAAGTACCGGCATATTCAGCGGTTTTCAACACTTGCTTTGCTTCTGTAAAGCTATATGTGTCTGACAAATATAGCTTTGCCCAGGGTGTTATGAGTTAACTGATTTATGAATGACCGGTCAGGTATGTGGCTGAAATCTCCGCGCTGCACTCAGTGGCTCAGCACGGATTTTAAATGTCATTTTTAGCTGCCAAAAAAACATAAAAGATTCATAATTGAATGTTGGCACGGTACTGCAGCTCTTATGTTGTTGCAGAAGAATATTGGAATATTATTATAAAAATTAATTCACTACAGTAAAATTTCTAAACTATATTTCACAATCATTTGCCTTATTTTATTTTTTCTTCAAGAAGATCTCTTTTTTTTCTTTTCTATCTTAAATTATTTGTATAGCCTTTTAACATTTTGACGTTTCATCTTGTAAATCTTAAGACATTGTTAAATAATATAAAGTGCAGTCAGCTTTGTTAACTCATGTTTCTCTTGTTAATTAGATAGACCTTGTTAACACTGCTATTGAAGGCCGATATATGGCAACATGCAGACATATATTCTATTAGTACATAAATCAATGTGCATTAATATTAACAACATCGATAGAGTTTGTTATGAAGTGTAAAACCATGATAGTAATTGTGCAGTACTTGGTAAATGAACTTACTGTTTCTTTATGAAGAAAATGGCTGTTGTCTGAAGTCTGTTGCAGTCAGGTTGCTGCTGATTCTTGAGTGTGGACTCTTCGTTTTGAGAAGCAATAAAGTCTTTCAGAGACACTCAGAGCAACCTTACTCAATGCTTTTTCACTGGGGCTCTAGGGGATAGGTTTACTGACATTCTCTTTGGCCCTAAAGTGCTATAGGTGCTTGAAAAGGGGGCACCAGAGAAGATGCAGCAGAGAAGCTTCCTAGTCCCTCCCTCAAAACTGGAATTTCAGCTGTAGTACAGCAGCAGGATGCTTTTGACTGCTCTTTTTTTAAGTCTCATGAGAAGTGACACAGAAGTGCCAGTGCCTGAGCTGCATCTCCTTTGACTAAATTGTACATGTAGGCTGTCTTCATGATCATTACATTTAACTAGGAGGTAAGTGCCAATTAAGTTAGTTTTTATCTCTTTAATTTTGTTAGTTTTAGAAATGTTACTAACATGTGTCTACATATGTAAAATGTATGACCCCCATGCTCAAAGCTAATCAAAGAAATGTTATTTTGCACAATTGTTCACATTCAATCTGACTCTGATCAGGACATTTAAGACTCAAACCAAACAAAATCAGCTCAATCTCATTGTGATACAAATGATTCAAGTGTAACTTTAAGTGTTTTGACTCAAACAGAAGTAAGTCATAGTGCCGTTTATTTTAGCATTGTACTTGTCTTTGAAACTGAGAAGTGTCACCCTGCACTGGTCAGTCATGTTAAAGCCCTGGGTGCAACTGTTGACCCTTTCTACTTCAGTGACTCTAATTTTGGCTAAATCTGCTCCTCAAATATTTTCAGAGGTAATACAAGAAGACTGGACATAAATTATTCTCATAAACCTTCATGCAGGTAGACAAGTGGTATGAATTATGATACCTGCTTGCGCTGTCAGTGTTTGACCCAGGGTTGCAATATACTATATGCCCAGTTCTATCAGCATACAGTATATGCACCGATTGGCTACACCTTAAGTGTTTTTACAATGTGGCATAGATGTCAGATTAAAAAATAAAAATGACAATAGAAGAACGATTTGTTTATTTACATTAATTGTATATGCATTAGCATGAGAACAGCCTAAAACAAGCAGACTGTGTTGACGTTTTCTTGTCAATAAGGTTATTATCTTAGTTTTATTTAAGGCAGGATTGCAAATGTGAAATATGAAAACTGTAGAAATGTCAGTCACTATAATCATGAATGGAAACTTGCATCTTAAAAGCTGAAAAAAACATGTTTAAAGAACAGACCTCACATTTCAAAGAATCACTTCATCATCAGCCAAGCAGTATCCACTACTATACTTGTTTCTGTTTAACATGCATAATACATTTCTTATGTGCCATGAATAAATATCATTAGTGTCTCAAGCATATTTTTTATTGAGATTGCACTGCTTACATCAAGACAAACAAGACATGAGTTGGGCTGGATGTCATCAATATTCCTTTGCCCTCAGATTGTTTTGTCCGTTTTACTCTGAATAATTGCAGGCTTTAGCGGGAAATCATTTATCAAAAAGTAAACAAAGTTAAAGGAAGGTATAAAGGGCAATATTAAATATTACCACATTAACATTTAAGATGGTTCGCCAAACTAAAGATGCAGTATGTGAATAAGCAATGACAGGACTTTGTAATTTGCAATTCTGCCATTTCCTGGGTGCTCATTTATTCTGGAAGAAAAGGGGGGAAAGACAGATAAGTGTTAATTTTTCCAATCTTCAATTACTACTTTCATGCCAATGCAGAATATATTGACATCATTTTTAAAATGTACACTCCTTTAAACATTTACCTCTGACTGTCAGTTTGGTAGAGCACTCTGCACTCCCCATGGAGTTTTCTACAACAATCTTGTACTCCCCCATGTCATTAGGTCCAACCCTCAGTATGAGCAGAGAACAGACTCCACAGGTGTTGGAGATGAAGTAGTTGGTGTTGGTATTCAGGCTCATGCCGTTGCGGAGCCATGTAACATGAGGTGTGGGATCTCCTTTTATAGCACAGCTCATGTAGCATTCATAGCCTTGAGGAGCAGTGTGCGTTTTCAGTGGGACAAGGAACTTGGGAGGACACTGTAAATCACAGACCTTTGATTCTGGGATGTTCAGAGTGAACTTTTCTGGAAGAAAAAAGATAGGTTTTAAATTACAATTGTTATCAACCAACAAGAGAACATGTTTCAACAATGGCTTGATTTTGGTACAGGCACAATTTAATTTAAAACGCTGTATGTTCTGTTCCCATTTAAGTACTATTCTTTTTTTACCAGGATACATGTAAGCAATATATTTGGGCGGCAGTAGCTCCGTAGGGCTTCCAAAATATGGAAGTTGGTCTGGTAGCTGGAGAGGTGCCAGACCACTTCTCGAGCACTGCCGAGGTGCCTTTGAGCAAGGCACTGAACCCCCACCAGCTCAGGGGGCGCCTCCTGTGGGCTGCCACTCTGACATCTCTCCATTCGTGTTTGTGCATGTGTGTTTATTTCAGCCTGTGTGTGTGTAGCATGTCTCTCAATAACAGAGTGCAAACCAGAATTTCCCCTTGGGGATTAATAAAGTATATCAAATAAAAAATAAATATAGAAATTGTATTCACCTCCTGTTTTTGTTTTAGCACTAGAGAATGTAATGGACAAATTGTTGGAAGTTCCAAAACTATATGAACAACCATTTCAAATCAAAGTAAAATTCCATCACATTAGAAAATCTAATCGGCTGAAAATCAACAACTTTTCAAGTCTTCACACACAGATTCAAGGACTGTGGTAATGTACAAAAGGTGTAAGAGTTAAACTTGTAAACATGGGCTGATCTTGAGACTTAGGTGGGACTCAAACGATTATTGTGTTGGCCCCCTAAAAAATGTACTTGCACTTTTTGTTTGTACCTACAAATACCAATGCCTGTTTTGTGGGTGTCAACTTTGACATTGCATTGCATAATAAAAAAAGTATAAAATCATACAACAACAATTAGGTGCATAAACAGTAAATGTGTTGTCCAGTGTCATAAAACGTACCCTTTTTGCTTGCTATGAGCCACTTGGTTGATTCAGAGGGTTTGGATAAGCCCATGTCGTTCTTAGCATAGACTCTGAACCAATATTCTCTACCCGGCAATATATTGCAGGCTGTGAATTTATTGTTGAAGATATGATCCGCAACGGTGTTCCAGGTTCTTTTACTCGAATCACGCTTCATGACCATGTAATGCAGCCTGTCGTCACGTTTTTCATCAGCAGATGGGGTCCATGAAACAGTCACTGTGCCAGGCACGTTTTCGTCAATATCCACCGGGCCTGGTGGTTTAGGCTCATCTGATGTTAAAATACAAGAGTTAATTTTCCTTTAATCTGCATGGAATGGGAGGAAATCATTTATACCAAGGGTACCTGACTTACCTGTGACTCTTATTTCAATGCTGTATGTTTCTTGACCAACAATGTTCTTGACAATGATAGTGTAGATTCCAGTATCTGAGCGTTCAGAAGAAGCAATCAGAAGCTGGGATGTGCCGTCTGTGTTGCTGATGTTCACCTTTTTGGACACTGGCCCTCCATCTTTATGCCAGATGACTTCAGGCCAAGGAGAGGCCTACAAAGAATAAGAAAATGTAATTATGGCAAGTCCTTTAGCGGACCAAATATCTCTATATGCATTCAAATAATGTTACAAGGGCTTATTGATGAATAATTACCACAAAGTTAATGTTGAATCGTGCAGAGTTTCCAGCTCTCACCACCATGAAACTCTTTATTTTGGCATCCGTGAAACGAGGTCTCACTAGGTAAAAGCATGATAGAAATGTTTCTTTAATAATCATTCATTTTGATGTATAATTTTTTTAAGCATGTGGGTTACCAAGACAAATGATGAAGTTAAAACTTTTTAACTGATGTGCACAATATTGTGTTGATTAAAATGAGTTTCTAAAGTATAAATAATCATATCTTTGGAACATGTACGTTCCATATCTTGATTTCATAAACCAATTATGCCGTTGGATTCTTATTTGTGGCATGAGATACTTAGAAACAATGCATTCAAGATAATATCAAAATGTAAATGCTGACAAAAAAGGTGTTACTTCATGCGCTCATCATCAACTCACCCTGTAGTATTTAATGTGTTTTACAGAACTAACTCCAGGACATTTTCTTACCAGGAGGGGGCATAGCAAGGATGTAGTTATCCAGTTCCTGTGGCGCTCCCTCTCCTCCATCATTCGTAGCAATAATTCTCACCCAGTACATTGCCATTGATTTCATGCCTTTCACGGTGTAGAAATTCATAGTTATTGCATTCGTATTGCAGCGATCCCATTCTGTGTTTTCTGCAGGCCTGATCTCCACGAAGTATCCCTTGGCTTCATCCTCGACCCCCTCAATCTCCTTGGGGTTTGTCCAAGCAAGGGACAGAGTTGTGTAGGTGGAATCTGTCACTTTGAAATCCATCACTTTACCAGGAGGCTCTAAAAGACATGATTCACAGTCAGTGCTGCAATACTAAGTTTATATGAATTATGGATAAAACAACCACTATTATAATATTTCAAAACGTCCACCTACTTTTAGGGTCTCTTGCAAACACAAACTCTGATGGTGTACTGAATTCACCCGCTCCAGAGTCATTGATTGCTGACACACGGAATTCATACTCCATGCCTTCAACCACATCTTTAACCCCAAATCCTTTACCTGTATAACAACAGTGAATATGCAATATAGGAATTAAAACAATTGATTATTGTTATTATAATTATTATTATGAGATCTTTACGTTTGTATGTAAATTGGCTGTCAAACACTTCTAAATCAACAAATGACATAGTAACCTCTGATCATCTGATCAGGGGGATTTACTGGGCCCCAAAGGTTGCTGCCTTTCTTGCGTCTCTCAAGGTTGTATCCAAGAATATTAGTTCCTCCAGTGTTGGCTGGAGGAGACCAAGAGAGGGTGATGCAGTTCTTGAAGGCACTGACAACTTTTGGAGCTGATGGAGGTCCAGGGTATGCTGTACACAAAAAAAAATCATCAGTAAATTACTTCTTGGTGTAACAGGCAGATTCACTTTGCTTGAGTTGATCACAAAGTGGGAATCACAAACACATCTTCTTATGTACATCGCACAAGAACAAGGCACTGTATGGTAAAGGCTTGGTGATAGAGACACTACTCACAGACCCAGCCCATAAAAGCAAATTCAGTCACAAAAGCGTACTTATATTTTGTTTTCTTTTATTTCTAGTACATTATTATAAGCATTGTAGCATTAGGTCTGTATTAGCTGTAGTTGTTTGTTGTTGGTGTTTGTTTGTCTCCATCCATCTCTTTCTTCTCCATCTCCATATATCCCATCTATAAGACTACTCCTATGCCCAACACAGTTGGAGCAGATGGATGTTCAACGTGAGTCTGGTTCTGCTCAAGGTTTCTGCCCTTTAAAATAACAACTTTACTTGCCAATGCTACTTTGCTAAATGTTGCCAAGTGTTTTGCTCACGGTGGATTAATGTTGGATCTCTGTTTAAAAATATGACTAAGATTGCAATCTAGACCTGCTCATTATGTAAGGTATCTTCGAATAAAAATGTCTTTTGAATTGGCGCTATACAAATAAAAACTGATTTTGTTTATTTTAAGTGATTGATTGATTGATTTCTCTTCAGCCTTTTTTTGGGGGAGCAATATATACACAGGCAGTGGAGGGTAAAATACAACTGGATAAGGCAACATAACTGAAAAGTTTCAAGTTTCCTCCATTTGGACTCTGGTACTTCACATGTCAACACTGTCATTACAACTTGCCATTGCTCAACAATTATACAGTAATCCTTTCTGCTTACCAAGGACAACTTTGACTGGTGAGTTCTTTGAGAATGTCTAATGTCTATTCCAATGATATTTATAATCGTTTTGACGTGAAATACAACAGTTTGAAATGCCTTTTAAAGGTTGTATCCCTAAGATAACTTGGTGTGATAATGTTGGACTATACCTTTTGTACCAGCTTGGATGTCCTCTGTTTCCATCAGCTCACTGGTGCCTATTTCAGTCTCCACTCTGATGCGATAGCAGTACCTCCTACCATGGTCTACATCAGAGTCTTTGTATTTTGCCTCTACTCCAATTGGCCCAACCTTCTTCCAGGTGTTGCGGCCAACTTGTTGGCGTTCAAGGATATAGTTGCCTATCTTGCAGCCACCACTGTCTTTTGGAGGCCTCCACTTGAACTCAATTGTAGAGGAGGAGGCTTCAACAATCTCCAAAGGTCCCAGTGGAGGAGTAGGTTTATCTGTTGAAAAAAAGTAGGTTTACAGTTTATTACCAGAAATGTAACACATCTGTGGACTGCTTATAAAATAACTACCTTCTTAAAAACTGTATAAAACCTATAAATACACACCAAGTACCACAAGCTGGCTGAAGGCCTCAATAGTGCCAAACTCATTTTTCAGTTTCATCTTGATTTCACCACTGTCCTTGCGTTGAAGCTTGGTAAGAAGGAGACGGCTGCAACCATCTGAGTGCTCCAGCTTGATATTTGACTCATCTGAAAGCTCTTCACCCTCAAGGTACCACTGCACTTTTATAGGCTCCTGTCCAATAAAAGGCAATTTGAAGGTAGCCTTTTGTCCTTTCTTCACCGTGACAGGGGTTTTGAATGCTTCCAGTTCCTCAGCATCAAATCGGGGTGGATCTACAATAATTGATAAAGCAATACGGACGGACATGTTAAGCAGTGAGATGCTAGTTATGTAGTTCAGTGACATTTTACAATATTGAAAAATACATTTATATCAGAGCATAGACCTCCCGGGCACTGTAAGATTAATGCAATAGTTGAGGCATTTTTTGTGTTTTCTTTACCTTCAACAACAATCAAGGCCTCTGTCTTCCTCCCATCTGCTTCAAATTTATATTTTCCAGCAAATTCCTCTGTGACTTTGTGAATTTTCAGCTTGTGGAAACTTCCTTCTTTTGAAATGGTTATACCCTCAGATGATTTAATCTGTAATTAAAGTCATATCATTGTTAGAGAAAAACATAAAGTCTCATCTGAGACTTTATTCGAGATATAGCCCCAAAGCCGTCATTCTACACATTGACAACATTAAGAGCTGAGCTTACCTCTTCTCCATCTCTGTACCACATTCCCTCACATTCTTCACTGCTCACTTTACACTCCAGCTCTGCTGCTTCTCCCTTAATGGCTTTGCAGTCGGAAAGCCCAGCATGAAAGTGAACCCCTGGGTCTGAGGATTTATCAACCAATAAATTACTGAATGGACACGGCCAACAGCGAACATCTGTATGAGTTGTTTTTTAGTTGTTTCAAGTTTTTGTATTTGTGAATCGACAATTACAAAGAATTTAACACCTACCTTGTCCTTTGAACCTTACATATCATGTATTTTATAATGGACATGACGGAAAATACTGTACATGTTTCAATGCAGATAAATGCAAGGGCTTTCTGAAAAGATTATGTGGTGTAAGAAGGGCAGAATTTGCATTCATTTGAAACTTGACGATGTCTTCTTGGTCAATGAGTAGCTCTGTAGTACTGTCTTGTTTGGGGGTTTCCTTCAACTTGAAAACTTTCCTTCAACTTGAAAACTTGCAGAGTTGAAACCTTGGCACAGCTCATAAGAAAAACAACACGACTTTCAATGCTGATTTTCTCTTGAGAGAAATAGGCACTATTAAGACACCAACTATCCCTCATAAGACTGGCAGTTCCTTGTGGAAGAAATGAGTTCTTTGTCTGATCTGAATGTTGTCTTCAATGTACAGACATTTGTTTAGAGAAGAGTCATCCTCAAAGTCATCTTCAGTTGTCTTCCATCTTCAGACGCTGTACAGTAAGAGTGTCTACACACAAGCGGTGTAGTTATTTAACAAAGAATACGACAATTTTTCCAAGTGGTCATTTAAATAATCAACCTCAATGCACCGACTCATCCTGAACTAACATTAAAGAGGCAAGCAAGAATGTACACATAGAGCACAGCAAGCAAAGCTATTAAACATTACTTCCACGTACACACACACACACACATACACACATACAGTATATTCAGCAAACACAATACGTAATGGACAGAGGCGGATGTTAAAATATCATTAAAATAAAATTGCCTGCTGATGTCCAACCTGGAAATACAATAAGTCATTAAAAGTCTTGTTGTCTACAAAGCAGTGTTGATATCAACACTGCTAACAAGAGAAATAATTATATTGTGTTCAAGCAAAATCTATTAGTGCGTCAAACTCGATTAGCATTTCTTAAAGCAATTGTCAAGGTTAAATTCACGCTTTCTCTACTCTGATAATTGTAAGAGGCCACACAGGTTTAATGTCAACGCTTAAATCACTGGAAAAGTCATCTGCAAATCAAATGACTTTGGACAGTGACGGTGCTTCCCATGCAGCAATTAGTGCAGCGCCAGTAATCTTACCACTAACTGTCTCCACGATCAATGGGCCTTTCCTTGCACGGCCTGCACGCCTGCCAGCAGCCGCTGGCTCACTGCCGTCTGCACCCTCACCATTTTCAGCTGTTGCCCGATGCCAACTATCATCATCGGCACCACTGGCTTCTGTGGTTTTTGTTTTTCAGTTTTAGGGGATAGCATCTTAATTACCATCAATCCAATGTTTCTCATTTGATGATGGATATGTCTCACAATTAACACTAATGAAAACAGTAACAATGATTGCAAAGCAACAACACAGAGCAGCAAAACGATATCAGCAGCACAGACATAAATAACAAACACATTCAGTACCTTGAGGGACAAATAGCTAAAGGGCTGATGTCTATATATTTTAGAATTCATCACAATTAATTTAACTGTAGCATATATACAGTTTGAGATAAGTATAGATGTGTATGTACACATATGTTTTTACAAATAGAGACATAGCAGCAGCTCCTTCAGCAGCAGACTGAGACACCCACCCTGCAAGAAAGAGTGCTACCGCAGGTCGTTCGTCACATCTGCAGTCAGACTGTTTAACAGCCTCACATGACTCATATGAAATGCTCATCTTAATCAATATGCTACACACTGTTTGTGTTTTTAACAATTTCTGTTCTGTCTTTCCACAAGTGAAAGTTTACATAGTGTGTTTATTTCTAGTACTGTTTTTTTTATTACTACCGTATTTTTCTACTTAATTACTGTAAAGATGTTTGTTCTTAACTTTTTGCTATTTGTTGCTGATTGTACAGCCAGTGGGGGATCAATGTAGTTTATCTTATCTTATTTTCTAACATTTTTGTTTCTCAGAAAAAATAAAACTACATGATTTATAATAAAGAGGCTATTCTAGGTTTTAACATTTCTTTTAAAACTTTTCAAATTTACTACAGCCCTTCCAAATGACACTGTAAAGCAAACCATAGGATGTATTTATAACTACAGATAGAACAAAACATGAAAACAAACATGAAAGCAGAATATTAGACACACACAAATATAGAATTGATCTATATTGATTTGGGTAAAGAGTTAGCTAAGAATGCAGAATGTAGCATCGCATTAAAATGCTTTACTGCTTTCTGTTTCTCAGGTGAGGTGAAACAGCAAGCGCTCACAAAGACACAATATTAGGTATTATTCATCAACCGGCTCAATGAGTTCATTAAAAAGATGGTTATTACAACTTTTCAATTTGGGGGGCAGAAAAGTTTTTCTTGGAGCTATGTTACCAAAATAAGTAAAACCATGCCACAGTCATACACGACTGAGATGAAGTAAGTTCTGTCACTGTGGCTTGATGAGACCTTTTGGAGATATTCTTCTGATGGTTACACAGTTGTCAAAGTGCAGCAGTGTAGAGCTTTGCAATTTGTCAGTCAAATCGGCGTTAAATACACTTATTGTTAATACAGTTGCATCTCGACTATCCTACTGTGATTTCAAAGTCATTTTTATTTCAAAATGACTTCACTCATCAGTAAACTATCTGCAGCATGCATCCTCTAACAACTCTTACCAACAACAGCTTCTTCAACCTCCACATTTCTCTTTTTGGGACGTTTTCCTTTTTTCCCAGAACTTTCACCTTGTTGATTTGTGGTTTCCTCATCATCATTATTATCTCCTATTAGTGATAATAAATAGCAACTGTATTCAGAATGGCATTCTTCATATTTTCATTATGCTAATGTTATACTTATTTATGACTTGACTTTCCTACATTAAAGTGATATACTGTACTGATCAGTTAAATCTAGTGTCAGAACTAGTTGTGCCCTTGAATTGATTATTTGTGATATATTGTGAAAGTATTTCTAGAATACAAGACATTTATAAAAAACTGAATATAATACACAACAATACAGTTGACAAATGTAGACGAAGAGTTAAAGAATAGACCTGTATGAAAACACAGAAAACATAAACAAAGAGAAAGTACAAAGCTTTGACTGATACCATTAATGATTATTATAATGATTCCAAAATTTAGTTCAGGTTTACGTATAAAATCTTTTTTTTCACCCTGACAAGCATTCAGGAAAAGGATCAGCTAAATGTTGGAGGTAATTAATGCTGAAAGCTGCATACAACGTAGAATAACTAAGTTTCTTACCTATAACTGTATCAGGAACAAGTGGACCATCTCTCGCACGTTTCTTGCGTTTTCCTCCTTTCCCACCTCCTTCTCCGCCCTCTTCTCCTTCTTCTCCTTCTTCACCCTCTCCGTCTTCTCCTGCTTCTCCTCCCTTTCCTCCTTTTCCTCCTTTTCTTCCCTTTCTTCCTTTTCCTCCCTCTCCTCCCTCTCCTCCCTCTCCTTCCTCTCCTTCTTCTTCATCAGAGTCGAAATCCGAATCTTCAAATGAATCATAGTCCTCTTCCCCACCAGCTCCGCCGCCAGCTCCTCCTTTAGCTCCAGCTCCAGCTCCACTTCCATCTTCTTCCCCACCTGCACCTCCACCTGCACCTCCACCTGCACCGCCACCTGCACCAGCTCCGATGCCTTTGCCGGCGCCTGTACCTTTGCCACCATCAGTTCCATCGACTCCTGCACCACCAGCACCTCCGGCACCTCCAGCACCTCCGGCACCTCCAGCACCTCCAGCACCTCCGGCACCTCCAGCACCACCAGCGCCCCCCAGCACCACTGCTCCCATCTGCAGCTGAGCCTGCACCAGCAGCACCTTTCTTAGTTTGTCTTGCCGCTGCATCTTTAGCGGCTGCCCTCTTTGACTTTGCAGCAGCCTTAGCAGCAGCCTTGGCTGCAGCTTTAGCCTCAGCTGCTTCCTTCTTAGCAGCTTCAGCCTCTGCTTTGGCAACTGCCTCTGCAGCTTCTCTCTCAGCTTGAGCCTTCTTAGCAATTTCCAATTTTTCTTCCATTTCCTTTTGATATCTTGCTTGCTGTTCCTTAGCTATTTTAACCAGATCTTCATCATTGCAGGTCCCAGCCATAGTAGTTTTGCGAGCTCCCTTCTTGCCCTTGTTGGCTGGATCTTTGTCAGCTATAAAATAAGAGTATTTGAGTATTTGTATGTTGTAGGTAACATAAGGGAACAAGCAATTGTTTGTGGTCATTTAAACATTTTTGATAATAATGATAATGTCTTTGAAATAGTGATTTATGCAATTAGAATAAGTTACACAAAGTGAAAATGCTCATGCTCAAATAAGTAGGATAATTATTCTCTCACCTTCAACTACAAGCCAGTTGTTGCAGGATTTGATTCCTGCCACAGCAGCATAAATACCTGCATCTAAAGGCATACAGTCTCGCACAATCAACTTGTGGATTAGCTTATCTTCAGATACAGAGATTTCATGTTTCTCACTATTTGACAGTGGCGCGCTTTTGCCATACCATTTGACATCATTCATAGGTGCAGTAAGGACACATTGGAAGAGGGCATCCTCTCGCTCTTCTGCCTTTACCTCCTGTATTTTGACCGCAAAGTCAACTTCAGGTACTGCAGGGTGAAATAAAGGAAAAAAAAAAACAGAGAGACATTTAAATAACACCAGTAATTCTATCTATTTTCTGTCTACATATTCTGTCCAGTGTTTTAGCAGCTGAGCCTTCCTAATGTGTGGATTTAATATCAGTTAATCAATAAGAAAATAAAAACTAATCTTAGGGTTAGCATTCATCAGTAATATAAAACACTAAAGGTAGTCTCATCACTTTCATTTTCTGGAGGACGTACCTTTAAAATCTGTGGAAAAAACATTGACACCCCCAACATCCACTGAGTAAAGTCCGGCATCTTCTGAACCCAATTTCTTAATTCGAAAGATATATTTCTTGCCAACTTGTTTCAAACTGTGCTTTAATTCATCCCCTTCATCTGTGGTAAATGGAACCATGACACCATTCTGCAGAATTATAAGGACTTATTAGTATCATTTTCATATGAAATGATTCAATACAGAAATATTATTTACCACACAGTTGTTAATATCTCACCTTGTACACAAAGATTTTGCTGGTAGGATCCTTGAGGTCCATATCCAACTCAATTGTTGCACAGTCATCGTCATCCACCTCAATATGCTTCAATGCACTGATTTGTGTAACAAACTGCAGGGACAGGAGGGACAAAAAAAATACCCCACAACATTTAGGAAACACACATTTTTGTTGTACAAGCTTATGATGGACTAAAACAAGAATCAAAAGGCCACCAACCTCAGCAATCTCCTCCTCTCTCTCTCTCTTCATATCATTGAGTTTCTTCAGCATACCGCGAAAGTCTGTGACACCATATTCACAACAGATTTGCTCATAGTCTTTCTTGTCAGCGCTAAGGAGAATTTCCCAGACCTTCTCCTCTGGCTCCATTGGCTTTTCTTCACGCGTTCCATCAGGGTTACTGAAAATTGACAATTTTCATTCATCCACGCATGCCATGTTTTAAACCAACTAGTGTTTCATTGAAATTTACAAAGACAAACAAATAAGTTTACAAAATATCACTCACCGTTTCTTAAGTTTTTTTCTGAAGTCTGCTACATCTGGGGAGCCATTTCAAGAAACATCAGTCTGTCAATCACTGTCATACTTTGTCTTAGAAAGATCAAGTTCTATTCAAGTTTATTCAAAGTTTACAAAAACTATGTTCTACAGCAGGGGCTCTCAACTCGTCTAGCCTCAGGAACCACCAACAACTACTCCCTAAAAAATTCCGACTCAAATTCCCATATTTTTCAACCAATCAGATTGATTTATTTAAAAAATGATGCCGTTTTTGCAGTTTGCAGTTTTCGTTAACTGTATTGTACCTCATACGGTGCAAAACATCTGACAGAAGCAAGAAACTGAACAAGACTAACACTTTTCAAAAGCGCTTGCCAGACTGTTTGAGACCAGATTTTTCCAGGCACATGATCGCGACCTACTGAAAACAGCTCCGCGACCCACTTTTGGGTCCTGACCCACCAGTTGAGAACCACTGTTCTACAGTATTCCTTCAGCGGCATATTATAAACAAAGCTATAGTTTCAGTCTAATGGCTAATAGAGGAAACTGTCCATTCCTATCTAACGTGCCACCCACAGAGTACATGTATAAAAATAAGGTACTGCTCCACACTGTCCCATTAACCCTTCAGGCTAGAGAAACCCGGCATACCGGCCTGATTTGACCATTCTTTGATGAAACCCTACCAAACATGAAGGCAACTGAACACACACCATCCAGCCCAAGCACTTTGTGTTCAGCAGCATGAATCTGTTAGCTGGTATTCAAAGTTCTCAGGCGTTTTTTAAAAAGATTTAATTATGTGTCAAGTGTCAGCACACGGTGGCACTGCGCTGTTGTGGCAGATGCACCACAACAGGCAGATTTTTTCCCCCTTACTTCTAGTTAATGAATAAAAATGTCATGTTCTATGGAAATAGATGACCCAGATTAAAGAACAGAGAATCTCAGCTGCTGCATATTTCCCACTATAAATAGCTTGGGTGAAAACCATGAATCTTTATCCTTCTTTGTTCACAGCTGGTTTCCCTAATCCCTTCAAGTGTCCTTTGTAAAAATGTGTTAATTAGCAGTTTGACTGGTTTCGAGTGCTAATTGCGTCTGGACAGGGGCGAGGACAGTTTATAGTATCTCTCTTTTTGTGGTTACTTTGGCTTGAATATAGCTTGTCTCTTCCAAAGTTCTTTTAGGATCAACATGTGTTCAACCTCACCTTCTCCTTGTGTCTTTTGAAGTTCCTTGGTCTTTGAAAATCCAACTGTTGACAAAAAAACATCATCATTACAAACAGCTGTTTCACAATTGAAGTGAAATGAAATTTATTACAGTCAGCATTTAAAAAAACAAACAAAGCAAAAACACATATTTATATTATCATTACATACGAATATTAAATGTACAAATAAATACATTTAGGGATTAAACTGAGCGATAAGGTGTGGGCTGAAGCTTTGGCTTATTATGACCATACTTATTACAGAACCTACTCTGTTAGGTAAGCATTATTAAGTTCAAGAATTTGTCATGACCCGGCTCGTGGGCAATGACAAAAAGACGAGAGGAGTCAGAATTTTACAATAAGACATTTAAGACATTTCATAAGAATCATAAGAAGGCACACTCCATAAGTCGCAATCATTTCATAAATACTAATCCTCCTGTGTTATTTTTACATTTGTTTTTTACCCATATTTCATTTGTTTATCACCGTATCTTTAATACAAACTTGGCAAAGTAGAGAAAATATATCATGCAGTTTATTTTAAACATACATAAAAGACAGTAGGTCAAAGAATAATGAGTGATATCCTACCCTCAATGATGTTCAACACAACAGTGCAAACAGCCCTTCCATACTCATTGGTTGCAAAGCACTTGTAGGTGTCGGCATCCTCGGGAGCCACCTTAGGAAACTATGGGAACACGGAGTAAAAGGCCTTATTATCGTCATTGAATGCAGTTTGAGTTGACTTAACTTTAAGCGTAACCACATTATAGATCTGAATATCACTCTGCAACTGATATTGAACCAACCAACAAGCTAATTCTTGTAATCGTAACCTTTGACCAAACAGATGACCAGTGTTGAAACTAAGGCCCCGATGCTTTCTTTTTTTGATCATGTCACTCTTCTGAGTGTTCGGTTATTTTGTTGTTGAGTGTAAATATCAAGAAACCATTCCCTTGGTATTTGTTGCAGATTGCCATCATTCATACCTCCAATGCTACTTTGTAAAACTTACCTCAAGTGTATGCTCGAGGGAAACATCGTCATACTTCTGCAGGCACATGTCAGGATGAAAATGAATGTCTGCGTTTGCTCTGCTCCATGTTATAGTAGGTGTTGGGTTGCCCACAACAATGGCTTTAAAGACAGCAAATTTACCTGGAATGGGATAAATTGAGGATTACATAATTAAAGTGTAATTATTATACATTGTTTGATAGCTATTCATCCCTCCCTTTCTACATTTTCCCTTATTCTGCCATCTTCCTTAGAGCAAATTCCTACCTATTTCTTAGCGATTTCCATACAAGCCGAGGTATAATTACAAACATTTCCATTTTTCAAACAGTGTAGCTTTTAGGGCTATTTAGCTGTAATCTATCTTAAACTGTGCGGCTTGTCTTGCCATACGGTAGCGGTCGTCAAACCTGATACTACTCAGCCAATCAAATGCTTTGCTCAGACCAGGCATTGCAAGTTAACAGAAACACCTGGAGTAGTCAACAGACGGCAAGTCTAAGAAACACAGAAACGTGAGAAACTAGTGAGTCAGGGAAAAGTAGCAGACATTGTGTGCTGTAAAATTAGAAAAGAAGATGCAAAGAAAGAGATTTTCATCAAGAATGAACGGACCCTCACATGTTAATTTTCCCCACAGGCAGTTTAAAACAGTTTGCCTCATATGTTTCATTTCTCACAATCATTAAATGAGGTAATGTCAAACATCATTGCGAGGCAACTGACACATCTTTTGACCAATCTCACCAACTCAAATCCAATCTGAGGACAGAAAATCGATAAACTAAGAGCCCAATATGATCGATCCACCAGAATCCTGCTGACACATTCATTAATCAACAACGTGCCAACGTGTACATATACTTTAAAAGTATGTTTGTTTTTGTGTTGTAGTATATGAGTGAATAAAAAAATCTCCCTTAAAGACAAGGAGCCTTACCCTCTTGAATAGTCAGAGCAATAGGTTTGCGTGTGAAATCAGGGGTTGACATATCCTCTGGAAGTTCCTCGATAAACTGCGTAATCATCACCCCGGGCACCTTCGACTTCTTCTTGATCCCTGGTCAAATCAAAAGAAAATTAGAATAAGTTTAGAATATAGAGGACACAAGGTAAAGATACAGCGTATTTAATCTATTCATCAAGACATGAAAATGTAAATGATTATGAAGAGGGATCGTTGTAAATCAGAGAAACAGGTATGTAAAAAATACTTTTTATAATTATGGCTCATTAAGAATGATTGAGATTTTGCTCAACAGTTGATAATCGATACATATTCTTAAACCAGGAAAATAACCCTGCAAATATTGTCGCTGTTCGCTTTGTGCATCGTAAAGAATGTGGCAAGTTTACTAATTTTTTTACAACTGATTCAACTTCTATGTAATTAATGGCCAGGAAAAGACAAACTAATGATCGAATGAAAGAGTCTAATCAGTAGTTTGTATGCAAATGTATGAATATCTGGTATGTTCAATAAACAGTGACGTAAGTATTTTAAAAGTTCTGAACCAAATTAGCAGGACTTTCCTGCAGCCTAATAACTAACGATGTTTGGTTTTTACATTTGGTAGAAGCTTTTTACAAGATCTAAATACAAGTGAGTCGGTTTACATATCCTGTTTTTTAGCTTCAATCTTTAACTACACCCTCACAGCAATATTAACATTGAGAAGTCCAAACTGTAAGAACAGTAGGAGGGTAGAAGGTCAGTAACGTTTTTATAGGTATTATTGGAATTATCCATTTATTTGTGTATGTGTTAAACACATTTTTAAGTAACTTTTAAAAATAAGACAAAGTTAAAACAAGTTGTCTGTGAGTATCTAATGTGGACTCTGCCTTCTCATGGGCCTCTCTCTATTAGTAGTGAGTGTTCAGGCCTGAAATACACATGCACCCATAACTTTGACTTTTATAAATGTAAGTAGAAGATGTGATAAACTAAGTCTTTGTTGTGATCAAATCAAAACAGTTGCCATAAACATTGATGTTTATGTCGTGTTGAAAATGTGAGTAGTTAATACATGTAGGTAGAAAGTTGGACGAACTGAGTTTAAAGAGGACAGATTGTGCTAACTTTGAGTTTGATATTTTTTTTATTCTGGGATGCTGCTAGAGGACCCTTGCATGTTTCAAAGTTCAACTATTCTTTATTGCTAGTCAGTAGTGGGTGATATTGGGGATCATTTTGTTCGTTCTCACTGATTGGATACAAGCCCCAAATATTTGCTATTCCAGTATGTTGGAAAACAATTTCCTTCTTGTCAGGGTTCATGACATCAGAATGGGGCCCGCATACAGCTCAACTCATTTTTCAGCCGTCTCCAGGGACAGTGTCAGATAAACTCAACCAGAGCTGAGTTTGATGACTGGTCATCTTGCTGACTGGTAAGCTTGTTGAGGCTTGCCTCACTAACAGCTTTTCTCAAATACAAACCAAATACACACCAAAGTGATTTTTTCCCCCCGAATAGCTCTACTATATCATTTCCCAAATTCATGTTATGTGTACACCCTGATGAAGTCTCCCCATGTATTGTCATTGACTTAGAATGTAATTACGCCTGCTTTTGGTCTCACCATCCCTTCAAACAAGTAATTTATCTCAAGAGGTTGAATAAGTAAACACCCAAGGAGTTTTCTGGTGAAGTTTAGATTTGAAGACCTATCTATATACTTATTTTAGTGTACTTTGTATAGTTCAGTCAAAATTGAGAGAACTTTAAACTGAGAAAATTGGACAGTTCCCTCACATTATGTACAGGTCTAGTCTGGCTATTCAAAACAATTGATTCAGAATAAGGCATTAGTGCAAGTTGAACCCAAAACCCCCGAGACAACCCATATGGACTAACCAACAGAAATCTCGAGGGGATCATCACTGAATGCTGATCCCAGGGGTTCAGCTGGTCCAGGGATCCCTGGTCTTTAATAATATTCTCGTGGCATGTGCGACCTGTAACAGGCAGAATATTAACTATAGAATATGTAGATAAGTAAGTAGAGATGGGCGTTGTGCCCCAGCATTTTGCGGTCTGAAGCACGTTAGAGGTGAATTGCTTGCGTCAGGTGCTACACAACAGTATGTCCTGAATGTTGAAGAATGCTGATAACGTTATATGAGTTTTGCCTTAGACATTGTTAAAAGCCAGATGTTTGCATGGAAATAATGATCAGGCTATTAATGGAGACCAGCGATTTAAGCTGCATGTTTAAGCAAGACATTGATTTCATGGGTCGGTCAGCGAACAACATCTGATAAAGTATAATTGTGATAAATTTGGTACAAAAAGACGTTTAAGATCCTATTATCCCTGAGCTGATTAAAATGACTTTTAAAATAATAGATCATATTTTAAACCATCCCAAGAATCTTGGTGTCTTATTTTTGTGACGATCTTAAAATGGTTTCTGTCACTAAAAATGTGGGTTTTTTAGGGGATATTGCAGTTTTCACATTATCCTCATCTGAATTATTAGTGGCCAAAAATAACAAATGCTCACTACATGTTGAGTATACAGTTGCACTGGAGGACAGCTTGTTCTCTTTTTGAGTAATGTATGCAGTAAGAAATGTAATTTCACCTTTATTTAGTCAGGGTTGGCCGATTGAGATCAGAGATCTCTTTTTCAAGGAAGCCCGGCCCATAGTAGCATCAATAATAAACTTGTTTTATAAAATGTTTTTCAAAATAGTTATTGCTTTTAACAAGTTTTTTAAATTGAACAGATCTTCAGAAATTAATTCATACCACAGCTCGACATTAAAACGGACCCCCTGTCCCGGGCGCACGATTGCAAGACTCCGGTTGAGCCGATTGCATGTTCCGCTGGCCGACTAGGGTCAGTTAAAATACTGCCTAAAAAATCTAAAACATTTATACATAGTAGATAATTTCACATGTTTATGTGAAACTAATGTTTTGTCAGAAAGAAGAAAAAGTAGAGAAAAGTATCCATAAAGTCTTGGATCATTCAGGTGTCTCAATAATGGTATACATGTATAAAAATCCACTGATTTGGTTTACCAATGTTATCGACAATGATTGGACGCCAACATTAAAGAGTAACACAAATTCTGTTTAAGTATTAAAACCCTGCACTTCCCTGCAGCACTATTGATTTCTGTTTTCTGTTTAGTTTAGCTCTGGTGTTACTTGTTTCATCTTGTAATGGCTTATAATGCACTTTCAAATACCTTTGTGTATAAAAGCAGATTTATAATTAGAGCTTTCTTGCCTCACATAATAACATATAAATAATAATGATAATATTCAGAGAGGTTTTCAAGACCTGTTGCCCCACCAACATGTCCCTTCTGTTCTCATGTGGTGTGTTTATTTTCAACACTGACACTTCTTGCTTCTCTGCTAGGACTTCGCTGTAACTCTGCATGTCTTTGCTGAAAAGCTATCTAGTTTGTAGCTGGAAAGCAGGTACATTTACTAATTTCAAACTTTAAAGGCCAATACATGAGAGCATTATGTACCAGTGTTGTCCCTATTATACTGTGACTGTCACAGGAAATTCAAGAAATCAAAAGATATTTCAAGTTGGGTGAGGCTTAAGGGCTGCAAAAGGTCATGGGTGTTCTTTCCAGCTGATTACCTGGAGACCTCAATGTTCTGTGTTAACTTGACAGCACACGGTTACTCTTAGACCGCTTTGAACTGTTTGGATCATCCAAATTGCATTTTTGTATCTGTGACAGTCCTGGTCGTCACAGTGAAGCTAGGGTGAGCATGTGGGTCAGGCTTGAAAAGCCTGAAAATCTTTTTTAAGGGGTTACTAAGTTGGGCTTGGTGTTCATCATTTACAAATACTGCCTGAAATATGATTCACTTTCCAATGAATTATCTTTCCAATAATATCAAATTCAAACTGTTTGCAGGAGATCATTATCACAGATGAACTGGAATGGCTTATCAGATAGCTAGATTTAAGAAGAGTTGAAGCCACTTCTTTTGTGTTTCCCTTTAGGGCAGGTTTACTTAATGAGCCTTAAATGTGTCAACATTCTGTATATCCTTTAAATTATAAGATACAGTAGACACATGGAAATCAACAGCAGCAATAGCCTTGAGCTAGTTTTCATACTGGATGACGTTTGTTTAGAATGTCACAATGAAATGCATCTGTTGCGACACTGAAAGTTGAATCATCCATTTCGGATGACACCTTTCAAGGGGTGATGAAGACCACATCATACATGCAACTCACCCAACATGGAGTCATGCACTTACAGACGGTGAGTCGTTTGTGTGATTTGATTTGGTTTTTGCTCCCATACCTTTGTCTTCTGGGTGACTTCCCTCAGAACCGTCGACTTAACACATAACATGACAGCAGGAGAGGGAACAGGACAGGTAAATATAAATCCTGACAAAAGCACCATGGTAGGTTGGAACTTTGACAGGATTATTGAAACAATGAACATAAAACATCACAATGTACAGTATAACCCATGAATGGGAAGCACAAACACGGACAGACCTGAGGCAGAACACAATACTCAGACGCATCACACAACAAAAAATGGTAAGTCAAAGACAAAAATGATATGAAGTATGTTAGTAATATGTTGTTACAGCAGCGTGTAAATAGTTGTGCTGTACAACTATTGATTAGACTTAACTTCAAGCTGGCGTAGGCATTTTCTCATGGCTGACATCTCAGGATGATTTCTGCGCAGTGCTTGAGAGAAACTATGAGCAAATACTTTGTAGAGAAGGAGAATGTTGGAAATGTATTGTTATAAAAACCTCCATTTCATCTTTTACCAATCATCAGCACCAATTATGTTCAATATCCTCTTCAATTGTAGCATCGAATAGAGACTATTGAGCTGATCTTTTGTGATGACTGGTGATCATTCTTGCAGCCACCCGCTGTTGTTGGCACTGTTCTTCAGATATCATTTGTTGGAAGAGATTTTGTTTCTCAACATGCTCTTGTTTGGGGATAACCACTTGTTTGCATGTAATCTTCTTGCGACTGGAAACCTTTGGTCTATCATTTGATAGACAGCTTCATAATCAAATCCTTGGTTAAAGAAAAGTCGACCAATGACGCCTTGTTTCAGCAAGTTTTTCTTCGGCAAAAACTTCCATCAAAAAGTAGCATGTGTATACTTTGCTACAGAAAGGGTCTGTGCTTGATTTCCTTGACATCATGAGGGAGATCCTACAACGCCCCGATGATGATTGGGACAGCTTTAACTGCACAAAAGAGGCTGTGGTTCTTGTCTTTGTTTTCTCTCTGCACAAATATTCAACCGTCTTCATAGAGCAGAATTCTTCAGATGCATTGGGTGTTCCACAGATTCTTAAAAGATGCACTCTGTAGACACTGATCTTGTGCAATCTTTGAAGTTGTACGCTTCCCAGGTGGTTCTTGCTTTGGGAATCTTTTTTTTTGTAAAACGCAATGTCATGAACCTTTATTCGCTTCAAGATTGGTTTTGTAACTCGGATGAATCCTGTTCACCTTCATCCTCAGATAAGACGATACACAGGTTGAGAGAGCTGCAATACCAACCCTGAACCTACCTAAGCAGAGAGGGCGTAAAACACCCTGCACTTACCCGCCTGCCCAGCGGCAGTTTGATCGGTCACCTTCGACTTCTTCCACATCTTGGCTTCCTCTTGAGCTCTGCTGATTCAGGAGGCTCTGTAGCAAAACAGACACAAGATTTAAGAGGGAATCATTAGCCCTGCATAGATGCAAAGGTAAATAAGTGATACTGACTGACTGTCTCTTAGAACCTTGAGGTCAGTTATTTTTTCAACTTCAGAATAGGTCTAGCTCTTTCTCATTCTTGTTTTGAACATGTCACTCAGATGATATCATGGATTTATTGGATCATTTTTGCTCCATTGCCCTGACTGCTGGGATGCACACTGCAATTACTTGAACCTGTCAGTGAGAGGCAGCAACCAATGTCATTTATAGTTGCTGTTGGCCTTAACATGGGATAAATATCTTTCTCAGGAATCCTTTGGAGACCTGTGATAATTAAGCAAGGGACTTGTCAAAGCCTTAAATAAACAGGGTGAAGAGTTACGTTTCAAAACACTGCACACACTGGGCCGTCTATATTCCCCTAGTCCTCATTAATTATTAACTTTATTTGAATAAGTACTGAGCTGAATAGCACATAATACGACGATAGTAGAAAACAAAAAGCCAAAGGATGCAGCATGCAGCACCTTCAGGTCTACTGTTTCACAAATATATAAATCAAGTCTACATCAATATTTGTGCCAATACATTTTCCAAAATAACAAATCTAAGCAGAGTCTGAAAGGGGGATTTGTTTACCACATGCGTAAGGTTTACATCTTTGTTTTAAGACGCCAAGATCCTTTTATGTGGAAAAACACCTGCTGCAACGTGACACTTAGAAGGAATCACATCTTCCTCATATTTTACATGAGTCATATCCCTCAGTTGTGAAAGGTCACATGCATCACTTTAAGCTGTTACTATTTCTTGTTCTTGTAAAATCTGAACTTATGACTCTCCACTGAAGAGGTCTTAACCTTCTGATTGGACAGAGATTCAAAGTAGGTGTGGTTGTGTATTGGCAATTGATATTGTGATTCTAACTTTGCAGCTGAACATACATCCTCAGAGAATATTGCTAACATGACAAGGTGAGTATTGTCTCTGCTTTGGATGCATAGTGTGAATAACATTGTGCTTATGTGCTTAATTGGATAACCTCATGTAAACATGAAACTGATTATTAGTTTAAAATGCATAATGCTTTGTTTTTTTTTTCCACAATTATGGATATTTTGATAACTATTGAGTGATGCCAGAGCTTGTAAAGTGTACAGATGTACATCAATGCCTGCTAGTGTGTAACGCTCCCGCTGCATGAAAAACATCATAGTAATTCCTTGACTGCATGATCCTTTGATAGACTTTGATACAGTTGCATACTGTTAAACATACACTTCTGATGTAGTTGGAAGCATGGATTCATAAATGATTTTAAAACATTTGCACTTAACCTGCTCCAACTTTCAGAGCCCACCATGCCTCTGAAAAATGTATATTTCTTTTTATGTTTTTTCAGTGTACATTATTGGTGAAGACAATTATTCTCAAATTCTCATTTGAGATCATGTTAAAGCCAACTTCTAATACTGAGAAGCAGTTTGATCGGAACAAATTCTTAGTTTCCATTTTAACAAAACAAAAATGGCCTAGAAGTTGATCTTTTTGAAACATCAGTCTTGATTTGAAGAAGTGAAGACGTTTCTTTTTGACTTGCATCATGATTTTACTCAAAATCTTATTCCTGAGTATTTGACCTTGAATTTAAAATATTTACAGTCCGCCCTGATGTCCGACTAAAAATAAAACCTGCCGTCTTGGAAAGTAAGTGTTTCATTTTCAGTCATACAAAAATCCAGCAGCATATGTTCGGAAACGTTCTGGGCTCCATCAGCAATCTTGGCTGTTGTTGGATTGTGAAAATGAACTGCACTACACATATGGTAATTGCAAAATAGCCTGCAACAGGAGACAGCTTGGCAGGAGTCCCTTTGCATTAAAGGAAACCCACTCCCCTTCCCTCCCACTGAATACTTTTGCCATTTTAGCCCATTACATTTATAGTTGAATGTTTGGCTGAGGCTCTCAAGTGATTTAAATGAATACTGACATGTGGGGGAGGGGGATGCGGACAAAAAACTGTCAATACACTCTTGAGCATCTGTCATTGTTGCTGTCAGCAAGGTTTAAAAGATTTATTCTGCAGGCTGCACTGCAGTTTACACTTTACACACACTGTTGCTCTGAATACATGCTCTGTAATATCATTACATATTACCAGTATGTGGGCAGGCTGGCTGGCTGTCACTGCTGCAACATAACAAGTCACCAAGCTTAAATTTAGACACAGGGTATCTGAAATGTTGGACTGCTGCAGCAGAAAGAAAATGTATCCAGCTTTTCACCCTCCGTCAACCCATAGTTTGTACCGAAACTCGCCTTCCCTTGTCTTTCTTTTCCTTTTTACTACTGATCTCATGATTATGTTTAAGTATGTATATCTTATTCTAAACACACAATCACAGAGAAGAACATGGTGCCAATATAAAGATGGAGATATTTCATGAAAGAGTACAAACATGTATGAAGTGGCCCTAGGTAAAGTTTTCAGGGGCTTTACTTGAGGATTTGTTTTTCTGACTGAACTTTTACTTTCATCTTCCTGACCTTCAGAATAATCATCTCCACTTTCTACTCTTGACGTTTTTAAATTGTGCCGTAACCTTACTTCTTCTCCATTTAAAAGTATCTATTGCTTTTTCTGTTTACATCTTTGCTCACTCCCTTCCCAACCAGGTTGGTCTACAAACTTAGCGCATGGGCCAATAGCACTTAAAACGACTATTCTGTCATATCAGGCATGACAGATGTATGACAGATGTAGCAGAAAGAAAGTGTTGAAAGATGAAAGATGAAACGGTCTAGAGAGGGAACTTTGCCCAGAGGGAAGTAACCCAAAACTAACAATGCCAACGATATCATCACAACATTTTCACCTAAATCATGTACACAAATAGCAAGGTTTTCTTTGGCTGAAGTTAAAATGTGTTAAGCTGAATAGCCTCCTGAATATGAAATCTTGATCAGTGAGCTCTGCATGGGAACAGAGAAAAATGTCCCTCAGAGCTACCCTTACAGTATACTGTGAGTACATCTCAGAGCCTGTACTTTTTGAATAACCTAACCATACTTTCTCTTCTTCTCTGTAAATACTAATGATTTTTTTCCCAAGACAATGTTGGCATCTTAATTCAGATAACAATTACCTTCTCCTGCATGATTAACTTATTATAATAACATAATGATTACTGCTTTTCTGTCATTCCTTAGCTGTCCATGCATGATGAAACCATGTGATATTTGACTCTAATTTCATCTTTGCATGGGTACCACTACACATCCCTGGACATTACCCCAAGTTGACTTCTTCTTGTATTAATGACAGGAAATACTGTACAGTTACTTCATATGATGCTGGCAATGACACTTAAAGTTTGTAAAAATACAAAAAGTGTGGCTGGCTTAAGATGCTGCATAGCAGACAAACATGTAATGCCTCAGGTGTCAGTAGTACGTGACATGTTTTTACTGAGTCTCAGCCACCCACAGCAGATCCCTGAACGACCTTAGTACAGTACCTACTCCTGAAATGGCATCTGGTTGCTTCTCGAATGTCTGCCCCTGCATTTCTCTACACATCACTGACTGCAGCTGAGTGTTAAAGACAGAAAGTGGCTTCAGCTCACATAAAACTGGGCCTGATGACAAGGCCTTTTGGTGTCAAATGAGCACTCGTGGAGTTATATGGACTTCCATTGAATTTGCCCATTTGAGTGCCGCCTAGGTGATGCATGTATGTGTAGTTCATTTTTAGTCTTTCATTCATGTTTAAGTCTTTAGCCTTTAAAGTTGATCTATGACATATGAGCTTTAAAACAGCTTATTTTCAGAAACAGATTTTGGATGCTCACAAATCTGAGGCACATTAAAAGTAAACCTGCAGCCAGAACAGTATCTACTACAGTCCTGTGTAGTTATTCAGTGTGAGCAGAAGTCCTATTTTCAGCCAAACTACAACCCACACCCTCCATGGCTCTTAGGCTGCACATCGATTTGATTCCTGCGTCTTAAGTTAGTCATCAGCACCCAACAACCCTACAGCTCTGACCTCAATGCTGTGATCCAGCTCTCAGATTTAAAACTGTGAAATTCAAACTGAGAAGCCTGCACGCGTTACTAAAGTGATTTCATGCACTGAACACCAAATTTGTGTGTTCTCTGTGTAACTAAATCCTGTTCAGTGTTTAACGTATATAATAAATTATTTACAAGGTAATCTGAGCAACTGAAATTAGATAGGGTATAAAAATCCTATTTACTGTAAGTCACTATACTTGCTGTTTGAACACAGCAAGTTCTGCTATATTACAAATAGAAACATGGCTTAATCATCCACATACATGTGTTATTCAGATAATTTTTCTGCTCCTATTTGTGCACCTGCTCCCTAAGTACTGATAGCCTTCTGATGCAAACTGTGACAGAACACATTGTCTTAATCCTGATTACATGTGCAGGGGCCGATTTACAAGAAATAGCTTGACTGTACAGTAATCCATTTCTCTCCACTACCCAGAACATTTTCCTCTACAGCCTCTGGTAAGAGAGCCACCTACCTGCTCACAGTCCTCTGTGCTGTCAGCTCTGTTCCCTTTCAGGCAGCAGTCTGGTCACACTGTGCCTTCTCCTAATTTTTTCGATGTAATAGATCCTTCCAGCAGCGTGCAAGTAAGTCTGTGCTTGATGCTCCTCTACTGACTGGACTCGATGACTGCCAAAAGCTGTTTAGGCTTTTTTTGTATTTGTGGTGACTCCAAAGACATTGGAGGTTGAGTGGGCGGTGAGACAGGGGGGGAACAGTGAAGGTTGGGTCAGAGAGCAGGTTAAATACCTCTTAAAGAATCATTTGTTACCATTAGCCACATACAGGAACATAAACAAAGAGGATTTTGTCTTGTTTAGAAGACTCAATTCGAGATATATCCGAGTTCAGTGATTATATGGTTAATGTTGACATTTTCTTTAAATGTAATGTTTTTATAAATCAAGTTCAAATGTCCTGAATGTATCTATTCTTTGTGAAAATAAAGAAAGTAAGACTCTCAATGCAACCAACCCCTTGTTATTTGTTCTTGATACATTTCAAGGCATATTAAATAATTATTGTACCTGACTCTCTTTCTCATTTTGAATCTAAATACTTTTACTTTGATGACAAATAAAAGTAAAAGGGCTTTTACACCCAGCTCATTAAAGCAGTCAGGTAAATATTTTCACTGTCATCAAAATGTGATAGTGTGTCAGAATGTGGTACAATCTTCTTACCAGTTGTTATGTGAAGATGGAGTCCTGTGCTATTAGCTAAAACTGGGACAAATCAATGACCATCCTCCAAACATCAAATCACAAAACAAGAGAGCTGGAAATGGTCAGTATTCATCAGGCAAACTGAAATTGAAATTCTCGTGCAGACACATTGGTTTTAAAATCTTTATTTATCACATCATGTTTTCAAAATAAGGCAGCTTAGAAAACAATACAGTATGATGCATTTGGCTTTTTATGAAGCCAACTTATGTGTATAGCTACTTCTAAATCAAGGTTCAAGGCCGCAGACCTTGAATGCCTTCATCCCTTGTCTTTTATTACAGTCACTGGTATTCCCGCTGCACGCCATGTCCAGAGTTGTTGTATTATTTTAAGTCACCGTGGCCGTGAATGTTGCCAGCCAATGTCCAGTGCATAAGGGTCTTCTATAAAGAAATGATGCGTCGGTTTGGAACATTGTCCCCTCCAAACAGGTGTCATACCGAACGCTGGGCAGCTGCTTGGAGTTTATGTTGCTATAAACATCTGAAACATGATCAAGAGTATCAACCAGTGTAAATAACTCCAACAACAACACATTTACAAGACACAGAACAAATGTACAAGAGAATCAAAGCAGCCACACATTACAAATCCTTGACAATTGTTTGCAACTGGACAAGTGAAGTTATCTTACAATTTAAAATGTACAACCGCTCATACGGGCTTCACTTTCCAAACTGACTTCAACAATAAAACACACCACATTATTTTTATCTATATGTTACTGTTTTACTTTTGGAATGGTGACAAACACCTTCAGTGTACTAGAAAAACACTTAAAGACGCTGAGGGACCTCCCTAAAATGTTTTTCTTGGGACCTCTTGGATACCCAAACCCTTCTGGCCCCCGACAGAAGAATCAGTGAACTTTACCTTCAAGAAACATAAACAACCATAAATCTGTCGTACTTAAAGAACTGTGTATCCAGCATTCATTTTCAAGCAGACTGTCCTGAGGCAGTAAGCATTTGTTTACATAGTTAATAGATCTAATATAAGTTTTATCAGTATATCAGTATCAATATCAACATTTATTTTTAGACGTCTTCTTCTTTACTGGGGAATCATTTATTCTGCCTTGATGTGTATAATGTGTAGTTACTCCAAAAATTCCATAATGGATTTTGAAGTCTACTACAGCAGGACTAAAGAAGCTAACATGTTTCACGTAAGTAATAAGTAATAAATAGTAATAAATGCCTAAGCACACATTGACTTTCCCCAACTACTAAAGTGGCTTACTGGTTCCCTTACATGGAAAGATGACACCACAGGCATGTTCTAGTTTATTGACCAGAGGTTTTGCCGTGTCGTCTGGTCAGGTTGAGGTCTGGGAAGGGTAAGCGGAGAGCATAAAAGCTGTCCCACGCTATATTTGGGTTACTGTGATGTCGTGAACCAGAAATAACCCACGGTGATGTCAATAGGAGTTAAGTGCTTTGATGAAAAGCCATCAAAATACCTTTTACAAGTAATTTAGTGAAAATGGCCTGTGACTTCTGTGTTTCTAGTGGCCTACTTCTGTGTATCTTTTCTTCTGTAATTCATTTGATACATGAGAAATTACTTCCTGTTCTTTTTCTTTTTTTGTATTTACTTCTTAAAGTCTCTCTCTGTAAAAGTCTGAATTCAAAGAACTTTAGTAGCTACTTAAACAGTAAGCACATGCACATAGATTACATAAAACATGTACGCTCACTTATCAGAGGGTTGTCTGCTCGACACCCTGGTGTTGAAATGTCCTTTTGGAAGACACAAGACACAAGTAAGGTTTAACATATCTCATCCAGGCACGTTGCACCCGTGGGTGTTGCGACACCCCCACTATCACTGAAGCATGACTTCATCCCTCACACTTTTTAACTCAATGACTTAATGACTAAATCATGTAGGTTATTAAAAAGGGTTAATGAGACAGGGTGAAGGTGCACAGGTGGGCAATCAAATTAAATTAGCTTTTAAGTTTGTCGTCATCCAATCAGGATCCGAAATACTTTGACCCCTGGGGGAATCTTGTATTGGAAGGGGGGTTGGGGGGCACATTAAGACTTAGAACACCCACACTATTGAAGTTGCTGTTCCACCCCTGATCTCATCAATAAATGAATGCAAAACTATAAATTACCGTACTACCTTTACGTTTTTACTCACTAACTTCTGATTTTTGAACTGTAAAATAGTATGACGGGCAGCGCCGTTAGCCTAGCGGTTATGTCGCTCGCCCCAAGTACAGAGGCTGTAGTCCTCTGTTGGTGCGAGTCCGACCTCGGCCTTTTGCTGCATGTCATCCCCCACTCTCTCTCCTCCTCACATTTCCTGTCTCTCTTCAGCTGTTCTATCCAATAAAGGCAAAAAGGCCCAAAAAATTAATAAATAAATGGTATAAAGTAACCAAGATGAGATTCATGAGGGCTAAAATGGCTGCACTTTCTCCACATTGGGAAAGTTAGAGAAAAACAACTTTCAGAGTTACTAAAAAGTACTTTAAGGCAAGTCTTGCTCCTTTTGATTATTACTGTTCTTACTTCTATTAAAAGAGCCCTTAAAAAAAGACTTAAAGGGATAAAATAACAAAGTGCTGATTCTGTGAAAAAAAGCACATTTCCAAAAGTTTTTCTAAAGCCAGTTTGAGGATACAGCAAAGCAAGTTAGACAGCTGAAATGGGTGTCTTCCAAAGGTACAGTCCTTTTATCACCACAAATCCCTGTTTTTATTCCCCCAGACGGTGAACGCCAGTAGAGAGATTGTAGCACAAAGAGGGAATTTGTACAAAAAGGACTGCTTGTCTTAGATAACTCGCTTGTACACGTTCTCCCGTCATGTGTCGTTACTTTTCTTTTCCTGCTTCTCACTGAATCAAGCTTTCAGGTAAATAGGTACAATGATGATTCAGTATTCTCTCAATTCCTTGACCTACTTTCCAACTAGCTGCTTATGACTGTCTCGCGTGTCTCTTATGGTCTTTGTCATCATTCACACTGCACCTCCTCTGGCTGCCTGTTACCTCTCTTCCACTTCTACCCTGCTAATGTGTCCGTTATTTGAAACTTCCCTCCCTTCTTTGAGAGTGATCCCTTCAGCACTAATACCACTTTTAATTTGTTGCACCTTGGTCGCTGTATGATTTGTAGCTCCATTAGGCCAGAAATGGGTATACAACCCAACTCATATTTATCTATGAAGAATGTATTGGTTTACAAGTTTTAACATTGCTTTGAAAGTTGTCTGCAATGCCAATGATATGTTCAACAACCACATAACAATCTGTCAGAGAGAATCCCCCTTTCAGTGACCCTACACTTAAATACGACTACCTAGTTCCTTTTTACCATATTTTTTTGCAGAAGCACTTCTAGGTAATCAAGTTAGCAAGTTAAGGCAAATTGGACTATATTTATTATTTCTAAGAAGAGTAAAAAGTTTGAGTTTTGAAAAGGTCACAGTATGGTAGGCTTTGGCAAAACAATGGACTCAATATGTTTACGCACAATATCACTTGGTTAGGTTTTGGGTGAAGATCGTCGCTAGGGTTTAAATAGGTAATAACAAATATACGTTGGTAATGTTAATACATAACTTTGGTCAATAGTGACTATTGGCAGTCAAACCCATATACAAGTATTGTTTGTTTTACCTGTCCATAGTTCTGACTTTTTTCCTCTCCATACTACATCTTGCATCCAATGAGCATTAAAACAATATGCTAGAGGACAGGTCATAACAATATCAAGTTGACATCAACAGCAATAATTATTAGCTTCTACAGCAGTACTGTATACCCCACAGTTGACATAAAAAAAACGAGTGGTATTGCCCCCATTTCCAGTCATACTCCTGCATCTTATCCAGTAGCCTGATAATCATTCTAGAGCAGCCAGTTGGCCAAGAGAAGTGTGCCGCAAGGATCGTGCTGGTGCAGAGGAAGCTATCCATTCTTTAACAAGAAGATTCCTTCCCAACATAAGGACAGTCTGGGTCCAGTCCACTAGTGGTGGAGTTATGTAACTTAAAGTGGAGGGGTCACCCAAGATAAAGTGACCGGGGGTTAAAGGGATTTCCCGGCCTATAAATTTTCTTTCGTGGAGCATGTATCACAGGCCAAAACTCGTGAACAACTCCAAAGCATTTTTAATAGAACACGATCTTTGTCAGGACACCTCCAGCACCCCAGGCTGTCAATCAAACAAGATTAACTTTTGTCTCACAAAGTGAGAAATGTGTCTCTTCACCCATGCTGCAGCCATAAAAAGACAACATTCAACATCATTCACATTGAACATAAAACATTATTAAATAATGTCCAGAAAAAATACCTACTCTTTGTAGCCTGTATGGTGTCCAATTCCTAAGAATTCTTTCTCATTCTGCTTCTGTAAATGATATCTTTAGTCAGTTCCCATGCTGATTTCAGGGACCATATATTACAATCTGAGGCCTTAAGGATCATATGGCAGTAAACGGAAGCTTCATGACCACGTCTAAAACATTTTAAGGACTGTTTTTAAGAGTATAGTACAAAGTCATATTTTTAACTGTTGAGCCAATGACCATTGTACCACATTTAAAAATGTAGTAAGACAACCAGGCTGTATTTGTGAAACTTAAACATGTATGTTAAGAGTTTCTGCATTGAGACCAACAGGACTGCAAAGGAACATTTTTTGCAGAGAAAGTGCAGGCCACTAACTCTCCTCCTCAGATGTCTTTAGCTGTTCTATTTTCCACCGGGTACTTTCAACAGTATCAGAATCAGAAAGGCATTTTTTATCCACTGTGGATAATGTTTGACGCTTCAGGGAGTGTACCACAGGATCAGGGAGGGTAATGCCGCCAGTCCCTGTAAGAAGAGAGTGACTGATGAGGTCACTCCATGTGTCAGATAACTTCTCTGTAACTTTGCTGTGCTGATGCAACCTGGTCAGAACTACAGGCATATATGGAATTCAGAAGATGTCTTTGATACCTTTGACTAGACTTGTTTAGTATTCTTCTTTTTTTTATACCCCCAAACACATTTCTTGCGTTGACACTGAGGACAGAGTTTAGAGCTGTGGAGAGCAGCTAAATACAACTTTGCATTCTCTCATTTTGGAACACACAAATGGCAAAAAGGTGGCATAAATACATGTGAACTCAACATGTGGTATTACCTTCATCTTACTGTAATTAGACAACATTTCAGGAAGTCAGTATAGAAGGCATTTTAGTCGCCATTTTAGACCTTAAATTTGGAAGCACCTCACAACAGGTTTAGTCCTTTTAATCAACAATATAATGAAGTAGAAGTCAAAAGTTTTAATAAGCCACATATGATCCAAGAAGCAAACATAAACAATACATTTTAAATTTGTAGATGCTCATCACAGCTGTTATAAACATTTTCTTTTGCTGCAAAATGCAGTTTAAAATGTTCCCAAATGTTTAAAAGAGCTAGACATCATAGGGGTAAATAAAGAATTGAAAATACTCAAATAAATGACTTCATCGTAACATGTGGGCCCTAGTGGATACGTTTTTTGCAGAGATCTTATTGCTAACTTTTTCATTCACATACCATGTTCATATGTTTTGAATGTAAAGTCCTGTTCTTTCCTAAGTCAATTTGACAATGGTTGAAAGTCTATTCTCTGTATGGTAAATATGCTTAATAAGGTATTGCACTGAGTGCAAAGTAAAAAAAAAAGAAGTGGTTTCAGCTTTATAACTTTGTATCATTCACTAAGCTACTTGAAAGTTGTACTCTAATCAGGAGATAAGTGCGCGCAGGAGAAACTGAATTCTCTCTGGCTGTATGGCCCATAAGCAGTTTTGGCGTGGTGTAGTTAACAGATGGTTGAACAGACGTGTGTACTGCTGTGATATGAGAGATGATACTATCGTCATACATGTTAATTGACAATTTAGCAGGTATTTGAATGGTCACACCTTGGCACTTCGCCATCACGAGTGGGAGAGAGGTGTCAACCTGTCGACGCTGTGCATTGAGCTAAATTAGTTTTCACAGGGCTCTTGGCTCAAGACGTTTAACATGGTCCAAATGAGGTATTAATTAGGTTGGTGTAAAGCAAGGTTATGGTAATTAGATATTCCTTAAAAAAGCAGTTGCCATGTTAAATCTTTATTTGTATAGCGGACATTGTGGTGTTGAGATCGAAGTTATTCACATGTGCATTAAGAGATTGAATTAGAGCCACAGAATCTACTTAGTCAGATATATGTATTTGATATCTTTCAATGTTTAAGGATTGCACATGACACTGGACAAGTGCTTTGAACTTGATTCATTATTCAACCTGAACATGAGGGGTGTAAGGGTTAGCTCAACATGCAGTCAAGTGGTAATTTGACCTCCTCTGACATGTAGGGTAGTATTCCTTCATTTCTGAAAGATTCATCAACTAAATTAATGAATCCCCAATTTATGATCTTTTCTATACACAATTTTTATCCATCCATCATTTTTTCCCCAATACTACTTTTTTCTATCGTTTTGACTAGTTGGTGTACATGTCAGGCTAACACATTTTGGTAAGAATTAGATTTTTTCATTGAAGGCTTTTAGAATCGTGATCACTTTAAGATTCTTTGAGATTTGCTGGTCGAGCTGGAGTCACGATCCAATACCCTTTTAGCTTTGGAGGGAGCCGGGAGGTCGAGGTTAGCATGGCCTCCCTGGAATTCTCTGCTCATCATGTGCTTCGTCTGCTGAGGGAGTGCTTGGGATAACTGAGATGTCTCTATTTCCAGCTAAGGAGCTATCTGCTTCATTTCGTCACACTGTAATGGAAAACTTAGTGCCTATAGCCTTAGCACATCATCAGCAGCATTTGGGATTCTTTTATCTCAGACGCCATTTCCCTTCTTTTTTATTTCTCACACCTTGCTAAGTCACACTTTTATTGCTCAACCACTGACATTCAACTCCTGTTCCCGCTCCCGTGGCCCGTCTGTCCCCTTGACTGTGGTGATAAACCCAAAGCAGGCACTGTCATGCAACACTCAGAGCACTCATAAAGGCGCCACCTGTTACTGGTGCATGCCGGGACGCTTAACTTGGAATACTGCAAACTTGGCACTACTCAGTCATTTACCCTACCATCCCCCGCAGCCCACCATAGCCCAGTATCCTTTTACTGGTGACATGTGTCCAATTAATTCTGCTCAATCCACTGCTAACTGAAGGTAATATAATTCAAAAAAGCAGGGGACGTTGAGTCACTGGTAGGAAGTTTAGGATCAACACGGTATATCATTGTAAATCACTTACAGAGTGCAGCCTTAACACTCTTTCTATAGCTTATATAACTATGTATATATAGGGCTCTCTGACTGCATCACTTTAGTGTTATGTTACATCATCGTTCCACTGACAAAATCAGCTGTTAAATGTACATTCTTTGCATTTTGTAACTTGAAATACTGAAAATATCAGTTTTATTATTAGATTTTTCTTAAATAAAACCATTAATACTCCCTCCACTAAAATCATCCATATTATATTACTAAGCATGACCGTCCTCTAAGTAAAAATGGATGTGTTTTTGTTTGTTCATATGCCTTATACAACCTATGTTTGTATTTACTACACAAGGACCTCTAGCAGCTAAATGAATGATGACTGGGGACTGTCCGGAGCAACAGTGAAAGGGAGTTTGAGGTTATTTTTTTAGCGCCAACGTCACATTCAGGTGCTCAGGGCTGACAGATCAAGCAGAACATCTTAACAGTCAACCAAAGTGGAACTCTGTTTGTTTTCTTTTGACCATGACCTTCAATATTTCTTAACCATTACATGTTTATCATTGTAGATGCAAAGAAACAAATGGATGTAAGATTGTTTGTAAGCCATTGGGAGGATGTGATGAATGATGTCCTGCTGATGGGGGTGTGAGTTCAGAAAATGCTCATCCATGTTGTTTTGTCAGGAGGACTGTTTGTACAACTTTGACCAGAAACATGAATGTGTTTGAGCAGGGGTCATATACAGTTTATAAAAACGTTTTGTTTTAAAGAAAAACCAAAGCATTTCTCCATCTTAACTATAAGTGTACAATAATCCATCAACAGGGACTGGTGTTATGAATCAATAATGATCAAATATCAGAGATGCATGATCCATATCATATTCTTGATGGACCTGTGACGACCCCTGACTGCGTCAGTGCTCCTCCTGTTGCCTTGTATCTCTCCCCACTCAGCAGAGGGGCTGCTTGTCGACAGGCAAGGCAGGCAGCTGTGAAAACCATCGTTCGTCAGAGAAAATCACTGAAGGAAGATGAAGAGACGATATCTGTCTGGGAGTGAAAAAAGAAACAGGAAGAGCGTCGGGACAGGGGTAAATATAATAGAGGTTGGAGGGGCCCCAAATTAAATTTTGCCTAGGGCCCCAACAGACTCTAGAATTGCCACTGCCACTCAGGTTGCCTTCAGGTAGAAAGGGGTGGAGCCAGTTAGTTTGATGTCATGCACCTGGGCAGACTGGGCCTGAGTATTTAAGCTGGCGTCTTTTTCCCTCTCTTGTCAACACTAACTTTGGTTTGTAGTCTTTGTTTTGCATCCACAACACCACACACATTCATCATTGCAATCGCCACTAATTTACAGACTGCATCTTCTAGGATATTTTGCCTTAGTTTTCTATAATTAATCGTTTAAATCACTTTCAAACTGTGTGGTCTCCCTGTTTGTCCAGCTCACTGAGCCTGGGTCGTGACAGACCCTTTAGTTGAAATTCCCTTATAGTCTCTTAATCTTCGTGGATGTATTTAACAGGCGTATGATATCATCTCATTTCATTTGTATTGGATCAAATCAAAGTAGTATCATGACAGAGTTTGTGATATCAGCACTTATCATATTGTTGTCCAAATAATCGATATAATAAGGTGTCTTTTCAGGTAACTGTTTCTTGTAGGACCGTACAATATTTGATTTTCCCTGTTTTAAGACAACAAGTGCATAAAATGAAATAGAAAATGAAGATCAGCCAGTGCAAGATATTTTCACCTACACTTGGGGGCCAATGAAGAGATCATCTTGAAATGTTTAATAAATATACTCATTAAATCGCTCTAACTATTTGACACAGCACATATATTCCCCGATGCGTTTCACCTCCCATTTAGTCAGCACACCCTTCATAATACAGCCTAACAGCTCATTCCTAGAGGCAGTACTGATGAGGTTGTTATAAATTAGTGCTGTAATGTTTTAATGCTCAGCAGGCTCAGTGAACTTTATGTGAATGCTTGAGATTAGTTCCTGCTAAATTAGTTTGCCAAAGCTTTTTGCAATAAGGGGAGAACATGTTTTTGTGTTAAGTGTTGAATTTGAGCCTCACAGCTTGTGAAATCATTTTGAAGACCTAAGGTTATTTCCTAAGTAGAAATATGTTTACAAATGAAAGGAGACCTGAAGTGACTCTCAAACTTTCACTCCTTGTTCTGTTTTTATTGCTTGTTGTGGGCTTGCAAAGGACACTTGATGTTAAAAAGTTTTATCATGTATGAAATCTTCAACTGCAGATCTTCAACTCAGTCTTAATTGTGAGTTTGCTTGCCCATGCAGCCTCAGGGATAAATGTTGTTCATTAGGCTATTCCGTTATGTCCTGGATAGACAGTAATCCAAGCCTGTCCATCGACCAGCTTAACATCCTTCTGTTTATTAATATCCAATCTTTCATTCTATTTGAGAAGTTCTGTATCCTTTGTTTCATTTGCTAAGTACGTCGACCCCTTCAGGAATTTTGAACAAATGATTGCATTAACCTGACCAAACTCATCCAAATGTTATTTAAACAGAACATTTCCCTCATTTTAACGTTACCAGCACGTTCTTATTTTCTGATCATGCACCTGCTATGAACCACTCAGGAAAACAATATTTTCTACATGTTAATATAGTTGTGTAAGGACTTTTCCTTCTCATACTGTCGTGCTTTGTACTGACCTTAATATTTCTTATATTATAGATTTAATAAACAATAATCTCATTTAGAGATTCCCTGTGGTTTTGTCAAACTGCTGTCACATGTACCTGTGAAGACTTATTTATAAAACACTGGCCACAAGTGTTGAGACTTTTCTGTCACCATTTATAGTTATCTTTAAAACAGTAGAATTTTTGCACATAAGTTTTTAAAACCCCATTTTCATCTCATTAATATTTATCACTTTTTACTAATTAGCACTTATGCAATAATTATCATAGACTTGTTGTTTTTACTTCTTTTTCTCTCTGATTTGCATATTTCAAACAATTGGTTGTGCAGTGTTTAATCTTTTGGCATCTTGATATTTTTTCATCATCATCATAATCTAGGACAGCCTTAGTGTCACCAGTTTCCCTCGCTCTGCTCTGAAGATGTCTGACGATTTGCTGGACTAAGGCCTCTGACCTGTTTCAACCTGACTCATTTGCAACGGTAAACAGAGGCGCCTTTAGACATTTG
This sequence comes from Tautogolabrus adspersus, assembly GCA_020745685.1. NCBI lineage: Eukaryota > Metazoa > Chordata > Actinopteri > Labriformes > Labridae > Tautogolabrus > Tautogolabrus adspersus. Next base: position 28,243,176 of record CM036538.1, read on the forward strand.
ATCCGCCAGCACATTTTTACATTCTTACATGAACAACCTCCATTTATGTGTAGCTGCAGCATGTTTTTAAGATGCTGCAACTGTTCCCAGAAAGCCTCTGACCTAAAGTGATAATCCTTAAGCACATTCTACATACCACCATCTGTGGTTCAGTTCAAAACAAAGTGTCATTTTAAAACCCCCAAAATCTCAATCACATAATGTGAACATCCCATAAGTCGCAAACTGCCTGGAGGAGACCTTGAAAAAAGACACTGACATATAAAAATGTGACTTATTCAACTTATTGTGAAACTCTTCGATTATTCAGTTCATGCACATACATTTGTATTTTTCATTGAAAAAAGGTCAAATTTGGCTCTAGGGACAGTCTGATTTTTGACCTGAGTTTAACTTACACAATACATGTTTACTGGCTGCACTTCATATACATGTATCTGAAAACAACATGAAAACAGCGCTCTATTTTCTGAGAAAAACTACGCTCTTTTTAATTTCTACTTCATGATTGACTATTATTGCAATATCTTGACAGAAGAAGCTTTGTTAGTCATTAGATGTTTGTTTAAGCATTGCATACGTAGTACAGTGGTATTGAACTTGGGAACTTGACTGAACTAGGCTGTTGATATGGGTCAGCAGGTCCTTGTGGTTTCAGATGACCCCCTTGTGACTTGTCAGGATGTAGTAAACATTCATCTCTGATTGGCTTCATCCATCACAATTTACAAAGCCAAGCCTTTTCTTTTATTCAGAGTATTTCATCGTTTGTACCCATACATATTTTAATTATAGCAACACATTTTCACTTGATATCGGGAAAATTGATTATTGCTTTATAAACAGGCTTTGTCATTTCAAACTGCAGAGCTGCAGTATCAGCACCAGTTGAGTGCTCACAGCATATTGTGGTGTTGGTGGCCTGTGTGTGGCCAGCAGGGTTTAAAATAGCTCCTGGAAAACTGATCGTCTGTGCTGAGCTGCACTGAAATCACATAGATCAGATTTCTGCTTCATGCTTGGGTGAGGACAACATATAAATGGCCTTGTCAGCATAATGAAAGAAAACTTGTTGATTACCTTTTGAAAGTAGGTCACCTGAAGATGATATATACCTATACAATCACCTCACAGAGTAACAAAGGCTTGATTACTTTAAATGAACTGCTCAGTGTCTGGTGTTGCCACTAGGTGGCATTATTACACTTTATTGCATTGCACCGCCTTCTGTGGACTGACGTCCCTAAAAGCAGGGTATAAACTTAATTTAAAAAAAAAGAAAAGGTTGTGGGGTCATCTGGACACAATGGTCAGAATGTAAAGATCCATCATTGCATTGTGGTTTTGTGGCTGGGCTCTCGTTGTGTTGATGCAATTTTTGTGACCATGAAGTATTGATTCCATTATGAAATTCACTGGGATGATAAGTGATGGGTTGGAATATGTATATTCATAAACTGAAAGACCTCTATTTCTTATTGGCTATCCATTTCTTAGTAGACGTACAGCAGAGTGTCTGAAGGCAGAGGTAAAATTGAATTGCATTGCCAAGGGGAAACCAATTCTTTTCCTGCTGTTCCAAGCGTTCATCGAGGGAAAACCAACACAATTGCTTTGTTTTTTCATATCACGTCCGACATTTCTCATGTGGATAACTCACTGAAGGTGGCATTGAATTAGAGACTATAAATTAAGTTAGTATGAAATGAGAATATGGGGTATTACCGGCTGTCACAGAGTTTTCCTCATAATGGAGAAAAGAGATAATGTCACAGGACAAAACCATAAACCTCCAAAAATGTAAATCTATGGCGATAAGAGTCTGATATCTGTAAAAGGCTCTTTTAATAATGTATTAAATAAACACTCTTTACAAGTGTAGTAAGTCTTAGAAAACTGGTGGATGAAAGGATTTATTTCTTTATTTTTTTGGAGAATCTTGAGGCAACATTTTAAAGCATGAAGCTTCAAAGAAGGGGGTCAGCTGGGGAAATGATAGAAGAGCAGGTAAAGTCGCTTTTTGAAAGTACTCAAGTGTAGTAATGCATTCATCATAGTGTTTGATCAAACAATGGGATGACTCGTGGCCACATCATGAATTACCTTACAGCACTCTTTTGAGAAGATAAGCACATTATTCAAGAAGATGATTTTATACACCTAACTCCCACATTGCTTCCTTTTGCCAGCAAGCGTTGAACAGAAAGAGTTAGGGTGTGTGACAGCAGCATTGTTCCTACTGTCCCTCAAATGGAAAACGCTAAATGGACTGCACTTACATGGTGCCTTTCCAGTCTTCTTACATCTCAAAGCGCTTTACACTACATGTCAGTATTAACCCATTCACAAACATATTCATACACTGATGGCAGAGGGGGCTGTGCAAGCTTCCCTGCTAATCAGGATGAAATTCTATTACATCCACACGCTCTCAAACACTTATGCCTTCAGGGGCAATTTGGATTTCAGGATTTTGTCAAATTCAAGATCGAGTCATCCATCTTTCAATGTGTTGTGCCACAGCGGTCCAAAATGAATACAAGACCCATTTTTATATAAAGGTAATTTTTATATAATGTTTCCTTATATGGTTTCCCAATCTTTAAGTTTGACTTTAACCTCTGCAATGGTTTGATAGCACAAACTACAATTCTCTGTGTACCAAACTTTGCATTTTGTTGTGACTGTTTTCTTGAAATTTGGTAGAAGTTAGTCCTACATTGGTATGCAAGCCTGACCAGTTATTGTTATATTCTTCACTAAAAATTGAAATACGGTATAATGATACATTGCAAGTACATTATTCAATATAAGAAATTCATATAGCCCTCCACCTATCTATTTTGATTATCTTGCTTTTTTTGTGCAGGACTGCAAGCTAATTTACATAATGGAAATATCAATGGAATCGCCATATCTAATACATCTCTTCTAAAAGGTTAAGCATTTTCTTCATTGAATAGTGAAAATTAGGGGGTGTTATAGAGTATACTTTAATTATTAAAGCCCAAAATAACCTAAACAATAAGGTCTGTTTGTGAAACCTACTTTTCCCTTTCTCTTGGCTTGTTGGCTTGTCTGATTTCCAACTACCTTGAGAGACTACCTCAAACCTCCTCCGTATCGGGCCACAGCTTTTTGGTATATATCACAGCCAACCCTAAGTACCAACAAATAAGCCCAGGCAAAGCAGTAATTCATCACAGGATGCTTGGCTGTAATATATCTCTCTGTCTTAGTCACCATAACTCTTCCTCATAGTAGCCGTTCGAACACTGCAGTGTTGCCAAGGACAGGAGCGATAACTCTGGTGTAATAATGGACCTCTGCGCACCTATGGTGACAGACGAGCCCCCCTTGTAGGAATATATCCTAAGTAAAACACAGTTCTTTAATAAAGGTCCTATCTGTTAGAAGTCTCATGTGAGAGAAAACTCAGGAGACTGAAATTCCCACGTGCCTCCTTTGAATACCTGAGCTGTCCAAGGTTGTCGCTGCGGAGAATAACCCTTTGTTCAATAGCATTGAAAGAAGTGATGAATATATTTTATTCAGCAGTTGCATGCACATCTGAGCCTCACAGTACCAAAGGTTAACTCCAAGAAGCTGAGCCACTTAATTAGCAATGCTCTCAAGGTCTGCTATTTGACGGCAATGCCAGTCCCTCAGTTGGTCCACCATTTTGGTCGCGGCTTGAAATATTCCAAGAACTATGAACTAAGTTGATACAGACATTCGTGGTCCACAGAAGATCAGTCATACTCACTTTGGTGTTAACCTTAAAAATGCAGTACCACCAACTGTTCGCTTATCCAATGCATGAACTCACATATGATCTGAGATGAAGGATTGGAACAAATTTAGAACAGGCTTTCTTTTGTCTCAATGTACATGTTCTGTTTTTAAAACACATTTTCATTGCATTGTATTCAAGCTCATGTATTCTTAAGTACTTGATAAAAAATAAAGGGATGTGTGCCAAACTCTCCTACAGCCATTTTTCTTTTCCTGCATTTTGCTTTATTTTTCACCAAACAAACTGATCCTCTTTCTTTGGGAAATTGTGATCATCATTTAGGATAATATCTTAAGGTCCCCATCTCAGCGTTTGCTTACGCTGAATGCCATTCATCTGCCTCGAGCTGATGAGCTGTCTGATAAGCCTCATTGTAACGGCCCTGTGAGATACTTCCACATCTCTGCTCTATGGATCAGGTAGAGAAAACGGCAATTGGAAGCCAAATTTGAAATCAGATGGCCTTTTGTTACTTGACCTGTGAACTGAATTAGGAAATAAAGGTTTGTGAGTCATCTTTTGGAAGCTACAGAACATGAGCCACACCACAATGATATTTTTATCAAAGCTAAAGTAACTATAAAAATACAGCAGCTCAGGTTGAATGTTAACACTTTAAATAAAAGCAAAGAACCTGAGAACGTTTTGTACCTGCTACTTGGAGCTCAGTCTCTATAATATTGGACTGCTGCAAAGAAAGTGTGCTTTTCTTCTGAAGTGTCATTACTATATTGGAATAATACGGGTTGGTGGAAGAGGTAGACTGGCAGAAAAAGGTGAATTATATGTGAAGTAGGACTGCTTATGACTTCTGCCGTCTGTGCTGTTTCTGGAAACCAACCAGCGTTCGTTCACAGCAATAATGAATGCAAAGCTTGACAGTGCAACAAGAGTGAATACTGTCAGATGGGGCCTCCTTCGAGGGGTTTCCGTCATTGAAAACTTTGAACATTTTGAGCCACTGCTGTGGTTTAAACTCTGTCAGACCTTGGAGGCCCCCTAATGGCTTGGGTCCCCAAGCGGTTGCCTGCTTTGCCTGTTGACAAGCAGCGCCTCTGCTATAGAAACAGATGCTGCTGTTATGCAGTCTGTCACCTTCCATTCAAACAATCTCTCAGCCAAAACTTCCCTCACGGAATCTTAAGAAAAAAGAGTACCAAAACAAATCATAAACAGATAAAGTGAGAGATAGGAAAGTAATTGAGCAAAATTATGATCAGCCAGAATCTTACGTATATTAAGCACCTTTAACCTACAGAACATTTTAGACCTCATATATTACATCAAAGGCTTTTCTGTGGGACGGACAACAGTAGCCCTGGGGTCAGAGGGTAAGAAGCTTCAATATTACGTTATTGTAGACAGCAGTGAAAAAGTAATCTCTCCAGGCTCTCCACTTGTCACACTGTGAGAACAGCAGCGCTCCACTTATTTTTAGATCCTGCAGGTAAAAGAAAAAGAAAGAAGCAAAAGTGTAACATTAATAAGAAAGTCCCCCGAAATCAATGATTGCAATGGATGATCCCCCCTCAAGAAAGTGACTTCGAGTCATGAGACGGCTATGATATCGGTGCAAAACTAAGACTGATAACTCTGTTTTAAGAAGCTAAAGGCAGAGCGAGATAGAGTGAGGACCCCTTTCACTACCGATCACATTTCCTCTGCTTTACCTTGTTATCTGTGTGCGGGCATCATGTTACAAGTCTGCAGCACATGCACTTACCACAAGTGTTTAACATTGAGCTCTGACACTTTTACTGCAAAGCATGATGTCAGAATACCAGACAAGACAATTGTACCAAATTTAACAGGAATTTCTCTAATGCATGGTATGGAACTGAGCTCTCTTTTCCCCCACCTAACTAATTGCAGTATCATTCTTTCAATATTTAAGTTAATTTACATGTTTCAAATGATAGGCCTATACACAGTGTTGTAACATCTTTGATGGGGGTAATTCTTCGCTGTCTGAAAGAGGATTTCCTCAGTCTGTAGTAAAGACATCAGAGACTATTTAGTCTCATTTCCACTCATCAGGACTTTCTCTCTACTTGTCAGCCAACAAAGGTACATGAGACAAAATACAAACTTGGAAGGCTACCTTTAATACAAAATCCCCAAAACAGACTTGAACTTTCTAGGCAGGCACTTTTAATTTACAGAAAATATATAAGGTTGTGAAAAACATCTTATTCTCTAGTCAATAAAAACATGCATAAGGCCCCGTGTCCACCTAGCATTTTTTTCTCAGCGCCAGTCGTTTTTGCTTAGCGTTTGCAGCAGAAAGCAGCCACCTGGATGAAAACCACAGCGCCCAGCATCTTTTTTTTCCGAGCTCTCTGTTGTTTTTGTGCTGCCGCTTCGAGCACTCAAGTTGAAAATCTTTCAATTTTTCAGAAAGGCGCTGTCGACGTCACCGGAGATCTTTTCCAAATGTATGATATTCCCCGTATTTTAGCGTCCTACAGATCGTGGCTTGTACCCACATCCACTTTGCTCCGTGTCTGCTTTGGTAAAAAAACATGCAGTAAAAAGTAACGGAGCAGTGACTGTCATACAGCGGGCGTTGTCAACACACTGTTGTCATAGAGACAGGACGGATGTGCAGAGCTTTTCTTCTCAGCGAACCAACGCTTAATGCAAACACTCCAGAGCGCACAGCCAGCGCTTTTCTGCCTGGAAAAAAATGCTAGGTGGACACGGGGCCTTATAGTTCAATTCATGAATATGTACAAAACTATAACATTTGCATAAATACAATATTCACAAAGCCATTTTTGTCAGTGTCATCTTGTTTCAGACATGCTATCATGCCCTGATTAAAATATTGTTAACAAAATCAAACTGATAAATAAAGTTCGATCAGGTTTTTATTATACATTTTTCCCATTCATCGTTAGTTTTTGAGTACCATGTGTATGATATGTAACATTTCATTAAATAATAAAGACATGTTTGAAGATTTCTTATTTTTGAATAGTTTCATAAAATACAAGGAAGTAAAGAAAACACCAACAATGTAATAATATGGATGTGTGAGTAATAGCCAGGTATACCTTCAGCTCTGTTTTGCTGACTCAGGTCAAATAGTTTAAAGAACATTTTTTTATCATAATGGTCATCAGTGATTATTTAGTATCCTCATTTTTTTAACAAAGAAATTCCCTGTGCTCTGCAACAGCCATTATCATTGCATTGATATTAATTAGACCTGCATGTTTTATTTTTAAGCAATGTTTTATTTATTTTTAATTTTACAACATTGAACTAATACAATCACCTGAGGGATGCTTCCACTTCGTACTGTGGCTTCGCTGCAGAATAAACACACCGCTGCCTTCATCAAGGGCAATTTGACAATAATTTCTAAGGAAAGGGACAGAATTACTCATCTGCCTCACCCACCTCTGTCCTTAGATAATGAATCATCAGTCCATGTGGTGATGTTCATGCATTTCTCCGTACATGCACAGCGAAGCTTCACAGTCCCCCTGTGCTGTATGTGTTCTTGTCAGTGTCTCCAGTCATTAGAGCCGGATGAAAGCAGTTTGTCTGATTCAAGGACTTGTGATTGTACTTAAACAAAAGCAGCAGGGAGGCTTTCCAAAGAGTTGACAAGCGGTTTGGTAAATTACTCGAGCACCTGCAGGCTGTTAAAGTGATATACTCCACCTCAAAACTTCAGCATCTTTGAGCATGAAACACCTCAACTCTGAAGACTTGAGAGAAGGCTGTTAAAAAAAAAGAACCTCTGTTTGCTTTTTCATGGTGAACACAGGCTGTTGTCAGCTCAAAAGTTTTCACAGTATCAAAACTTCCAAAGAAACTTCACCTTCACTTCACTCTGCTAGTTCTGTCTAAAAACAGATATTTTTACCAAAACATCTTTTAAAAATGTGCTTTAATCTTAATCCAGACACAAACCTGTTGACCTTTCCAGCCATTAAGTGTGCACGGCTTCATTAAAACCCCACCCGTTAAATTCTGTCATTGTGTTACTTGAAGATATAATTTGGCTTTTAGGGCTTGTGTCCACAGACAGTGTTTTTTGTGCCTGCTGCGCCCACCACCTCAGTTTCAGCGCGCTTCTCAGCAGCGCTCATTTTTGCTAGGTTACGAAGGTTAACTTCTGCTTCCCTCAGTAAGGTCTGTTAGGTGTTTTAGATGGCTCTTTGTGCTTAATAGTTTCTTTAGTTCAAGGAAATATCATCAAGAAAACATGATAACGATGGTCGGTTAAAGGGGGAAGTGACATTGACCTGCAACAAGTCAATGTCACTAATCACACATCAATGTTTTGTTAGTGAGAAAAAACAGTTTTCATAGCACATGAACCACACATGGAGGACGCTTCTTATCAATGATGTACCGAAAAAATCAAAAAGAATGATCAGAACTTCATACAAGCTTTAAAAACAGCGACAGGAGTACGTTTTTATGAAAGAGGAAAATTGCACTTCAATAGATGAAGTCAGAGGTGAACATAGCCTACTTCAGCTTGTCTCTGTGCGTGTGTGTCTGCATGTGTTTCTTGTTAGAGGCAAACAGGCAGGGGAGGAGAGATGGAGGGCAGACTGACTTATTCATTGATCCAGGATGAAGTTGATCTCTTAGAAGGATAAGATAATAGTCAAAAGGCTATGACATTTTTCTCATGTGTTTTCATCAGGTTTAGAACGCTACTCTGGACGGTTGTATGATCAGTGACGACTAACGTCTCAAGTGCAATTTCTTTTTCTATAATTGATCAAAATGAAGTCGTTAATATGACAGCCCTAGTTTAGATATTTCAAACATTGATTCAGTTTTCTGTTCAGAGCTGATGTGTGTAATGAGTTCTAATTTGAAACCACTAATTGGACAGTGGTGATGCTGCAGACAGTTGGCGTAATCCATTCTTCTATCAGCAGAAAGCAAGCATGCTGTGATAGTAGGCAGACGCACACTTTATCACCTGTCCTTCAATTACTGTATCAGACAGCAGGTCGGATGTGTCAGATCCCTGAAGATACAGAGCATGTTGCAGAGGCAAAAAAAAACAGCGAGGAAGTGCTTCTGGAAAACTGCGATGAAAGTTATTCATTTTCTTTTTCCTCAGAACAGACACTTCTGACAAGCACTCTCTGTACCATCTCTTAAGCAGGTCTTAAGGACTTAATACTGTGTCTATTGGCGGTGTAATTTTCTCAAACCAGACAGATAAAGTGAAGGGAAATGTGTGTAGGTTGTCACGCCAAATAAGAGTCAGGTGTGAGAGCTGCTCTGATTTCCTATGCTGTCTAAACTTTCACACACAGGTCCCTGGACTCATTCCCTTAAGTGCTCTCAACAGTTCTGTAAGATTTGTTTGGCTTCAGGAGGGAGTGTTTGGAATCTAGTCCACATTCGAATCATTTGCACTGCTTCAGTATTTAACCTCAAATCCTTTGTAGCGCTAAAGACTGTTGCACTGAAGTCAGTGAGGCTAATGTGAAGCTTTACATGCACAATGGAAGGGAACTTAGTGTGAGTGATTAAAGGCATGATACGACAAACATTTGTTTGTACTTTTTCTCCTCCTGCATTCACTTCTTTCTGTGGCATTAGTTATATTCTATTAAGGTAATAGTATTGGGAAAGATGCCTTTCAGTTATTTTTCAAAGACATACAAGAGGGTAACCCCCCCATATCTGTGGGTGCAGTAGGTAGAGCCAAAAGGCGATACGCTTAGCTTAGCATAAAGGCTAGCAGCAGAAGTAAGCAGCTAGCCTGGCTCTGTTTTGGAAAAGAAAAAGAAAGAGGGACAAAAAGCACAAACACATGAACAATCGTGACAATGAGGCTTTTTAACCTTTTCTCAGACAGAAATGTGAAAAACAAAGCATGGCTGGGTTTGTTTCTTTACAGGTAACAGCAGGACACTGGGTGTTGTTCTTACAATTAGGTTGCAAAGCAAACAGCAAAGATGCTGAACAGAGGCCTGCACTACAAAGTGAGTTCAACCTAACCAGGGTATCTTTCAGTTATCTGGCTTTATAACCCTTTAACATGAGATCACACTAAAAGGTTAGACAAAGCTGGTTAACCATGTGATAAGCCAACCTTAAGTTTCTATCAGCGCATACACATACAGTAGGATGGGCAGTATGTGCACCAGTTAATAACATGAACAACTCTGCAACTCAGCAGCTCGTCACATTTCAAAAAAACTCACAGCAAATCATCATATAAGAAAAATGTAAATAAGTTAAACTGAGGCTGTCAAATGATTAAAATGTATTTTATGCTTTTATTTTGTATTTTTGCACTGTCTGAAGCTAAGGGTACCTTACTTCCTGTTTGGATACAAAGCTGCTTTTAGTTTGAAAGAAGATAAGTGAAAGAATTTGTGATAGACCAAAAGTTACAGCATGTACTTAACTGTGGGGAAAAAGTAACTTGTTACAGATCCACAGTAAAGGGAAACAGCTAAAGGGGACGGTAAAAAAGTGAAATGTTTGATGCATAAGGTGGATATTACTTTTGACTTGTCATCTGAGCTGTCTGGGAGTTTTTCAAAGTGAAATGAGATTCAAAGGCTCAGAGATGTCTTTCTTTTCCATCACTGTGACTACATGGAGGCGCTGCTGTCAGGCTTAGCAATGGTGCGTCTAAAGGGACAAAATAGCCCACGATGAATGCAATTAACAAAATGAATGCATTCATTTCTGACCTTTATCTCATCAAACTAACGCATTAACACTGACAGCCTTCAATTAAAAGTGATCCAGACTAAAAATCAACACAGCTGCAGCGACAACTGCAGGAAGAACAAGTGGCAGAAAAAAAACAATTACAAGCTGAGTGAATGCTCAAAGTACACTTTCCATGATTAGTGCATCTTGGTGCATTGTTGCATTCCCTTAAATTGAGTATTGCTGCCAACTTCTTTGTGCATGTTTGACAGTTTCGACATAGGCTAATATTTCATCTCCAACCCTGACGTACATGGAGTGTTACAGAGCTGATATATATAGGAACATAATTCCTATATTAAGGAATGCTAAGTATGCTACATATTCTTTTTTTGTGTGTTTATTGTAGAGACAGGACAGTAGATAGAGTCAGAAATCAGGGAGAGACAGACAGTGGGGAATGACATGCGGGAAAAGAGCCACAGGTCAGATTCGAACCAGGCCCACCCGCTTGGAGGACTATAACCTCTGTATATGGGGCGCACGCACTAACGAATAGGCTACCGTCGCCCAACTTAGTATCTTTTCAGTACAACAAATCCATCTTTGTTGTAGGATGATGTCAGTAAAGCACAACAATCATCTAACATGAATACATTTTAGACACCAGTGTTTTACTGGTCCCTCTTCCTCCTCCCCTCTCACAATCAGCTCACAGAGCTCTGTGATGATGTTGGTCAGAAGCAAAAGTTTCTTACAGGTTGTTTCCCAAACATTACCTGCTCTAGAGTTGGTAAGGTGTTCAGCATAAGTTGCCATGGTGTTACACCCTTAGAAAGTGGACCAGAGTTTATAGTAACTGAAAACCCAGAGTTAACCCTGAAGTTACCTTTATGGCCGAAAGAAGTAGTGGATGGGTGTATAAACGTAACGTAATCTTTATTTTTACGTCTTTTTGCCTTTATTTAGACAGGACAGTGGATGGAGTAGGACATCTGGAGAGAGAATGGGGAATGACATGAGGAAAAGGAGCCCCAGGTCAGACTTGAACCCAGTCTATCCACTACAGCCTTAGCACATGGGGCCCTACATAACTGTTAGGCCATCAGCGCCCCCATGTCACCTTTTTAATCAAGGTAAGAAATACATTAAAACCAACATAGCACACAAATGTAAACACTAAAACTGTACATAATTGTGGGAAGATACATGGTGTAAGTAATTGAGCCTGGCTAAGCTGCTCTGCTGCAGGCCCAAGATCCAAACTCCAAATGCACAAATTTAATAGTGTAATTAGTCCAAGCAGTGGGTGGTATGGATGTGTGTGAGATGTGAAAGGTCTTGTCTGTAGTGATGAGCTCATAGAGTGATAAGAAGTTACCTTGTAGATAACATTTTAATATCTTTCTTAGCTGAATATTTAGTCGTAAAGAGTGATGTTTGCTTCAGAAGTTGATTGAGACCCTCACAGAGATAGAAAACAGTCCTTCATTTGTCAGAAACACACTAACAATGATGTTGTAACAATAATGTTGTTTAGTCTCAATGGGGGCATTTCAATCCAACCACTGTCTGTTAATTAGATCCCACCCATTAGGTGCCGTGTGAATCCCCTTCATCACATTTCTATTAATGCAGACACCAAAATGAGCAACCCTTGATACTTTCCCAAAATATCTTATTGGTTTTCTTCTTTCCAAACTTTGTTTGTCGGGGCTCATTGTCTAGGATTCCCTAAACAAATCATCATAATCCCTCAGACACTATGCAGATGGTGCTTGATAATTACGAGGGTGAAATATGTCACTTTTATGAGCATTGTGTTTGGCTCCGCTGCAGAAGTGTTGCACCCGATGCAGCAGCCTCACTGCACCCTCCTGTTCCTCACATTTAATTGACACATCAGTGAGGACTGGTGTGGTTAAGATGTGGATGAAGATTCTTGTGAGTGTGCCCATTACCTCCGCAGTAGATCTCTCATTTTGCTTCAAAGCTTTTTCTTTGGGCTTTTGATTTGCGCAGGATATCTGGTTATATGACCCTTTATCCTTTACCTAGCATCCTTGTTGTTTTGGTAAGTATGTTTTCCCATGAACCAATGAAATTAAAGTTTTTTTGTATAATTTTATAGTCAAGAACAGAAGAGCACAGTGTGAGGCCTTGAGGCGACAAATTAAGAGAGCAGGAAGGAGGGATCATGGGGTGTTCTGCCTTTGTTAGCTCATCAAGACTTCAAACTCATTGCAATAAAGTTATGTAAGAATTGATGAGACCCTTTGTCAGACCCTCTGCATCAGGGAGTCTTTGTGACTAATAGCGTTCGTCACAGGTTGTTGAACACTCATTTGGTTTTGCATTGGGAGACTTTGTACAGACCCAGTGATGAATTTAAATTTACCTTAAAGCAAAAAGTTGTTTTTCTTACAGCAGTGTGAAAGGAATTATGTATGAATTGTTATTCCCAACAGCTATTGAGTATTAAGTTTGACGCAAACAAAGCTCTCCCTTTTGTCCGGCACATGTTGTACCAGGTGCATAGAAACACAGCTGTGCCTTTCAGGGGATGGATCTAATGTTTAAAAAAAAAAAGTGGTATGAAGAAATAAAGTAACCAAGGTTTAAGGCAGTAAAGACGTCGAAATAAAAGAATCACAAATAACCGTTTAAAGCAGCCATGTCTTCTCTCATTGTTTTTTGAATTTCCCTCGGGATCAATAAAGTATCTATCTATCTATCTATCTATCTATCTATCTATCTATCTATCTATCTATCTATCTATCTATCTATCTATCTATCTATCTATCTATCTATCTATCTATCTATCTATCTATCTATCTATCTATCTATCTATCTATCTATCTATCTATCTCAGACCTAACAGTAAACTGAGTAACTTACACCCATACAAAAATTGTGAATAAAATAGTTACGTTAACCCAGCATAGAAATCGTAACATATGGTATCGCATCGTGAGTTGAGTTCATCGTCGTCAGTGGTGTATCAATATGGAAGTTGCACATTTGGGAATTCAGGTACCAAAGGAAAGGGCGGAGGAACGGCAAGGTGAAGTGGTAAAGACATTCAAAATATCCTTATTTTAAAAGTGCACTATGTAGTTTTGGTAGAGAAATTTGACAGTTGGAGAAGTGTACAGATTCTGTGGTTTATGTCCATAACTCTAAACACAAACTGTCCTCAGAGGAACATTTAGTCCCTGGAACACTGTTTGAAGATAAAATACTATGGAGAAGTTATGGTGGGGGGCCCCCAACATTAAAACCGTAACTCTCCTGGTAGCTGTTTAGATCCAAACAGTGTTCAGGGACCCATTTTTTTCTTTGAGTAGAGTTTGTGTATTCAGTTTAGAAAATATAGCATAGAACTGTTTCACTTCTCCAACTTTCAAATTTCACCACCAAAACTCCATAGTGCACCTTTAAAGTGATACTGATTTTTGGGGGGCTTCAATAAGAGGCTAAAATATTCATTTGTACTGAGGATATAAAGCGGTACATAGCTTAGCTTCTGTGTCCGTCCTCAGGCCAGCTTCTCCAAACCAGAGCTTGACACTTTAATCTATTTGAAACCACAAGCCCTTGGTGGAATTTTTAAGATGTTGGTATTTCCTGGTAACTCGTACATAACATATCATAAAACCCGATCAAATGTAAAAGACTCAACAATAGTTCATCAAAGGTTTAGTTATTAAAGGTTGTATTTTTGATTTTGACCGTTTTTAAACCATAGACCGTAAATGATAGTGGACAAAGCCTGAGTGACGTCATCCATTGGTCACAGCAGGGGGCTTTGAAAGCCCGTCAGTGGCGGTTGCCATGCTGCAAATGCTGTCTCAGCCTAACTTTCAGTCAACCTAATGACAAGCTAAGAGCTGGAGCTGCGGCGGGTTTTCAGCCTCTTGACTAAACGTTACATCACGCCAGTCAGTAATTCAACCTGTCTAAATATGCATAAATCGTATCTTTCATTAAACGTACAGTATGTAAAATCTGCCGCAAGGGGGCTCTCAATCAAAACAATAACAAAAGAGATGACGTCGCTCCTCGCAGGGTCTCATGGGATACCACCCCTCCCCCCCCGTGAAAACGAACGAACTCCGTGTTGAATCAATATGAACGGGCAAAACCGACCTGAGAAAGACAATATGTGTACTGACGATGTATCCAAGTATAATTTACATGACGTTTTTTATCACAGCAGCATATACAGCGACAGAACGGCAGCTTTCAGTAGCAGCTAGCGCTAGCTAATGCAGCGGTCTTTGACGTAACATCCGGTGTTTCCTTGACAACGATCAACATTTCGTGTCTATCATGGCGGCTCATCATGTCGGCCGCCTCTAAGACACGTCCCGTTACAACTATAAAATTACGGATATCTCTGGCTTTGATAACTTTTGGAAATATTTGAGGGAATGTAAGTACTGAGCTAAAAAATATATATAACATGGGTTTAGTCAACTTTTAATTTAAGTTAGATATTTTAATGTAAACATTAGCATGCAATCTTACATACTCAACCCCCCTACAGTGTGTGCCCATGAAGAAAATCATTTTTTTGTACCAGGCTGTAAACACGTTAATTCTTGCTGTAAAAATTGGCATTTTTGAATTGCAGACCTCAGCTCTCTTGGAGCCAACCTCAAGTGGACACTCAAGGAACTGCAGTTTTTATTCAATTCCACATTGGCTTCATTTTTCAACACCTGAGGTTGCCCCTGTTTTTAAACCCAGATTGAGTTTGACTTTCAGATCCCAAAGCGGTTTTGAATCTAAGGCAACATACGTAGCTACCACTAAGTGCACGTTCTGATTTTGTTTTTTTTCAAGCTGTATGCATGAGTAACCTAACCTAATTAAATCCACTTTAACAAGTAAACTAACCAACTATTGGGTTTCCTGTCAAACATTTCTGAGGTGAATGTTTTACACAGAAAGACATAAATAAATGAACAAGTTAATGTTAAAAAATGTGGTGTAATATAATTGTCTCTCTAAAAAATGAGCTACACGCAAAACATACTTTTGACACTTTATTAACTTACTGCAAATCCAATCAATCCAGTACAGTAGAGTTGCTGTGATAAAACAAAGTTAGTCTATTGGAGATAAACATTCCCTTGTAGCTCATAATCTTCAGTTTGTTGCCTACCTTCCTCAGGTCAATTGGTCAATATTTCTTTTGGAACAGAAGAATGAAGTCTATGGCCAAAGTGAAAGTAAGGGGTACTCTGTTAGACCTTATTTCAATGTGAGTGTTCATATTAGGAGGGCCGTGTTTACTATCTGCCTGGAAACTGGGACTACGCTTAAGAAGAGGGAGCAATTTCCTCTTCTGCATCTTGTGATAACTGTGCAGATATATTACTGTATGAGCTTCTTTCCGCTCTGTAACCAGACCCCCATCTCTGCTTATAAAAGAAGAATGTTTTTAAGCCTATGCATCACATTTACCTACAGTGTTATGCAGTGTTGTAGAGGTGAGCGGGGGTGAATGGTTCACTATAAATCATGCTTTTAAACAGCTTCAGGGATTGAGTTTACCTCTGTCTAGACTTGACCTACTTCTTTACAAAGTCCACACCAACTGAGTTGTTGCAGGGTCCCATGTTGAAAAAGACAAATGTGGATGTTCCCTGCATACTTGTTATCCACTTTGTCATCTCATTTGTTATACACACTGCACAATCACTGCTCCAGTCCTCAACTTACTAGCTCCACTATTGGTCCTGAAAATGTGTTCTGCTTGAACTACGGTGATATATACATTTCCTAGACATACAAATAGATTTTTTTTGTGATTCACTAAAATATGTTAAGGTTAACCCAAGGCAAAGTGAGGATTCTCGTATGTGATTGATCAAAAAGGGAAATCTCTAAAAAAAACACTTGAAATCTAATCCTAAGGGGCTGCAACTAACACATGTGTTTGATACAATATATTTAGTGGTGGGTGCTGGTTGTCTGAGGGCAAGGCATGAAAAACAAATGAATGTCATTAGCTAAATGTTGAACATCATGGCACTGACATACATTTCTTGTCAACTCTCTTTTCTTGCATGTATGTCAGGATTGCAGTGGCTCACAGAGTCCACAGAGTTCATAACATATTTGTGGTGTGTTTTTGATTTTTAGGGACACGGTTCAATACATTTTTGGATCAGAGAGAAAATTAAAATATATTTTACAAAAAAAGGGTAAAAGCTATTCATTTCCACATTAGATGGGCTGGAATAAAGACTACTTTGCTGTTGGACTTGATAGATCATTTTAACGGTATCAAAACACCATGATCAGACCTGTTTGTCCCTAGTAGCACCAAATATCTATTAATATCTGCAGGAGTCCTCTCTAGCGCTCTGTGCATACAGCCATCATGTAGTGAAATGAAAGAAAAACAACATCAGTCAGTCATTTCATGGAAACTTTAAGTTCATTTATGTAGATAGTAGATTGCAGTTGTAGCGCCTTGTCACCAGAAACACATTTTCAGTCATGTATTTAGCTTGCTAGAAAATCTCAGGCGTTCAAAAAAACATTCTCAAATTTTTCTTAGAGATAATGTTAACGATATTATGATAAAAATTCCCTTTCAAGCAGCATTAAGGGAGATTTTAAAAGCTCTGCAGTAGAGTACAAACGTATTGGTAGGATTATTGATCGGTACTTCTGCTTGAATATTTTCTTCACCTGTATTTCTGGGTTTCAGCTTGTACCTCTGAAAACACTCCGTCCTGCTACCAGTTTCAGCTCTTTTCACATGCTCAGCAGAGAAGAGCCTAAGAATGAGACATGTCCCTCGAGACTTCACAAAAAATAACCCACAATGTTCTCCAGCCAGGGAACAGTACAACACAAGAGCCAAGTGTTAACATGGTGATACGGTCTAAATGTATTACTGGGGCTCATAGATGTTTGTTTAATCACTTTTATTGTCGAAACATGACTTAACCTTTGGGTCAGTTACATAACACTGTAATAATGATGAACACGTGCTGTAATAATTATGACATTGGTTAACACAAGAAGAGAAGACAAAGAAGAAGGGTTGTTGAAGTATTGGAAATTGAGATCCACAACTTGTGGTCTTGCAGTTTAGACGTGTGATGTCAGGACTAGCTTGAAGCAGGTCAGCTTTTATTATGGCAATGCATTATGGGAGAAATCTGTGGAACAACAGTCAATCAATCAATCTTTATTGGTATAGCAACAATTCACAACAAATGTAATCTCAAGACACTTTAAAAAAAGAGCAGGTAAAAGAACTTTCAGTGTCCACATTGAGATCTGATTGTGATCCGATCGCACGCTTTCCTGCTCACATCGTCTTCTTCTACAACTTCTTCTTCTTCTGTGCCTCCCATACTGTGTGTACATAACTAATAAGTGTTTATTTACATGTATTAACCGGAGCATTCACAATAACAACTCAAAATCAACAATGGAGGCTTGCAGTAACAGCTTTTTACGGTTTGCAGTGCTTACTATAATAATATTTAATGAATTAACATTAATGACAGAGAGTATTAACCCTCATGCCAACATAGCTCATGTAAAGTCAACAAAACTCACAGCTTCAGGCATCAACACAGTCTCTCATTCCCTCTCTCTTAAATCATTTGAAGTGCATCTAAAATAGACAAACATGCGTCTTCAGTCCACCTTCAACAGGAAGGCGGGATCAGGTACAAAGGAAGCTCCTGTATACAGAGTTTTCTTTAACGATATACTTTTATGATCTTAGAGGCTGCTTTCAGTGTTTTCATCGTTTCAGTGCTTGCAGTATGCCACAGCAGCAAATATCGAGACACAGTTTAGCAGCGAAGCTAAAAACTGTTAGATATGAACTTGAGAGCACAGACGAAACTCTCTTACACTTTTAGCTGAGGGTTAGGGTTAGCTGAGATACTTCTGTTTAGACTGTGATGGATCTCTGGATTCATCAGGCCAATGACTAATCCATGTGCTTTGTGTGAGACTCAAACTACTTTCTGCTGCTGTGAGATCCCTGTTGGTAATATGATTAACAAGGGGAGTCTATAAGGGTCAAACACGTAAGAGGAGACTTAGACATGATCTGTATGACTTAATGTCTGTTTTAGATTTTATTACCACTTTATTACCCTAACATCTTGAATTGGGGGGGGGCAAAAAGTCTCTGTGTCCCCCCTATTCCGGCGCCAGCCACTGTAGTATAATCCTGTTAGAATAAGTAATATGGGTTTAGAGGAGCAGATTAGGATAAGGATAGTTTGGATTACACGGTCTGAGGCTTCACTGAGGCACAGCAGCGCTTAGAGCTAAATGCTAACATCAGCATGCTAGCATGCCCACATTGACAATGCCAACATCGTCATCTCGAGCAGGGACATTGTTGAACACGTTTGTCACTATTCAGAAAACCTTCTTACTACGTGCACAGAGAGAAGACTTCACAGTTGTTCTCATAAAACGGTCAAGCTCAATCTGCCTTTTAAAATACAGAAACCACCCCACATATCAACACATCAAACAACAATACATCAGTATACCAATAGGACTGGAAATTCTTCAAATGCAATCACATTGTCTGGTCAAACAGTAGGAAGCCACCAGGTGGTGGGATATCAAAGAACAGTCAGGAGGTTAAAAGACAGAATGTTTCACACCTCTGCTCTCAGCTACTCCTGTTACAAAGATAAGTTTTGTCAAACTTCCCTTTCGGAGTTCATGCTGATGGACTTGTTTTTGTTTTTTCAGGAAGCTAGGCCAACAAAGAACCAGACAAAGTTGAACTTTGACAGCCACTGGCATTAACCTAAAAGATGACTCACGTAAGTAATAATAATTCAACCTGGAGGGTGCATGAATTACTTTGTCAATCAAATAGTTGCTGAAATATTAACAGAAAGTCACAAATGTCAACCCTGGCAGTAGAGCATGCCTGGAGTCAGTATGATTCATCCTTTAGGTTCCCCTAAATACATCCACAAAATCCCTTCCATCCACTCCTGTTCAAAATCTCAGTCTGTGTTGGACCAACCAGCATCCCTACAACCATGAAAAAGCCTCAATCCTTGATGCATTGTTCTCTCAATCCAATATCTTTGATCCAAAAGAGTAAACACAACATACGTGCAGGTGCACAAAAGGAGAAGTGGCAGTTCCGAAATTGAAATTCAGTTGTGATGAATTATGAATATATGAAAGCATGAAACATCAACAAAAAAAAGAATCAAATATTGATTAAAGAATAACATGTCAGCGCTGACATGTAGTCTCTATTGTTAAATCTGTGCTGACGTACACATTTCTTTTTCATGATCTAAAACGAGTCCTGATATTTGAAGTCAGCGCCCTGAAAGAATATGTAAGGAAATACATTAACCGAAACCTCATGGTAATGCATTTGATGTCAGCAGAGCTTAAAGGAGCGAGTGAAATGGTGCATAGCAAATGAAAGCATTATTGGCAGTGAGTATGAGCGACCCAGGCTGTGGTACACTCGGCTCTGTATTCTACTGTCACAGTCTTTCCCAGTCCTTGTTAGGATGGCCTAGTTTCATTGTAAAGGCTTCACCCACCTCCTCACACTTGTGTTTTTTTTTTCCTCCCAGAGGGAAACATGGCACCCGAATATGTCTCTAACCTAGGGAGCTCCACATACAGCACTCGTCTGGTTCCCCGCCTTCCCTCGGGCTCAATTAGAAGAGTCGTTGAGTGGACTCCGGCGTCTAGATGATCACTGGCTGCGTGTTTCACACAGACGAATATATTCTCTTTAAAGACACAACCTCTGAGATTAGACAACTCATAACATCTTCATGTGCAAGATCACACAGAGATTATTCTTGATGATGACAACAGACAACAGCTTCATTTAAACGGTAAATAAATACATTTAAAATGAATCAACGTAAGTAAAGTGACAGGAGAAGGTCATTCAAATGAGTCATTAAGAAATGTAAATATAAAGACTGATTAAATCTGGCCTTCAAAAAGAATCAAGAAAATACTTTCACTTCCAAAAGAGAGAAAAGATAAAGCTTCATTTCTAATATTTTGAGGTCTCAAAGACACGGTGCATCTAATTAAATATAAACATAAAATCTGCTATAAATACATACAGACTTAGTCCATTTAAAATGATAGATTATGAATTAATCCCATGTTGCATTATACCCCACTAAGGGATTCATTCAGATAAATGAGAACATGTGGAGTTGATTAAATTGTTGATTGTTTCTAGAATTGATGCTAATTCAAGTCAGTACTGTGGAGCTTATTTATGCTGTAGTTGCACATCTTCTGTGAATTGGATTTCAGACTATAAGCATTTTAATGTCACAGTCAGACTGATCAGAACTCTTTACACCTCGCTGCTCGTCAGAACTGTAAAAGAAAATCTCTTTTCTACATTTTGTCCTCCTATAAATCATGTTTACGGACCCAAAGCATCACTGACTTTATCCTGTAAAGTGCTTTAATGCTGCCAGAGGCAGATAACTCAGTCCTCTGTATCACTCACCTCCATTGTAGTCTTTTGAAAATACACCAGTGAATCACACTGTTGCTCTAAATGACATGTTCCTTCATTTCAATGAAATTAGATACAGCCGTTTATTTTCAGCCAATCCCAGATACGTCATCCTTCCAACGAAAAAAGTAAATATAATAATCCAGCACAGGAAATGTGTGTCGGTCCGCAGCTCAAATCAGTCCCCAAATGACACCTGATTTTTTTGTTTGAAAACAGTTTAAAAAGCTACAGCGCTCAGCTGATGTATGATATATGGCGTTTACGTTACATTTTAACGTTACAAGTTAATGAACAAAAAAAGTATTTGTTAGTATTTTTTGGAAGATTTGTATCTTAGTAGTTCCTCAAACATGTAAGATAAATTGGAAAGTGTTTGTAGACTTTTTGACCTTTTTGAAGGTCTTGTCTCGGAATCAAAGGCATTTTTACTCGGTCTTGTTTCGGTCTTAGACTGGGGGGACTCAGGATTTTAAATCAAGACCAGCACTGATTGGCTATTTTTACACGTCATTACTGTGATTAGAAGGTAAATGCCCCTTTCTAAAGGAACAAAAAACTTCAATTCATTCGTTACTTGATTTATCCCCCTGTAACGGCCCCAACCTTCCCGTGGTTACATACATAGAAACTGACATTATTAGTGATTGCATTTTTCCTCAAATCTTTCCATGTTCATCTCAAATGTGCCGTGGATTCTGGAAAATAAAATGTATTAAACAACAATGTAGGTAAAAGATTGTACAGACTTCTCTGCCTGTATGTAAAAATAGAAAAACTACATTATAGTGTGCATTTGTGTTATTTATTTAAAAAAGAATCATCACATGGAAGATTGATGTATAGAATGTATTTCTTTATTTCCCAGGTTTTTGCCTGTAGGGAGGCATCCTTTCAACATTTTGACTTTAGCATATTCCCTGAAGTATCAGAACATTACTCCTTTGATTGTGCAATGACTGCGGGATATTCACAAAGTACTGTTCCCTAGCAACGAAGTGTATGCATTGTGCATATGCACCACATCTCTGATCACTCTTCACCATCATAGGGCTTGCACGAATACAGTTATTTATTAAGTCGACACAGTCATGTGATAATACTGGAGTGGAAGTCGACTAGTTGCTGATGAAGTTTTCAACAAAACCAAGGGAGAAGGGAATACTTTGCAACAAGCAGAAATACGTATTAGAAAAACTTGATGCATATGAAACTGTAAGCAGACAGTTAACACAGAAACAGCAGGCTGCAACAGCTGCAATCAAGTATGCAACAAGAACACATGTGATATACAACTCCAAAATAAGGGAGTGCAGAGAGAAAAAAAAGTCACACTGGAAAGACAAAAACTACTACTCACTGTCATAGTTCTGCTCAGTCAGTTTGAGATTTTCTATCCTGGTTTGCGTGTAGGAAGACAAGAGCATCAATGTGAGCTGGATTGAGGGTTGCCCGCTCACATGATAAGCGATTAGTCGACGTCAGGCATAAAGCGTCACCACATGTCGACAAGTCTGTGCCTCACCTACACCATCAAAAACCACAAGGTGCATGAAATATTAGTCGAATCATTTAACATGATGGGCGGCTGTTGCTCAGAGTCGATTGTTCCTCAAATGGAAGGTCGAGGGTTAGATCCCCAGCTCCTGATGTAACATGGCCGATGTGTCCTTGGGCAAGACACTTAACCCCGAATTGCTCCCGCTGCTTCGTTCAGTGGAATATGAATGTGAGTGAATGGTATTAGTTACTTCTGATGACTGATTTACATAGCAACCTCTGCAATCAGTGTGTGAATTGGTGTGAATGAGTAGGTGTGACATGCGGTGTTAAAAGCACTTTGAAAAGCAATATACAAGCTCAAGTCCATTTACCATTGAACATTGTTAATCTCTGAGCACAAACATGACATCATGAGACTCTGTGCTGTTTACCTGTGTTTTCTTCCCACAAACACTTTTCCTTCTTACGAAGCTTCATACACAGTAGAATCCCTTTTCCCCCCTTAATCTCCTCCTTCAATCGCAGTCCTCAGTGAATTGCAGAGCCTTTTGCGACTGTGGCTGTTTCTTCTGTTGGAAAATCGCTCCTCTAGATCAGACTTTTTTTACAGCGGAGCATGCAGTGCTGAGTTTGTTTATGACGATATACAATAGCAATGCTGCCCAACTGAGAGCGCTCAGTCAGAGGACCCTTGAGAGTAACATCACTACATTGCGTCTCTCCATCCGGCTGTATATTGGTGCTCAATTCTAGACAAATGTGCTCCTGTGCTCATTCTGTCACCTGAGGGCAGCTGTGTTATCTTCAGCTGCTCACGGGAGAGGACTGTAGCGAGTAGATACACATTTTATCTGTTCAGCTTTCATATTTCAACACGGATTGTCCCAAGGTTTCTGCTTTATTGCTTCTAATACTTTTGACTCATCAATTTTAATCAGCTGAACTTTAAATTGTCAATTAAATTAAATTATTCGATGACTAAAACCAAATTAAATCACAGCTCTCTGAATACAAGAAGGCAGTTTTCTCTTTTTAAGGACTTCGACATGATCCGATTGTATTAGTAAATCGTGCAAAGACCATTTCAAGAACATATGAAAGGATTAATAATTGCGTTGTAATCCAGTCCTCGTGTGATGGGTTTTGCTCATGTTAATATTTCCCTCCGCTGTACAAGCTGTATTAAAATTAATTTGCTCGATTAATCTGAATGAGCTGTCATTGTCGCTGCGATCATGTAGCAATAAAGTGAGGGGGCACACTGGGGAGGGATCTGGATTTGTTTTCTGCTCTTACATTAAAGGACGAACACATTAACAACACGGTGTTACATTCATTATGTCATCATTGTATATGAGTCCTTAGCTTGTGTGGCTAAACCTCTCAACCTCTATCTCTGAATTTGCATCTTTATATCTGCAATTACACAGCTGAGTAGATTGCATTGAACCTTTCAATACTCGTGTCATTATGACGGCGCACAGAAATGTGTTTCTGAATGTGTTCTGCCATTACATCGCCCTGACAACAATCTCAAGTAGTCCGAAATATTCTCCAAGTTTATTGAAAATTGCTGGTTTTCAGAGTCCGACGCATTGAAGCGAGGACAGGCCAGCTGTTGGAGAAGAAATATATACTGTCCTGTCTTCTCCACATTCAGGGAATGAAGTCCTTAGTTATAGAAACCGGAGACTCTCCTGACTGGAGCTGAAGTGCACAGTGAGAAACCCGGTGGTGTCTCATTTCAGAAAGCCATTTCAGCAAAAGTTGTTTTTACCTCCGTCAAGGAAGTTACATTTTGCCGGCTATTTGTTTTTTCTAGATGTCAGCGGGATAACCGAAAAACTACTGGCCTGTGTAATAACTCATTCAGTATTGGATCAAATCTATCTCAAAAAGAATCAGAGAAAAATGGATGACTCAAAAAAAAAAGATTTATTTTTTTGATTCATCCATCAAAAAGAATTTTTTTTTTTGATATGTGAGAATAAAATTAATGGATGATGGTTAGGCTTTTGACTACCGTAAAATAAAGAATGTAAGTTGCATCGGTATAGAATAACGGTTTACCGTCTTCCTGCGTGAAGATTTCCACTCTGCTCAGCAAAGTGCAATGTCTGCGCAGCTCTGTAGCCCCTTTAGTACCTTCTGTTTTGGCTTTGTGGCATTTTCACTCCTACTAGCTACAATACGGCTGAGCTCTCAGCCTACGATGAAAGTTGTGAAGTACTGACAGACTGCGAGTCGCTCTGCCCAGTGACTTTAATTGAGTCTTGAGTCAAATCAGTCCAGCACTCCACAAGTTTTATTAACTGAACAATATGCCACCGTTTTCTTTAAATGCATGATTTTGAGCTAATGAGGGAGAAAAGATGTTACAAAGTGGGGCTGCCCGCCTCGTCTGCGTCGCTATGTAGGCTATCTCACAGCCTGCAAGCAAACATTCCAGGTGGTGTGAAATGTGTGATGGTGGTGGCTGCACTCTCAGTAATGACGACTGGTCTGTCATCATTTTATACTGGTATATAGTTTGCACCTGTATATAGGACGCATACATCATATACAGTACGTCGTATTTTTACGGAAACATAAATATTTTTTTAAAATTGCAGTTTTGTAACAATATAATTTATCCACATATAAATAGAGAGAGTACTTTGCAAATCATCAATCAAAGAAGACCTGTTTGTTGGCCTTGGAGAAGGTCGTCACTCAGATTCCTTCTGCGTTCTCCCGGTTCTAACATGATCCCTGTTTTATGAGACATCTCTATCTCGGCTCCTGTGTTTTTACCCTCAATGTAAAGCACATTAAGCTCACCAGTAATGACAGGTGCTTTACATATAAAACCTCTATCTCTATCTGTACGTGACCCTCATCGATCTTAGTGTAAGTGAATTCTTGAGTTCTAATGATCTGTTAAAAACATATACAGTAGTAGTAAAATACTGTATTGCAGATCCGTTTAGCTGAGGTTTCCTGATTCTATCCGACTTCAATCAGAAAAAAAGGCTCTCTGGCCATGCCTATCATATCACCTGCTAATGGTGACACCAGAGAGTTGGCGGCCCCTTTTACACAAGGCAATAATGCTGTTTTTTGACAAGATACAGGCAGTATACTGTATATGCTGAAAAAAGAAGATGTAGTTAACATTGAAATCTTTCCAACATGTCTTCCAGAGAAGCAGCTGTGAAGTCAGTCGTTTTCTCGTTCCCAATAATCCTAAAGAACTTCAGGAGGAACTGTGTCGGACAGATTTTTCCAGCTTGTGCTTCTTGAGGAACAACAGAGAAGTTCAATGAAACTTATGCTTGCCTTAGCGACGAGTTATTTATTAATAATGTATTGATTTATTTAGTTAGTATGCCCCATCTGCATCCTGCCGTGTCTCCCACATATAGATTTGTTGGGCAGGCAGCCAACTAGTGTTCTCTTCTTTCTATTTTTGGATTAATTATTTGAATTATTCATTGGAGAAGTCAGTGTGGTAATGCAGTACGAAGTGTAGATGAAGTGAAAAATCTGGCAGAATGTTACATTCCTGTGAGCTTTTGACTTCAAGCTGAATTCGCAATACTGTTTGCAGCATGAGATGGAAACACGACACTGAGCCTCTCTACTTTTGCTTTTGGCTTTTAGTAAAAATGAGGCATACATGGTATAAAAATGTGAATCTTCCTTTGTTTGACCAATAGGAAATAAATGAAGCGTAGATCATTCCAAACCCTGAAATCTGTTGAGACAAAACATTACAGCTGCTTCTTTCCGTCTCTGATGAGTGAAGATGATATACACTCTGCTCTGCATGTTGCTGTTATCTCGTTCCAGGCATGCATTTAGCACACTAGCTGTTATTTGCGAGTCTTTTGTTATGTGGATCCGCAGTGCATCGGAGGCGTGGAGATGATATTTCCTGAGAACTCGCTGAAGCAGAGGCCTTGGATTCAAGAAGCAGCTAACCCTTCATTTGAAATAATTCCATGTTTCCCTCCACCAATTCTCGATCCTTCCAGTGCTATTATCAGAGCAATTATGGCAACATGCTATTCAGAGGCAGGCAGCCATTGTCTCTTTCTTCAGGGCTGAAAAAACGTGTTTTAAATCTGTTTAAGTTTACAACTGAACACACTCGCAAAGAAGTGCTGCTAATCATTGAGCTGGAGATGTGGGTCTACCTTTATACTGTCTGTTTGTCACTGATGTAACACATAGTCATGTATTTAAAGGAAAAGAAGAAGGTGACCTGCCTCCTTTGTGTCGTATTAATGAACTAACTAGGAGAAGGAGCTGGTGGGTTTCCTCCTGAGTCACACAAACCTGCGAATGGATTTTGAAGTTTCAAAACATTTTTAATAGAAATAAAATTTTGTATAAAAAAAAATAAACATGCTTCACACACTTCATTAGTTTTCATGAGGTTTTACAAATACATAGTCAGATAGCCAGGCACTGTATCTTTTTGTACATTTTCCCCAGTTTTAGGATATGTCAGGACATAAAGCAGACATCATCAATCTATTTAATAACATACATTAACTTGCCATTTATTTGGTCAGCACTCACATTTTATTCTGCAACACAAATGGTGTTGAAAGTAATACAGAGGGAGGCATGAAAAGCAGCATTGAATTCACAACACAAATGACCCCACAATATTTCCCTCTAGACATTAGAGGGTTTTTATACCGCACTAAGCCAACTATTAATCCGTTCAGCCAGCTAAGGGTGATTGATCGAGATACTGTATACTTTTGCTATTAGATTTTCATTTGTTGAAAAGCCTTACAACTCCCTGACATCTCCTCCTGATCACGAGAGTGCCTGAGGAGGACATGTGTGGTGATGAATTTTCTCCGTAACTGGTCCATTATGGATATCACCTTAAGGGCATATTGTGAAATCCCCTCAAGGGCATACTTCATCTTAATTCCCCTCCTAATGGATCTGTACAGCTAAGCTTTTACCCTTCCACTCTGTGTGACCGAGAGAATAGCTGGTGGCAGTGATGGGAGGGTCATCCTGGACGACAGTTTACAGAGAGATCTCCTGGCTAAAGTACGGATTGTTTTAACCAGGAACCACCGTTTCAAAGCACAGACAGGTATGCGGAGGGCAGTGGCAGCCTTAGGCTAGCTGGTAATACAAATCATGGCCCCACTTAAGCACACATAAATAATCACTCACTAGACCTTCACCATTTGAGAACAGTTTTAACGCACAACAGGCTCAGGCCCAAACAATTGTTAACAACGCTGCAACAGAGTTTAAACGCATTCCAAAGATACTGTTTTTTCTTTTTCTTATTTTTTTAACAACACAACACAGGATGTTGAAACTGGCATGCTCAAAATCGGCAGAGACCATCTTGTAGTCATTCTTATTGACTCAGTGGAAACCTGGATTAGGGAAAAAATACATGGAGTCTGGTACAGATCTGTTGTATCGTTGAGATGATGGAAATCACTTTCAATCGTTTGACTCATGAGAGCAGAGCACATTTAGAAATAAAAACAAACACAACCCATGTCGTGTTTGTGTTTGTCCGGAAATCCATGGACCGTGTTTTCATGCCTTTTTGGTGTTGATTAATCCCTTGTGAAGCCTTGAGGGGTTTTGAGATTAATTATAGTTTGCAGAACTGGCAGACAACACTGAGAACACCTGAACACATTCTGTATTTGAGTTCAGTTTCAGTCAGAACTGCTCAGCATGACAGAAGAGTCTTTGAGAGAGGGCGTAGCTGAAATGTAAACACTCAAAAGGAAAGCTCCATCCTTCAATCTCCGCGCCTCTGCCATGCAAGTATTTTTCATTTTTCTTTTATGTTTGTTTTTTTCTTGTGAGGCAGACAGAAGATGGAACGTTACAATTTTTTACTTTTATTTGTTCTGGTCCCCCTGCTTGTCCATCCCTGTGGTCTCCCTTCGCCATGTCACGTCTTTGGGCAATGCTGTTGCGGTCTCCACGCAAACAATGACACATCCATTTTTATTTTTTACGCCTGTGATATTCCACTGCATGTTTTCCGCAGTCGGTCTGAAAATCCTGAATTCTCATTAGACCCCTTTGTCCCTTAGATTGCATGGTTGCTGTAGCTGATGTAAGTTTGCTTTGTGGAGAAATCTGAAAGAGAAGAATGGGAGGGGGGAGGTAAAGGGTCAAATGGAGTCAAGGTGAAATATCTTACCCTATGAGGTGAGAAAAACAAGGTCATATGTAGGTAATATGTTGTCTGGACCTTTAAAAAATGTCAAATAATTGCTGAAAAATAGTGTTCAGTTGATGGTTAGTCCGGCCAATGCCAGTAATTGCCAAATATTCCTTAATTTTCTGGCAATATGATTTGCCCTCAATCCATGAATTACCCTGCATACATTACCTCCAGCAGACGGGGGCTTCAGGAAAGCCTACCACCCAACCCCCTCATCCAACACCTCCTTTTTCTTTAGCTATCAGGCCTCAACTTTCCAGCTGTCTCCGCAGACCGTGTTAGCTGATTCGCTGAGGTGGAGCAGATAAATCCTGACATATCACCACCAGATCTCCGCAGTTGTGGGAGCTGGCCCAGACAAGAATTTTTCAATTTCATCAAGCCACATATCCACATGGGCGATGACAATGACAAATGGTGCTTATTCAAATAGCAATGCACTGTGCAGCCCCTGTAAACGGTAACCCCCCATCAGGATAAATTGCTGCTGGCTATCAATTCTGCATCTTTGCCTTCCTGCCACTTATTGTAACAAAAAGCCTCATTAACCCTCCACGGAAACTTAAAGTGAGAGAGGAATAAATGTTGCCTTGACTTTACATGTAGCTATTCTGATGTGCCTTTGTTCCTGCACTGCATTGTCACACGGTTTATATTGATTTCAGCTTTCTGTGTTAACAGTTACACAATGTCGGCTCTTTTATCCTTCTATGAAGGGAAACATTTCTCACCAGCGGAGGTATGAGAAGTAAGGAGTAAACACAGCTTCAAAACGTGTCACAATGGGCTCCATTTCTTGTTAGTGCAGGGCAGACGGAGGGAATGCATCTCTGCTGACAGACGTGACCGATTAAAACCTTCCCCTGCTCCAGACGAGCTGAGGAAGAGCATTTTGGGCGTCACATGAGTAATTTCTGCTGACTCAATTGCTGAAGTCATTATTTACTTCACTTGTATAAATCCAAAGTGTGTCACTGATATAGTAGAGTCAAGCATTTTTATAGAAGGAGGCAATCGCTGAGAGATCCAGCGTTTTCAGAAAGGTGTCAGATGCTTCTTGATTATTTACAATCTGTCTCCAAATAATCTCCATTATTGATATCTCTATTTTTATTTCATCTTTACTCTTACAATTGGCTAGAAACCCGTCTGATAGAAACCTGTATGCACTGCTTCTACGTTGCATTTTACCCATGAATCACGGTCATTACATGTCTCTCTGTTAAATAAAGAAATAGAATAGAAAATAATTAAAAAAAGAAGAAGTGTCATAAAGCAGGGAAAATAACCATCATGTTTTCACAGAGTAGAAGTTTTAATAATGAGCATTTTGATACAACTCAAAGATATTAAAGAAAAGGTTTAAATGTCATGTCCGATCATGCAGTTGAATGATTTGTTCCTCTTTTGTATTTTGTATTTATATACTTTTTTCATGTCTGAGGGAAATTCTGGTTTTACACCTGCTATTGAGAGACATGCTTCTCACACACAAAGGCTCGAATCACACAAATGCACAAACAGCACCTGTGGAGTGGCATGAGGGTTCAGAACCTTGCTCAAATCTGAGTCGGCCAAGGATTTTGCAATCTGCACATCTCTACTTTAGACCGTTTCCTAAGGCTGTCCGGATGAGGCAGGTCACATTTTAATAGACACCTGTCTGGCTGTGCTGTTAACAATTCTGTCTGTGACATCACTGAACACTTTATTTGAATCTTTTGAGTCAGAACAACTCAACGCTTTGTGGCTAATGTCGATCATTAAAGTTTAAAATGCGTCCTTTTCCTTTTTACAGTTAACACTTAGCGACACATGCAGTGTTAGCTTATATATGATCATATTTGTTCTAAATGATGGCTCAGTAGCGTTTGGATGTGCCATGATATAACCAAACTAAACTTCCTCGCCAATGATCCAAAACCGTTAACAGCACCAGCTGGATTCAGGATATTCTTCAGGCAGAGGGGGTCAAACATTGACAGCTGGCTTTAGCTACGTGTGTTTCAGTGAGGATTTGTTTCTGTGATGTAAATGATGCTGGAAATGGAACAGATCGTATTCCTACATCAGAAGAAAATATCAGTGGAGAAATGAACATCCTGTGTTTACTGAGGTTAACTTGAACATGTGTTGTCAAACAGCAGAATACGTTCTGTGATCCAGTCTCTTCATGACTTTACAACCACAAATCAATTGAGCATCCTGTAATGGTTCCTCCTGACTCACAAACAATATCCAAATGAACAGCCATTCATTTACTGAATTCAATGAAGTGTTAAATAACATGCTGCACATCTGTTGATAAGTAATTATTTTGAACTCCGCTTCCTTTCTGTGCGTCAGTTGTTTTGATTTACGCACGCTGAAGGACAAAAACATGCCTAAGAATTAAAAAACACAATCAGTGTTCTTAGTCAACAGCTTCCTCATTAGCATTTGTGTGCTTACTTTGTGTTTCGAGGCTTTCACACAGCTCGGTCTTGGCTTCTCCGTTGGGTCTGAGTCCGGCCTTGGGGTTGAACTTATTGGACATGGTGGCGGCGGTAACCACGGCCTTGAGGCTGCGTGTGCGCTTGGGCACATTCTGCTCAGGATGGAAGAGAACCACGTAGACCTTCGGCATGTAGAGCAACCCGAGGGACACTGAGGCGCTCAGACTCACAGAGATGGTCAGAGTGGTTGTTTGGATGTACATCTGCAAGAGGAAAAAACAACAAGCAGACATTACCTTTTTCTTGGCACTTGGTTGTGCAGATTGTTCTATATGGGTAGTGGCCTGTATAGAACAAGTGACATCTGCTGTGTATCTTTGTGATTAAAGCATCCAATGACCCGTTGGTTGGCCAAGCTGTTGATGAAGTCGCTTCTACTGTGTCCAATGGAGGCTTCATAACTGTTTAATGCAAGTGATGTTGTAAAACTTGTTTTAATTCAGCGTCTCATCTGCTTCTAAGGAGTGTGTGCCAAACCAGCCAAGGCCACCTTGTTTGTTTAATTTTCTGCCATACTAATTTTAATATGGCCATCACGCCAACCTGAACGCAGAATTGATAACACCAGTCGATTGGATGCTTTTCTGACTCATAACAAGCACACTCGTAAAACAAAAATGAAACAAGCTTGTGAAAATGTTACACATGGCCAGACCCTCCGAAACATGGGGGAGGGCGACTCTGAGTATCATTCTCACTCATTCCATTTTAATTGTTTCCAAAGCTGCAGCGAATTAATGAGTTGTCTTCAGGGAAGCGTTAAAGGAGGAGGAAGCTTGTGTAATTTCTGTACATCTAACTATGTCGTGACTGCTTGACTGGCCATGTGAGAGGAATTAACTTGTAAGTTTTGTTGCAGACGTTACAATTTAATGATACTGCAGACTTCAATGCATAAAAAAACATTATGGCACTCTCCACAGCAGGAGGTCCCTCTGTACCTTTTGTAGAAGGACTAATGATGGGAGGTAGATGGCAAAACAAAAAAAACTTTAACATTCAGGAATCAAAAAAACATTCTAGGCCATTTCTCTTTTTTCAAACTCAGTTATTTGTTTGACTTTTTACTGTCTGCTAGCTTGATACTGTTTTATTACAATGGCATCAGAGTGATAACATGTCTGTAATTAACAGGTGAGAGACAAAAACAACATGTTATCCTCCAACCTTTAGTTCAGAGTTAAAGACATTAGGACATCATGAGAGCTACACAATCTACCACTGGATGAAAGTGCTACTAACGTTTAACAAACTGTGGGCAGCTCTGACTAAATGAAATCAAAATGAACTTATTAGTAATCCAAAGAGTTTGCCTGTACGGTTACACTTGTAAATGAACTGCTACAAATATAACAGCAACATAATCCAATGCAGGGGATTTATCTAGTGTGACTACAAAATTACAAGCTGGACTAGGGAGGGTTTCCTGTTTATACTATTAAGCCATAGAAGTAATAGCTGTGCAGCAATATAGCAGTTATATTAATATAACTAAAAACAACGCAACTGTTGCTTCACTCTCATTTCCCCTTCCCTACTGCTGCGACGCGGACTCCTGTCCTGTGCTTGTTTTATGTTTTATGTAGCTCTTCACTCGAAAGACACCAATCTCTCCAAACACTCGATGAACAGGACTCTGTAGTAAGGCACAGAAAATAGTGTCTGACTCGACCCACATTCTTCACTCTGAGTTTCAGCTTTCACCCTCTGGGAGAAGATTCAGGGTCCCTCAGACCAGAACCGCTGTAAACAATCATCTGTGCCGATGTCCATTAATATTCTGAATAACAGGTCATGTAGGATGTAGCAAGGGGCCGTGCAATATGTCAATGTGTCAACACTGTAGGAAGGTGTTTTTATGTATATGAGGAGTTGTTACATGTTTTGTATGATCTCTATTTATGTTCTTTTGAATTCTCTTGTAACTGCAGGACAGACTCCAAGACAAACTTCCCTTTGGGGACAATAAAGTATACTATATTATATTCTATACAGTATATATAAGTAGTTATCTTTTTTGGTCTGCTCTTGGGTTGAGTCTCAGTGATTTTTTGTTGCAGTTATTTGGTAATGAAGTTTGCTGAGATAACAACATCGTGATGCAGGTCTGTAAAAAGTAAAAAGTCAAGCTTTGATAGGTCTGTCCTCAAAAAGAAACAACTTTTTAAAAGCTTGTTTCAGTGAATTGAGGTCGGATCCATCATTTCAGATTCTTCTCAGGTAGTCATGGAATCTAAACACTGATTGGCTTTCGAAACACAGCGTCGAGCAGATTTGTGGCTCAAGTCGAAAAAGTTTGATCTGTGATGGATTGTTAGCTTCGCTTTAATGTAGAAATCTGTTTATAGAGACAAATAAATCTTTGTAAGTACACCGTCGATGGGAGCCAGTATTGCAGCTGTTAGCGTGCCGCCTGTATTTTGCTTTCCACGCAGACCGTTTTTTCCTGCATACACCAAAGCCTGCAGATATTTGAGTCGATACAGCTCAGACTACAAATGTGCTACAAACAGGAACCGGAACTTTTTCCATGCTTGCTTTGTAGAATCTTGAAATAGAGATGAACTCATCAACGAATAAGAACGTTATCATGTACATCTTGGTACATTTTACGAGGTAACAACATTGTTTGGGGCAGAGGCTTCAACTTCCTGTCATGTATCCTATAACCAGTCCATGTTTGATAAGGGGATTTAAGGGGGCTACAGCACAGTTTTGTGGATGCAGATACAGTATATTCACTCTGACGTGGGCGGGAGCTGGCAGTCGGCATCATCATCATCTCAGGGGGAGAAAATCTCAACCGAAAACATGAAAGGCTGTTATTATTGGGCAGCCCAATGATTTTCTAAGTATGGAAATGTGGAGACAGAGTAGGTTGTCTCTCCTGCATGCTGACTCACTTGTATGTCAAAAACATTTAAGCAAATTGCCACCCATATTTCAAATGTGATCAGTGAGCAACAAACTCAAAGCAGCTCTGAAACCTGATGTTGCAGCATCTGGTCTGTTATAAGAAACATCATGAACTATTAACACGTTTTCTTCTCACACACCGCCTCGAGCAGGAGCTCTTTTGGTTTGTTTTTCAGTATAAAAACATTTAATAACATTTTTCCAGTTCCTGTTTTTTTAAAGGCACTTTGAGAAACATAATCACAAGGTTACATGTCTTTTATTGTTTCTCTAACGGATGGCAAAGGGAGATTTTCAATATTAGAAAAAAGCTGCAGGCGAGAGGGATCTAAATCTAAGCGGTGGCACAATTTAATAAAGTGTATTTTTGTTCTAAGACTACCACGAGAATGGATTTACAACTGTAATTAAGCCTCTGTTGACTGAAGAAATCCAATATATGATCCAAACCAGCACAGGCAGATCAGGATCAAACGTTTTCTGGGGCCATGATACGAGACTCAACTGACACAGGCTCACGTTCACAGGCTTTGCAGCTCAGACTATTAATATTTGATGGATTCCACCTTTAGAGTAGTATCTCTTCCTATTGACTGGGTGAGCTTTCATCGTCACCTGAGTGACCCCCAGTAGGTCCCTGCTGGTTTTTCATCAAAGCAGAGTAACATTTAGCTCTCCAGATGTGACCTCTGCTTGAATATCGTGTTTGTTTTTTACTATTTGTGACTCTCCTCTGTGGTTTCCCCTCCAGACTGGATGCATCTCATTTCCTTCAGTCAGTCGGGGTACCATGTTGGAACGTAGGCCGGAGAGAACAATGGAAGAATGGAGGCTGTATGAGAGCGGGACAGCTGCAGTGGTCTCCTTGCAGCTGTAGGGAGTGTTAACCAGTGAACTGCTCTGGGCTCAGTTCACCGCTGCCTCGGGGAACAGACCGCTGAACCCAAGCTGTTACTCACATGAACAGACAAAAAAATAAATGCTCTGCAGCTTCTTAAACAAGAATAGTTCCCTTCAAAGCAACCCTTGAGGTCACTAAGTATATACTGTGAGATAGTGTGAGAGAAATGAAAAAAGTACTGGAGTTAATTAACCATAATTTAAAGTAGTGCCTGAGGACAGAGCTGAAGTAAGCTTAAAAAAAAAAAAAAAAGGACTTTAATACATACATGGTTATATGACTACGTTTCAAAAACTAGTTCATCAAGTTCACAATGAAATAAACTACAGAAAGGCTGCTAAACATGAAGTAGTTGCTGTGATGTTTCTGTCGTTTGACTAAATTTCAAATGAACTACTTTGTTGGGATTTTCTTAAAATTCAATATTTCATGTGCTGGGTGAACCTGAGGAAGCTACAGGCCAAATCATGTTGTTCACACAGACTTTTGACTTATTTTTCCTGATTTTTTCTAGCAATTGTGCGCACCTGAGGACGTGTTTAGTCTGTTCACAGGGTACCCTGTTGGCCAGTTAGATATTTCATATTTAGACAAATCTGAAAAAGCTTTATGGGATGATATGGATTCATCATATCGTATACACACACTCGTATTTGTAATCAATACAGGTTTGGGACTTTCTATGTTCTATGTAACAACCAACATTTTTCGAGGTCAAATCTCAGTTGTACCATAAGCATACCATTATTTTGATATTCAGGAAGCTCTTATATGAAATCAGTCCATATTGTGTCATAACATCAAATTGACTGTACATTAGGGCTGGGTATTTCCCACAACCCCACGATACGATACCTATCACGATACAGAGGCAAACATACGATACATATCTGGATATACATGGATTTTGGATAATGATCATGTCCTACACAGGTCCAGGCATTAGGATCCTACAACTTAAAACAATTCTGGTCCTCAGAGATAATATTTTAATCCCAGAGCTAAGGCTATGGTGTTATTGTGAACTGCACCATAGGGCAACTGTTTTACAAAACTGTCATCACAGCTTTGCAGCTTTATCGATTCTGTAACATCTGCATGATGATATATTGCCATATCGATTTTAGCATGGCCCTCCTGTACTGTACATGTATTTTATCTGAATGAAAATCCAGAAAATGTACATTGCCTTCTACAGGGCTACCAAATACAACTGAAGAGCTTTTTGAATCCTGATGCAATGAAAGATATGTTTGTAGTCCACACTTACATCATCTCTGACTGCTGTACAGTCAACCACGGTGTTGAAGGAAAAACATGGTTGCCTTGAGGGGATCTATACGATTTATAAAACACAGCTAATGTACCTGACGAAGCTTGATACTGTAAACGCAAGATATTGTCCACACTGTGTCTGTAACTGGTGGAATTCAAAACAGCACTGCTTGATGGAGCTACAGTGCCTTTGCTTACAAATGGAGTCCTGTTTTCAGTGTCAAAGCCATTCCAGTTTTCAATCCATTAATTTGTTACCTCCTGATTGCAGTGCACCTGAGCATGCACAGGCCGGAGCTCGTAAAAAGCGAGTTTCGGTTTATCTCACACACCTATCTACACATTGCCATTAGCGCAGCCTGCCTGAGGCCAAACACAACGTAGAGGAAGAGTGTGTATGGCAGCTTTAATGACCAAACAAGACGAGTGGAAAACAATCCATCAGTACGTCTATGATGGGGAGTTAAAAAATAAGCCACACCACTGCCTACGGAGTGCAGAGTGAGAACAACTGTGATAACGTTAGATTAATTTGAGGGTTGATAAATGTAAACAGATTCTATTTTCAAACAGGGACTCTGGAGAGCTTCTGCTTCAGGATGCAAACAATCAAATTCATTTAAGCCGCGTAATTCCCTCTCTGCATTGAACTGCTGCGTTATTCCTCAGCATGCTATGAAAGATTCAACAGAGGGTCTTGCTGCATGAGAATCCACCATAATTGCACTCTAATTAAGCTAATAAACAAATAGAAGCCTTAGGAGACACAATAATATAGCTACATGGGAGAATGTCGTTCATAAAGATCACAATCCTTTGGCCTTGATTAGCTGCGTGGCCTGTTCAACCATTATTTGGAGCACCCAGAGGTCAACTAGCCCAGATGATGATGATGCTGCGGGCCTAATGAGTGCAACATCTGAAGTCCAAGATGTTGCTCAGCTCCTTCAGCTCTGTAGCATCCATCTTCATTATGTATTATAGGGCCTGCGGGACACTGATGTGAATTATTCTGTTTATCTTTGCACTGAGAAGAGACAAAGAGAGTAATAGGAAGGACCGGGGGGCGTTAACAGGTAGCAGGGAAAAACACCGAGCCGACACAATCATGAGCGCACTCCTGTCTGACATCTGCTCTTGTTGAACCCACTGCAACTCCCACTCTTTGTCTGACTAGTGCACTAACAGCAGCTTTTTTTTTTCTTTTTGCTGTGGAGTTGACAGTGCCAATAGTGCGATGGAGACTTCATAGAGAAATAAACAACACCACTCAATTCATCAGCCCATTCATGCACCGTAATGGCAGGACCCGCTTTGTGTGGGCAGATTGAATTTGAACTGAGCCTATTGTGCTGAAGCCTCATTCCCCTGCATGCTTTTGTCCAACAACTCCCCTTCTGCCTCTGTCTTTGAGACAGCCGCTGATTTAGACGCTTCCTCCAGGTAAGCAGGTGTCACTTCTGTTCCCGAAGCTAGCATGAAGCTCGATGATCACGCTGTAAAGATAGAACAGATGTCCCCCTTTGAATGATGGAGGAAGCCTCCGTTGGCATTCGTTACATTTATCCTGGCACCAGATGACAAATAAATGAGTGTGTGCTTGTATTGCCGAGGCAGAGGCCCCGCTGTAAACTGGTGATGAGAGCATAGGCAGCGAGATAAGGTAAATCAAGACCCGGAGGAAGTGGAGCATTTAATTGCTCTGAAAGATGTGTCAATGTGGGCTGCGAGGCTTTGTGCAGCCTGTCATTTACAGTACGATGATTATGAGGTGTGTTTGCTTTGACATGGTAATTCCTTAAATAAGAACATTGTTTATGTAACAGCTCAGAGAATCTGTCACAGGGTTTGTTTTTTTACAAGCAAGATGGGCACAGCCGTAAAAGCCCCTTTGTGTCTTGAGATCTGACATCGTAGAGTCATTTTGTACATGCCCTTCATAATCGCTGCAAATCACTGTTTAGAAATAAATCAGAGTTATGATCTGACTATGCTTTGAATGAATGTAATTCTAATCTAAGAAATGAGATATATTGGTATATTTGTCCTTGTGGTTAACTGCCTCCTGCCTTCACTGACTTTGTGTATATTTATAACACTATAACAATACCTCCTACTTCCATGCTTTGTTGTTTGAGCGTTACCATATATTGTATTAGCAGAGTTGTCTAAATGTCTCATTTTCTTTGGAGGACAGTCTCATCAAAGCAGCCTACAATGACAAATGTGCTGCATGTAAAAGTTTATCCGACTTGATAGTCAAAGGCTCTTTTGCTAATATATTAAATATGATTATTCTCTCTAAAATGAGAAAAGAAAAAATGTAGGACATTTGCCTTCAGCAAGATTTCCATTTTGTGTTCCATTCCATGTCTTACCTTAACAATGCTCAGGGCGACGGCAGAAGTTTTCCAAGTGATAAAAGTGGAACTATCTCCCAGCCATTTTGTGTACCGCTTTCTACAGGAAATAATAATTAATGAGTGACTAATATAATTTGGAGTGTCTTATAGGAAGCCGCCTAGAGAGGCGGTTTTTTTTCAAGGTTTGGAAATTAAATTCATCTTAAGTGTGGAAGAAGAGGAAAGAAAGTAAAACTTAACTTACCCTTCAAGGATTTTTTTTCAACTTAAATTTTGCTATTCAAAGCCATGCTAGCTAATGGATTACCTCATCCTCCAAAAAGAAGCTGTTCAAACTCTGTGTGATTGTATTATTCTCTTTCATCTTCAGAGAGGAGATGGAATGATTAAACAAAGAACTCGCTGATGTGCATGGCTGCTGTTGACATGCGACTTAAGATGTGCAACTCGCATTAAAAAATAATGTGGACTCTGCACTTGGGACTTCTTTTTCTTTACACTGAGGGCTGTGTGGGTGATGATCAAGAATGCATAGTGATGATGGTTGACATTTGGGTATTTTTTCCCCTGAATATGTTTCAGTGAATCTAACATAAAACAAGCGGTATCTATTGAGCTCAGCAGGTCTCTTTGTTTTCAACATGCAGATGCTGTTGCTCAGTTTAAGTGTTAACACCAGTTGATTTATGGGGTAATAGGAGGCCAACATGCAGAACCAGAGTAGTTAAGACCCTGTGGTGTTAACACAATATGCAGCACAAAAAAAAAGAAATTCACAGGACTGTGGGTCACACACTGCATTTTTAATGAAGTTCAATTGGCTGCAGTCATATGCATATTTTCTGCAGTGAACTAAAGAAAATATTTTGTGGTGCAGAGCACGACACAATGCACACTCTCAGTCTCTAAAGAACGTTTTTCTACAAAGGTAACTATCGCAGCCAGGCCGACATTTTGATGCATTGTTTTGTTTAATCCCAACGGGAGGGATGTAAGGATTAATTTGTTGCATCTGTCAGACCCATGCTGGCACCGCTGATAGTGTCCATGCCAGTATGAGCTTTTTTCTCTCACCAGTGTTTTCTCTTGTAGCCACTGAGCCTCTTTTGTTACACTGCCAAAGACCTCTTTCAACTGGATGTACACATATCTACTGTTCCATTGTCTCTCTTTGGCTTTGTACCCACTATGTCGCCACTGAATGTGAGGTCCAAGCCTTGCCTCCATGTCCACGTTCTATTTAGATCCCTCTTGACCTGTGGTCTCCCAGTGCGCCCACTGGATGTGATCCAGGTTCATGGTTCACAAGGTTAGGCACATTGATTTGACATGGGAGCAAGAGTGTGTGCTGGTGTAAACAGCTCATGGGTCTCTAATGCACTGTGGCATATAGTCGTCACATATATGTGAGTCATGGGCTGCTTGCAGAGTTATTAGAGAATGGCTTCACAAAACTGTGTCCGCACTTCAAAGGTTTTTAGTACATTTAAAATATGAGGCTTCCACATTACATCTTCACATTTGTAGTTGTTGTTTTGGAAGCTGAGTTCTTTTCACTTCAGTTTAGAAATTGCTCTTAATACAGGCAGAGTAGAATATTTTTAATAAGAAAATGAACAACAGCGTGCCGCGTGGGACCGGGGAACAAATTTAAAGAATGCTGAAATACAGTTTTTAACAAAGGTGACTCATGCATGATGTAGCTACAGCTTTGAAAGTCTCTGAAATCAGAAATATCCAATGACTAGTTTAAGACTGCAAATGAAATTTTGAAGATAACGTAAATACAGAAATGTAGCAGATAAATCGTACATTGTTTTCATTATATAGCATTGTTTTTGTTTTTTTTACATTGAAGGTGACTGAGATGGTTTCTAATAGTACCTGTCAAAGGTACTGTTTATTTAATCAAGGGATTCCCAACCTGTGAGTCTTGGCTCAAATAGAGTCACATGAAAAGTCTGAGTCAGTTTTTCAGGGGTAACCAGCCAAGCAGCTTGGAATGAGTCTATTTTTATCCCCAACAATGCATCAGATTTGACTCTATCATGTTTTCAGTTTGAACATACTTTCAGAGTAAGGGTAACTAAGATAAATGTACTTGAGTCACAAGTCAAACTTTTTGTGGAGATGTAGAAAGCACGCAGTATGACACACATACAAACTACAGCTTTCTCAAATTTCAACCAAAACACTGTCAACCACTGCTAATGTGTATTTTTTTTTACCAGCACACAGTATGGTTCAAACATACTGATGAACAAACCAAAGAGAAATGAGCAAAGAAAAAAAGGAAAGATTTAGTATTATAGTATTTGTGTAGTTTTTCATGTATTATAGACCCAAATAAAGATCTCCTTACCGTACGTAAAATTAATTCCAGATCAGCTCAGCTTCACCACAGAAAATAAGGTCTGCTGCAGCTGTGTCTTCTTTTAAAAGGAGACTCTAAACAGATTTATTTGCACAAGCTTTTGGCTAAGTCTTAAATGATTGGAGTACATCTTGCACTTTATTTAGGAAACTTTATATCTGCTTAAACATTTATTAATTCTCCTATTTATTGTGTTGATGTGTCATTTATGCATTTTTTATAGTATAAGGTTTTTATCATGCCTATTGTCTACTGTTACTTTTAAGCACATTGAGTCTATGCTTGTCATATGATGTGTGCCGTATAAATAAACTTGACTTGAAGTTCTGCCATGAATTTGAATAAATCTGCCGGCTAAAAAAGCCCAGGAGGAGTAGTTGTACTGTTAGCTTACCTTTTCTGTGGACTGTGAAGTGCCAAAGAAGATTGGGATGAACGCTAGCCAAATAATGCAGGTGGTGTACATGGTGAACCCGATGGGTTTGGCCTCGTTGAAGGTCTCCGGCACTCCTCTGGTTTTAATGGCATAGACTGTACAGGTGACCATGAGCAGCATGCTATAGCCCAGCAGGCAGATCAGAGACAGGTCAGAGATGTCACACTTGAGCACCCCCCGAGCCATCACCGGGTTAGATGTCCTCTGGTCCTCATAGTCAATAATGGCCTTAGAGGGATCCACGCCAAACCAGATGCACACCCCGAGCAGCTGCACTGAAGCCAGGGTGAATGTGATGACGAGCTGCGAGGCTGGAGAAATGAACCTAGGTGCACTGATGGACATGCTGCCCTGCTCAAAGATGCGGTAAATACGATTGGTTTTGGTGAGCAATGCTGCATAACTGATGCTCATCCCCAGACCCAAGAAGATCCTGCGTAGTGAACAAATTCCAACATCAGGGGTAGAAATCATCAGGAATGTTGTGGCATAACAGAGGAAGATGCCAGTGAGCAGCACGTAGCTCAGCTCTCGACCCGATGCTTTCACAATAGGAGTGTCGTTGTAGCGGATAAATGTGACAACCACAAACACGGTGGCCATGATACCAACAACTGCAATGAGCACAGGGAAGACTGCCCATGGAGAGCTCCACTCCAGTTTAACAATGGGGATTGGAACACAGCCTGTGTGGTTCACATTGGGCCGCGAATCAAAGCGACACATCTTGCATGTGAATGTGTCTGCCTGGTACTGATAGCCATCACAGCGCTCGCAGTGCCAACAGCAGGGGATGCCCTTTACGATCTTCTTGCGTTCGCCTGGCTGACAGGGGTGACTACAGATTGAGGAAGGGATCTGACGGACACCGCCAGGCCACTGCATCGAACGAACCTGTAAAGGAGACAAACAGGCACAGTCAGACAGAGTAGCAGAGATTTGTGACTTACTGAGATGTCTGTATCCTGTAATATGTGGGCATGAAGAGGTGGTGATTCTTTATCGATTCATAAAGCACCCCTTGAGGTCAAGGACAA
Organism: Tautogolabrus adspersus; assembly: GCA_020745685.1. Taxonomy (NCBI): domain Eukaryota; kingdom Metazoa; phylum Chordata; class Actinopteri; order Labriformes; family Labridae; genus Tautogolabrus; species Tautogolabrus adspersus. The sequence goes on from CM036538.1 coordinate 28,285,674, forward strand.
TCTAGACAGTGGTTACAAACAGTTTGGATGTTTGAACCTGGCCGTAAGTACAACTCTGAGTGCTACAGAGCTACTAGGTTTTATTTATTTATTTGGGCAGGGGATGGGAAAGGGCAAACTGGGGGTCAAATGAATCATTCCTCATAGATTCAGCAAAATTCTACAGTGGGAGGTCAAGTTATCTGAAGGACAAGACACAGGGGGAATGGGCAAACACGTGATTTTCTCTGTAGGGAACTGACACAGTTTTTTCTTTTTTTTCTGCTTGGAATAGTTGTTTGTGTTAAAAGAATCAATACTTTGCCGTCTGTGATCAGAGGAGGGAATGATCATTTCTGTTTCAGGGTACTGCTCTTCTTTGCAGATTTTCTCCTTCCTGAGTACTTATGAAGATAAATTAAATCTGTCATTTCAAACGGATCCGCTCCCTTTATGTTATCAATTTTATACAATTGTGTCTGCTCATTCAAAGCCGGTGGATTTCTTTGTGAACGTGCATTTAATTAAGAACTCAAAGAACACTAATTAAATAGTCAGCTTTGGAGTCAGAACTGGCACTTTCCACAGTAGGTGCCCATCATGAACACCCCTTTTCTTCTGTTTTCCTTTCACAGCACATGTTGAAAGAGGTAAAGAAGGCAAAGCTTCTCTCAAGCTGCTTCATGTGTTCAATTGTAGACTCTTTAGCATGCCCTGGGCGTCCTCTTCATTTTGTCAAAACATAATTTGTTTGGTTCCCTTTATGTAATTTACTGTTATAATAGCGTTACTTCATCACACAGCCGCCTGCCTACAGTATTGTTTTTGGGTGTCAGTGATGCCGTCTTGAGAAATGATATTAAATATGTCTGTCCTTAAGCTCTCATGGCTTTCTTTTCATCACACTCTGCCCTGTTAATCATTTAAAGCGCCCTCTGGATATTTACACCTTTGAAGATGGCACTAAGCGCTATCAAATGGTTTGCTAGGAGTTTGAGAGTGAACATGCAGCTGAGCTGAAGAAAACAACTTTTCAGAGAAGGATTTTCACTCCAAACATGTTTTCACAAACAACACTTGATAGCTTAATACAATCAATCTTTTTTTTTTGGTGTGAACAAGTGTACTGTAGGCTCACATTGAGATGGAGTTGATCCGTCCAGTGGCCAATTATTTTGTATTCCGCAGTTCGGTTTCTGATCTGGTACTGGTAGATCTCGTAGCGTCCAGGGGCGTCTCCATTTTCATTGAAGAGGACCGGGTTGCCAGCTATGCCTAAAGGAGAGAACAATCATCAATTAATGCACATCATTGAATTAGTTTCTTAGAAGTGAGCATGAATGTCTAAAAGCAAACTAATGTGCTATTTCCAGAATAATAATTACAGTTGCCGTTCCAGTGCATTAGAAACATTTCTTTCCAATTTGGCAAGAAGGAAGAACAATATTTTTCCCTTCTGTGACTGGAGTTACGTACATGATGGACAATGTCTTGCATTGTCCACCATTTCTGTAAAGCCCAGCCCAGTTATGTATGGTGCAGAGGTTTTGGAGAATGTGATTATAGGGGTGACCACATTTCAACGCCCATCACTGACAAAGAATCAATGTTCGCTCTTTATGACCACCACAATCACGCCTTGAATGGTTGCAGACCTTGACAACATAACTCATATCTCACATTTGGTCAGCCATTCAAATAATAAGGGTATTTTCTCATTGACCAATGTTTCACCTGATTGAAGAAACAATAATTTACCCAGAGCTTTGTAAATTGAACGAGGGATATTTACATAACTTTTATTAAAAGATAGCAAGCAACCCCAATCTCCACACTTCATTTTAATAATGAAGGAGTGTGTGAACCTGTCACAAATCCTCTCTCAGGTTAAAATAACTTATAGGTTGTTTGATGTCATTTGAACCAATCAGAATTGTCTCGGGCAGCATTAAGCCCAGAATACAGCAACATCCAAAATAAAGTGGAATAGAGAGGGAAGTTTGGGGAACTCCTTTTGCACGTAGGTAGGTCAGCTCTGTTGGGGCTCAGCTTTTCTACATTCAAGTCAGTGCGGATGGATCCTGAAAACTGATACCACACCAGTAGCAAACCTCTGATGACATGCCCAAATATTGCACATATAAAAAAAAGGAAATATTTAAAGTTGGCCTGAACGGCGAGTTAATCATGTTTTACTGAATCGTCCAATATCAACATTTTCTCTGGCAGTAGAGTTGTACACACATATGGACACCAAGCTGCATTTTGGAACCAGTGTTTAGTCGCTGGCCACAGTGACACAGAAGCATTTGCTATTCCTCTGGGTTTGCATGGGTCTTTGGACTTAAAGAAAAACTTCCCTTGAACACTTCAACATATCAAAAAAAAGCGTATATAAAAGCGGTATAACCGACCCCCTCCTGACCTCACACACACTCAAACAGCTCATGTTGTCTCAGTGTTCCCAGCTTGTCATTGAGATAATAATGTGATAACAACTGCGATAATGATGAAGACAATGTTTTCTGTGTGGCGTTTTAAGACAAGCTGTACAGTAATGATGTGTCAAAATGAAGGCCCACCAAAGATTTCTCTGTAATCTCCCAGACGTAAACACGATGAGCAGCACTTTCAGCTCAGCAATCTGTTTAATCATAAGAAGAACGTGGAGAGGTTCTCCTTAGAGGCAGAAGGAGGGAACTTCATGTCTAATTGCTTTTCCCATCATCTTCTATACAAACATATATACCGATAGTGGCTTTAAGCCCCTGTGCTTTTCTTCATTATTAAGTCTCTCCACATAACGATGAGCATCCTAGTTAAGAACAAAAAAAAAGTAAACATGGCCGATTGCTGCTGATGTATTTCTGCTGAGGAGTATTTTTTTTGTTCTTGCTCTTTGTTTAGGTGCTGAAGGATGCAGCGCCTTAATCCACATCTCGATGAGTCAGCTTGCTGGATTATGGCATTAACGTTTTACTCAGCTGTGCCTCTGTGACAAATCCACCCACATAACAAAGCAGTTGGTGATCATGGGAGGATTACATTGACTTTATGAAGCACAGAGGTATTATGTTTATAGAAACATATTAAGCAGATCGACACCATTGGTAAGATGTCATATTTCCAATCAGTGATTTCTATCCTTCCAAGGTTTTTGGTGTGCTTTTCCTTTAGTTTCTTTAGCTTTTACAGTTTCTTTGTAGCCTTCAGCCTTCCTCTGTCGCTGTTGTTATGTGCTCAGCCTGTAAGTGCTCATATGGATGTCACTGAAAAGAGGAAAATGGACCCTAAATTGCAGTGCTGGTATCAAGACAGCGATGCGACAACACTACAGGAATATCACCAATGATACTGTATTTAAAATCTTTATGGGTCTTTTGGTCATGCTTTCATCATGCTCTCATGGCTTGGCAGCTCTCTTACTATGGCTTTCAGCTACTGTAAATTTGCTCATTTATTTATTTAATACATCTTTTGCAATGATCTAAAACACACAAGTTTTACCTTTATGAGATAATACAGCTGAAGAGAGACAGGAAATGCTGGGAGGAGAGATCGGGGGAAGACACGTAGCAAAGGGACGAGGTCAGAGTCAAACAGTTGGTAGAGTGGGATATCTATTAACCAGAAGGTCGAGGGTTCGATCCCCAGCTCCTGCAGCAACATTTCCGATGTGTCCTTGGGCAAGACACTTTACCCCGAATTGCTCCCGCTGCTTCGTTGGTGGTGTATGAGTGTTTATGAATGGGATTAGTTAATCTAAGGGTCACATTACATAGCAACCTCTGCCATCAGTGTGTGAATGGGTGTGACCTGCGGTGTAAAAGCACTTTGAGTAGTCAGATGACTAGAAAAGCGCTATACAAGCTCAAGTCCATTTACCATTTACAGCCGCTGCAACAAGGACCGCAGCCTACACATAAACGCCAGGCTACCAGGTGCCCCTTACAAACATGTTTCAATTGAAAAATGTACCGATATTCAATCTTATTGCTTTTGGTCATGGTAATGACATGAAAGGTTGAGGCAGTATGGAGAAATACTGTTTGTGTCCCCCTCCTTGTAAAAACAGTGGTGTATCCTCTTTATAATGGGTGAAGGGACTGTGGCACTTTGGGGCAGTATGGTCAATGTTTGAGCAGCAGATGAGGGATTAGGCCCGTCATGTGGCACGAACTGCTTGTCTAAACAGTTCTCTCACTTAGTCAGGGGCATAATGAGTTCCACTGAGGCCTCTGCCACGGCTACACTGTGCTGTGCACTAATGTGACGGCGTAGCCCGAGGTCACACGCGTGTGTACCACAGGCATCTCGTTCGCTCATGGCCCCGTGTGCTCTCAATGAAAAAACCTGGGTTAATCGAGTGCTTGTAATTATATGTAATATTTAATGACTGTGGTAGTGTACGCCACTGCACGAACACACCTTTACAATTACTCAAGTATGATCATTATTCCAACATGTGCTTGTTCTGCATGGATGCTCATCCGGGACACCTTGGTGAATGGCAGCACAGCTTGCTGCCCTCTGCACCGGTCATTAACTCTTAATGACCTGTAAGTAGGGAAGTCATGCAAAATTTACCACCGATCCACTTCTCTCTCTTGAAGTGTGTGTGAGTGTCTCTCCTCTCTGTCACTGTTGTGACATTTGCATGATTGCTCAATCATAGCATATACGCTTCTGCTAGCCACCAGCGCTCTCTCACTGGGTTCAAGTGTTGTTAGCATACAAGTGGCTTGCATTTAAAATAGAGGTACACACATCTGTCAAAAGGTTGATTTACATAAAGACGGAGGTTTTTAAGTTTACAAAGGAAGGAACATGAATACATAGAGTCTTATAAAAAAGACAGTATCAACTATTCTCCTCGGATATCCATCGTGAACACAGTGTGTGCAGTAAAAACTATTAGGTGGGTGGAAATGAGCTGTTCTTTAGTCATTTTCATGGTAAATTCTACAATATTTCCACAGCAATAATTCCATCTGTAGGTACACCAAGTCTCATGTCATATTCAGCAATTTGCTGGTCTCAGATTCTCTTTTTCAAAAGAAATACTATTTTAACTTATTGAAATATTCCAACTATGTCCACTGTTTTTGTAAGGATGATTTAGTTACTTTTAGTACGACTTCAAACTGTGCTTAATGTAGATACCCTACAGTAAGTACATGTTCCTGTCAGGAGCCGAATGGATGATGCCATTTTAAGTTACAAGAAGGAATATTGCTTTTGACATCAAGCAGTTTTTCAGTGATTTCAGGCCTCCAAAAACAGCCACATTGAAATAAAAAAGAGAACGAAAGCAATTTTTTTGTCGCAGAAGACAACCTTTTCTCCAGATTGTACGGTTCATCATCCTGCTCTGCCATGAAAAGAGGTAAAAGAGATAACTTCTTTCATTTCCAGAGATTCAGTTTTGTAATGCAGCTGTTAAACACTGTGACATGTTCAAGTGTAGTGCAACAATAGCACAAGAATATATGAGTTATTAAGTCATCTGCGTCACTGAGTAACACAAGAATATTTGATGTTAGCTCACATTGGCCCCATGAGCTGCCATATTTAAGCTCCAACCAGCAACATTTTAACAGGATTCACAAAAACAAAGAAAAACAGTATTCCTGGAAATAAAGAGAACAGAACAGAACATGCAGCATCTTTCTATATATTTTTTTAGTCTAGTGAAGTGTGTGAGCAGCAGGTACGAGGCTTCCTCTTTACAGTGACGATAATAGGTTGGACGCTATATTGAAAATACTTTATATTTAGAGTTGTCTGTTTTCATCATGATAAGATACCGCAGTCAGATTTTGGTGAGAAACAAGGCTGGTCGTCATGCCAGTACAAGAGACACGCAAAGCACACTTGATGCATGTAGTCTGAATAACATAAGTATGAACACATCCTTGAGCAGAGAAAGGTTTGCAGCAATGGAAAGCCCTCAGAGCTCACCTTCATTCCACACTCATAATGGTTGTCCCTGGTGAGAACGACGGCATGAAGGCCACGGCTTTTGAGTCTCCGGCAGAGCAAAAACACTTTTCCCTGATTTGATAGCAAGAGACATGAAACACTACTGGGAAGCTTCTTTCAATTTTAGCCTATTGAAGTCTCACCAACTCTTAGATGCATCGAATGCAGAGGTGAGAACTGAAAGAGGGGAAGCTCTAAAGAGTGTCAAATAGTGTTAGAGATGGACTGGAGCTGTTTGATTCTCTCCTCTTTGTCGGCCACAGCTCAAGCTTAGAAGTTGAGAAACAGCTGGTGTGGAAAATATGAACAAAGAAAACGTTAAGGCTCTTGAGAAATACCCCTAGACTAGTAAAAATATCGCAGGCCAGCAAATACTTTTTTTGATCTTTTCTTAAAGGTTATCTGTCATCATCTAGCTTGCCATGTCCCCTGGTTAAACCCTGACAGTCCAAGGAGGTATCATTGATAAATGGTTGGGTGAGTGTGCCAGGAGTACGGCTACTATAAGCATTGTTGGTTTTTAAGAAGCTTTTTTTTTTACATTTGACCTTTATCAGTTGAGTTTCAATACACAGGCAACCAAAGACAATTTTAAATTTGCTATGGATATGTTCTTACTGGACTCCTGAGGACTGTGCAGCTCTGCAGTCGGGAAGAAACATGACTTATTTTTAGCAGATGGCTGCTAAAACTGCTGACAATAAACAGAAATGTGTAACAATAGATTCTTGCTGGCTCAGCCTCAAGAATGAATCATCACAACAACAAAGGAAAAAAATGACCTACTTTGACATACATTTCTGGCAATTGCTATTTGTTTGAAAGGAAAAAAAGTGGATGACTGCTGTGTGTTTACTGGTGCATAACATACTAATATCAGCACACAGAGATAAATATTGTTTTTGAAAATATAACACACAGTCCTGTCTCAGCCGTTTGGTTGTTTTATGTATCCGGACTGGTTTAATATACTGCTGAGAGCTGATGCAATTAGATGGAGTGGAGTGTAACCCCAAGGCAAGCCCTCTGGTCAGACGGTGTTGTAACATTTACATGGTTTCCCAGTTAGCAAGAAATTCAGCTCAAAAGGACCGACTGCAATGGAGCCTCATGTCTCTGCTCATAGTATAAAAACCTTGTTGAAGGCACTTTACATCGAGCACCATGTGCCTTATTAAGATTATAACATTATATAACCATTATAACAATCACATTTTAAAATGGTTCACACTCATTGTATTCAAGTTCTTGCACATTATATTTAAATGACCTTTTTCACTTGGTGCTCTAAACATGTTAGTTTTGAATACTATATGAATACTACAATTACCATGCAATTACTTTACCCAATGCATTCTTTCTTTATATGCATTCTATTTGTATATATATATTTTTTTTTTTGGTCCTTAGAGACACAAGTCCAACACCAGTGCCAAAGACAGCTACCATGTTTCCCTAAGATAGTTGTATTCAAACTCTTGACTCCAGGCCTAGTAGTGTCTTACATCAACAAACAAACAATATATGTGCAATAAACATTATATACAATAAGAGAAAACTAGCATATTTCTCATTGTAGACATATATGTAAATCCTATATTTCTAGATATGGAAGATAAGAGGTGTGGTCTGGGAAGAAAATAAGATCACAGCTCTGTTTGTAGCTGACGATGAGGCCCACTGAACCCATCACTCTGCCTGTTCTGATGAGTAGTCTATGAGTTGTTTTTGTACTCATTTGGTTTGAGGTTATAAGCAACTTAATAGTTGCTATAAAAGGAGGCTATTTACTTTTTCCACAAGATTTCCTTCATGTGAACAGACCCCACCCAAGAGGTTTTTAACATTGATCAACTCAGGGTAGTAAATGTTGATCATATGTTGGGTTAAGTTTAAACAATGCTGCGTAAAAAAGAAAAATCAAAAAGTATAATGTATATCCCAAAGCTACATTTTCAGAGCAGACTCAGAATGAAAGATGTTGAAACTTTCAATTAACTTGCAACGCTCCAGTCTGCAACATTCGGAAACCTGCCAGTTTACAGCAACAAGACCAGACGATACGGTGTCTGCTATCTGTCTGTGTTTGGATTTAGCCGAGAGCATAGAGCTGCAGGTCTGGGTGTCAGTTTGAGGGGCAGGGCAGGGCTCGGCTCGACACGCACATACAGAGCAGAGAGGCCACAGAGCCAGCATGACGTGTGCACTCACAGAAAATCTGATAACCTTCTGCAATGTTTCTTACCCGCCATTTAAACAATCACAAAATAGCACTTTACTGTTTACATTAACCATTTTCTACATGAAGTCAACTTACTTGACCACTGCTGGGAAGGAGGGGCCGCGTTTGAATTGTGGATTCAATGAGCAACTGGAACATCCCAGTTATTATCCTTTAAAGGTTGTATTAAACAGGCACAGCCATTCTTCATACAAATGAATAAGGTGATCCTCTCTCTCCTTTCTACAACTCTGCCATTTTGACCAGCTGACAGTTCATATCTAGCTTGACAAGCTGATCTGGCTTGTGATTGGCTGCTGAAACTTGTGATGACATTATGATCTAAAAAAAAAAAAGCTAAGTTTCAGGCAATGCCATCAGCCAGAATAAGTCAATACCGGTTAGCATTGCTGCAACTTCTCCTTGTCACGTTCCTAAGTCTCCTATCTTTGGTGCTTATCTTCAGTCTAAAGAGGACCCACACTTCTTTTAACATTTCTGTAGCACCCTTTTCAAAAGACTGCTTAGTTGCTCTGGTAAGAACATTGAAAAGGAAAGTTACCATACGAGTTGCAACAATAACCAATGGTTTGCTAATATAGAAGAAATAGAGAGTTTCTTTATAGATCTGTATAGATGTATTCAACACGACCACCTGCTGTGTTTTGTTTATTGATGTGAAATGACTGCTTTGAATATAAAAACCATCAGGCTGATAATCATAATTAACTGACATTTTGTTTGCCCTCCTTTATTCTAATCTGGCTTCGTGGTCATAAAAAACATTTCCATTTAGGAGCGTTAATTAATTTGTTATGTTTGGCCGTTATAAAGCTCTGTCAGGTGATGTTTTTAATGGATATAGCTTGGATTAAACTAATTGGTGGAGATGTCCTAAAACTGGTGATCATTATCATGAAGCACAGGACTAAAACCTTTTGAATCACTGAACGAATGAGGTATAGGTGGATTTAGAGGTCTGGTGAGGTTTTATCATTACATCACTGAATACATGTTGGTCTGATATGAACACATGTAAGCATATTATGCAAATTTCCATGGTTTTCTAACACTAACATGTACTAGTCTGTCTACAAACCCCCCAATCATGAGCAAAGTCCACCCTCTCCGTCTTTTGCCTGCTCCACTTTTCAGGAAACGTGTGCTTACACAGGCCGTTTGGAGATTTTCCCTTTGTGACATCACAAAGGGCAATAACTCCTCCCCCAGGTGGGTGACACTCCCACAGCTAGGCGTTTGTTCTGCACCTCTGAGTCTGCCTTCTCACTGTAAACAATAGAGAATTGAGCAAGAAAGTGAAAGCCACCCAAGCCCTTCCAGAGAGGGGCGTGGTCAGACACAGCTCATTTGCATTTAAAGCTACAGACACAGAAACAGCCTGTTCTGAGCAGGGCTGAAATATAGGGGTTTATAGACATGATAAAAAAACAGGATCAGAGTGGACTTTTAGTAAGAAACTTCACAGACATGTTTTGCAGAGCTCTGAGCCTTATATTAACTTGTTAAAAATGAGTATAATATGTGACCTTTAAGTGAAGTGTTATGATCAACTCTAGAAGCAGAAGTGCAGTCCAAGCAGTGTTACTTCGTATTCACTACAGAGAATAGTTATATACATCATAATCATGTGCAAAAGCATTTATTAACTATGGCATCCTATCCATCATAACAAAAAAGTCTGATCTTTGGTGACCTCAAAGCCTGAAAAAATGTCCACTCCATTTATCGAAGGGAAATATTTTCTTTTCACTTCTTTGGTATGAATTAAACATTGAATTGACATTCCTCCAATGCAACAAGTAGATATTAGAATGACAAATGAGCTTGAAGAGCAGGAGTTCAAATGAATAATTTATCTCTGCAAACACTTCCCACTCAAGTCTACTGTATGAGAAAGAATTTTAATTGTCTTAAATTACTCCGCCTCAAAAAGGCATTGTCTACATAATGAAACTCTGGATCACTGCTCCTTGTGTGAAAATAGTTAATAATTAACACCCCAGTCATGAATGTGAACTTGACTGATAGCTGATGCAAGGCTACTTGGAGAAAATGTTAAATAGGTCATTCAACAGAAGAAAGTAACGACTGAGCTGGTTGTGACCAATGACATGTTAATCACATTTACGTGGCTGGAAAATAACGTTCTGGTTTTGCAAGGAAGGCTGTGTAATGCCCTGGAGGTAATGTAATTCACATGTCGCACATTAGGGTTACTACATGTCGTTTTCAAGTGCAGCCAGCTGTGCAATAACATTTCTACTTGATTAATAACTGTTATCCACTGACTGTTTGATGGATTGCCATGAAATATTTGAAACATTCATGGTTTCCTGAGAAAGATCCTGCCTCTCTGACTTCACTGTAGATCAACCAGCAGGTTGATGTTTTCTGCTTTTTATAAATATCATACAACAGCTGAGTTGACTGCCATATAATTTGGTACACAACTCGATAGTGACTAGAAGAAGAAACCTTATCCCATTTGACTGATGTTTCATTTAGCGCCATCAACTGGTCAATATTGACATTTGTCTAGTTACCTTAATTTTTAACAAAATGCCAGCAAAGCATGCAACATTCCCACTAGCTTCCGCTGTAGTCCTTGTTCAATGCTAGTCTTATGGTTGAATCCAAGAAATGTCTTTGTGCATGGATAATGCACTGTAGCAGCAACTTAAGCAGCTAGAACATCACATCAACTGGAGTGACAGCGACTGTGTACTACTCTTTGAGCCGTCGTAGTTCTGGTGGCCCTGGGTCAGAAAACAGTCCTAAAGCTTGTGTTTTGAACTGACAAAGCCTGTTTATTTCAAACCTCCCCAAAATAACATCAACATTTTAACATGCCAGCCTTATGATTTACTATGGCTCAAAGCATCACGGCAGCCTCCCTGGACAGCTGGAGTGACAGCAGACTCTAATTGTTGTTTTTTTCCTGAATAGTGGAAGAAAAAATGTTATGTTTATAAACCAGCCTTTTTTTAACATTATTTGATTAGCATAGTGAAGAAGACATTGGGAAACTGTCTGACAGATTTCTTTTGAAAGCTGGTGTCAATGCCCATGACTGCCCATTGACTCTTTGTAACGCTGAAGGAGCCCTTGTTTTGTTTAAAGTATCAAACTCTCTCAGTCCAGAAATCTGAATGCAAGGCGCCAAGCTAAAAGTTGTTTCTCATCAAGTGTGTTTTTCACCAACTAAAAAATAGGAACCCACAAATAATTCAAAAAGCTTTGTGAAATGTGAACAAATAACACAGAGTTTAATTCCCTCTATTTGGGTACCCACGGATCTCAGAAATGTGTCTTGTCGTATATCACATATACTTTGTCTATTTTGTGCAACTTTGTCAATTTGTACCCATAGAAGTTTCTGATTGCCACAGGATTTAAATTTGAAGTGGTTCACACAATATGGGCACGTGGACTTGTAAGTGACAGCATGGGTCATGTCTGCCTAGCTAACCTTGTTTTAGCGGCCCTGACGTTACAAGTCAACATGGTAACATTAAGCTCAGCAGCTTCACCTTGTGGAAACGCACACTATTTTCCTCTTTCTGTTGAACCCTTTTTTGCTCAAACTAAACTAATGAGCTTTATTTTTTAGAAAAGTCTGCAGCCGTAGCACCATTTCACCTGATTTTTTTTTAGTGTTTTAAGCTTTTTACACGATCTGCAACCAATAGAAGATTGCAGCCTGTGACATAGGGAATTATTATCACACATGGAAATGTCAGTAAATGTCTTCCAACTTTGACTCTTGATTGCACAATATTTCGGTCTTTGTACAAACTTCTGCATTTGGCATAAATGTAACTCTACATTGTACAGCTTCTGTCAAGCTCAGGATGGGTTTCAACCAAAAAAATTTCAGAATTAAATACAGTGTTAAAAGCTCACATTTTATGCCCCTTGAGCTGGTATTGATTAAATATGACTTACCTGCAAAGTTTAGACGTCGGATGTGTTTTAGCAGATGAGTGCCGTTTATTGGATCCATTTTGGCACAGAGGCCAACCTTTCCTGGGCAGAGCTCCTGGTGCATATTGTGCAGTGCATGAGCCATGGCATAGACTGCATCAATAACAAACTGCACCTTTCCTTCCTGCTCGTAGTTCGAGTCCTTTCCTATCCGCTCCTGATCTGTAAGAGTCAGATGGATGTGAATTAGACACACAACTTGTAGATTTATACCCTATTGGTGTGGGTTTTCTAAGTGGTTCCATGCATTGAAATTATCCTCTGTGGTCACTCTCGGGGATTATTGTTCACCATATCAAGTAGGAGGCTGAGTCAGACATTTGTATCAGTGTAGTAAAACAATCGTGAGAAAAAACAGACAGTTTTTCACAAGTGTATTTTAAATACTGGTCCGATGGACGATCTGTAATTCTATCAGCCACATCATGCAATCAAGAAAAAATTATTCACTTACAACTGAAGTGGTTTCCACGAATTGGTTATCTACTTGTGCGTGTGCCCCTAACCCTCGAATGAAGTAGGCTGATGATGAAGAAGCATATTTGGTGCTTGTTCCAGACAACTAATATACATAATAGTGCCAAGGAAAGATTTGGAAAAGATCCATCTTCAAACTCAATTATAGTAAAACTTGAAGATACCACTTGAGTTTGCCAACAGCCACTAGAACTAATCTTTTCAACACTTCTAAACTCAAGTCTCACAATCTTTGGCGGACAGCTCAGGTTTGATTGGATGATTTCCTGCAAACTGCTTGCAATGAGCTGAACCTTGCAAATGGATGGAGTGGTTTCATTCCAAAAGGCACAGAGGGAAATGCATTGCTCCTCAGTGAGTCTTCTATTCTCTCCACACTGAATGGGTCTTGCCTCTTGCAATTAGCTAGAAGGTAAATATCTAGAATCGCTGCAGAGGAGCAAATCAATTCCAATATCTGGGGTGGAAGGTTTTCTCCTCCGGGAAATCTCATCAGTTAAAAACAAAAACTCTTTCTTGTCTCTCTAACAGGGATACATGGATTTCATGCTGAGTGATTTTGTAGACACACGCTTTAGGTCCTACATGTCTATGCCAGTCACTATTACCTATATGCCTCATGCCGTTTTTCATTAGCAGCTTTTAAAAAAAAAGATTGACTTAACAATGTGGTCGAATCCAGAATTCCTGAACTACTTGACTAAGTGTCCAACTGTGAATTAAGTCTTTACTGCCTGGATGTATTAAGAATCCAATCGAGTGAGGAACCGGAGAAGCAGGAAATGGAGACATCCATTCACAGGACCGGGATAATCCGCTCACAGGCTCAATGTAATAACTGGTGATAGGAATTTATTAATCCTGGCCCAGGTTGTTCCCAAGCTTTTTGTGATTGTTAATTGCTACGAGGAGGTGGAGTCTGAGTCTGAGATACAACATGTCAATCCTAACTCTCCTTTCTCCTGCTGTATGTGGATAACGGATTATAAAAAGAAGGTGTGCTGAATTTAGATTAACAATAGACTAATTACCAAGGAGGAGCTAATGATAGAGCAGCATATGTTTATATACCTGCCAAATAGACTTCAGTTAAGCGTTGCAAGTTAATAAGCACACAGAAGGGAGTCTGCTGGGGACTTTTCTAAACATGTCACTGTACTGTTGGGTGCAGATTGGATGGTGCTTTGCGCACATGTGTAACTAGCCAGCACATTCAGCAAATATGTAATTAGTACCACCTATGGTTAAAACATTTTGTTTTGTTATAAACACATATAATGCATGTTTGTTTTGAACTAACATTCATGGGCCAAGGTAAGAAATGTACTTGATAAATCTGAACAGGGATAAAAAGAAAAATCCATGACTAATTAAAGTTTTTGGCAGAATTATGAGCATTTTTAAAAACAAAGACGGATGTCTTTATCAGGAAATACAGATCTAATGTAAGAAATATATGGATGTAAGGTTTTTGTAAGGTGTCTGATTAAGGATTTTATTCTTCAGAGCTGATTCATCGTGTCTGACATGAAAGGATTCAGAATCATTATTTACGGTTGGCGAATGAAACGAATAACAGCCTAGTAACACTAGCACCAGTTTAGCTTTGATGCTGGCACCAATCATTATATAACATCAATGGTAAATGGACTTGAGCTTGTATAGTACTTTTTTAGTCTTCTGACTACTCAAAGCGCTTTCACACCTCGTTCCACACCTACACATTCAAACACTGATGGTAGAGGCTGCTCTGTAAAGTGATCATCAGAAGTAACTAGTTGCCGCGTGAGCAACTTGGGGTTAAGTGTCTTGCCCAAGGACACATCGGACATGTTGCTGCAGGAGCTGGGGATCGAACCCCCGACCTTCTGGCTGAGAAACGACCAACTCTACCAACTGAGCCACAGCCGCCCCGCCCCTATCATTAAGCAGACATACTTAATTCATATTTTGTGTTAAATGTTAAACAAAATCAAATCTACCAGCTTAATGTTTGAAGCCTTGCCTTCCATAGAAAACAGATTGAACGCTTTGCTGTATTAAAATGTATGTTGTGAGGAAATATTGCAACACTGATAAAGTGCCCAAATCTAAACAAGAAACATGAAAATAGTCTATAATAAAAACATGTTTGGTCCTGTTGTTATGTAGTTCCCCTTACTGATGATCACATGTTTTCTGATTGTGATTTTATTCACTGTCATGATACAGTACATTGAGATCTTTTGAAGTATGATTTACATTTATACTACTTAGAACTTGTAAAGAAATTAAATATTAAAGTTAATTTACCTGCCTGGAAAGCAGCCCTAAGTGACTCATGGATATAATCCATCACTGATTCTGGCACTGGATGACAAAACGTGTACACATATTTTGATTGTCAAATCAATCAACACTCAACTCTTGTTCCCTAAAAACCCATCTGAACTGTTTCTTCTCCGCTTCTGTGAATGTGTTGGACATGTGGATACTGGTGATACATAACCAAACGTTTCATGACAGAGCAGACATTTATCATGCAACATCTGTCCTCTTCAGGTTCAAGCAATTTTCGACAGCCACTTCAATCTTAAAGAGAGCTAGCCTCGAATCAGCAAAGGTCTCCTTCTGTTAGCCATCTTTCATTTTCTACATCTCCAGCTCCTCGCTGCATACCACAGGCGATTTAATGTCCCTGATTATCTCATGAGCTTTTGAAACGCATGAATTATTGTTGGAGGTTACGGCTCAATAATTAAGGGCCACAGGGCTTTGATTGGACAGAGATTGTCACAGTTTGGACGGCATGCTTATGCTAGAGGGAATCCTCTGAGCCAGAATGGGTGTGAGGCTGATATTTCTGTTGCAGGCTTGGCAGGCCACCCACACTAACTTTGTATTGTCTCTTCTCTGTAAGACCATTTCCCTCTCTCCCCTCACTTTCTCTCTCTCTCTCCCTCCTCATTGGCATTTTGGCGCTCTCATACACATTTCCAGGCTGGCGTTTTGCTTTCAGAGAAATCCATTCAGATTAAACAAAGCAGAAGCAAAGAGTGGGTGTCTTCCACTCTGAGGCGTCACACAAGACATTTTGTGACAGTGTGTGTGGGCTCAGACCTTTGACCATTTCTTCAGATTGTGACTGGCCACAGGCCATTCAGTCTTTTCTTGCCAAGGCAGTTCTGCAGCCTCCTAAATTAATCTGACATGGGCGCTATATGCACTACTCTTCCACTGCATGACTTAGGTCATCTTAAAATTTGACATTTAAATCTTGAAATGTATGCATTTGCAGCTGAAGCCTCTATTTATGTCTTTTAAGGGCTGGAACTAACAGATCCTCATTATTGATTATTCTCTTAAAAACAGTGTGTTTGTGATTTAGGTATTACCTTGTACTTAATATAACACATTTAAATAACTTCATAATAAAGTGCCCAACATAAAGTCCTAGAGCCGAAGATGATGTAAATGTCCTGAGATGTATTGCTCTGCATTTTTGCTTTTTCCAGCTTTTGTACACTACTCACTTCTCTTGACATTTGCAATACATGTTGAACACCTCAGAATACCCTAAGGTTGAGATATACTTGCTTGTAACCAAGCATATGCCCACGCATGATGACTGTAATTCATTTCCCTGCATCTGTTCGGTGTGTCTGCTGTGATTGTCTTCAAAGATTAACGTGACACGGACGCAAGGCGCAGTATGCACATGACAGGTAGGGGGCATTGTAGAGGCAGAGGGGATGCGACAGAGTTAGCATAGCAGCAGGGAAAAAAGTGGCATAATGTTTTTGAAGACTAACTGATAAACCATGACTGTAAATATCCACATCTAAATGACGTGTGATTGTCACGGCACAGAGAAAAAGTGTCTGTCAAAATGGCTTGGATGATGTGGAAACCTGGAAGACGCAATGGAAACAAAAAATCGGTGCTTCGGTTCAATCAATGACCCTGTAAACTGGTGACTTTAGTTTTTCTTGAAATACATATTTGATGAGTGTACTTTGACATTATACATATTAACTAATGAAGAGGCATTAGCGATTTCCAGATCTTTAGTTTTTAACAGCTGCTGTAGCTACATATACAGAGGCCTCCAGCTGAAATTCAGCTTTGTTGTGATTTGAGTCAGCAGCTCGTCAATACAAAGCGCAACACTTCCGTTTGTCCACCGAAGTACAAAAACACTAGATGTTATTCTCTTTGCAAGGGGGGATACTGAAATTTACAGAGCAGAGAATTACATTTTTCACATATGCAGTGGGTACAGCGAGCGTGCAATCTACAATTAATGCCAGCCCCACTCCTGTGGTCTATAAAATAATCCAAAATATCTAAAAGTTATGATACTGCAAATCCTTAGTTACATTAGTCTCAGTTTGTTTGCCTGAAGCCACTGAAGAATGGCCTTGCCTGAAAAGTCTGGGGCAATAAATAAAAAGATTTTTGTGTGCTGTCCTGAAATACTTTCGATATATTTTTTTGGTTGAGGATTCAGCACCCGTAAAAGTTACCGAGGGTGAGTGTGTATTTTGAAATTACTTTAAAGTCGTGTTACATTCAAAGTGGAATATTAAGTTGGTTATAAGTGCAGCTTAACATGTTATATTATCTATCATTTGGTTTTGTACTCTTATCTTGTTCATGTGTGAATAATTCTATTTAAATCTGGGAGAAAACTGTCTGGTTCAGTTTTCACCTGAACGGGCAATTCACAGAGACAAGACATTTAAATCAGAATCACAATGGTCAGGAAAATCACATAGCTATTTTCCTCTATTTTCCTCACTCAAGCCTTTTCTGTGTGGTACAGTATTTATTTTATCATTCAAAAGAAAGTCCCCCTGTTACAAACTGGCAAGGAACCTCGAACACAATGCATGCTGGGAAATGCTCTAGCCCCCCGCTACCCTGAACAGGATAAGCGGTTTAAAAAATTGATGCTTGGATGGAAAAGCAAAGCACATGCTTTCTTTATCTGCATTGCTGTGTTTCCTGCTGCTCCCCCCCTCCACATCATTAATACACAGGAGGAATAAGGAACCAATGAGAAGGCTCCCTGCTCTTCTTTGCTTTTGCTTTCCACGTTAATCAATATCAGTTTTTACTTTTCCTTCCTTCACAGATAAAAGACAAGTCCCGCTCTTTTCTCCCAGTCACTCACGGCTCTCTTATCCTTTGATCACGCCCAGGAGTCTCTCCCTCTCAGGACATTGATAATTCTGCAGAATGCCCCGTGAGTCGCTCTCACAGCTGCTCAAAGACCAAGCAGCTCTCCACCAGAGGATACGCACCACGAGTGTCACATTTTAACCTCAAACAGACGCTGCAAGACTATTCCTCCCTGTGAAGCAGGGCTGATAGTGAAGTTCAACACTAAAATGTCTCTCATAAAAAAGGGAAGCTATCATACCAATACCTACAGCATTCACACCCATAGAGAATGAGCCTTTGGCATATGATATGGATTTTTCTGCATTAAAGGGATTGAAAAAGAGTACACTTTGTCAAGCACTGAGTTTCATTTACTTTTATATTAACTTCTTCAGGTATCTTACAGTATTCTTACCACTTCAGGCAATTATATGGTTGAATGCTCAAGATTTTTAGGTGCTCTGGGTCTCAAATTCAATTTAATCATGCTGGAAACTTTTTCCATTACCAATTTCTTTTATGTATGTTTAAGAGGCATTACACCACTTTTTTGCATATCTAAATATACAGCTATGCATGACATATGCAACTATACCGTTACGTGTTGTTTGGGTCCAAAGACTACAAGCCCTGTTTTGACGGCAGATAGCGTGCTGTCACAAGCGTGGGACAAAGTGATTTTGGACGTTTTCAACTACATTTTACTAGTTCCGCAGCGCACAGTCTGGGCGCAAAAATGAAGTCTCTCGATTATACATGGATACGGTTGGCTATATTCTCTGATGTGTGCGTAATGGACACTGGGTAGTCTGTATATCTGTGGGCTTGATAGTCAGGGGCACTCAAAGTTGTGTATTATTGTTGTTTCAAATCCAACACTCTGTTGCATGAGAGTCTGTGTGTTTCTGCATATTAGACATAACCTTCGCAGCAGGAGCAGCGCTGTTCTTCCCAGTGTGTCCAATGGGCAGAGTGGAAGTCCTTAATGAACTCATTTATGTATGCCCAATCATTCTAAAACAACCTAAAAACAGCAGGGGCATCTTGCACCACTGACATTAGACCATGGTTCCAGTTGGTTTATGGAGTAGTCACTCCTCAAAAATTATAAAAATTCAACTGCTAGACTGTTCTTTGGTCATTTCAATGTCCATGTAGAAAAAAGGATCCTGCATTTTTCCTGCAAATAAAGAAGAGGACACGGTCACGAATCACAAACCTTTCAATTTTCTATCTTGGTGAAGAAGGGAGTCATACCAGGATAACTTACCAAACACGGGAATGTAAACAATAAGAAAAAAATAGACAACATTCCCAGCCTTATTCATTCATACCAAAGGTGGTAGGTGGTTTGAATCTTAGAATAATCTACATCTGCACACATGACTATAACCTTCAAATGCATTCCTGATGTTTCTGTGTATTAAGCTGAACTTCAGGTTTTTCACTTCTGGTTTTATCTTATGAACTTCTATAAAAACGTGAAAGTATTCCAGTAACCTTCAGTATGATGACTCCAGGGATAGAAGCATAACACATCTTAAGATTTAAGATGTGCAGCAGCACAAATATACACACACACACACACACACACACACACACACACACACACACACACACACACACACACACACAGCCAAATTTAAACCCCTTGCATACACACTGTTCCAAATTTTACCCCTCAGTTATTTTGAAATGGTAAACATGTTATCCAGGGTGCTGATCAGACGGCAAACTCCTGAACCCTCACTGCAGCTCCCCAAGGAGATCGACCGTTTTCATGCTGGAAGGTTACCAGGGGTCACTTCTACCAATCCTCATACTAACTCATCTTTTGGTATCTTACTTTATCCACCTGAGTGTTACACTAAACATAACCCTCTGTGCTCGTTCTCTTGTGCTTAAGTTTTGGGATTAACTGCTTGTGAAGTCGATGCCAGCTGTTGGTTTTACGGCCCACCTCTTGAGTAAAAGTAGCAGTTTCTCTCAAGTGCATTTAGCAAGTCTTAACTGTTTAAGCCGTAATGTGTGTTAGATGTTTATTGTTCTGCCAAGACTTGACTTTTTCAAATCCGGATTCTATTAATAAATAAGCATCAGATTCTCCTGGGTTCTGAGAGTGTACTCTGGCTACCCTCTCATCTATCATTGGACGTCATTACAGAAGTCATTACATTAAATAAATGAGGCTCAACACTCACAGATACCAAACAACATGAGGTTTTATTATCATCGCTTCTGAGTTATAACTGATCCTGTAGATAATACCAGGATCCCAGAGATAATACATCTGATGGTAAAAACCATATGGAACAATCATTGAACGTTAACCAGCTAACTTTAAGCCTTTGATTTACACATCTTGTAACTTACCGATTATGATCAGCTTTTACTGGAGCATGCAGCACTGTGAGTTAATGCTCACCAAGTTTCCAGTACTAATAGGAACATCAAAAACTACTATGATTTCATTTGGTAAATGATCAATGGTAAATGGACTTGAGCTTGTGTAGCGCTTTTCTAGCCTTCTGACTACTCAAAGTGCTTTTACACCTACACATTCACACCCATTCACACACTGATGGCAGTATGTTAAGTGCCCATCAGAAGTTACTAATCCCATTCATATGCATTTTTTCGCCGCAGGCGAAGCAGCGGGAGCAATTCGGGGTTAAGTTTCTTGCCCAAGGACACATCGGACATGTTGCTGCAGGAGCTGAGGATCGAACCCTCGATTGAACCCTCGACCTTCTGATTGAGAAGCGACGACTCTAACAACAGCCCCCCCCAAATTCAAATTCCCCCACTCCACCTTCATGAAGGTTGAACTCTTTTTTTGAAGGTAAAACTGGTTCAAGAGGTGTTTTTGGAATCTGTACATTGGGTTGCTGTTAAGTAACCACTTAACATTGAAGATATATATGTTAGTATAAATGGGGTTATGAAAAGAACTTCAATGCACAGAAAAAAAAATCTAAGTCCTTTGTCCTGAATCCCTCTTTCTCCCTCTTTGATTTGTCCTCTTTTTTTGTTAGTATGATGCTGTATGTCTGATAAACCATTGTCTCCTGCATGTTTAAAACATATTGTTGGCATACTGTCACAAAACCTTCCAGTCTCAAAGTGTAAATCAGAGTGTGCAAGTGGTGAATATACACATCTGGCTCCAGGGCAGGATGATGGTTCAGCTGTCTGTCCCCAAAAACAAAGAACGTTTTCATCTTGATTCCTTGGACTTTGTGTTGTTTCAGCCTAAAGAGACATTTTTCAGACTTACTAGAGACTCCAAATTTCTTTAAGACTTTGTGACGTGTGATGATGTGCTGCTCTAATAGTATAATGTAATACATATTCCATTATCTTCTTTTGTTTCACATTACAATGTTATCTCCCTGTTCAGTAAGTTATCTTTAAACTTTCAAATTTGTTTGCCGTCACTTCATATTTGCGTTTGCATAATGTAGGGCTACTTGTCTTCGAACTTGTAATATACCCCAAGGCAGGATACTGGCATATTTGAAAAATAAATAGAATCTGAAACCGAGTTCTTGTTTCTAAATGTAAATTCCTACTTGATAATATCATTCTTTGCATCAGAATACATTGGACCAGAGGCTTGTAGTCGGAGCTCAGTCCTCTTGTATTAGGAGCTCAGTCCTCAGTTGACCTCGTTTTTTGAGAACAAACACAGTAACTGTGGATAAAGTGTCTCGTACCTTAAAGTGGAAAAGGGTTACAAAACCAGGGTCCATGATTCCAACAGACACTGATGAATTAGTCCAGTTACTAAGCTGAAAATTCTGTTGTTCAAGCCATCTGTGTCTGGGTGAAGTTAAAAGGTTCTGGACCCAAATTAAACACTTGATAATACTGATGAGGGCCTCTGGTTGAACTCCTCTCTGTTGTATTGTTCCACTATCAAAGAGACTTGTGTTGATTAATGTAATGGTTATTCTCAGAGGTAAAGTTGCTCATCTACAGTGGGTAAGATACTTTTTTGTAACCAGGAACTAAACCCACGTCATAGTCTGTTAGCTTTAATCAGGCTCAAAGTTAGCTATTGAGCATTTATTCTGGATTAATGACAACAGAGGGCTGAGACACACATCCTATTTTTCTGCAAAATCCTCAAATCCTAATCTGAAGCCACAAAAAATGGGAACATGGTGCTTTTATATGCATGCACAACCCGATGTGAAAGCATGTTTGTTTGAAAACCACACAAAAAAAGGCCCAAGGATATAGAATAGTTACTCAAAAACAATAGTTGTTTATGGACCTTCTTCCTCGCGTGTTGGATATTATCTAATACTGAAACATCATCAAGATTTACTACACAATGTTTTGCTACACTAAATAAATCTTGTTTTGGGACCATTTATTTTGTGTATTATTCAACTTTGAGAATATAGACAGACGGATAATGCTAACAACAATAGACTAGGCATATGACTAGGCTACACATACAGTTAATCTTGTTCGTCTCTGAACACTCTGGTTAATCTATAGCCTTCTTAAGTGGCTTTGTCATGTCTGTATCATTGTTATACTGTCAAAGGATAACATATGTTGGCTGCCCAGTGATAGACTTGCCTGAGAAATACATTGTAATGGATGAACAGCTACATACAGTAAAGTAAGAATACAATATACTACCATATGGATGGATTATCCTGACCACAAGCGCTGGACACAGCATCGCCTTGGTGATCCGCCTAAGCATACTGTAGTGTGTGTCGTAGATTTAACAGTAGGCTTTATATTGTTCAATGTATTTAATGTTTTGAAGCACTCATATTTCCTACTCTTATTCAACGAGACAGTGGATGCTAACAGAAACTGAACACAGAAGAGTTGTTAAGACAAGCTGCCCTGCTAGCTTGAAGTTGATCGTGTTGTTAATTGGCTACAATCTGCATGTCCTGCAGGACCTGTACTCCTGCAGGACCCTGAAGCATGCAGAAAGATCGAGTTGACCCCTCTCATCCAGGACACAAAGTGTTTCAGACACTTTCCTCCTGCAGAAGGCTGTGGTGCATCAAGATCTAAACCTCTCCACACAAGACCAATTTCTTCCTGCCTTCAGCTGCTTTCATCATTAAGGCCATAGATAGGACCAAAGCTGACACTGACATCCTCCCTCCCCAACTACAAATCTTATTATTAGACATTCACTTCACAACTAACTCAACATGTTGAATTGAAGCTTATCTTTATAGGACATCTTGCATGTTCAATATACATCTTTAATTAAAAGTTAATACAATGAACTCAATTACCTGTTTTCTTTTTTTAAATTACTGCAATTGATGTGCAGCTTTTTTATTAAAGGTCACATATTACCCTCCTTTTCAACAAGTTTAAATAAGTCTCAGAGCTCCCCAAAACATGTCTGTGAAGTTTCTTGTTCTAAATCCACTCTGATCCTGTATTTGATCATGCCTATACAAACCCCTCTATTTCAGCCCTGCTCAGAACAGGCTGCTTCTGTGTCTGTAGCTTTAAATACAAGTGAGCTGTGTTCGACCACACCCCTCTCTGGAAGGGCTTGGGTGGCTTAGACTTTCTCCCTCCATGCCCTATTGTTGTTGATGATGAGAAGAGAGATATAGAGGGCACAACAAACACCTAGATGTGGGAGTGTCACCCACATGGTGGAGGGGTTACTGCCCTTTGTGATGTCACAAAGGGAGAATCTCCAAAACGGCCTGTTTGAGCATACATTTCCTGAAAAGTGGAGCCGGCAAAAGACGGAGTGGATGGACTTCTCTCATAATTGGGGGGTTTGTAAACAGACTAGGGACACAGATTAGAGTCAGAAAAATATGGTAAAGTGTATTTTGCATAATATGTAACCTTTAAGATGAACAATAAGGATGGCATATTGTTCATATTAATTTTCTTTTAATATTACAGATATTTTCTTGGCTATTTCCTTACCATACTTTCTATGTTTTGTATACAGTGTTCTTACTTTGTTTATTACTCTGCATCAATATACCAAGCCATCTCCCTGCATGTGAAAACTCTATTCTTAAACTGCTGTTATTTTTTTCTCAGAGAAATGTATTATTATTTTTTCGATAGGCGTGATCAACTAGTTGTTCCAACCAACTATGATAATAATTTAACATATGATTCACTGATAGGAGAACAAAATAAAGACAATTGCCCGCAAGGCTGCAAAACTCTGTCAAACAGATCTGGAGTGACCCCATCTGTAACCTGTGTATAACTACACCATGTATATAATTATGCAACTGGTATAATAAGCACATCTCTCACATCATGACACTCAAATTATAGTTATTGTCATCCTCGTTACCATGGCCTTCCACTCTGCAGTTTCTAAGATGAAACATCTGTTACATTGAGTGCAGAAAACATGAAGTGATTTCTGTAGACTTTTGTTAAGTATCTTAACAGAACATGAATTATTAAAGGGGAGAAAACCCTCAGATAACCCTTGTCTTTTAAATACATGTTGTTCTTCTTAATTGGTGTGTAAATCTTAATAAAATGAGCAATGTGTTTCTGCCTCAAGACAGATTGGGCTCTCCACAGCTGTTAGCGTATGGCACGGAGCCCGAAGCTTTAACCATGCAGCCCTGCTAAGCCGTTCACTTGTTATAGCCATGTGAGTAAACACACACGACTCAGCAGAAATACGAAGCAGCACTAAAGCGAGATAAACTGTGAGTTTGAATACTGAATGTGTAAGGTGTTCTACTTTTATAGGTGGGCAATGCTGTCAAAACGCACTTTCACTGTGAGCCAAATGTGTCACCATCAAAAGAACTTTTTCAAGGTTCATTTCAAACTTGAACACAAAAGAACGTTACGTTATTTTATTTTTTTTGCCCAAACAGGAGGATCTCTTACTTGTGCACTTTTTGAGCCCGGACCCTTTCTTCACAGCATGACGGCTGAGTTTGCAGTTGAAGTTGTTCTCCCAGAACTCAGCAAACCAGATATTCCGTCTATTGTTCTCCAGAGTTCTGCTGATGAAGTAGCGATCAAATCCTAGACAGATCAATGGGAGTCATTGGCACAGTCAGTATCAGTGTGAAGCATGTTGGATCAGTCTGGGAGCCTTATCTCTATCAGTTCTACAGTATGATTAGAATGAACTGTTTAGCTTTTTTTTCACTGAATTTTTAGTTTCAGGCTTTTTAAGTGAAAATAATGTACGATAAATACCAATAAAGCAACCAGATCCAGCCCGGCTTCACATTAAAAACTGTATTTCTTACTGAAATATGCACATAGTGTTGTGAAAAAGAGTGGACTTTTCTCTCTACCTTTGATGGACTGTCGCTTGGGCAGGATGGTGACTGCTCCCTCTGCCATCTCCTCCTGGTGCACAACCGGAGAGATCTTTGAGCCCCAGCTGTCCGAGCCCACCCAGATGAAATGACCTGTCTGGTTCGCCTTTTTAGCTGCATGCAGCAGCCGCCTGCAAAGGTGAGGAAACAGATGTTGCCACAGATAAGGTCAGCATCCCTACAAGCTCCTCTTTGTTTTTTGTTTTTTTGAAATTCATTCCTAAGTGGTCTGGCAGAGTTGGGCTGAAATGACTGTAGCAAACAGTACAGACGGATGTAAACAAAGACTGTTTTTCTAAACTTTACAGGGGTGTCATCACGTGTCTTCCACCACGTCTTACCTGATGTCGTCTTCGTTAGCAAAAAGTATGACGACTCGTGCATTTGGGTTTTCTCTGAGCCGCCGGATGATCTTGTCAAACTCTCCCTGCTTTGGCTCCCTGGGAATCTTGACGGACTGGGAGATGCACACGCCCCCTAAAAACACAGAGTTTATAGATGTTAGCAGAGAAACTAAAGAGCTTACAGGTAATTAAAACATCAGAATAAGGCTTTACATAATTGTTCTGTGAACCAAAGCTAAATATAATTAGGCACAAGCAAACAATCATGCTTGAGGTAATTACTACTTCATCAGGTTAACAGGGAATGCAAACCAAGGTGACACTAAGATGATGAAATGTGGTTTTATAAAGCCATTTAGAAGAAAGTTATTGGTCTGCAGTTTAAAGAAAGACACAGGCTTTATGTCTATTAGACTTATCTAAGGTAAGGCCTTTTCCTTATATCTACTGTGTGTATGTTCTGACTTAGACAAAGTTTTAAGGATGGAGTTTTGTGACAAGGTGTAGTAGTATTTACTGTATGTTGATATGCAGACTTTTATTTTAAGGTACTGATGGGAATGCTGATGGCCTAGAGGTTAGGTTGTGCCCCATGTACAGAGGCTATAGTCCTCCAAGCATTGTTAAATAAGGAATACCATACGATACAATGCGATGGGACGGGATACAAAATGCTTATTTGTTCTTTTGGAGAAATTTGTCTCAGACCAGAGTGCTGCACACATTTAGCTGCATTGTCAGTAGAATCAAGAAAAAACAAAAGAAACAATTATCCAGATGTAAACAGAGGAGCACACAACAGTGTAAACCACCATTAAAATGTATTGCCCATGACCCATATTGCACAATAGATAAGAGAAAAAGGTGAGAATAAGATAGGAACACCATGACACTGTCGCAGGATGCGTACAGCCTTGTGAAACAACGATGGAGGTGGGCAACTTTTTTTTTAGCATTCCCATGTGCTTTGGGGGACTCTGTGTTGTCAGCCAGATGATAGAGCTCATCAATGAATGTATAGACTCCTATTATTTCCATTCTGACTGATGTTAATGTATTTCTATTGGGTTAAATGTATTCTGTTTTTCTTACATTTTAAATTTGCTGTTATAGAGATGTACTGTATAGGAAGTGGACATATTTTACATTTCCTCCTTTCTATTTGCTTCAATGTTCTTGCTGAATCAAAGTTCAGTAAGGTCATTTTTTGGTAGTATTTTTTTATTGTACCTGAAATGCTCTCAGCATCCTACAGTAACAATCAATAAATCAAATGCTCCTACAAAAAGAGAAAAAAATATTCAGTATCTCAGGCTGCCACAGCTCTGTTCAATCACATCACTCTGACCGAGCATTTAGTAGCGTGAAGCATTTAGTGGGGAAGCTGCAGGGGTTGTCTTGTGAAAAATATTCAATGTGGCTCAAATTTTTGCTGCAGGCCAATCATACAAACATTCCTGTCCGGTCATATGGTACATTAAATTACACACCCCAACAAATGCATCCTCCTGTGCTGCAGGATTGAATCCCAGCGTAGATCCACAAGACACACACAAAAAGGACTAACCGTTTGAGTGCCTGATGAAACAAAAGCATGGTTTTGTGATGTGCTGTATGAAGTCCGAGCTGTGAAGCTGCTTCAACAGTTTGAGAGTGCCCCAGTGCGGCATGTTTGTCAGGAGGATTGTTTTTGAGCATCCTGCAGCTCTCAGGACAGTGAGGAGGACACAGCAGGGGAATGCATTTTTACTGTCTGCACACTAGTCCAAAACACATACATTCTTGTTCTATCATTGTTGTATGTGGAGAACAGCTTAGCATCAGGACAGATTAACTTTGGGAAAAAGTCTTTCCAAAATTCAGTCTGTGTTTGTTAAATATGTCACAAGCAAGGTTAACTGTATAGCCTGACAAGTTGTTCTCCAAAGAGCAACCAGATGAAATAACACACAGGTGGGAAGCTAACAGGAGTTATTGACAAATTAACTGCAAATTAAAATTCATGTATTTATGCACCAACTACACCCACTACAACCTGATGCATGAGGCTCACACAGATGACTAATAAATACATCAGAGAAAATGTTGGGATGTTTAAATTATTGCACTGTCTGTGTCAAACAGTGGTGGTCTAGACGACCTGTCACTCTGTGGTCTTCCACCTTGGTGCCCAACTCAATAGGGGGGGCCTCTAAATCTCGATTAAGCTGTCTATAAAAAGTTTTGAGGTCTGAGACAGAGTCCTTGTGTTGGATGAAACTGTCTCAACAGCTGTCAGCGAGCCTCGTTAAGTTTGAGAAGGTCAGACAGATTTTTGACTCAGACATGCAGAGATTTTCAATTTTTCTCAGCACTTTTGTCCTGTATTTAGAGCTGTGATTAGATGAGTTTTGGGAATGCAAGGCTGCAATAGCCAGCAAAAGTTTGTGGCGAAGGAATCATTGCATGCTGCTTGTGCCAAAGTAATTTTTCAAAATGTATGTTCTTGCCTGTTGGAGATTTTTTTTGCTTTTTTAGCATTAATTGACGTGGCAGATTTTGTAAGCTGACGCAGAGGAGCAGGATGGCAAGTGTCCCTAACCACCAATCTACTTCCATACTCTATCCTATGTCCTATTTTTTAAGTATGTTAATCAGTCCTCATCTAGAGGAACAGAAGAAACTGGATTAAAAAGCACTGGATTTCAGCAGGCATGTTTTTGGTTTTTAAGCTTTGTAGTTGGTTTCCCCCTCTTGAGGAGTTCCACCGTTCCAATAAAGATACTTTCTTCAATCCCACAAACTAAAAAACGACATACTAAATTTGCAGACTGGATAATATACTGTAGGTCTTGTCTCTTGAGGCTCAAACTTTTACAATACTTTTACTTTGTACTTGTTTCTACAGTGGAAAACACACAAGCTTTGCCTGCAGTACAAGGAGCTGTTACAGTTTTAGCATGTGTGACCACCACTGTTGGATTAATATTCCCAACAGAGCTAGTGCCATCTTCTATTTAAAAAATGTATGAGACTGAAGGGCCACTTAGTTTTACTGTATTAATTTGGTCTGGCGTGTTATTGTCACCAGTTACTGTTTGGAAGGGTGGGGGACGTACTGTTTTTTTTGGCCTTCTAATCAGCATCAAGCGAGGAGTCTGTCCTGCCAATCACATTTTAATTAGAAACTAAAGTTATGATAGCAAAAACTGAAGCACCTAATGATGTCACGATTGCAAATCCAGAAGGAGGAATACGAGTTTTATTTCTCTAACTTGACTTAGAACAACCTGAACAGTTTTGTCAATTCTATTCAAACAAATAAATTCTATTGACGTTAGTTTGCCAATTTGGTGGATTTAGTTAGCTAGATATTAAGAAAGCATGCTTTCTAGTGTTGTCTATAGTTGTGATACTTCGATACTTTGCAGTACCACGTGATTTAAAAAAATACAATCTGTTATGTTTACGTTTGATAGTACCAAACCAGTGAAGCTTGTGAAAAAAAAGTGACGAGAGAGAGCGGTGTTGGTAAAGTCTTGAGAACTGATAGAAAAATCCACGACTCAATAAATAATACATGCAGTATAATGTATAACAAATCAAGCAGTTTAAGGTGCCTAGTAGTGTTGTAGTCAAGACCACACTAACAGAGGCCAGGACACACCCCAGACCAGAGTGCTCAGAGACCGAGACAAGACCAAGACATTAAGGGATTGAGAGCTAGTCAAGACCAAGACCATAAATATAATGAAAAGGTTGCATCCGTAACCAGGGGATAAAAATGATGACTGCATTGAAGTTATTGTTCTTTTAGAAAGAGGCGTCGTCCTTCTAATCACAGTAATGAGGTAGAAAAATAGCCAATCAGTGGTGGTCTTGACTGGTCTTGATTTAAAATTCAGAGTCCGCCAAATCTGAGACTGAGACAAGACTGAGTAAAAATTATTTCGATTCCAAGACAAGACCGACACCTTCAAAAAGGACAGATTCCGAGTACTAAAACACCAGTGCCTAGGAGCTCATTTTGTTGTTGTTGTTGTGGTGGTATCGAAACAGGTATCAATATAGTATGCTTTTATTTGTGTCTTCCTGTAGTTTCCAATCCTGGTATGATGACACCTCCAATGCTTTCTTAATCCTTCCTGTAAAGCTGTGATTGGTCAATTGTTGGACGAAATAGCCCTCGGTCAGCATGTTATTTGGTGTTGGTGCAGACGTGAAAAACGGATTTGTAGATTGTTCGTGAACATCAAAAGTCTGGTTATGGATCAATGATTGCATGCAGCACTTTCTGCTCTCGTGTTTTTACCAGGCTGTCAGGAACAAACATATTTTGCTGTTTTTTTAGGTTTCCAGTTTCCTTTTGGACATTTCTCACAGCTTTATGAGCAGGAAGTGCAGTTTGTGTGTTTGATCCCAGCAGTGATGAGTGGTACCCCTGAAATTCACACTTAAACTGTCAGGATGCTTCATAGCATCTTTTAGTGGATGGTAGATCGCTGCAGGAAGTGTGCGTCTTTACTGCATGCGTGTGAGCATTTCATCACTTCAGCCATTTGTGTGTGATGACCCAGTTGTCCAGTTGACTCAAACAGGCTCTGTTTTTTTTTTATCAGGCTCTCTGTTATTGGTCATTTGCTGTGTTTACTTAAAGTGATGGGTTGAGAATGCCATGCCATTACTCTGCGGTTTCTCATGTGCCAGAGTAGAGGACTATGCTGGTGTTATCCAAACAATATTTTCTCTACAATTTATGAAAACTAATTGTGACATGTGGCTGCTCCAGTGTCAGAACCGCCACAGACATTTAATCTGTCTTCTCCAAAGAGGCAGAGAAGCTTTATTTTTTGTACTTAATCATGTTCACATGCCTTCCAGATTAAATCACACGCACTCAGACACAGTGTGCGAGACAAACACAATCCCATAAAATGTTCAAGTCAAGACATCAACAACTGGTGCATTTCTTTTTGATCTGAATTATGTGAACATGAGATTCCACCACCACAAAATCAGAGTATGTGGCAGCTGCGTAAAAAGCCCAAACAACACTTTGAATGTTTGTCACATGAAGAAAATAAGCCAAAGATTAGATTAAGACTTCAGAGGAAAACACCCTGATACATGAAAGATAAGACCATGTAAAGTGTGCGCGTTATTTGTCCTTACTGGTGTGTCAGCAGACACATTTAGGTCAATACGTTGATCAGACAGCCGCTCCGCTAATAGCAAGAGATCCTCACCCTACACTGATGGGTATATCTTGTAACTGCTGTGATGGTCGCTGTCCTACCTTTTAGTCAGACTTCTACTAATGTTCTGTCTGCCTTGTTCCTAGAGCTAGCAAGCCAGATTCAGAGCACCTTGGCCTGTTGCTCTCAGGGCTTAAAAGCCCAACCCCGATGTGGCTCTGGCTCTGGCTCTGGCTCTCTCTCTCTCTCTCTCTCACTCCACATTGACTCGTCCCAACCATCTATCACACATTTCAGTCTTTTTTATATTTTGCTTCATCCCACACTTCATTATGTCACACATACACACTACTGACTTTACTGACAGACACACTCCATGTTTGCAGTTATCATATCGATTGTTTACTTTCATACCATAAAGGTTTTTATTTGCAGTTAACTCATGTCCTTCCCATATGTATCATGGCCTTTGAGCTAGATTATGACACTGCAGAAACCCGGAGGTAACATTTCTGTTTGTCTGTTGTGCCTGAGGCCTCTTTGTGTTCTTACCTGATCCTGGTCTCTAGCTAACTCTATTACATTTGTTCGTTTCATTAACTACAATCTAATTCTATAATAATGACAAATAATGACATTCAGAGATTAGCATCTTCAGGTAAAGATCATTTCTAGTATTATTTAACCTTGCCCCTATGTTGACTTGTTGTCGTGGTGACTGGCTCATAAGTTAAAAAAACATGGAATTGTTTCTGTGAATTGTCAGAAGCCCAGGCTTCGACACTGGTTGCACTGGCTGCCACGTAATCTTCAGGGGGAACTGCACTCAACAAAGTATGTCCACCCTAACTGCTTGTTTTAAGAAAACGAAAGCAAAAAAACAAAGCTCTGCTTTCTGTTCTTCAACAAATCAATCACATTTCCACTCCCACGTTCCTGCAACAATTTACTGTAAATCTCTGAAGAATCTGTAGTTAGGCTTCCTCTGAGCAGCACTTCCTTTTTGGTTATACTTTTCTTATTTTTCTTATACTGTTGTTAGTCGCTTAGAAAAACAAACGACTGAAGTAGACAATTAGGTTTGTTTAAATGCTCAGGTGATCTAAAACAAGGCCATACAACCCCCCCCCCCCCCCACCCCCCCTTTCAGTGTGCTGTATAGAATCCGCTTCCTGTGATACTTTAAGACGTAAGAAAACAAGTGGAAAGTCGATGAAGAAATCTTCATGTCACTTTTTTCATTCTGCCTGTATTTTACAATAGAAACAGTGCTTTTAAATTCCCTAGTTTTCATGTAATAACTCAATGTCTAACATGCAGAGTTTCCTGAAATTGTAAAAACAGCAGTGAGCTGATTGATAGTTAGTGAGCTGCTTACCCTAAAGCAGTCCTATATGAAATGACAGCTCTTTTTATCCACTGAAACTATGAGTTCCTGCTCTGTGCTCCAATTTGAATGAATTATGCAAGGACCTCTTAATCAGTGAGTAAGAAAAAACCCAGAAGACACAGATGTCAATGGTGGTGAATACTAATCACTAAATCACCAATAATGACCACTTTCAGCTGGATTAATGAGGACGTTTCTCAGAAAGTAGTTTGACAGAGGTCATGGATGGGATCATGTTTAGATCTTATGTGAACAGAGGTTATATAAGATGAAATATGTGAGCTGGTAATGGGCATGACACTCAACAGTTGCACTGTGGTTTAAAAAATAGACCATTTGGTGTTTGTACACAGTGATGACAGGTTCTGTGGGCGGAGCCCAACTGGAGGCAGACAGTAAGACAGAGGTGCTTTCCTGCGGTCAGAAAGTTATGGATCTGGACGCGTTCTCCAATTTTTTAATTGTTTGGCAGCAGAGGACAAGTTGTCTTACAGTGACCAGATAACCCTTAGATGGAGTCAGTAGCTCAAGGATCCAACTAAATGGTCCGAAGTCTTTGTATACCTTGTAGAGAAACCCATTGTCCATAATAAAGAAAAACTCAACACATTCAAATCTCTTGACGCATACTATTTTGCGCTCATGTCCAGGACATTGAATACCAGGATTAGTAGGTTTTTGTGTATTAAAGACTGACATACTGCCCAGTCAGACAGACAAACAACAAAATACCTGCGGCAAGCTGCACTTGTGTGACTTGGTTAGAATTAAGTCTTTTTTCAATTTTCGTCCAATGTATGTGAAAACAATGTAAGTCACTAAGTACTGCTTCTCCGTGTTCCTCTTCACTTGCCTCCGCTGTTTTTCTTCCACCACGGTGCGTGCGTAGCAGCTGTGAAGTAATTATGACATCATAGCTGGCACCTCGGTAGCTGAAAGGTGACAGTGTATGCCACCTAACAGCTGTGTTGTTGGTTTGATACCAGTCGGTCCCCCTCTCTCTCTTCTGTTGTGTAATCTGTCTGCCTCTTCACTTTCAGTGTATCCAACACCCCCCCCCATCCCCCTTCCAAAAATAGGGCTTCCAAGTGCAGAAAAGTCACAAAAGTTTACAGAAGACTTAAGTCCTGAACTGACAAGGTACTCAAAGCTCAAAGAGAAAGCTGGGATCCTGAGAAACACTGTTTGATGCTGGAGAGTTTCACTTTGTCTGTGATGGTTTACCTTCCTGCTGCATTTACAATACAAAGAGGAATCTTCTAGGGTTGCTGTTGGCTTGCTTTGCATCACAAAGTTGTTTTTGTGGATATGTGAGGAGATTTGAAATGATGCCAGGTGCATACTATGTTTACATTACTTGTCTATAATTTCAACTGCATGATGTCTTTTTGTTTAGTTGAACCTCTTCTGCTGTGTCCATGCTCTGTCCATGTTCAATCAAACCAAATACAATCGTAATAGGACTGAAAACACAATTTGCAGTTTCTCTGCCCTGCTGGGTTTCCTAATTGTCCATCTTTTCCTCGTTATTTGTTCACCAGAAGTCTCTTTATGTGTTTAGTGTGTAGAGCCAATCGAGTAAATAATTAACATGTGAAACGCATCATCTTGACTTCATCTTGTCCTTTTTCTTTTTATTAGCTTCAGATGCCACTGACTTTAAAGGTCTGTTTCATGTTTTGTTTGCTTTCAGAGCATGCAAAGCTGGTTGATGTTGGATTTCAAGCTTCAAACATTGTGCTTGACAGAGTGAGAGCACATGTAGCAGTCTAATCAAGTCATGCAGAAATGTAATTAGTCACTTTTACTTAGTCGACGACGTGTGGCATGCACTGCAAAATTATAAGTGGCCTTGAGGATCTGCAAAATAGGGAAAAAAACACAATAGAGATAACAGAAGAACTTAAAGTGCTTTCAATAATATTGGTCAACCTAATGTATTTAAAATCTATATCTGCAAACATTTTGGTTTATTCAGGACATGTTAACACATATTTGCATGACATGGTCTGTGTCAGAGTGCAATAGCTACTTTAAAAAACATCGTCCAGAAAAAAACAAACAGCTAAATGTCAATAAGATTCAGCCATATTTTTTTCCTTATGCCTGGAAGGTTTTTCTTTTTTTGTTGTGTTTGTTAGTTGGCAGGAAATCTCTAAAAAATATACAAACAGTTTTCAATCAAACTTGTCGGAGAGTTCATCCAAGGGCCAAAGAACAAGAGATGAGTTTATTGTTCACAACCAAAGGCAGGCACAGAGCCGGAAGATTTCTAACCTGACTACTTAACATTGCAAGAGCAAAAGAAAACAACTTTTTCATGAAGTAGTGTAGTTATTTAAATGTTGAAGAAAGTTTGGCAAGATTTTCTTTTATGTGAAGCATCTTTTCCTGAAACAAATACTGAACTTCTTTTCACATCACAGTCATAAACCCCAAACAAAGATTGCCACTTCATTTCGCAGTTCACCATTTTTGCGTCTTTCGGCTGTTTGTTTTGGTTTTACCGCTCACAAATAGAGCGTTTGTATATTCTGGTTGCAGCCGACAGTTTAAAAAAACAAACTGCGCTCTATCTACCAAGTGCAAAACAACAGGACAAAAAAAGTGTCAAGCGAGTGAACATGAGGCTAAAGTTCAAGCATTCAGCTATAATGATTCCAAAATAAAGCCGACGTTTCTACACATTTTAGGGATGTGTTCATTTTTAAATGTTGTCAGCACCTTGATCATAACACCTTGTTGTTGTATCTGTGTGTTATATATTTTGCCTAGATGACAACATAACACAAAATCTTTGTACAAATGCAATTCAACACATTTTCTGCCTGTAATATGACTTTTCAATTTCATAAACACTTTTCACAAATTCATCAACAGTTAGCTTCTGTTGATGTAATGTCTTTTTTATATTGTATTGCTGATTTTGATTTCTCTCCATTAAGAATTGAATTTGTTTATAAAATAAAATGGATTAAATGAAGCGAGGATGGCACAGATTGCAAGCATGAACTTTACCCAATGTTGTTGTTGTTTCTCTTTTGGTCTCCATCCTTCTCCTTCGTCCTGCGTCTCCCTCTCTCCCACTTTCCAACCCCAGCATAGTTTCAGCAGCCGGCTGTTCGTCATGAGTCTGGTTCTGCTCGAGGTTTCTGCCTCTTAAAGGATGTTTTTTATTTGCCACTGTGACTTTAATGTGAGACTGTAACAATGACCTTAATGTTGCTGAGTGCTCATGATGGATCCAGGTTGGGTCTTTGTAAACAATAATATATAATATAACAAAGAGTAAGGTCTTGATCTGCTCTTTTTGTTAAGTGTCACAAGATGACATTTGTTATGAACTGACGCTATACAAATAAAGATTGTTTGCTTGATTGATTGATGAAATGAACCCTATGTTTGCTTTTAACAGGCCTATGTCAGAATTCTTAGTTCTAGTAAATTGCATCTGTGGTAAACACGTCCTGGAATGATTAATTTTCTGAAGAACAAAGAAGGAAAGCCATCTGGCTGTGATCCTTTTGACATGTCACTGTGAAAACTGTTGAAGGCTAACAGCAACGTAGCTTCTTTTCATGTCGGTGTTTTGTCCTCCATTTAACGGCTTCTTGCAATTCTGCTTTTGTAAAAAATAAACACATGAATCAGTTCTTATGCAACAGCATTCACAGAGGTTCGGAAAATAATTCACGTCAGTGCAACTCAAGTTATGTAAGCAGGAATAAAAAGTCCCTGAAAAATTTATCAGAGGGGGTTAGGTTTTTATGTTGACGACCCTGAACAAGATTTAAATACACATATGAGGCTATATGGACTTGGATTGGGAACTGGAGGGTCACCAGTTCAAGTCACAGACCAAAGTATGGAATAATCGAGACTAGTTGAAGAGGGGCCAGTTCACTTCCTGGGCACAATGTTTTTAGTGTATTTTGTATTGAAGTCTGAAGTCCACATTGAAATGTCAAAAAAGAAGGAAAAAAAACCAGTTAAATCTCATCTTTTCTGTCTCTCTGTCCAATAGTACTTTAGCAGACAACAAAATGGAGCACTGCCGCCACTGATGGTATTTGGATGAAAAGGACATTTTGACAACTATGGCCAGTTACATCCCTTTTTGATTAAAACTTCCTCCTGTCATCTCTGCCTTTCAAACATACACTTTAAAAAATAACATTTCTATTGTGCTG
Organism: Tautogolabrus adspersus; assembly: GCA_020745685.1. NCBI lineage: Eukaryota > Metazoa > Chordata > Actinopteri > Labriformes > Labridae > Tautogolabrus > Tautogolabrus adspersus. Next base: position 28,321,906 of record CM036538.1, read on the forward strand.
TCAGCTGAATTACAAAAGAAAATAGGCCATCACAGAAATGTCTTCCCAGCATTTCTGTGCACCAAAAATGACCTGATTTCGTTCATTCTCTGGAGGAGTCAAAACCTGTCAGCATTTAAAATGTGACCTCACGTTTTTTTTATCTCCTCCCTCAAGCTAATCACTGTTATGTTGCTGTTTTGAAACACCAGAACACAGTGCCTGAATGAATCATCCCTCAAAGTCAGAGCAATGTTGAATGAAGGGTGTGTCTGCCATGTCATATTTGAGCCCTTCCTCCCGACCGTTCAGTGTGCTCTCCTGAGATATCACAAAAGATATCCCATTAACAGATGGATCGACACAAGCCTTTCAAAGCTATCCCTCTTCAAAGTGCAAGACGAATAAAACACATGGCTGCATAATGTTCCATTTTACTTTTCACCTCTCCTCTAAGGCAAGGGCAGTAGTTTCAATCAAACCAATTGACTTCTGACTGACCTCTTTCCTATGACTACAGTCTAGAGACGCCTCAGGCAGAGCTGACTCCACACACTAAACCCTAAGAACAGGAGTGCTTTAGACTGGAGCCTACCTAATTGACTCTGTAATAGTGTCATAGTTCAGTGCCACCAAATTGACTGAATTCTCAAGCATGCTTTGGCAACAGTGATACCCTGAAAAATGACAAAAAGGCCCCGCGGTGCAACACCAAGTTTATTAAGATTTGTATCAAGGAGCAACAAAACAGTGCTGATATCAACTTCAATAAGACCTCCTTTGCATTCAGAATTACTCACTCCTTTCCCCACCAACATGTTGATATGCTCTACACCTGTCCATTAGGCCACAAGCTTAAAGCTGCAGGTAAAAATAATTGTAGAATTGACAGATAAATTGTAGACATATCTATAAATGGGTTGCTTGTAATAACATAAAATGCCTACTCTGTAGTTTGAAAGTGGAAACTTGTATAGAAAAAAAAAATGGCCTCCACCATTTTGCCTGTTTCACGACTAGCCAAAAGTTAGTTGGAGTCAGCATGCACCGTGCAGCAGTCACAGTATATAAACGTCTCTCCCCCCTCCCATTGGCTGGAGGTGAATTCTCCGGAGAATGTCCTGCGGCGTTCTCACATCAGCTCACTTGGACTTGCTGCGGAAAAAATACTAGGGGTCTGGTAGGAGAAACTCCGGGTGACGTCTGAGCGAAATATCTGATGTTCCTAGGAGATTTCTGCAATTGTGAAAGCCATAAATGGGTGTCACAACTCCTTATTAGAAACTAATAGATGATGTCACTGAGACTACGTCCATATTTGATACAGTCTGTGCTAGTTCCCCAGAGCTGTCCAGAGCATTTTAGCATCTTTAAACTTATTGTTCAGGTTTTCTAGCCCCATTACATTACATTTTTAATTTGTTTTCAAGGCATAAAGGTGATTAAAGGCATTAAGAAAATTGTAAACAAAATGTATCGTACAGTGATTGGTGGATTATTAAGCAGCTAAACAACTTTATATCCTCAGAAGACTGCTGAGAGGTTAATGGAGCTAAGAGGGTGAATGTTGAACTTTAATACACCAGGTGACTTTAAACAACTGGTAGTATAAGCTAGGAACTGTAAGCTAACATGCTAGATCAGTTTGTAAGACCATACTTCAGTATATAAAACTGCAATTGTTACAGTTGTCAGTGTTGCTTTAGTGGTCATTATATGTATGAGTGAGTTATTATTAAATGTTTAGCCTTTAAAGTGAGAGCTTCATTAACTTCAGACGACTGGGATATTTCTTTTAAAACAGTCTAGCCAGGCTGGGCCTTTTCCAGCGAGTGTTTTTCACACCTCTGACCTGTTCTGTGTGAAAAGGGACTGCTGCTTACGTTCAAAAGCTGTTAATTAAAAAGAGGAAAAAGTCCAGGCGCCATATGGAGGACACTACCCAACAGCAGACGCATGCTGTTTTGGAATTTCACTTTGCTGCTCATCTCTGTGTTTCTGTGGAGATGAGGTCATCTGGAGTGACAGGCTGACAATGATTAGGCCTTCACCGGCCGCCAGTGCTTTTTAAATCTGCTCTGTTCGCTCTCACATGGCTCAGTCAAAGAAATCTGGCTTCAGTGGTTTGATTTATTTATTGAGAAGTATTTTTTTTTCTAGAAAATGCATTAAACTATTTGTTGGTGTTTATCGTTTGCCTAATGTTTAATTGTTGCTATTGTGACAGATATTCTGAGTGGGAGGAAAGAAACCTGCAAAAGCACAGAAAATGTCTTATGAGAGAAAGCTAAGCCTCCAGAATGATACACAGCTGCTCTTGAGTATTTTTGCACCATAATTGACGTGCCACAAGCATAATTTCCCATCATTAGAGGGACCTGTTGCCTGGGAGCACGGGAGCTTCCAAGGAGGAAAATCTAAGCCCTTAAGCTGCCAGGCCTGAGAGATAACAGAGCTGCAGAGATATGGGCAGAATATGCGGACAACAAACAAGCCCATTTTGCCCATTCATTATGGTGGGTTGTAGAAATCGTAATAAGCATTCTGTCGGACTGAATGGATGCAGACACGGAAAACATTTTCATATAGCCTCTGCACAGCATTGTAAAACAAGTGACACCTCAAAATGTCAAAAAACTGAATAAAGCTCCCTGTCCCTTCCTTTTCAAAATCTCTTCCATCCCTGCATCCCTTCACCTTCCTGCCCACGAGAGCAACTCTGCACCACCCTGAAGAAAACCTCGGCTGCAGGAGATAAACGACCCCTGTCCATTCGTCATCATCACCTCCTCACCAATTAAACGCCGACAGAAGCCTGCAGAGGAAGCAGCTGCTTTCATCTTCTAATTGACTGATTGATTCGCCTGTTTTCTTATCACCCTATAAGATGTTTTTATGAAGCCACGCGACAGTGTTTGGTTTGATTTATAGAACGCAGCTCTGGCGGGTGCACTGATGTGGGAAGCAGATATAAACACCATTTGTGAATTCATATGGTACAAAAACCCTCTGCCGAGAAAACAAAGGATAAAAAAAAAAACGTTGAGTGTTTTGTTTTGCTAATTTGTTCTGGCTGTGGACTCCCTGTAGAAAAGACTGAAATATGGACAGAAAAATGCACATTTGCACATTTTCATTTTGTTCATAAATATCCAAAATCTGACACAGAAAAAAGACTGACTTCACAGTGTGGTGTCTAAAAGATGTTGTGGCTGTTATGTTGTCTAGTTGCATGTATTGAGAGTTTCGTGAAGCCCTGAGGATGTTTACCTTTTGTTTCTATTCCTCTGGGGTCTATCTCCAACCTACCCTTCAGGATATTACCGTAAACATATTAAGAATAATTTTTCATTAGAGAGCGGTTTGTCAGCCTTGGATTTAGTTGAAGACACTTCTCAAATCTGACATCAGTTTTATATCCTGTGAGGCTTAAAACAGCTTTATTTCCCCTTTGAGGGAATTAGGAATAATGCAAGCTCTCTTAACAACAATTTACTTCAGTGTTTGACTGTTTTCTAGGACTGTACAGACTGAAACTGTTATTTTAAGATATGAGGAGCCTGTATATGTTGCACTAATGTACATCTATATATTTGATCCGTTTTGCTGAGATGAATGTCTCCCCTAACACTTTTACATGAAGATTGAGGGTTGGATTTATTCATCCATAAAATCATGGACATTATAGTGTTCCCATCTCATTAACCAACACTGATTACAGAACATAGGAAATAAATATCTATTAAAGAGATGAATAAATAAAAGATTTTAAAAGGCGGGTTCACCAGCCACAACTTCCAATCTGCCTTATTTTATTACAAACACAAAGAGATAGCACTAACACCTCATAAATCAATACAACCTTTTATCTCAGCTTTACATTTATTGAGAATGCGTGAAGTTAAATGGTAAATGGACTTGAGCTTGTATAGAGCTTTTCTAGTCTTCTGCATACTCAAAGCACCCATTCACACCCATTCACACACTGATGGCAGAGGCTGCTAAAGAGACCATCAGAAGTAACTAATCCCATTCATACACATGCAAACACCGCCGATAAAGCAGCAGGAGCAACTTTGGGTTAAATGTCTTGCCCACACATCGGACATGTTGCTGCAGGAGCTGGGGATCAAACGCCCGACCATCCGGCGACCGACTCTACAAACTCAGCCACAGCCGCCCAAGATATCAAGATTATTTGGGGAGACGTTCTGCAAATTTTAAATTAAACTTTTTAAATTTTAGTTTTTTGATGCTTCTTATATATTTGTATTTGTTTGCAATCTTCAAAATCCCTGCAGACTAACAGAAACAACACACTTTGTAAGACTCCGTCTAATTAACTCCTAACTAGCAGCTTTCCAGGACTTGCTGTGAAAACTTGATCCACCTTTCACCTTGTCTGCTCGGTCTGTGTGGATTCGAGCACTCACAATACACGCAGACTGGGAGAATCTGTTAAACATGCCAGCAGGAAAACCAGCAGGACAGAGAGTGGCCGCCAATTTTCATACAGAAAACCCACAAAGCATTTTGGCAGCTCGCTCACTGCAGCATCAACAGAGCTTTACAGTCATAATGCCATCAACAGACTGGGGACTGACGACATAAAAGCCAGTCCAGTGTACAGTACTCAGGCTTTATTTTAATTTGTTGGCTGTTAACCAGCTCTGTGAGACACATTTAGGTTGATGTCATGCAAGCAGAACAGTCCAAGGATGGGAATGTAAAACTTTATCCATCACTTTGGTGATTCACAAGAGTGAACTAGATGGTATGACATTTGGCAAGACAGCAGAGAATAAATCATGTTGACTTTAGGGATCCCCTGAATTATAATAGTGTCACTAGCAGGTCAAAATGTTCACTTATCACCACTTCTTTTTGATACGCCTCTGTAGTCCTGAAATGTTGATTTTTTTTTTAGGGGAGTGAAGAGAATGCACCGATTCACTTCTCCATAACACACTGGTTATTCAACTTTTACTGTCGTGCCCCCAGTACAAAATAGTGAACAAAGGGGCTAAGTTTGCCTGGTCATCTTGGTTAATGCCATTAAAAAGTAATTTATTTGCTGTTTAACAGTTAGCTAAACCTGTCCTACTGCCTATGTCTCTCTGCTGTTCTCAAGTTTTACACAACACCTGTGTTTCCAACATGTCCCTCCTGAATCCAAAATAAATCCAAACTGGGTTTTTTAACCACTAAATTAGCATCAATTATTCTGCATGTAGCTGGTAGCTAGCTTGAGCTTCTGACGGCATCAAAATATGACCGCGTTGTGACCTGGCTTTCATCAACAAGGTTCACTTAAAGATAAACTCCTGCACACTGTCTAACAAACATTTATTGGCATTGTTTTGGTACTAGACCTTCATCGAGCAAAGCTGATGCCTGATGAAGGTGTTGTACTGAAGCGTTGCCTATAAATGTTTGTTTGCAAGTTAGACAGTGTGCAGGAGTTTACCTTTACGTCTTTGCTCTCCTACACACCTGTCTTATGAAATGGATGTGCAAAAAGGTTAAATATATTTATGCATTGGAAGCATTGTTTTTGACTGTGATTAATTCACATTTTGAAATGTACTTATTGTGAAAGCTAACATCACAGACAGTGAATATGTCATTTACTCTGCAGTCCTACAGCAAACACTGAACTAAAGTAAGTTATTGTGGGTAACATGGCTCACTGACCTGGAAGAAGCATACCAAACCTAAAAGGGGCTCTACAGATATGGATTGATTAATTACTTATCCTCTGCCCCGTCCGTTATTTTGCCTTATCATTAAAGATGTGTCACAATTAGGGGTGGAAATCACCAGAGAAGCCCACAATACGATATCATCATGATACTTTAGTCATGATACGATGTTATTGCGATTTTGAACTTTTTGCGATATGCTGGGAATTGTGATGCAATATATTGCGATTTAACTTTTTTAACTGCATATTATGTCCACACAATCAAACTAAATCAAGAACTGTTTTGTCAAATAAGAAAACAAATCTCAGTCTATTCAGTCTTTATATTTCTACACAACGGGAGTCAAGCCCCCAGACTGACCAACACTGTGATCAAAGTAAAACCCTGTAAAGGCTGCATGCAGCTCATATTCTGAACTGTTAGTATTTCAGTCTAATCGAACTGAACTGAACACAAACATGTACGCACGACTGAACAATTGTTGTAATTTTAAGCAATGCAGCGTGTTCAAATAGTGTGCAACCCCTTCAGCAATTACAATTTTAAAAAGAATATCTGCTTTTAATATAAAAAAGATATCGATACTTGGCAGACATGAATCGATATAATATCGCCACGCAAAATATCCGGATACTATGCTGTATCGATTTCCCCCGTCCTCATAATACTTACTCCAACCAATGATGCCAGATTTTGACATTTACTGACCGTAAAGATGGAGCTGATTGGTTTAAATCCCCTAAGTGTCTTCAGAAAATGACACTTTGCTCTCTCTGAACATTTTCTTTCTTTTAAACAAGATTTCTAACTTGTGGGTAGTCTAAGAAAACTCTCTAATAAAACATCCTCTTCATGTTAAATTGTCGATTTTGCACAGTGTTCTTAATGCAGCACTTAAGAGATAACATTAAACAAAGAAGTGTTTTTTTTCTTCGTCGCTCCAGAAAACAATCCACAAAACAGGATTGTGTGCTGAAAGGGAAAAATTTCACCCCCTGATGTTGTTAAGTGCGCGGCTGCAACAAACCAATTTTGCATCAAAGAAGCGAGATGAAAAGAATTCAAAGCGACAGTGATATCATTTCCCCGAGATCTCATGCAGCAACATTTTCACTGCATTGTGGCAAAGCTAGAGCTGCATCTTCAACTTCAACATGTTAGTGTGCTCACAAAATATCAATAAACATACCAGAAGAATACACAAACAAGCTGTTTATATACGGATTCTTCACCACTTTCCAAGCCTGACCTTTGCTTCATAAATGATTAAATAACATCTTAATATGTTTGTACGAGTCAAGTGATGATTGTTTATTTTAATTACTGGTGGGACCTTTTCTCCTTCTTGTGTGCTGTAGAACGCAACACGTTGCAGCGTGTGTGCAAACACGACCTCTCAATGTTAAACAACAGCGAGCAGATGGCTCAGATACTGTTTGTCTCTCTGTGTACTGTCTGTGTCTCCTCTTCCGGCTTTGATTGTGAAGGTATTTTTGTATCGTGAAGATGAAGACTGCCATGATGAAAGCTGGTTTAAAATTGCTTCTATCATTTACCTCCTGTTTGCTTCTTCGTGTAAGAGAAATATGTTTATGAAAGACGGAGTAACACACCTTGGAGCGATCAGGTGACAGTGTTTCTGCACTTTTTCCATTTTTTTAGTTCCATAATGTTTCCAGACTTCAGGGTAGAATTTTTGATACCATATGTTTTTAAATGATACAAACTTTTTTTTAATTTTAGATTTATTTTTGGGCTTTTTGTGCCTGTATTGGAGAGACAGGACAGTAGAGTCGGAAATTACAGTCAGAGAGAGGTCGGATTTGAACCTGGGCCGCCCGCTTCGAGGACTACACATTTGCTTATTGTATCTTCTATCCAAAATACTAAATAATCATGTGAAATTAAGAGTCTGCTAGTCTTTCTGTTTAGAAAGAATGAGCCATATCAGAGCCCTTGGGCTGGTCTGAGTAATGACTTACTAATTGATTTTCTGCACGTGTACTGTACATAGATTTATTTCAGATTGAGATGAATGATTCTTGTGCTTGGTATAGTCATGGTTCAGGGCTTGACGGCATCAGCCGGCAGGTTGTTGTTGCCAGCTACAGAAGTTGGCAACCGATTTTTTATCCCATGGGACTCTGAAACATGTAGAGGACAGAAAACGTGCATCCCAAAAATATATATTAATTATGGTGAATATGTGAATAATGTTGCATTTGTGGTTAGATTATAAATGCTAGTATGGATGGAGATGCAGTCACTCACTTACAGGATTCATTGCTGAGGTATCTGTGAAGAATATGACAACAGCTTGTGTTCTTGGTATTTTGTTTATCAGGAGGACAAACGTGTAAATTGGTAACTCTCAATTTTAGTATTGAATAAAAACAACTACAAGTAATTATGTAAGGCAAATGTAGAAAGCTTTCAACATGTTTTTATGTATTGTTTTCATTTCTTTGGTTCTGATTTTGGCATTGTGTGAAAATACAAGCTGAGTACAAATGGTAACTATATTTCATTTTCATCATGAAAGATGTGTTCTGGTTGCTCCTAAAAAAACCTGAATATTGAGCCCTTTGTCTCAGTTTCTAACATCATTAATGCACTAAATCTAAAAACAACATTAAAATGTTTTACTGCTTCATCTTCCCTCACTGCCACAGCTTTCATTAATGTGGAAATCTAACCTTTCCAACAGCAGATCATCTGTAAAGAAGGGCGTAGAGTTCACTTCTGTCAGCGCACAGGAACTGTTCACACCAAATCATAGTGTATCAATACTTTATTTTTTATCGTATCAGAGCCCCCCTTACGTGGACCTTTGGGCCGCTGGACGCTTAGAGCACCCTGTTTGAAGAGTTTTTAGAGAGTACATCGCACTAAAAGTGTCGAAATGATGTGAGGAGAACATACTCTTCCTGTCCCCCGTGGAAATTATACTTCTCAAAATTCTAGTTTAAATTCTGATCTGCAAGTTCTCTGGTGTTTTGTTATGAGAAAATACATTCAAATTCTGTTCATCCCACTCCACTATGAATTCTTGGCTATCAACAGAAATGGCTGCTGGTATAAAATGCAGGGTAGGAGCCAGGTGTACAACCATTCACTCATTGGAACATGGCAGTTTTCCAACACTGCTACAGAGCGTCTCCGCTGGGTCATCCTTAGAAGCCCTGAAATAGCTTGCAGTGCCGCAGGAGCGTACATTTTTATACATGCATATATTTCCACTGTTATAGTGTCACTTGGCCAGCCTGCAGGGCTGAAGAATTTGGCTTCAGCGCCTTGCTCAGCCACATGCTGACAGCAGTTACAGAGTCAATGCAGCCCCCCCACAGCCGGCCTCTCCCAGCTCAAGTGAGTCTTAAAACTGGCAAACTTTATGTTACAAGCTGGATTCTTTATCCTCCAGGCTACCGCAGTACCCCGGTTAATTTATTTATTTATTTTCTGAAGCATGCTGGCACATTAACGACTGCCCTCAGCTAGAAACGTCTCAGCCGTTCCTTACAGACACGAATCCACTCATTTCAAATGTTATAAACAATATGAGTAAAGTCAGATAATGATGAGGCTCTAATTTGCTTGTGGCCTCGGGCCGCGCTGCTGGAAGATTTGCATGTTCTCCTAAAGACATGGCATATCAACGACTCAGCCAGACCAGTTTATTTTCTAAACTAATTTGTTGTTTAGCATGCATAATGTATTAAATATCCCAATATTATGACTGAAAGCAAACTGTGGCGGAGCATTTTGTTATATAAAATTACATATACTAGATAATTAGCTGGATTAGCTAATGTGCAAAACAAATTGGCTGCAGCTTTGTTTAAAATGCAGAAATTAAAATGTGTAATGTTCACTTAAATCTTTCTTCCTTATGAAGCCAGCATTACGGGCTGGACATAATACAGATGTTACTGCAATATGCCACACTTCCAAAATCATTTAATGCTTTAGTTCCACTCAAAGAAATCTCTGCTGTCATTATTTTCCAAACTGGTTTGTGTGATTTCTGTAGAGGTAGATTCATGGGCATAACTTCAACTCAACAATAAGGGACAAACATCGGGGGGGAGGGGGGGGGGGGGGGGGGGCGTCTTCATTTGCATTCACAGACAGAAATGCTACTTCCACAATCAAACACGTAGACATCTGACTATTCGATGCCTGCTTTATCTTTCGAGCCTTGTCAAGAATTCTTTGGAGAATTCACGGCAGAGTGCACACATTGTTCATTTCCCAGCTCTGCAATAAAAGGAACTCTTGATGGAGGAATACATGCCAAACATAAAACGCATAACCGATGACTCCATGGCATTTTTGTCCTATGGCAAATTAGTTTAAAGAGATGAGGTTCTAACGCTGTGAGCAACGCATGACACGTCATGTTTTCTGTTGTTTTTAATTAGCGTTGCCATCTTCTATGATTTCTCAAATGAGCATAGTAACAGTTTTACTACAGCTACCCCCACACAGAATGCAGACAAAGGAATACAACTTTAAATATTTCAGTTTGCTCAACAGAGTCCTTCATCACGCTGCTGCTGCAGGTAGAGCAGATTTACTCGAGACTGAGACAAGATGATGCAAATTTACTTCAACCCTGTGCTGCAGCATACAAAAGATAGTGTTAGAAGAGACAAGAGGATCACTCCCCTGATCTTTGCAGGGCCATTCATGTCAGAGCTCTGGCCCTAAATATGGTAATCCTGGATGTGGTACCCTGGCCTGAGGAGCAGACTTTGTCAAGCAGGACTACAATTTCAAGTCTGTGGGTCAGCTAACAGGCAGCGCTGTTAAAAGTGGGCTAATCCCATGGACATGCTAGTGTAGTCTGAGGCCAGCACGGCAGTCTGAAGAGACTGAAGAGCAGAGAACCGTGCAGAAGAAGAAGCAGGATGAGCCTGCACAGCCAGGATAATTCATCAGTTTACAGCTCATGAGAAGTGATAATCCTTCAATCATTCTGTTGTTTGGAAATTCCTACAATGTTTGGTTCAAGGTTTTTGCTTGATAGCTTATGGATCGATTTACACTCAGTAGGAGCATTTTTTAATCATATCTCTTCTCTTATATTATTAATCATAAATCCTCTATAGTATTTCTGCGAGCTCTGAAAAAGCAGACCTTTATGTCTTTTCTCCTCCATCTATCACATGGAGTTGAACAGTTTTATTTCACAGCAGGAAAAAGGGATGTGTTCATTTGATTTACACTGCTGGGATATTTGACTGAACAGAACCCTCTATTCTTCAAAAGAATAGATGCCACGTCGTGTGGAAACAATCGAACCACCGTTAAAAGCAGTGTATCTTTTTCCTCCGTCTTCTGATGTGGTGGATGACATGTTGTATTCTTTAAGTAGTGTACACTAAGATATTTTCCACAAGAAAAAGGCCGCCCCTGTTGGTCAAAGCGTTTGATGCCTTATGGCTGTATCCTGTGTGACTGATGCTGCTGTCAGTCAAGAACAGGTGGATATACCTTTTACATTTCATGAAAACGCCTGAGCCAGGAAGAGAATGAAAAGAAGTGATTTAAACTGAGCCTGGCACAGTCACTTCTGCTAGCCTTTAGACTCTGACCCGTGCTGAATCATTTGTATATCTTGGCAGCCCGCACCACATAATTGATACCATTCATTACATGATTGAGTTGGGTGTTTTCGTGAGGTGAGTGGAACCAGCCAGACCATCGCTGAAAGCAACTTACGCTGAGATGATTGATAGGAGGCGAGCTGCATAAACGCCGGAGTGTTGGTTCTCTAAATGCAAGTGAGTGTTACTCTCATCGGCGGCTGGAGGCGAAGCCATTAATAAACCTTGCAAATGATGATAGCTGTTGTATTGATTCCAGTCTGCACCCTTTATTCCACCGGTCCCTCTCACTCCAACCCTTTGCCTCAGTAAACACAGGCATCGAAACTGTTGACCCGGGCTGTCTCTGCCATTGATCACATCCTTCATGTTTGGACAACACATTGTCTTTGTTGGTGTGGTGGCTTAATCCATTCAGAGCTGGCTGATGGTAAGAGATGGATCAATACAAGGGGGAACAATGGAAGTACAAGATTAAAAATTATAGATTGATTTCTGAAAAATGTGGCACCCTGCCACATTTGTCCCACCCTGCTATTTTCAAACTGATTTATTTATTTGATTGATTGTTTGATAGGGACCGAACATGTAAACAAAGATCAGTGTAAAAACAACTAGAGCTGCACCAATCGGCCGGCGGGTGATCAGGAATGGAAGATTTGTTGTCCTGTTCGTCCGTGGTCGGTGTCAAATATATCTGATTCTGTCCATATTTACCAAACAAGCTGCTAGTTTCATGCAATGCAGACAATGACCCAGACACTAACATGCCAGTCATATACACACACACACAAGATAATGTGCTGGCAGCGTGGACGTGCATGGTGCAAAGTGTGTGTAGAACACTGGAGTGGAATTCAATAAATAGACGTGAGAGAGGTGTATTTAACCGATGTCTTAAACCAGAGACGACAGGCGAAAACTACACTAGGAAACCTTTTTAAGTGTTAATCATCATAAAAATAAACCCACAACTGCTGTCAAAACTAACATCAAGTGTGCTCTTTGTCTTTTTAGATGTTTGTAAAAGGGTCATGTTGTCTAGACTGCTGCATTCATCAGTAAATGACGTTAGGTGTTAGGCAGATCTGTAGCACCTGTTTTCTTTTAGGTAAAATAAAATCTTTTTGATGTAAGTGATATGCTGCAGTGTGTGTTGCTATTAATGTTAAATGTTCCAGAAGTCATATCCAGTAGCCTGTTTTAGTAAGAATGAGAAATGATCCAGTAACCGGGTTTGTAAACAGTTAATCAACAGTCAATGTTTTATGATTAAGTTTCCATTTAAGCTACATTACTAAACGTTTTTGTTTTGTTTTTGCTGTCAGTTATACTGTATGTCTCTAAAGATTGAATATCGGAATCGGAAGGTCTGACCTTGAAAAAATCAAAAAAATCGGAATCAGCCAAAGACATTGCAAACGATGAGTCTCTTAAAAAAATAGAATGTTAACATACAGGAGTCACCAACGGCACGACAACAAGCTTACATCTATAGTAAGCTGTAGATGCGTAATAATCATCGAAGTAAATATTAATGGACAAAGCCTGAGTGACGTCAGCCATCTGTTATAGCAGACGTTTCCGGAGGCTCATCGGCAGCAGCCGCCATGCTGGAAATCCTGTATCAGCCTAACTTTCAGTCAACCTAACGACAGGCTGAGAGCTGGAGCTGAGGCGGGTTTTAAGCCTCCTGACAAACTGCTTCATCACGCCCGCATGTCAATCAAGTCAGCTACGCGCCTAACTATAGAAAACGTGTGGTTCATAAAATCAAAACGGAGCCGTTTAAAAAAAATTACCCCCGTAGAGTGTGTTCCAGTGAGGACGATAACTAATCAGACCTATTTCGTTTTTTTGTACCAGGCTGTGAACATGTTTATTTAAGCTGTATAAACGGCTTTTTTGGCTGTGGTGTGTGACTTCTGGGTTTCCTGGAGCCAGCCTCAAGGGGACACTCAAGGAACTGCAGGATTTTGCACTTCTGGCTTAATTTTTCAACACCCGAGGTTGCTGTTGGTAGTAATCTTACATGCATCTATAGTCCCTGCATGTAACATTACTAGAATCATTAGTAGAGCAACCATACAGTTAAAAATATTCGATACAAAAGTAGGAAAACCTAAATGCATCATACAGCATTTTGAGTTAACAGTGATCACTGTTCTGGTTTACTTAAGCCAGCCATTGTTTGACCTGAATACAGTAAAAGAACAGGAACAATATGTTTTGTTTCAGACTAAATCCTGCAGGGAAATGGAGCGCTGTGCATCGTGATCACAGCAGAGTGCATGGTTGTCTTCTTACATAAACAGTGAAGAATGAACAGCCTTATTGTAATCATGTCTTCATCACTCTGACAAAAGAACAAATGAGTAATGAATTTCCAGAGTTCCAGCAGCTCGCTCACTTCTGGCTGATCAAACAACCGTTTCTCTACATTCTGCAAACATTTCCCTTTTTCCAGCCATCAAATCGGATCCGGCTTTGCTTCACCCACAAGCCTCTCCCTCCCTCTCTCCCTCTCTCTGTTTCAACTAACTGTTAAGCGCCTTGTCATTTGTAATGGAAATGACATGCCCTAAGTCAAACTGACATTATGTCAAAATATCATCCTGTGATTCCTGCAAGGCTGTATCATTCCTGCTCGATTCCTCATTCAAAATCAAATTAGAAACGCTCTCACAGAGGCCCCGTAACCTCAAAAAGACTCCAGTGTAATGTCTGCAATAACATTTGAAATCCTGAGTGCCAATGTCTTTCACTCACGTTTCACTGAGAAAGCTGCAAACTGTCATACCTCTTAGTGAGTTTGAAATCTGTCAGAGAAAATAGGAAGGATTATGTTAAACTTTTAAAGGCAACAAAACAAATGAAAGGCTGTTTGTTTGTTTCCCCTTCACTGAAAATGGCTGTGTAGTATACTGGAACAAAGAAAGAGTTTTATGACACTGCCTCAGCCTCCTACTGTTTGTCTTTGAGATGGATGGGCAGTGTCACACTTTTATGAAGCCGTGAAATGTCTTTTTTAAATCTAGGTTACTTAGGGTCTTCCGAGTGAATGAGAAATAAAATAAGAGAAGCCTAAGGGAAACTATTAAATGTGTCTGAGGGCCCAGTTGGTCAAAATGCAAAACCGCACAGACTTGGTTTTAAAAAACACATTAATCAGCATATTATGCCTCGTAAATCCCAGTGGTGTGCGCTTATCCTCAAAGAACCGAATGCTTTGAGGAAAAAATCCCTTCCCACAATACATTAATGCAAAGCAGAACATTTCTTTTCTGCAGCTGTCGTTAGAAAAAGCTAATGCTTATGGACAGGAATAACTATAACTCCTCAGACATCAGCTCTAATCAATACTGGGTGTTAAGCCTAGCCTCGACATTTTCCTGATTTCATCAGGACTAATGGGACAATTGGAATCCTATTTGTGTCTCACTGTGCAGCCTATTACCATATGGAAATCCTGTTGAAAATACAGCATCACCGTTATATTTTTCAGCTAAATCAAATTCTGTTTCCACCATCAAGGTTATTTCTGCATACTGTGTAGGGAGATTGCTTGTCCCTGATAGTCAGTGGTTGGTTCATGGCCATGTTTTCCCCTCACATAAGGCACTAAAGCCCTTCTTCATCCCCCCCTTATGACAGAGATCCCCTTTCGCTAACACAACGGTGCCTTTCCAATCACTTCTAAATTGACCCTTCAAGGTCCTTTTGCAGGAGTTAAATTGCATTTATCCCCCATTAGAGGAAGCAGAAGGTTTTTTTAGAAATTGTTGTGACAGTGGGGAGTACCACTGAGTAATGAAATTATTCCAGAAACAAGACAAAAGCTTTGTTTCAGCGTTACAAGAGAACAAGGACTCATTTCAGGGTCTCTTAGCAGATGTGTGAATAACCTGCTTGTCTTCAAACTTTAAATATGAATACACGGGCAGATTATTCATACTTGAATAGTGAATCACTAAGGTATTGAGTTCTGCTTCTTTTGAATCTTACAGTATAAAATCTTGTATTAGCATTTCTAAAGGTATTTGTTAAATATCCATGCAGAGGTCATTCGTGTAGATTACTTGTGGAAATCATTGATCTCGGTTAGGTTTCAAATAATGTCTGACTGCTTCTAATGAATAAATCTGCTCCCACTATTCTGTGGTAAAGGTGTGTAGAATCAATGGAATTGAGTGGTGACCTTACTGTAAACGTACTATATGTAGAATTGTATTAACATGTTTACACTAAAATGTCTTAATTAAATAACAACTTAATTAAAAATAAATATTTTTTGTTGTGTACTTACAGTACTTCAAATATTTGCAAAAGTGATCAAATCCAGAGAAATACTTGTCGTGGCAGCTGCCATTACAGACAATACATGTTTATTGTTGCTATGGAAACACCAGATGTTACGTTAAATAAGGAAGCATGAACTGCATGCTGTAGGCTGCCGTACTGTCGCTCTAAATGCTGCTGTGATAAAAACGTCATGTAAATTATATTTGGAGACATCGTCAGAAAACATGTTCTCTTCCTCAGGTTTGTTTCGCCCATTCCTCTTCACTACGGTGAACACGGTATTTGTTTTTATCGAGAGGTGGAGGAGGGGGTAGCAGAGAGAATCACTCCCATTAAAACCCTTCCACCCTCGACATCATCTTTTGTTAATGTTTTGATTGAGAGCCCCCTGGTGGCAGAATTGACATACTGTGCGTTTAAGTCACTATCTTGTTTGGTAAATGTACTTCATATAACAGAGATAGATCGAGATGGAAAGGTTCACACATGTAGGTCATCTGGTTTACTTTGAATGTGTGTACTCGAAACACTTCTTATGTTCAGAAATGCTGTTTGCACTTTATCTCAGATATCAAGCACTTCCATTAGACAATGTAGCAAGCGTATCCGTTAGCAAGAGAGCAAGACCCCAAGCCAAAAAGATGCAAGGATTGAATCATGAAAAAGGGCTAGCCGAATTACCAAATTGTTACTTGCAAGTAAGCTCCTTGGTTGCTTGCAAGTAACATTCATTTTATTTGTAGGTAATCTCTCGATTTAGTTCACTTGTCAGTCTGCTCATTCTCTAAAATTTGCTAGCTCCTCAATTCCAAACATGAGATGTGCCTTGTCTGTTGTGTTAGCCTTCCTCTTTTAGAAAGTTGGGTTGTATCAATGTTACAAAGTCTGGCTTACATTTATTATTTAAGAAAGTGAGTCTGTCTTGTGTGAGAAACATAAAAAGAATGTAAATGTGTTGTGGAAAGAGTGAAACATGTTTTCCATGGGTTGTAAAGTTGTAGTAGGAGCGAGGACGTGTCCAGAGTAGCTCAGACAAGTTGTCAAAGTGCTGTTTTTATTTGTTAAATACAACAAGATAAAAACTTCCCTTCTTCATTTCTGAGTTTGTTAGCTACTTATCAGTTAAAAGCCAAGCTAAAGCCAATTGATACCCCCAAGAATCATGTTTTTTACAGTCTAGAGGACAGGAACCATACCCTGGGACATCACTAGGGACACTAAACTGGGTTCTATTTGTACCAGCGGCTGCCGTAGTTAGCTTCTCTAATTCTTAAAAAATACAGGAATTAAGAAAATCATGAAAACAATTGTTGCTCTTACTTGAGTCATTTTCAGATTCATAAAAAACATTCTGAATGGTTAACTATTTGCTCTTTGAATATTCATAAGCCCTTTAAATGTACATATGGATGTTTAAAAAAAAAGCAGGGTCAAAAAGCTTAAATTGGGGTTTTTGTAGAAGTGTGAGTGTTACGTAAGCTGCTGTCATTGAAGGAGGATTATTATCAGGATGAAGATTCATGTCGGATAAGAAGTCTTCTAAACAATCCTATCGTCCACCTGCTCATTAGCAGAAACAATCTTGAAAGAAACTATAGTTCTGCAGGGGAGCGCACCGACAGCTGTGTATTTGGGTTCCTTTGGATTTCTTCAGAAAATGAAACCACTCTGTACAGTGCTATACGAGGTACACATTAACACCAGAGTTGTGAAGTAAAGTCGCTCTGACAGAGATACTGTACCTGACAGAAAACTCCCATGCATTAAAAAAACTAAAAACTATTCAGGCCAGGTTTTTGTTTGACAAATGTTGTGTGAGATATCAAAAGGATAGAATCAATAAAGAGATATGACTGACACAAAGATTTCCCTATGTTACACATGTCCTGTCCCACACTGGGTTACACTGGTTTTTATTTACCCAGATTAGTACGACCATACTCTTCTCGTCTCTGCTCATGACAAATAGTATCCTTCTGCTGCTTGCATGACTAATTCCCACTAAAGAATCAATATATATAACTCGATAACTTAATGGAAAGACTAATGCTGCTCTACTCTGCCAAGGGCTGTATGCTAAATTAGCAATCTTGTTATCCAGATTTCAAGCGTCCAGAGGGAGAAAAACTACAAGCGTCTCATTTGAAAAAAAACTCCCAGTATGGAACAACAACAGATTACGTAACTCCAATTGGACTTTTTATAGTATAAACACAAAAAGTATAATCCCAAGAGCATCCAGATGTAGCAGGCCAGACAGGAAACACACTGGATATGTTACTGACATGAAACAAAGACTGTAGTTTGGTATTAGAAAACTGATCATTCTGCCACAATTTTGTCTATTACAACGTTGGGTTTGTCGCCTGGTGTGTAGAAAGCAATGTACTTTATTTCCAGCGGTTACAGGATTATATTCTGATGCACAAACATTGATTTCACCGGATTAATCAATTAACACTTTCAGTCTGAGAAATGGCAGCTGCCTCAGTGGACCAGGGAAAGATTTTCTGTTAAGCAACAATAGCTGAAGAAACAGATGTCACACTTTTGTTCACACTGATTAATTGTCAAGTGACCTCGGGGGGAGATTGTGCAAAGAAACCCCAGCCATCACAGAAAAAAAGAACAATAAAGAATGAATATTTAATGCCGTTTCCTACTCATAGCAAAACTGAACATGAAAACTGCCAATAAATGTGACGGAGAACTAGCCCCTGAGAGAGAGACCTGCAGTTTTGGGTTATATCTGCTCTGATCACAGAACCACGTGAGTCATAAACGGAGCCACAAATGTTCCACTACTAGAATCTACTTGATAACTTTTCCTGCTATTTGCGGATTCTTGAGCTGACACACACAGTTTAATGGTGTTACGTGAATTTGGCCAGAGGTTACTGCTTTAGGGTTTATGTAATCCAGCGGAGGACCTCCACATAGGTTTTCAGACATGTTCTTTAAATGTGCTCATTGGAGATTTTAACAGCCTACACTGCTCTTTACTACAAACCCAAGTAGAGTACGAGTCGATTTGTGAGAGACAATAAATGATGCTGCATCCTCCTTTGGGAAATCAGAGTCAGTGTAAAGGCAGTGTGAAGCTGAAATAAATCCCCCTTGCCCAGGCATGAAAATGCATGTCATAAACTGAGGTGTTATTTCTCCTATAAATAGTAAAGGTATGGGTATTAAAAGAACCTCTTAAGTAAAGGTATAGCAGTTACAACCTCAAAAGTTAACATAAAGTTATTATAACTTCTCTGACAATGTTCAAGAAAACTTCATTCTTAAAACATGGACAATATGTTGCAGATCTTAATTGTTAAAGCCTGACTATGCGACTTTCAGAGCGGATTTAAAAATCAAAACAAATGCTCTCCTCCAAGCTTCCTGTCTCCACACTTCGCCGCCTCTCCCGTCCTGTTTCACTGGCAGGGACAGACAGCACCAGACAAGTGCCAATAGACATCTGGAAACAAGATTCTGCGATCAATTTTAAAGAGGACATATTATCCCCCTTCTCCATCTTTCCAAACAGTCCCCTGTGGTCTAAATGAAACATCTGTGCTGTGCTTTGGTCAAAATATAACATGAATCAAGCACCAGAGGAGGTTTGTGACCCTGTATAAACCAGCTCTCTCAGAACGCTCCCTTTTTGGTGTGTGTGTCTCTTTAAATGCAATGAGCCCCCCCCCCTGAGTTTTCCCGGTAGACATCACTCCTCTGTAGCGAGAATAATAATGACAGACCTGTGCAAAAGTTTTGCTCTAGGCTGGGGGATGGAGTCCATGGGTGGAGATACCAGGGGAGAGGAGGGTATTTTTTTTTACCAGAATCCAACTTGTGATGTCACAAACTGAGAAAAGTTGAAACGGAGCATTTTTTTTCTGTGCTGTAAGACTTATGCAGACCACAAACGAAGGACTGGATAGATTTATTTCACATTTTGTGGGTCGGCAGACACTCAGGTTACCCAAATAAACGTTCAAAAACACTGTAAAAGTGGATTTTTCATAAGGTCCCCTTTAAGCAGTGATATGCATCTCAAAGTCGATTTTATAGGCCATAGATTTTATAGCCCATACAATCTGTAGGTTCTCCTTCAGTCATACTCTTGCTTTTAGCCTTTATTAGATAGGACAGCTGAAAAGGTATAGGACATGTTGGGAGTATAGACCACTGCGATGAGGACTGTATCCTCTATACATTGGGTGCGTGACATAACATCTAGGCTATATCCAGCGCCCCACGTCACTCCGTTTAAATGCACCTAGACACAGCTTCTCTTGGTCCACGTGGATGCAGAGACAGTTTGACATGGAGGAGTTCACTCAAGAAAAAAAGTATGAAAAAGGTTTGAGCTTTTGAGGGAAACAAACAAGCCGAAGGAAGCACCTTCCCATCGGTCAGTGTGAACACAGCCCAAACAACCAAATCCAGAGGAAGTTTGAATCCACTCTCTTTTCAGGAAGTCACAATATAATTACAGAGGGTATATTTGATTTGATCAGAGGTCTTTAATAATCACAATTTTGTACTTTTGTATTCTAGGTTAAGACATCAGGGTTTCAAACATGCAGTGATGTAATAAGCCTTGTGTAATGATGTTAATATGAAGATGTTTAGAAAGTACTCAGGGGAATCTTATCCCTCGACTAAATTGATATTGATATGTGCTAATGAACAGGAGCTGTATGGATTAGTTACAGAATAGTAATCCAGATTAGTTGCATGAGCAGTTCAATTCACTCTATTATCTTTTGTTGTCTAATTGAAATCCTTTTTCTCCTCAACTGTAGGGAAAGACAAAGGCAGACTAAAGGATCTGTCAAAATCCAATGCTTTATCCTGACATCTAGTTTATACTTTTCAATTTGAATTTTCCACAAATTTCCAAAGAATTGATATAATCCAAACCTACATTGAATGTGTTACCTTACTCTTTTTCCTACAAATATATTTGATGTGTTAGTTTGTATTCTTCTTGCAGCGAAAATTGATAATCAGATTTGTTGGATGCAGTTTAACACCCAATGAATATCATTGAAGTTTCATTTTTAAGCATATGACGACACAGGAGCCTCTCCACTGGAAGCAAATGTGGTATTGATCTCTTATAGTCAGTATCCTCTCTTTATATCTGCTCTAATTTCCCATGTAATTATTCATAAACTGTATTAGCTTTGCAGCCACTTACCTTATCTCTACCAATTCACGTTCCTTTTTGTGGCCAATTTGTGCAGCTTTCACTCTACTTAAGGATAAAGTGAATCATCCCCCATAACCTCCCCCACGCCTTAATCCACTGCTTTGACTTCCTGCTTTTGATTGGATCTGCAACACAGAGTTGCAAATGTTTTTCCTAATTTGCATATGTACTAATGTATATTCACATTACAAAGTGCATGCTCCCATATGAAAAAAACATGTTTGTTCATCTTAAAGTTCAAGTACAGCAATATGTGACCTACAATACTGAGCATATTTCCTATTCAGAGCTATTAAGGTCACTATACATGTAATCATTATTTACAGATTTCCGTTTGAAGTCCAAACATCATCGTCCACTTGCTTTCAGCAAGCTTATAAAATGTGTGCATGAAAACAATTTGCGTGAAGGGCAACAAAAGCAGAATACATTAGCACAATGCAATCCCAACACCAATCGTTGGTCATCTCAAGACGATGAAGCTTTAATTTATCGCTATAAACAGAGATCCCTCTGCAAGTGCAGCTAAAAAAATCTGCTCTACGACCGCATACCTCAAGAGTGCGCTAACATTGAGAACCAGAGCAACAAATGTGAAAACATCAGTCAGGCTGAGGAAGAGAGCGAGAGAGGCACGGGAAGCTAGGCTTTTATATCGTGGGAGGAACGATGGGCCCAGGTGCTCCAGATCTAGCAGGATATCACAACTCCATTGCACTTCAAAGAAAAGACGTGCACCTGATCACAAACCTATACACGCACATCACTCTAAGCAGGGGCTGTCACATACTTTAAATGGACCACTACTTCCCCCCCTCCATATTACTACATACTATAAAGTCAAAACAGCAACGTCTCTCTCTTTTCAAGATGTTGGGAATTTTCCAATCAGGTAGCTTTAATATTCTGAGATCACATGAATTTAGTTCAACATAGGGAGCTTAGACCAACAAAAGTCATTTACCTTCGGGGCTTTCTGCTAGAAATCGTTTTGAGGTGTTGCATGCCTCTTGAGGTTTTAGCACCCTTCAGCTCAAGTTACATTGCACAAGAACATGCACTACATTCCTAGGATGGAGTGCAGATAAAAAAGGGCGGCCGTTCTTTCTATAATACGTCAATGTACCATTACAATATATTTGTTACTGTTACCTTAAAGGCTTTTCGATCTGATTATTTCCTTATCCAAGGGTCAGAGTATCAAGGTTCTTCATATCCCGTACCCAATGTGAAAGGCAAATTGTGATTTGCTGTCCAAATAAAAATGGACAGGACTAGATGAGACCGGAGTTCAAGCTGTTATACTTGCTTAAGAAAATTGGCTGTGACTATATCTCTGCATTAAGAGACACACATTACCATTATGTCACTGACAGGAAGCCCCTGAGTGAAAGAGAGAGAGTGAAGATGAGCAATGATTATGCAGCCATTCGCCTTGCCCAATTAAGCAATGACAAGTAAGTGTTTAAACAAATTGCAACAAGACATATCTAAGACACTCAGGGGTCATTTGCGTGGTGTCAAATAATAAATAAAGACATAACTGCCTGACACGCCTCACACGCTTGTGAGCTGGAGATTAAAAGGCCATATGGAAAGAAGCAGGAACATCGTTGAGAGTGCTGTGATCTCCTCCCCGGGTGACTGTGGTCATTTAGAATACAGATGTTCAAACGTCTCCCTGTCGCTCTGGGTGGAGACATACGTCTCCTTAATGAAATCACCACATCCTGCATGAATTAACCTTACAAGTCATGGAGCTATTTTTAAAGAATATCCCTGGTAATGTTCTCAATGTCAAGATCAGACCAAGTGAATTGCTCTGACTTGCAAGCTTTGCTGTTGTGGCCAAGGCTGGATATGTCTGATTTTCCCTTTGCTGTTCAACAAGTATGAAACACACATCAATGAGCCATGTCTTCAGACTGGTTGAACAAATTCTACTTCTTTATTTGTGAAATGCATAAGGATATCTGTTGCATATGAAATTCTTAGTTTCTCAGGCTTCTTTCAACAGCGCTCACTACAAAATGTAAAAAAGGAAAATCATGCAAGTAAAAATGAGATTCTGTGTGACTACTTCTTGCCTGTGAAGGGTGTTTTTCAATATGATGTAGAAAAGAACTCTAGTTTATTTTAAGTTGAGCACACATACAGCATCACCAGAGCTCTTGATACGGGGTAATCCGTCGCTGAAATAGCCCCAAACAAAACACGAGCTATCCCTCTTTCCTAAATACTACAGTTGCAAGGTTTTTAAGGAGGTTAATAAGCCTTTTAGAAAGTCAGAGTATACTTTTGTGGGCTGTCTTTGAAGATTCATGCCTTCAGTGGGAACGTATGGGATCGGAGTTGAGAGCAACAGATGGAGGTACACATTACTGGTTTTGGTCTTTCCCTGGGATTTGATGAATAAAAGAAAGGATCCTGTAAACCGCGAGCCCTTATTCTTTTAATGAATTATTCAAACAAACAACTTCTGATGAACCCTGAAAATGCTTTCTTTGTACGATTCAGCTGAAAATGTTTAATTAGCATCAACCTTCCTCTGTCACGGTTCATATCTTTCTTTCTACCATGAGAAATCTCAACCCAGTTTAATACTGTGCTCTCTTTAACTACAAATGAATCACCCGGGAGCAATGCAGAGTTGTTTGTGTTCCCCTTTTATTTTCATCTTTATTAAACATTTCCCACATGCTCTTATTCATCTAAACTCTGTGGCTAATGCTTGTAATCCTGCTGGTCAAACAGGGACAGCGGTTACTCCATTAGCAGGGTTTCTCATGTTGATGTCAAGCAGGCCATCGCTTTGCAAGGGAATCTTGTTAGGGTCCTTATTGACATTGTGTTTCATTAACTTGATTAATGACATCTATTGGGGCCTGCTCCACAGTAATCAACATCTCTGCAGAGAGAAGGGCTGTCTGCAGTCGAGGATGGGACTCTCTGGGCTTCTTCAGTTCACATTTAACTGTCCACCCTGTGTTGTATTTGGTTTCCTAAAGGCTGCACTCAAAACAAATCTTATATTCATAAATACCAAAGTAGTAAGCAGTAACGGACCGTGAAGTAGACCCAAGATGACCATAATGAAGTTTCCATTTCAGACCTTGTGTGTGAGTTCCAGATGATAGACTCTTTGAAATCAGAGAAATAAAGCATCCTGTGTGCATATCATCCAGGAGCACATTACTTCTGATGTCCCTACTAAATTATTTGGTGATATACAGTAAGTGCTTCTTCTGACAGAGACTCATCACCACATCAGCCTGCCTTTTACGCAGATTTCTTTACTGAAGAATATTGCAGTTAGATAAATCTTATACTCTCTCATCTATCAGTGGATTTATTTTACATCTGGAGGCGATGGCTATTTTTCAGGGGCTTCTGTTTATTCAGATAAGGGAGAGGAATTTCCTGGCAGAGACCTTTTCTATGTACTCATCATCGTTAACTGTCTCAATAGCAACTTGAGAAGCAAGATTTGACGCGAGGTTTAAAAAACACTCCTTGCACTTATCAATTGGCTGACTTCAATTAACCACAAAAGTTTGGTATATAAGATGCACCTTTTATAATTTATTTTCATCTAAAAGTGGGCTGTGTCCCACAGTATGGTTTGACCAATATGCCAGAATAAAATGCTGAGAGAGTTTTTTTTATAGCATTACAATCTATATATAGATTTGTCACCGTCCATCACGACCGCAAATGAGGGAGTGCTGGTTTGATTGAAAGGACTCCTTAATTAAAGAAAACAATTGACCAGTTGAGGTGAGGGGAGTAACAGGACAGACAAATTGGTCGCTGGCTGTGCCTATAAATTCTTACTTTTAGTGCAGATTCTGTTGAGATTGTGGAAAGGCAAGAGAAAATATTCTGTAAATCTGGCACTAAAGAAAATGTAAAAAGAAAAAAAGGTGTTTGTCCAATATTATGATAAAACGTGTACACCAAACACAGCATTGAAGATGTAGATTCTGCCACCAGGGGGCTCTCAATCAATACTGCAATAACGAAAGATGACGTCGAGCCTAGCGGGGAATCATGGGAGTTCTCCCTGGTACTGAAACCAAACTCTGCGTTGACACCGTAGTGAAGTCGAACGGGCGAAACAGACCTGAGAAGGAGAAAAATCTCACTGACGATGTATCCAAGTATAATGAACATGATGTTTTTATCACAGCAGCACATACAGCAACAGAACGGCAGCTTTCAGTAGCAGCTCCCGCTTCCTTGTGTAGCGGTCTTTGAAGTAACATCTGGTGTTTCCACGGCAACGATAAACATTCTGGCTGTCATGGCGGCTCTGTAATGGCGGCCGCCACAACAAGACACGTCCCGTTACAACTATAAAATTACAGATTTCTCTGGCTTTAATAACTGTTGGAAATATTTGAGGTAATGTGAGTACTCAACAACAAAATATATATCACATAGGTTAAGTCAAATTTTAATTAATTTTGATATTTTAATGTAAACATTGTCACACAATTCTACATATTGTACGTTTAAATGTGTTAATCCTCAATGGGATAGGCTCTAAACTCAGAACAGAGACTCGCACATTGTCACATGTTGTTTCCTGAACTTGTTCCTACAAAGCAAAATGTTTTTTTTCTGTTTCCATCCCTGGGTATCCTACATCTGCTCTTATATGTCTGCCTTTAGGAGGGGTCACATCCTGGGTCACTGCGTGGGAGATGACAAGCTGCTCACAAATAACAAACTAAAACAGAGAAGGGGAACACTGAGGGCCCCGAGAATCCCAGATCTACACACTGTGTGCCGGGGAACAGAGCTACAAAAACAGAGATCAAAAAATCCTCCTGGAATTCATATTTACCTTTCATCATCAGCTTTTCTACCCACATTGTTCTCAGTTATATTTCCACGCTCTCTCAAGGAAGGGAGAGAGAGAGAAAAGCTGTGCTGGTGAAACTCCAAGCAGGTTTGTGCTGTTCTGCCAGGGTTGTTGCTGTGGGAACTGATTCAGATTATTTGCCTTTTCAGCTCTTTTTTTCATATTAATCTCAAAACAATGCTTTCTGGCAAAGTAAAATGGGCGCGTGCAAGAGTGAATTAGCATTTTATTTGCAAAATAATATATCAGCATAAAATCTTTCTGATGTCAAGGGATTGCTGGCTTAATAATGTAAGAGTAGACTCTGGAGAGCATTTCAATTAAGAGATCAAACTAAATGCTAATCACTTGGCAGGAAAAATGAGTAATAACTGATATCTGTTCATTTTCCAGAGCCAGTAACTTAAATTTAATTTGATTTATGTTGATTGGAAAGATGCTTATCCAGTCAGAGCTGGAACAAACCATATTACATTTACGTGTATGAAAATAGTTGGACTTGTATACTGCTACTGAAATGGAAAACATACCGTGCAGAGATACTGGAGGGTGAAAAACCACTTGGGGACTTTGAGAGTGTGATAAATAATTATATGAATGTCATATAATGTCAGAATAAAAATGGCGGACCTGCACTAAAGTTTTGCTCTAGGCTGGAGGTGGAGTCCATGGGTGGAGATAACAGGGGAAGGGAGGGTATTTTTTTAACACAATCCAACTTCTGATGTCACAAGTTGAGAAAATTTGAAACGGAGCATTTTTCTCTGTGTTGTAAGACTTATGCAGACCACAAACAAAGGACTGGATGGGTTTATTTCACATGTTGTGGGTCGATAGACACTCAGGTTACCCTAATAAATGTTCAAAAACACTGTCAAAGTGGATTTTTCATAATATGTCCCCTTTAATTCCTGATTTGTCAAACTAGATAAAATTCCTAACGTGTTTCGAGCCAGCATCGCTTATTTTCCATCCCTCAGCTGCAGCCGACTGGTGCCCAGCCGATTAAGTGTTCAGAGAGTGACAGGCATAATTGATGAGAAACCACAGCCAAGATGGTCTCATTCTGTCCAGGCACAGTGCAAGCAGGAGACATGACCGGAGCACCTTAAAGTCTCATCCTTATAATTACACTCGCACTTAGCCAACCAAAACACTCAACCTCCTTCAGCAGAGCAATCTTCTTGGAAAGGACTAAACACAGAGGGAAGAAGATCCAAACACTCCTTCTGTAGGCCAAATAAAAAATCTTGTTGTACAAATATCAATGGGAAAAAATGTGTCACACAAAATAGAGCCTGCCTTTTTCTCTCCTTCACAAAATGCTTATTTAAGGACCCAAATTAATTTTAAAATAAGACGGAAGTGTGTCAGATCTATGGATTAATTCAAGGCTTAAAACGGAAAGTAAAACATCCTAATAAGCAAAATAATAATGTAGGCACTATACCGATATTTCAATTGCAGATTGAACAATTTAAACACATTTCCACTGCACTACAAATGTGTTTATAGTGGGATTTGTTAATTTTTTCAAGATTAATATGTTGTTTGCTTATTTAGCTAAATGTTTATGAAAATTAATTGCAACATTCTCATTAATTATTGTGGTACATTTACTTACAAACTTCATACTTCATACTATTCAGTAGTATGATCTGTAATCATAGTATGCGAGAAATACCCGGATGTATACTAGATCGGCCAGAATTTTAAGTATGAAACGGGGCACACCAGTCATACTAACCTGCCCCACAATGCACTGCGCCTCTCAGACTATCCAATCGCAGAGCTCGCCAGCAAGCCAACTAACAGCTTAAAATTAAAGATCCATGGTGAAACACCTTTTTACAAGTTGCAAAAATAATATTAAAATGACTACGTAGTTGTTTTGTGTTAGTAATGAACAATTGCATGTTGTTGTTAAAATATATCTACGGGACGACGATTGCCCTAGCTTGATGCTAGCGCAAATGTCGTTCCGTAATCGTGGGTGCTCGGACCTGAAGTGCATCGTGTGACCCGTATTCAGAGGCGCTGCTTGTCAACAGGCAAGGCAGGCAACTTCTTGGGGCCCCAGACCAGTAGGGGGCCCAAAAAATAACACCAAAAAGAGCCAAATTACCAATGTGCATTGGCAGATCATTTCTGATACAGAGTTACAAGGATTAATGTCTGCTGGAGGATCATCTTGGTAAAGACCAGGGGATAAGTGTACAGCCTACATTTGTTTCAGAGAATCAAAACAAGACATTTTAAAGACACAACTACCCAACAGTTATTAATGAAAACTGAATGATGATAGTATCGTCACTCATTATTACTTCACATCTGCTAGTGTTATTTTGTGACATGTTTTGTGTTTCTTTCTTTGATGTTGTGTCTTCATCTTATTGTTTTTGCGATCCATCTTTGCCAATGTATGCATTGGCAGATCTCTCTTGAAACTTAAACTGTTTATTTACCAAGACTTTTTCCTGGTGGTATTACATTTTAAACAGCTGATCTCAGTATATAGCAGCAGTGTGGCAGTATAGATATAGTGGTGACACAGACAGGGGACTGTTACAGCTGCTGGTGAGCAGCTTTCACTGCAGAGCTAGAGAAGAAACTTTATTACTAAAGGCTGCTGTGGCTCTTTGGGTAGAATGGTCACTGAAGAGCCATTGTCATTACAAGCAGAGGTGAAGATGTAACAAAAAGACTTTCTATGATGGCTTCTCAATGTGCTGTGATAGTACATATTCAAGTTTCTAATAGACTCCTGGCTGTTTGCATGCTGCAGAATCAAATCTAGCACTTGACCTCACTAAATGATTTTTGTTTGCATGTCTCCAAGGTTCAGCGATTTTCCAAAGTACAGAAAGTGATAATATCTTCCCACGCCCAGAGCCAGACGGACAGGAATGATATACGAGGCCAAGTGTACTCACCATCCTCCCGAGACCTCTGAATGAATGCATCCACTCCACTTTCTCCGTAGTTCCCCTCTGAGGCCACTGTGGACACGTAGTTCCAACGCATGGACTTGACAATGTCCACCATGGCCTGGGCCTGGTAAGTGTCTGGGGGCACCACACGGGAGAAGAAGTCGTAGCGGGTGTTGTCACTGAGCTCTGGAGCTGTGGAGGCGTAGCTCACCTGGGGTATCTGCACAGAACACAAAATGGATCATTATAAGCTGGAGGTGGCATTTAGGGAAAACTGTTATGAGAAAGGAGTGAGGAATAATATAAAGAGAAAATAATATATTTATGCAGAGGAAAGGCAAGGCACGTTTGTTTGTGTCGCACCAATCAACAACAAACATTTCAAGGTGCTTTACATAAGAGATAAAAGACAAGATTAAACAAACACTACACCCTCTAAACCAAATCCAAAGTCGAAAGGCTAAATGCCCAAGGGAGAGTTAATCCGAGAAGTACCCCTGGAAATGGTAAATAAAAGAAATAAAAAAAACTCACTCGGTGTTTCCCATAGAATGGGCAGTGGAGTTTGCATGCACGCACAGGGGCTGCAGAAGAATACTGCAACAAAACCATTAGTTAGTTTTGACTTGAGCATTGCACCTCAATCGGTGCATTTACAAGAGGGACGTACGGACAGTGAGCCATTCTTTCTCTTTCTCTCTCTGGTTGCTCACAATTAGTTTTGCAGCATCTTGATAACAAGCCTCCCCACAGGAGGCTCACCTGCTGGATAGAGTCGCAAGTGAAACTTTTTAACGTTTTGTTGTGTCGCGTGGAGCCTCCAAAGGCTAAAAGAAAAAAGCTACTAAACCTGACCCATGGTTTGTAAATCCATGTGCCAGACTGTGGTCATGGTTTTATAAACTGCGCACTGTTTTGCATCTGTTAGGATTTCATCACAGCGTACAGAGACTTTTTTTTGAAGCCTCAGGATGCCCAGTTTTTGTACCAAATTTCATCTATTTAGGTGAAAGTGGCTCTGGGTGGTATTTATGCAAAGGACTCTTTTGGAGCATTTCAGGAGGGCCTTACGGGGGGTGGGGGGGGGGGAATGGTCAGCGGATTTCTCACTCTCTTTTTCTCTTCCTCTCTCTTGTGTGCGTCTCTCTCTCTCACGTTCTCGTTCTCTCTCTAATGCAGTGATTTTATTGATTAACCACCTAGGTATCGTCAATGTATGGGAAACAAGCTAAGGGCTCTGGCACTGTTCAGTTTTTGGGCCCTAATAAGACAATATGAAGACCAATAACGACATATGTATGGATAAAATAGGACAAAAAATAGATAAGTTAATATAAGACAGAAAAACAGGAGATTAGAAATGACTGTGCAATGTCGGTTCACTGGAAGACATGAATAAATTGTCTTACATTTTATTTGATAAAAGGCGTTGGCGAAGACAGAAGTTCTGATTTAAAACAAAGTTTCAGCACCACAAGTTTCTGGAAGTTTGTTCCAGTTACACGGTGTAACAATTTGAATGCTGCTACTCTGTGTTTCTTTTACAGCTACAGGGACATTAATCAGACTTGTCCCAGATCATCTGAAAGGTCTGTACGGTCATAATGAAGCGGCACTTCAGCGACGTAGTCTTGTACTCAAACATTCAGCGCTTTGTAGCCCATTTGACCTATTTTTAAGGCCACTGTTGGTCTTAATGAGGACTCGAGCAGCAGAATCTGGATCAGACAAAGCTAGTTGATCAACTGGGGACGACTTTATACACAAGTTCAAGCAATCAGGCGAACAGGGAAATGGTTACTTTTTGTTAAATATGGGATGCTGGGTGACAAGAGTAGGGCTAGGTTTGTCAAGAACCTCACAATTTAATTAAATATCAATTCAGTTTGATATTGATCAATATGCTTCGATATCCATACAATAATATTCATAGATGAAAGAAATACCAAGAAATTCACTACAGTACCTCCTGATATATGTTAATAATGATGTGCATTATTTGTATATGTTCAGAACCAGCTGACTCCAAAATATATTTTACCATTGCATTATTCTTTAATAAACAAAGGATAAAAGCTTAGAGCACAGTACGCTCTGAAGTGCACGTCTGTGCCTGAGCTGAATGTACAGCACCAAAGTAAAAAACATAACTGTGCTGTAATTACATGTACACTTCAAAACTCATCTTTTCTCTTGGTTTGACTGTGCGTTTTTTAAATACAGCAACTATAATTAGGATTAGATCACTTTAGTTTTTATTTGGTTTTTTACAAATAATCGATTTCATGATTTTCTGATTGATATTAAATTGGGAAAAAATGTATAACAATGCAGTGATTCATTGATATTTCTCCTCGGCTCTATTTAAGAGAGAAGGGTTCTTTTTATTTAGATGTCTATTTTTAAAGAGCAAACATGCTGAAAGACAGTTCTGATACAGAACCTGAAAGAAAGGTCAAATTGTTGTGCCCAGGAGCCGACCTGCCAACACCTGTTCATTTTAAATAACGTACTGTAAGAGTAGTGGAAACAGAAAGACGATGATCTTATTATCAGTGCTGTGTGTGGTTTTATAGTATCACACAGCAGGTCATTAGGTCAGTTAAGTTGATGTTTGAAAAGTCAAAGGCATGGGCGAGTTTAAAGAACTTTACAGTGTTTATTACATGAAGAGCATTCAGAGACGTACTAAAGGCTTATGTTTATGTTACAGTTATTCCAACCAGCAGTGACTTTTGCTTTCGAAGAGATTTGGTTTTATCAAAGATACAAGCTAAAAGAGAGACAGGATATAAAAGTAGAAATATTGCCTTGCTGCTCCGACACTTAAAACCCATTTGCAGTGTTCTCCCATCAGTGTTTCCCAGACGCTGACAGATTGACTGTGACCTGGACGATATATTTATGTATTTTAAAAATGTTAAAGAAGACTTTTCATCTTCAAACTAAACAACAGCCAAAAGGAGGCCTTCATTAAAAAGAGAGCTGGCACAGCCAACACTTGAAAGTGGGGCACAATAACAGGGAAGGTCTCCATCTCTCTCTGCTTTCTCTGCAGAGTATGTGACTTACAGTAAACACTCTTCAGGACAGCACAACAAAAAAGTAAATCAGGTACAGCAGTAGGGAAGAGAATTAAATAATTCACCACAAATTTGTCGTCTCTTCGATATCACATACAGGACTGGTACCGAGATTGTTTTACGATGGACTTGAACTCTGACTATCGAAATCCAATCAGTTTATCCTTTACAAAAAGCCAAAACCATTTTAAGATAGCCCCTTCAGGCATTCCCAGGATTCTCCTTGAACAAGAAAAGGTTTGTAATAATAGCTGGAAAAGGGTTTTTTAAAGATATTATGATGCCAGAGTGTAAAACTGATGCATGTTCTTTTTTTATTCTATCACAAATACTACTTCATCTCAAACTTGTTACTAAAACGTTTACTAAAAGTAACAATAACCTTTCACAACCAAATTCTATTCAGTTCATCCTTGTGCAAGATGTTCATGACAAATTCGACAATATTCCCTTCAGAAGTTTAGAAAACAATGTGTTCAAGAATTGGACAGATGGGAAGATGGACAGACGGTAGGATTAAATAATGCGGGTGCTGATATATAGGTTTAATAATCCCAATTGTCATGGTAACAGCTATCAATAGCAACAGAAACAAACAAGTTTTACTTTCTATATTACCATAGAGTGTATATAACATGGACGTATTCTCAGTGACATTATCCTTTGTTTTCTGAATAGGCATTATGAGGCCGAACAATCCCTATTGAATCCCCATTAGATCCAAAATGGGACCTAATGGGGAGTTATTCGCTTTTTGCAGTCAGCCCCAAGTGGACCCTGAAGGAACTGCAGTTCTTTGCAGTTCGGTATTGGCTTCATTTTTCAACACCAGAGGTTGATGCTTTCCGCTTTTTTTTTATCTCCAAATGACTGGTGTTTTTAATATGTCGCAGTGAGTCAGTCTATGAAGATTTGGGTCAAAGTCCATGACTTCCCCAAAGTTTCTAGCTTGGTTTGTGGTATTTTACATAGGTGACAAAAACTTTGCAATGGCTGTTAATCATTTTTTCCCTTGGCTGAAAAAACATCCAACCTCATCGTAACCCTTTTTACGAGAGGTCTGACGGCATCCTGCAAGCTGCCTTCCTTTTAAGACTCAAAATATAGCTACTGATCCTGCACCCCCACTGAGCTTTTTACCCCCCAGGCTCTGTGCTCCCTGCTGCAGCAGGCTGGCCACTTCACAGGCTCAGATGATGATGTGTGTCAGACGGGTTACTCACTAAACATTAATATATCTCCTAACGTCTTAGCAAAGAATGTTTCACACTCTATGGATTGTGCTTGCTTAGCTGTAGCCCCTCGTGAATCATAGAAACAAATAAACCAACGTATTTATTTACACTGTAGGCTATGCTCCTTATAAGACTACAGTGTAGCTTTTAGTATCGTAAAGCTTTATAAATGCAATAACTTGCATCATGGCAGGCTTCTTCTGTTCTTCTCACTGCTCCAAAGATTGTACTGATGTGTGTGCTGCTGAAAGAAAAACATTACATAAGAAACTTAAATAGAAAAATAAATGGGTCAGCTGAAGCACGAAGCTTTTCTTGAGTGACCATCATTTCAGATTTTCTGATGGTAGTCGTGCTTCACAACACAGGGGACTGTTTTCAGGGATTGCACTGTGTCAGTTTTTGTGAAAAGTAAACGTTGCTCGTGTAAATGGATTTTTTTCATCCCTCTGGCACACTGTGATTCACCAAACAGAAGGCAGAGGTGTTTCCTGGTAATGATACACAGGGTGCCTTTTTGATGACTATCTGCCCATGTGTATGTTTTTTTCCCTCGTCTCTAAACAAAATGATGAGAAGCAGCACTCAGTGGAACATAATACTAATGAAAAACAGCCCTGTTTTCCCGCTAGATACCTCTTTGCCACATGCAGCATTTCATTATCACAGACGGGCCTCCCCTGGACATCTGATTGGCCACCCCAGATGCCACTCTAAGATCACAAACAATGGTTGGTTATACTGGAGAATTAAACAAAATGTATATAAAATATGAAGTAAAATAAATCACAGCCAGCTTTAATGTAATTAGTAAGATATGATTAGTGAGATAGATTCATTGATTTGTTTTACACACACACACCATGGTGATATGATTGTCAGAGATCTTGATGGTCTTTTAATGCAGTTAAACTTGGCCCTGAAATAAAAAAAATGTGTTTGGATTCGGGGGCACAGTACATTTTCCTCCTCCAAGGGGGACATGACATAAAAATAATCTTGCGTGATCTCTTAGACCAATTACATAGAGGGCAAAAAAAAAAGAAAATGTTTCCCCTCTTTGTTTGTTACAAGGGTTTTATTTCTATGTTGTTTTGATCTTCTCCACCACTGCCTTTTCCATTGTTGTCCAACTAACTCATGCCTGGTTTGAAATGAATTCATTAAGACAGGTAAGAGGCCTGAGTCGCTGAGGTATTTCACTTCCAAGATCAAAGACCCTTAGGTGATTCCCTGAGCGAGCTTCGGCCTGGGAAAAGCTCGAAGTAATGATTAAGAGAGCATACAAATGAAGTTAGGTAATTCAAGGAGTGACAATTTAAAAAAAGCTTCTCAAGAAAAATTTACTATTTTCACCACCTCACGGCATCCTTGTTAAATGTACTATAGAATTGTATTACAATGTTTACATTGAATTTAAAAAAAGACTAAACCCATGTTATGTATACATTGTTGTTGAGTACTTACATTACCTCAAATATGTCCAACAGTTATCAAAGCCAGAGAAGTCCGTAATTTATTAGTTGTAACAGGACGTGTATTTTCGTGGCAGTCGCCATGACAGACAGGGCATCTTTATCGTTGCCATGGAAACATCGGACTGCTTCACTAAAACATCTGGCAAGCTCTGTACTGCCGTACTGCTGCTGTATGTGCTGCTGATATAAAAATGCCATGTAAATTATACATGGATACATGGTCGGGAAACATATTCTCTTCCTCAGGTCTCTGCTCCGTTCGTCTTGACTTAGGTCAACTCAGAGTTTGTTTTCATCAGGAGCGGGGCTGGAGCATAGGGGTGGAGTAGCAGAGACAACTCCCATGATTCCCAGCCAGCCTCAACGTCATCTGTTGTTATTGGATTCGTTGAGAGTCCCCTGGCGCCAGAATTTACATACTTTGCCTTTAAAGCTTTAACACTTAAAAACGTGCTGTTAAGTGTTCTGTGTGATTACAGTTATTGTTCTCAATCAAACAGAGACAGACAAAGGCACAGCAGGACAGACTAACACTACAACAAAATAGCCACATGGACCTGCATGGACCTGCAGTGCAGGTTTCTTCAGATGATATATTGAGAGAAACCTGGCAGGGTGGCTTTCTGAATATGAGATAACTGCTAAATAAGCACATCACGATGCATGGATTAACATTTAGAGCATCTCCTCGTTTACCTTGCTCATTTAATACCCAATAATGCATCATTTAAAAATTGGTCTTCAGTCAAATAAAAATTCATAGCTAAACGTTTAAGTTCCCCTGGCTTTCATGTGATGTTCTCAGCTGTGACACCTCACATGTTCTCTGCTGAGGACCCTGCAGAGTGAAAAGCCGTTTCATTGTTGTGACTACTAACAGATACAGTCTTGGGACGAATAGGCAGATCTCTGTGACACTTTGTCTGCTACTGTGAAAGTGACAAGTTCCAGTTCGCTAAAAGCATATGGGAACATTTTTAGTTTTGACCAGAATATTACAAGATCTCAAACAACCTTTGTTGTGTGTGAATGCAGTGGAGAAAAATCAACTACCTTTAGAAGAATGTTCTCACCTCTGTGGAGATGCATGAATATATTTGGGTGTGCAGTTTTCAAGTCTGTCTTCACTACCTCAATGATTTGATAGCTCACTTTTAAAAGCTTAAATTCTTATTTAAGTTTCCTGCTAAAACAAGACATTTTCAGTACATTTTGTCTAGTCCTAAAATAAGTATCTCTGGTTCGACAGCCTCTTGAAAAGTTATAATGCGGCATGGAAATATTGTGTTGCATCCCTTTATGTTTTACAGCATCCTTTAATACCTTTTAGAGACTGTCTGGCGCCGCATTCATACCAAATGTTGTTTCCTGTTGAGATAAGGAGCAATTTTATGATGATTATGTTGGGACTCAAGGTTTTGGGTGCAGTGTTTTCTGTGTAAACCTTGCTGGGATGCAAAATAGCTGACTATATTTGCATCTTTAATTTTCAGACACCTGACAGATCCTTGCAACCTGCCGCGCCATCTAAACGCAGAGCATCTGCTTCAATGGGATGCATATGGGACACATGGATGAGTACACGTAGCTTATACCTGGCAATCTCATTCAAGAAGAGTGCTTTCATATACATGAGCTAAAGCCAGGCTGGCGTCCTAGACAACCCAGCTATGTGATTACAGGTGTTTACTGAACTTATGAACCAATGACTGTATAAACATGGACGTAGTGTCAGTGACATCACCCGCTGGTTCCTGAAGCAGACTTTTGAAGTCCATCTGGAGCCGTCGTCATATTGGAAATGTTTTCCCAAATTAACTTTCAGTCATCCTCCAGGCGAACAACTACACCTGAAAGTCAGTCAGACCAACCACGCCTCTTACTAATAATAACGCTTATCCTTCATAAAATCAAAACAGATGAGTGTTTATTTATTATCTTTGTACAGTGTATGCTGATGAAGAAAGAAGATATTCAGATCAAAACAAATTCCTAAACTAGGCTCTAAACATGTATATTTATGCTTCAAATATGGGCTTTTTTGAATGGCTTCCATTGCTTCTGCAATCACCTGAAGTGGAGACTTGAGGAACTACATTTTTTTGCACTGGCTTCATTTTTCAACATCAAAGGTTGCCGCTTGCTTTAACATCAAAATCAATTGCAAATCTACTTCTCTTGTCAAAACAAAAGCAGACCATTCAGCACCAGAATAGAAACTCCAAAGGACACACTGGCTGCTGCATTGAGGCCAGCCCTTCTACATAGCATGTTTCTTTAATGTCTGATGATACAGTAAGGTAATTGTATGATTTAATTCAGTAGATATCTTACATACTGGACCTTTAAGTTGAAAGCAATTTCCCCATAATCATCAGCACTGAGCAGCCCTGCCTGCTGTCTTCAGACAAGTGTAAATGTAGAAATGAACAGCTGTGATAATCATACACTAAAACATCTGGCAAGCTCAAAGTCGAAAGAGTTCAAGGTTTGTTTTTACACTCCCTGAACAGAGTGGTTTGGCATTGTTTGCTGCCTGTTGGAGAGCCACAGAATAGCAGATCTCGCCATGTAAAATGCTCCTCGCTCTCACGCAGCAGGAGCTCTGTGTGTTGGCTTCAGTACAGAAAGGACTGCTTTACACCTAAGTGTCAGTGGGCAAAAAGGCGGTACACACTACATTCAGAAGGAGAGATAGTGCCTGCAGTTTGCTGCTTCAGCTGCATAAAGATTAAATACACTGAAATCACAACAACTAGTTTATTTTGTTTTACTGTATTATGGCCACTTGGAATCTGCAATAAAAACAACAGTAAATATAATATTTGTTTTGTATGCAATCTCAACATCTACTCAAACACTCATTATAATTTCATTTTTGTAGCTCCTCAATTCATTTACGCCACG
This sequence comes from Tautogolabrus adspersus, assembly GCA_020745685.1. Classification (NCBI taxonomy): domain Eukaryota; kingdom Metazoa; phylum Chordata; class Actinopteri; order Labriformes; family Labridae; genus Tautogolabrus; species Tautogolabrus adspersus. The sequence continues at coordinate 28,359,210 of CM036538.1, forward strand.
TAAGAAAATGTGACTCTGCCACCATCAAGAGAAGTAGTTTACATTTGGCAGAGAGGGACGTGTGATCTCTTTGAGTCAAACACACCACTTCAGTATTCACCATTTCTCCTTAATTGCTATCAGCTGCTGTTGACACTGAGGGGAGATTAAAGTTTCACTTTGTTACTGTCAGGGTAAGTGGAGCAGCAAATAGCTGAGCCTCTTGAATAGAAAACCAATTCCTACATAATGATATAACAAAACAGAATCTCACAGCTCTGGGAATAAACAAGCTAGCAATGAAAACAAAGGGGACATTTGGCAGGGATTCAGACTAATTCATTGTTAAGAAAAGTGACAGGAAATTAATTCATTATCTCAATTATTTTCTTGGACTTTCAATAAGGCAGTGCCTCCTTTCTTCTGTCCTCTCAGGCTGCGTCTTTTTATTCTGATGCACAGAATTGTTATGTTTGGTTTAAGCCAACAGTTTTAACCATTAGCTTAAATGGTCAACTGTAAGCTGTGTAATGCTGCCTGGTTTGAGTGCATTCACATGCAGCCATGCAATGCGGCCACACAGTCCTCTGTCAAATGTTCAGCCCCGAGAGGCGAGGGATACAATCTCTAGACCTTTTCATAATATTTCCATCTCTCAGATTTGACCTTTAATATTTTGACATTCGACTGAATTGAGAGGAGAAGGCAAAGCCAATAACGCTGAGCTCTTCCTACTTTGTCTTCCGCAGAGACTGACATCATCCTGCTTCAATCATGCAGATCACTTCAGGGAACCAAAGGCTCCCCGACTGCCTACTACAGCTTTACTGAAGAGAGTGAACTATTTAGTTCAAACAGGATTTATGAACTGAGCTGAACTTACTGGTGATGTGACCGTTAAAGATGGGGCACTTGCCCCAAGATGTTTGTCCTCCAACATGGAAAAAAACCCATCAAACTCAGTGATGTCAGAAGTAATGTACTCAGGGCTTCGTTTTGAAATATTTCTAGCAGAAATGTACAGAACTGGGATCAATCAAATATATTTTAAGTTAGACAAGACAAATAACTGAGATCTTCTTCAGATGATCCCTGTTATTACAGAAGTATGGGTTCAAATCATGAAAAATGTTCAGAATCAGAATCAGAATCTTGTTTATTGCCAAGTACATTTAAACACACAAGGAATTTGTCTTGGTGTATTGGTGCAAAATTTAACGCACAAAAACAGACAAAACAACGCGCATCAACACACCGGGGCAACCTTCCGCGCCGCCATCTCGATGTAGTCATGTTGTACAGTAACATGTTAGCGGCCTCTCAGTTACGCTACTCTGCACAATGAGGGTGTGTAGGTGTTTCTTTAAGTGTGTTTTTCCTTAGAAAGAAAGTCCACATATTGATTTTTGTGTCACACTTCTGCTTTGTATGCTCAGATTTGCGTGACAATTTGAAACACTGTCATTGTTTGAAATTGATGAGACAAATGACCTTCACGAGCAGAGCTAACTGAGATTGTTTATAAAACACTAAACACAGCAGAAACGTTTCCTACATCAGCCTGCAAACACAAAACTTGCGATAATTCTCACAGTTATTGTTTTTGTATTTCATAAAACTTTTTGGAGACGATCCAGGAATGGCTTGTCTCTGCAGTCTTTTATTGTGTTTTCCAAATGATTAAGTTGCCAAATTTGTTTAGCAGCGTAGTGCAATGCTTAAGTGGCAAAATCTCAGAAAAATGGAGACAACATCTGTTTCCCTTCCTTCAACTACTGATGCAGGGATGCAGGGTCCCCCTTGCAAAGAAAAACATCTATGGAAAATAGTTGTCCCTGTTGCCATTATATACCTTAATCAGTAAAGACAGCCTTAATATGAAGCCAGCGTGTTCCCTTTAGTGAGCAACATGATCGTTTTAGCTCTACTCCTGTGCATCAGGTACCTCATGCTTCTGTTGGGTTTTTATGTCAAATGTGATTTCATGTGTCCTGCCTGGATGTACTGGGATGTGTTGCATTTTCCTTATTTTTTTTGATCCAACATGAACTCAGAAGATCAGACAAATGTCCAACTTTTGCGTGCAAAAGGTAGATAAAGCGTTTGCTATTTTATTCTTTTATAATCCATCCATCCATCCAATTCATCTTAATTATATAAGACGTGCAAAAAAACATTTTATAGAAAGTGCAATTTTAAAATTGTGCTTGTGCTTGGTCAAAAGCCACATTGTCACTGTGATAGAGGTTGTAATAGAAGTTTTTGTTAAATACTTCATTCTGATAGTAGGCTGCAATTTATTTTTTTTACATACTTTATTAATCTCTGGTTGACACTCTGCTATTGAGATACATGCTTCTCACACATATAGGATTGAATGAAACAAATGCACAAGCAGGACCTGTGGACATGCATCAGTGGAGAGATGTCAGTGTGGGGCTGCTACACACTGCTATGCATGGAGCCTGCCAGAGATGTTGGGGGTTCGGTGCCTTGCTCAAGGGCAATACTTGGGAAGTGACCTGGCACCTCTCCAGCTACCAGACCAACTTCCATATTTTGGTTCGAACTGGGACTTGAACTGGTGACCTTCCGGTTCCCAACCCAAGTCCCTGCAGACTGAACGACTGCTAATACGGTTACTATGAAGAGCAGGCAGTTGCTAAGGACACAGCTCTAATCACAGACTTTGGGAAACAAACTGTAATCATATCAATCCATGGAAAGAAGTCTTGTTTTGATGTTGGTCTCTTTAATGTGGGGAAAGGAGAAGAAAACAGCAGAAATATTTAAAATATGAATAAACTGTAGGGCATGACAGAGAAATCTAAAACATAAAGATAAGACCCTGGTACTGGATACGTGGGATGTTTTTCAAGACTGGTGAATACAAAAAGGAAATGTCAACAGACTCCAACTGTGAGGAGGCATAAAAACTAAATCAGGCTCTGCGCTGATTCATACAGACCGTGTCTCACTTCAGCATCAGTAGAAATGTTCAGTGTCATGTGAGTAATACAACTTTGTTAGCTCAATTTAAGAAGGCTATAGACCTTTTTAGGGTCCTACGTCCCATTGACGTCACAGTATTAGCTGGAGGCTAAACTAACTAACGTAGAGGGAAACACAAATAGCCACCACAGGCTTGTAGGCAACAACGGGTCGTCTTTATGTGTTGTTGGGTGCAAGAATAGAAGGAGTAAGAACAGTAATGTCTCGAAACCTAAATTCTACCATGTAGCAGCCGCCACTGCCCGTCAACAACATGTAACATGTTGCTAACCTCATAACTTAGCTAACACAACAAGTGTGGCTAATGCTTGTTTAATGTTTAACATGTAAACCATAACAGTCACATAATATCAGCTATTAGAGTTATGAGATGATGATGATATGTTGACATTTGGAAGCCACATGTTCTTAAAACAGTTAATGCTGTAAAAAAGTACTTGGTTATATCTGTTCTGTTGTTAAAATTCCAGCCATCCATCCTTTAGCTTTACAGCTTCTCCTAAAATGAGTTAGGGGGGTAGAACCTGAAATTGGGCCTGTGCTCAAAAAATCGATATGGCAGTATATCGTCATGTGCTCCTTGCACATACTGTACATGCATCGATGCAGATGTTACAGAATCGATATGGCTGCAAAGCTGTGATGACGGTTTTGAAAGACAATAGAGCTATAGTGCAGTTCACGATAACATAGCCATAGCTCTGGGATTATTCAATTTTATGATTTTATAGGAGTCATTATTCAAAATCAATGTATATCAACATATGTATCGTATCGTGGCCTCTGTATCGCGATACATATCGTATGACGGGGTTGTGGGAAATACCCAGCCCTAGCACACACTCGATAGGACTCCAGTTGTCCATTGTTCTGTGAGACGAGAGTAATAACTACCGCCTCAATTTTCCACCCACTGGATTACATGGACATGCAAAAAAAAAAAAGGTTATAATATGAATTAATTATTTTATGACTGGTTCATCTGAAAATTCAGTAAAACCACAACTTCCACCTGAGTAAACTACTCCTCTTTCAGATTTGGCTTGCATTGAAACATTGTTAACTTGCCCTTTTATCAGGATATATTTGATGTAAAAACACCCTCCACATTACTATGACCGTACTGCTTTCCTAAATCAATCCAGACTCACAATGCAAAGGGAGAGGGTCCACGCTGAAAGTCCAAACCCGGTCACATGGGCCCTCTCGGGTCCCTTAGGATGTCTAAGATGCTCCAAGGTTCTTTGAAGCCCTTCTCGTCTGTGCTAAACTTAGCACCCCCATCTGTTAAAGACCTTATGATAAAGCGTGTGAGGAATCGACTCGCCGCTATCTGGGTCTCTATCTCTCTGCTCTCCTCTGTGTGTGTGCACCAAAGACGGCACCTCTAGTGACCTTTTACTCCAGCTACTGAAGTTTGTAGAAGACATAACTGAGTCTATCGATGGCACATAAGAGGGCTTTCTGCTGCTTTAGTGAGCCAAAAAAAAAAGTTCCAGAGGAGGCCCAATTTCTCCAAAATACCACAGCAGCATCTGTACCAGTATCAGTAATGAGAACAGGGTTGAGAATTCACTTCTTTAGAGACAACAGGGTGAGAATATCTCCAGTCTAACCAAAGAGGATGTTACTAACGCATAATTTGTGCCTGCTCAGTGTGTCACAGTCATTCCTGGTCCAGTCCTACAGATCCATCATTGGAAGCCTCCTCACACCATCAATCACAGTCTGATGTGTTTCTGTCTCCTGCCGCTGTGAGAGAAAGCATGTCATTCAAACCTCTGAGGGGGATATATTGAGTCCTGGCCGCACTACATCACACACACAATCACACACACACACACACACTTCTGGACAATAACAGAGCAGGGAAAAAGCAGAAGAGATTTACGCTGACCCTGCCAACTAGGACAGACACCTGTTTGACCTGTTTGGTTTGCTTAAACCTGCTGCCACCACTGCTGTCTCCTCACATGGGCAGACATTTTTCATTTCAAATGTGAGATTCTAAGAGAACAGATTACTTACCTTGAAATATATACTTTATTGCTTCAGGCTGGAACTTAAGACTGCATTTAGATACGAGTGAAAAAGATGATTTTAGGCATTTCAAACTCAAGAAATCAGACCATTTATAAGCCTGGAAGCAGCTGTCATCTCAAGGGGGCTCTCAAGTCTATGCTGCACCATTTGATAAGGCAGCATGTCAAGCTAACGAGCGGCTACTTCACTAAACTAATGGTGAGAAAAACAAGTGGAAATGTATTTTGTGCCAGAGGAAATGTCAAAGAAAAACATGCTCGTAGTGTGATTTGAAAAACGTATTTTTAAAGATTTCTTTTGGAAGAAGTTTCTATGAACGCTCTTGTCTTATATTTTCTTCATCTAATTTACATCAAGTACAGTAGAATATAAAAAGATCTCAGCAAGCAGTTGGATAAACACCTTAACAGTTTAAACTCAAACTAAAAAAGATCACCATGAAGGTAGGATTACTTATAGACGGACCTGAATTTTGATGAAGGATTGTGGGAATCTCACCCAAAAAATAAATTCCTGCAAATCTGGCTCTAAAAATATGAGAAAATCCAGCACAAATTTTCGATGTTAACAATGCACTCACAGTTTTTCGGGCCGAACGCAGCGCTCTTTAACAGAGTTTGTTATCAGCAACAGAAAGAAGGCTGTGGGATAAGTTTGACTGGTCGTGTGTGTTGGTTTTCAGCAACCACTAGCTGATATCTGCATGATACATGCAGAAACAGTGAGACTGAGAGGAGAAAAGTTGAAGCACCGTTTCACTCAATGTAACCACACACAGTGAAATACTGTAGCAACACTTTACAAACATTTGTATGCAAAAAGTCTGCAAAAACTTGCATAACAATACTTTTAGAGAGAACAAATTGACTCCCTATCTGTGCAGCGGATCTCCATGGCCTCTACACGCAGTACTTAAACGCTGCCTTCTTTTCAGTGACTCTCTGCACAGGAATTCAGCAGCAGTACATTTAATTTACACATTGGTGCTAAGGTTTCCATAGATCCACGGATTACATCTGGTCCAAACCTTGGGGTGTGGTCATGGATCAACTGTGATCCGTTGCACCGCTTATTTCAGTGCTATAATGTAGTGGTGTATTTAATAAGAACTTCACTCAATCAGTAATTCCTTCAGCTTTTTTAGAGTTCTTATCCAGTTTACTGCCAGATTTAAAGTGCTCATCAGCATTAAGACACTATTCAGTTATTTTTCTATTTACCTTTCATAACATTCTTCTTCTTTCCTATTTCGCTGCAATGCATGTTGGTATATTGTGTTTAGTTAGGGACCAACTACTTTCACGGTCCATTTTAGGATACTTTAAATCTGTGATACAGGGTGTTGCATTTCTCACAGCATGAACAAATGACAAACACACTTTATCCTGGATCATAGTGAGTTATTTCAGACACAGCCTTTGACCTGTCAGAACATAAAAGGAAAGGTGGAACTAATAACATTAACGATGCTCTGGTCCTTTTTAGTGACTGAGGAAGCCATGAAGCGACTTAAATGCTGCTTTTAACCAGGGCTCTGAGATTAACCAAACTAAATGGGATGGAACCAGCTTTGATGTTATTAATGCACCTCTGCTTTCCTGCATAAAAAGTCAAAACAGCTGCTGTGAGAGAGGTCCAAGAAGACATAAACAAACAGATAAATAAGCTACAATTAAAATGTGATAATGGACTTGAGCTTGTATAGTGCTTTTCGAGTCTTCTGACTACTCAAAGCACTTTTACACCGCAGGTCACACCTACATACACCCATTCAAACACTGATGGCAGAGGCTGCTATGAAAAGTGACCATCAGATGTAACTAATCCCATTCATATGCCGCCGAGGAAGCAGCAGGGTCAAGTGTTCTGAAGTGACATGTAGTTGCAGGAGTTGGGGATTGAACCCCCGACCTTCCGGTTAAAAAACGACCGACTCTAACAACTGAGCCAAAGCCGCCCCTTCATTCAAGAACTTGCCAACGTTCTTAAGAGCAACTGCTTAATTTTTTTAGCCAAATAAATAAAAATGAAAAAGCATCCACATAAAGCTTCCAGTATTGTTACAACAAATCAAAACAGATCCATTATTCAGGGTTTAACACTTACACCAACTATGTCCCTGTGTCTTGTTACAAAAACATACAGAATATGGAGGATTCCTCTGCTGTGCATGGCTGATCTTCTGTCAAACACTGATGCAACCATTAGACATCAACATTACCCTCGCATGATGAAAAATAGCCACAAGCACTAGAAAATAACACAACGCCCAACACAGTATTAAGCAGCGGATCACAGGTCTGCAGAGACATGCCAGGAGGATATGACAACCCACTATTTGAAAGCGTATGGTGGCAGAAATCACACACACACATCGTCTGCCAACACATTCACCAGGTAGCTAATGAGGGAACAAGTTTTAAGGGACGGTTTTATATGGATAAAAATTAAAGACGAACAGTCGCAGAGGAGCTTTGAAGCCAAATCCTCAAGACAGAATTTTACCCTCTCCTTTCTGGCTTGGAAAAACCCACTAGCTTCCAAGAAAGTGTTAAATCATGTGGTGTGATGACACTCCAAAAACTGACTGATACATCACAACAAATTGGCAGACACTATTAAACGTAGTTATAAAATAAAAGAAAGAGGAAAGCATCCCTCTGCCAGGTCCCTTTCTCTGCAGTGTGCTTAAAACAACCCCAAGATAAAACTCCCTACACCAATAAAATGCTACTTAATAACACAGGTGCAAAGTGTCCTCGTAAAGACCCCCAGATATCATCAATACGCAGCCATCAAAGTTATTGCACTGCTGGGTTTTCAAGTGACAGGAACAAGAAAGATATTTCATCAAGCTGGGCAGACCACAAAGCAGTGCAGTGTCACATTCACTGACCCTTTCAAGAGAGGCTGTTACCTGTATGTCATCCTTTAATCCGCTAAACTTTAACCACACAATCTTGAGTGAATGTTGATTCTTATCAGTACTAGCAGGTTATTTTCTGAGGTTATCTCCGCTTTTCTGTGTGGGCTCTTATCCGAAACATCTCCAGTGTTTATTTCAGCTCTCCGTCCCAGCAGATGGGGGATGAATTGGCACGGCTGTATTTGAGGGTTTATTTCAAATTCTCTGTGATCCTCTCTTCTTTTAATGTTGATCTGACATGTTCCTGAACAAACACGATGTGTCACAGTTTTCCTTTTTACTTCAAACAGAAAAAAGGGTAAAGAGTCCAAATATTGCATTTGAATTTGCTTTGCTGCATTTTCACTTAAAGTGCATGTGCTGACATGTGTTTTTACAGCTCAGCATGCATCCAGATCCAATGTTCTAATCTTTAAACACTCTTTTTGTGGAATAAAAAAACGTCTTTCTGGTGGTGGTAAAGTGGATATGGAAAGATGGAAATTATGAATTCCTTCACAGCAACATCAGTCTCACTTCACTGTTGGTCAATAACCCATTACGCTCCTCTCCATAAAACGACTGGATATGCACGAATGCTCATCAATCATTACTCCAGCCTTATGTTTACTGTGACTTTGGGAACTTTTCAAACCGTGTCTTTATTCTAAGTTTAATTATGGATAGCTGTGAGGTAGGAAATATTAGCAGGGTAAGTTCACGTAATGCCACATGATGTTGTGAGTATGCTGAAGCATAAAGCACACTGTGAAAAATATTTTTTGACTCTGTCTAGTCAGATAATACTTCACTGGCGAAGGTGGTTGATTGGCAATAAAGACTTACCATCATGCCATGACTGCACCAAAATCTGTCTTTTGTTCATGTTTTAAATGAGTCTCCTAGCAGTATAGGAATTATACTGACATTTAAAGTTAAACTGATTTTACAGCTGGAAAAACTCTGGGTTGTATTATGTGATGTGAACACAAAGAAAAACTAAAACCTATTATATTGAATATGGCTGTGCATACAATTTGATTCTGTAGGGCAGCGATCCAGTTCAGGGCCGGTTCATTGAAATACTGAACGATGGTGAGCTAACCTTATAAGCTCAGGTTACTCTTGTGAGCGGTAAGAGAGGTCATACTCTAGAGTCTCACAAGATTAAAGACCCCAAACACAGTGATAAGAAGGAAAGCCTCAGTGAACCGGTTCTTAACTTTGTAAGTGGGCCAACGACCAGATCACTGTGCGTTTTTACCGATCCAGGGCTCTGCGGACCAAGTCACTCCATTCTTTAATGATAAGATCGGTTACTGATAAGGATCGGTTTATTTTAACACCACTGATACTTAAGTCATTCATTCATATATTGGAGAAACTGCAAACTGCAAGCTGTTTTTTCTTTTTTTTCCCTCTTTTTGGATTTCTTCAGGGTTTTCTGCTTGTCTCTGTTTTATATAATTAAAAACTGAATACCTTTGGTTAATTTATTGGCAGTTGTTCAGACAGAAAAACAGTTTGAGGTCTTTATCTTATAGGCTTTGAAATGGTAAAAGGTCATTTTCCCTATCTTACTAGATTTTACAGGCCTAGTGAGTAATCCATTATTGGACTAAAACACCTGTTGTTAATTAAGATAATCATCATTAGTTGCAATGCTGCAGTGTGTCGGAAAAAAAAGTGTATTTAAAAGAAGTTTACATCAATAAAACACCTGCACACACTGCCTTACACTAACAGAAGTGCTCATCACACACACTATGATAACAAATAGCCTGAAATGACTCAGTCAGTGAGTCTGTTTGTCATGGTTTGGAGTGTGTGACTGAATCGTGTATCACTGTACTCACGAAAATTATTCTTTTTTTCTCTCTCTCTCTCTCTTCAGAGTCACATATATAAATCACACTTACAATGGCCTCGTTAGAAGTTGTGGCCTGTGACAAATAGAGCTCATATCACAGACAATAAGCATACGGTAACATTTGTTTTGCATCAAGCGATGGAGCTGAACATTCCTCATTTCAGAACAGCAGGAACGGGTAAAGATTTACCTGTTCTGTATTCAATCACACGAAATTCAAAGAGAGCAGACCGCTGCCACTTCCGCACCTCCACCCCAATTTCTCCATGTGCTCCTTTGATAAACTGTTCATCACAAATCCATCACTGAACGCATCCGTCTTTAATTAATACAGATAAAAAAAGCATTGCCCAGTGTTGTTGTGACCATACTTGAATTCAAGCATTTTGTGCCGGCAAGTGCAGAAAAAAAGCCTGAAGTATAGAAGAGCTGTTCTTTTCTCTTTTTTTTCTCCATTATTTTCTTCGTTTCATGGGATGGGTAGCTGCTAGCTGTTAATAGTGAATAAATTGGGAGTGAAATAATAGAAATTCTTCTCATGATTTTCATTAGTATGCAAGGTGCTGATGGCAGCAGCTCTGCATTTGTTAACAATATCAACACAGCCGGGGAAAAATGCAGTAAAAAGGCTTGAAAAACCAATGGAGAGAAACTGGCGGTTGCTTCTGTCTTCCTTTTTTTATGGTTCAGCCATAAAATCAGGCACATGACCTGCTTTGGTCTTGATTATGATTAGAGGAAGTTGGGGGTGTGACAGTACGTTAGCTTGTGTCTTTTTATAGAATTTTATGATTTCCTACAAATCTTTAAAAGGCTTGCTCCAAACATGTCTCTGACCTTTTTACAACGAGTTGCCCTTGCATATTAAGCTGGTCACACATCTACCAGTTTTTAAAACTTATCTTTAAAAACCAAGCTACAACCACAGGGACTAATAAAGGGATAAATTAAGTCAACACTCATAGACCCTTCTTTTTGCCCTCATATTCTCATCCATGAGAACAGAGTATTTTTTTGTGTACAAGTAACCTATTTTAATCATATAGTGGCTTAAAGATAAGCACAAGTGCTGCTGCTATATGACATGCAGTCACTGTAGCTACCCCCCACAGAACTGGACATCTAAGTCTTTGATTTTGAGGGCTTTTGGGGTACTTTTTTAACTCACCTGGGACACATATTTTGGCTTGCTGTTGGGTTGATTGTAATTCTTTCGCTAATCAGTCATCATGCAGAAAAGCCATTGGCCCAGACAAACAGACAAAACTTCACATCACATTGCATGAACCAACCCTCTACTCTAGCTCCACCCTTTCTTCAATATGGTCACCAATGACCAATGACAAATCAAGATTGCAAAAGTCAGCATAACGCAAGCAGCAACCTCCAGTGATCATAGATATAGCAAATGCTGAAGTGTAAAAACCTGCGCTTCCACCAGTGCCAACTTGAGGCTGGTTGTAAATCATTGGAAGTCACATACTCACCCTAACCTCACCTAAAAGCCATTTTTTACAGCAGAAATAAACATGTCTACAGCCTGATTCAAATAACAAATTGGGTCTGAATAACTAATGTAACTATCAGCACACACTGTACAGAGAGTGAATTTTGTTATAACTCATCCGTTTTGATTTTATGAAGAATATAAGGGTTATTCACAACAAGGGGGTACGGCTTATCTGACCGACCTGTGGGCGCTTCGGCGTTTACCAAGAGGCTTAAGACCTGCCTCAGCTCCAGCTCATTGCCTTTTACTAAGTAAACCGAAAGTTAGTTTGAGACAGCATTTCCAGTATGGTGACCACCATCGATGGGCTTCAGAAGCCAATGGGTGACGTCACTTTTACAGGTTATAGTATAACTAACACCAGACCTAAGGCCCTGAGACTCTAAATCAGCAGTTTTATAAACCTATGGGTGACCTCAGGTTGGCCTTATCCACTCCTTATATATATCTAATCCTTTTACTCTCAGCTTCTGAACTGATTAGGCCTTTGTCTTTCTCTTTTTCTCGGATCTTTAAGAGTGTTATTGTCCTTTTATCGTCACCTCTGGTACTTGTGTTTGACTTTTGTCTTATGGTGTTTGATTATTATTGTCTGTAGATCCTTTTAGTTAACTGTTGTTTTAGAAGTGCGATAACTAAATTCCCACAAAAAGCAGTAAATGTTTTGAGTGAAGAATTAAATCTAGAGGGTGTCAACTGCCTGTGGAGAAATATAAAAACATTATAAACATTTATGATATAATTGACAGAAACATCAGTTTCAATTCTTAAATGTATGTAGAGGGAGTAAAAAACTGGATAACCCGAACAGAGCTGTCAGAGTAAAAGCTGATTATCTTCATTAAGTGCCCAGATGACAGTTATCACAAGCCCAATTATCCATACCACATATCTGTCATCCTACTGCAGACCTGTCTACAGACAGCGAGAGATAGAACTCCCACACTGTAATCCATAAACCTGTTTCAGTCCAATCTCCAGCCTGAAGAACAGGCCTCCCGGTCAGCTTAGGATAAACCATGCAGAGTCCTCTGTACTGACATTGCCCATGTTGCTCTCCTTTGTTGTTTAATGAATAAACAACTTAATTATTGATTATCTCAGAGTTCCTTCATTATTTAAATATGCCTGTAGTTGAAAGCAGCACTGGGGTTAATGTAGGTGATAGTGCAGCTTTCAGGAAAAAACATGTCTGTCTTAATTGTGATGATCAGTGTTGGGTGACCAATTATCTGGCTCACGGTGTCAAAAGGTGCAAAACCAAAAGAAAAGTAAAGTTAAGATGTTCACAGAGGGTTTTGTTGGAATATTTTTTACAAGTTTATGTAATTAAGGATTTGAAAATAATGGTTTGGTAATAAATCGTGAGTAAGGTCGTTGGTTGCAGATTGGGATAAAATGTAAAAGCAACATTAAATTATTCTTTTACAGGACTATGCTAAATGCTTGATTCTGATTGGGCATTTTTACACATAGCAACCGCCCGCTATCCCTCGATAGCAGACCCATCTTACCCTACCACCTAACCTTGACTAAGAAAAGCAGATTGCTGCTAGGGACGGAGCTCTACTCACAGACTCTGGAGGATTAACTTTCTAATCATATCAATCCACAGAAAGAAGTCAGTAAATTAGACGTTAGTCTGTTTACTGTGGGAAAAGGAAAAAGGAGACGATAGCAGCGGAGGAAAGAGGTTAAAAGACACAAAAACTCTATGGATGTGACAGAGAAATCTACAAAACTGAAGATGGTAAGAAGTAAACACTTTTTGGAACGTGGTGTAGGATGCAGTGGTGTAAAAAAAACAGTTAACAAAGAAAATGACAACAGACTAACAGTGACAAGGCAGAAAAACTCAATCAGGCGCTGTGCTGATTCATGATTCCTATATGATTCATTCTGTTCACATGAGCTGAAAAAAAAAAATTCAAATCAATGAAATAATTTGCAAATGGACTTGAGCTTGTATAGCGCTTCTCTAGTCTTCTGACTACTCAAAGCACTTTTACACCGCAGGTCACACCTACCCGTTCACACACTGATGGTAGAGGCTGCTATGTAAAGTGACCATCAGAAGTAACTAATCCTATTTATACACAGTTATATACCGGCGACGAAGCAGCGCGAGCAACTTGGGGCATACATGTTGCCCCAGGAGCTGGGGATAGAAACCCCAACCTTCCGGTTGAGAGACAACCGACTCTACCAACTGAGCCACAGCTGCCCTGCAAATCATTTCTTTGTTTCAAATAGTGATTTCATAAGAAAGTAGAAGTGTAATAAGCGTTGTACTGTATAGTGATGTGTTTTTGGCAGAATGGAGCCCCAATAGGGTGAGTAGGAACCCGCTGCAAAGGGGTCTTATGTCACCCTGAAAGGATTCCTCTGCTATCCATTATCCCTTACATAACAGCAGCAACTAACTATAGCATTTATGTGGAGTCATGTTTATGTCCAAATTAACAATTCAGCCCAATCATTACTATTTGTTTGCTCTCCAGGGAGAAGTTTGTGGCTCCTTAAATGCTTGACTTTGTTCACCAGCTTAAGGATATTGGCAAAGGTTGGGCCTGTGTACAAGTGTTCTTACTGGTTTATTATTAAGTCAACCACCAGACAGTTACACCATCTTACCAAAAGTTCTTCCTCTTCACCAAACGGGTGCCCTTGAATGGAATGTAGTGAGACCAAAAAAGCTCCAGATAGATAGATAGATAGATAGATAGATAGATAGATAGATAGATAGATAGATAGATAGATAGATAGATAGATAGATAGATAGATAGATAGATAGATAGATAGATAGATAGATAGATAGATAGATAGATAGATAGATAGATAGATACTTTATTGATCCCAAGGGAAATTCAACTGCTGGGTAGTTTCCCTAACATACCTGCCAGTGCTGCTACTCATTGTAATCTGAGCGCCTGAACCTAGAAACTTTTTCAACCAAATATTCTTTCTTTTTACGTACTATTACATTCCTGTCACTATATTGAAACAGGCTTAAAGTGTACAAGACAAGACAAAGAAATTAGATGTCACAGAAGCAACAATGCATAGTCTCTCTCTTCTGACACCATATAGGAGCTGTTGCAAATCAAGGTGGATACAGAGACGAGATTTCAGAGAGCGCAGAACACCAGCGAGTAGCACCAACAATAGCAAACAGCTGCCTTTGAATGGTGGATCAGGATGTTAGATTTATCTTGCTCTCAACATGACCTCTTTCGACTTGAAATACACAAGTCCTTTGATTGCCTCAGCCTCCCGGACATGAGCTTTCAATCAGACTCTTTTGAGAGCAATTCCCTGGCTGGGCTTTGTCATCTATATTTCGACAATTGTTTGGAGTCCTGATTTTGAGGAGCACTCAGGGACCGATCACTTTTACCTCCCCTGACCTCTTCTCTTGTCTCCACTCCAGAGATAAAAAGATATCAAGTTTTCGTCAAACACAGCATGCACACTCAATTATCTGTAAAGGGTTGATACTTTACCAACTCTTTTGTAGCAAAGAGATCAAATCAAAGAGGTACAGAATCGTGCTTTGATTTTGAGATGACTAATTCCAAAACTACTTCATTATTTTATATCCAGGAGAGACAACATTAAAGACTATAGGCTTTACTTTTTGACTCATGCAGTTTTAACTTTGTCTTACGTCTCAGTGAAAAACCTCAGCTTGATAATTTATTTCCAGTAATAGACGAAGAAGTTCTTTATGTGCTTTGCAGTGGGAGGATAGTTTAAAAGAAAACAATGAAAAACTGCAATGAAATATAAACGGAAAGAAGCATGAAGTCAGCAGAGGCGTGTTTAAGGTAGATAAGGTGAAACCAATTGACGGTTGCTGCTCTTTCCCAGTGGCAAAAGACATTTTATTGGCAAGTCGGTAAGATAGTCTCCCCGGCCCCGAGAATAAGCTGGAGAATTGCAACAGCTGGAGAAAATGCTATTGGTCACAGCAAGTCATTGAAAATGGAAGTCTCCGAGCTGTGAGCTTCTCCCATGAAATCCTGCTTCTCCTCTTTAGAAAGGTGTGGCATATTTCTAATGAGATCCCTCTATCACGCTTCAAGTCAGACTTCAGAAGTAATTAACACATTCGGCATGACTTGCAGTAGCCTCTCTTCAGCCTGCACTAACTTGTCAGGCTGCACAAACATGTCAGGATGTGAGTGATCATGATCCCATCGGACCATCTTTGAATGGGAGAAGCTGCACTGTCCAAAACAGATGCACTTTCAATTGTATCTCTCTTTTTTTCTCATTAAGACCTATGAGAATAAGGCTAAGAAACTAAAATACTGCACACAGCATGAGTTACATTTCAGTGGATGTCAAAGACCTCACACCATGCAAGGAAATGTCTTATCGCAGTTGTGTTAGAGGCTACAACAGACAGTTTAGTGAATGAAAATGTGTCACAGCAACCCTCAGCTAGCCCTGGGATGGTGCCCCTGGACACTCAGTTTCTGGCATGTGCTTCTTGATCAGTAGGTTTGGGAGGCCTGGCACATGGTGTGAGGGATTGGCAGTTCACAGCTTGCTTTTAGGAAAGGCTGAATAATGCTGATTAAAACAGCATGATGGGCAGCTTTATAACACAGACGGGGTCACAGAGGGCTGGCAAGTCACTCCCTGAAAGGAAGAAGAGGGAAAAAATAATGCACTCACTTAGCCCACGATGTCTAATTAGAGCTGACAGGGAGTAAATAGTGAAAAAATTGTGATCTGTGACTTTTTGAAGAATAAAAAAAAGAACCAAAATTCAACCCTTTAGTATACCTTAAATCCACAGAGCACTTAAGCGCTTCAGCATCGGTTAGCTCTTTGTTTTGGTTTTAACACCAAACTAGTTGTATTGTAGTATGGCTCAAAATTGTATCCTGATGATATGAGCAAAGACAGTAAAACATTATACCACTGCCTAAAACTTTGAAAGAAAATCCATTTAATGTACACATTCCATTAAAACAAACACAGCCTCCAAGCATTTGACCGTTCAGAAAGAGTCCTAAACACACGAGCAATGGATTAACTCTACTTTGCCAAGACAGTGGTGGTTCTAACCAGAATTGCTAGAATAGTGGCCTAGGACAAGTTTAAATTATTTTGATTTTGTCAGACAACCGTTTAACAGGTATTTGTAAAAACATGCAAAACGGCAGAAAGACACAGGAACTGTAAAATTGCAACTCATAATACGAACATATTTGACCATTTGATTTGGGAGCCAGAAAGTCAACTAAAGAACATTTTTGTTCCAATGGCCAAAAATCACAAATCATAATATGCCACAGAAGGCTTTAAAGTTGGCTCAGGAGGTGGTGGAGACCAAAACTAAACCAAAAGAAGAATCAGTGTCATACTTTTTGAATCACTTGACTGATGGATTTGTACATAAGAAACTGCAAAAGCAACCTCAAATAAGAGCCTGTCAAAGTTTTGTATGCATCTTGTTTGTCTGGACATTAAAGGGGACATATTATGAAAAATCCACTTTGACAGTGTTTTTGAACATATATTTGGGTAACCTGAGTGTCTATCGACCCACACAATTTGAAATAAACCCATCCAGTCCTTTGTTTGGGGTCTGAATAAGTCTTACAACACATAGAAAAGTGCTCAGTTTCAAATTTTCTCAACTGGTGACATCACAAGTTGGATTGTGGTAAAAAAAAAATACCCTCCCCTCCCCTGTTTTCTCCACACATGGACTCCACCCCCAGCATAGAGCAAAACTTTTGTGCAGGTCCGCCATTTTTATTCTCGCTAGCGAAGGAGTGATGTCTACTGGGAAACTCAGGGGGGTCTCATTGCATTTAAAGAGACACACACCAAAACGGAGCGTTCTGAGAGAGCTGGTTTATACAGGGTCACAAACCTCCTCTGGTGCTTGATTCATGGTATATTTTAACCAAAGCACAGCACAGATATTTCATTTAGACCACAGGGGACTCTTTGAAAAGATGGAAAAGGGGTATAATATGTCCTCTTTAAATTGCCAACAACTGATGCAGAATGAATATGTTGAAAAGATGGAAAAGGGGTATAATATGTCCTCTTTAAATTGCCAACAACTGATGCAGAATGAATCTGTAAATCTTTAGAAAAAAATAGGATATATTAGAAACCAAGATTGTGTCTTATCTGTGAAAAGATACAGTGAAATCTTTATGTTTGACAAGGCACGATGAGTTATATTGCCATTTTGCTCGATTAATTCCATTAATGGTGAACTGGGTTGTAATAAATATTGGTTATTGAGTAATTGATTAAACGTATCAACTTTAATGGCAGCATTTAAGTCATTTAACATAGTATATAGTGTAACATTGGTCCCTTTTTCCCCAGCATGATCCAGAGGACACGTCCCACACTCTGTTGTGTGACTGATTAATATAACCTAATTACTCTGACTAATTAAGCAGTCTGTCGCTCAATCTTGCCGTCTTTGACCCTTCTCCCTTTCAATGCCTTTCAAATCCTCTCCAATCAGGATGACCCTGCCCCCAATCTCCCTGACTGTCTCTCCTCTCTTTAGCATGGAGGGGGATGACTTCACGATGGTTGTCAGCTGTAACAAAAAGATATACATCCAGGTTTGGATGTATGAGAGAGAGTATCCTCGTATTTAATTTCGTATCCTAAATCAGCTCTGGGTTTGTTCATTAATATTGAGCGCTGTTCCTGCCAGGATCTTATGATTTTCATATAAGCTCATTAGTGACTGCGCCACAGATCATCGGGGTCGGATTGAGCAATTATTATGCTACAAGTGGAGAAGCCAGCTTATGAGAAATATGTTAATCAATAAGGGCTTTACGCAAACTGGTTCAAGCTCTAAAAGGCTAATTATGTACCAAATTTAGTTATGTTTTACCAGATGAATTAAATCAGGATTGAAAATTTAGATACTCTGAGCCCACCCTGGATTTCCCTCTGTGTAGCATAACTGGAGGACCTAATATCTGAATGAACACTTTAGCACAGGGAAGCCGTGAAGTCTGAATTAAAGCCAGCGAGGGCATTTCTATTCCTTTTTCAATCTTTTAGATAACATGACCTGGAGAAGGGTTTAAATGAGGCACAGGAGCAACAAAGAGGACCATGGGAGAATTTGTCCTGGTCGAGCTGTCTGAATGATCAGTGTAGGTGGTCAGGGAAACACTGAAGTTCTGCGTGGAAGTTAAACCTGATTAGAGGGTAAACAATATCATTTGTGATAAGTAGGCCTCCTTCAGGGTGTCACTTATGACCAGAAAATGAATTCATGGCGGTTGCTGCTGCCTACGGTGTATCTATGAATAGCATATATTTCGGTATTTTATTCTTAGTTGAATTTGTCTGTGTTGGTTATGTTTTAAAAAGGAAAAATGGGAAGAATGTGGCTTGTGTTCCCTTTATTGTTGATCTCTTCTCAGCATATGTATGAAAACACTTTAACTTTTTATTAGGATGAATTTGGGTGTGGGGGGGGGGGGGGGGGGGCATGCAGTGTGTGAACTACAGTGTTATTTTTATCGTAAAACCCAACTGTCTTACCACTTTTCAATAACAGTGGTAAAAGATGCTAAGACTTGCCAAATTGTAACTTGCATGCAGCAAGTTGATCATGCCACATTTCTTTTAGTTATCCTTGCAAAAAAAACAACTTAGTCAACTTTAAAATAACAACTCAGCTAATTGCTAATTCCAATAGCTTTGTTTTGTCAGCACATCTTTTTATTTTTCATTCTTTGTGTCTGTTTTATGTGATTGGATGTATTTAAAAATGTAATTCAAATTCCCTCCTCCTGAAATACGTCTTACAAACTGCTTATCACTGATCTTGATGGTGCAAGTCTCCCACACTGTTGACATTTTCTTTCTAGTATGTTTATAAAAAACGAATCAGAATTAGCCAACAGGTCTTCTGCCCAACACAAAAACATCTTCTCTGAATCAACAGTTAGTTGAGCTTTCCAGAATTTAACTGATGCGACACAAGAGCTACACATTGGCTGCTGACATAATGGCATGCCACACAAGCAGCAACCTCTGGTGTTGAAAAATGAAGCCAATGCAGAAGAGCAAAATACTTCAGTTTGTTGTGGGTCCACTTGAGGCTGGCTCCAGGAACACCGGAAGTCACATACACACCACAGCCAAAAAAGCTTGTTTTTAAAGTAGAAATAAACATGTTTAGAGCCTGGTACAAAAAACAAAATAGGTCTGATTAGTTATCGTCCTCATTGGAACACACTGTACGGGGGATGATTTTTTTTTAAACTGCTCCATTTTGATTTTATGAACGATACAAGTTATCTATAGTTAGGCACAGTTGACAGTTATGCAGTTGACCTGATTGACAGGCGGACACGATGTGACAGTGTGTCAGGAAGCTTCAAACCTGCCTTAGCTCACGCTCTCAGCCTGTCGTTAGGTTGACTGAAAGTTAGTCTGAGACAGCATTTCCAGCATGGCGGCTGCTGCAGATGAGCCTCCGGAGCCGTCTGCCATAACAGATGGGTGACGTCACTCAGGCTTCGTCCATTAATATTTACAATCCATGATGCCACATTATTTGCAGATGGGCTGATTTTCATTAACAGGGTCGATACCAGCGGATACCGCTGTTCAACCGATCTATGCAACCTTGTTAAAATGACTTTATTGGCTTATGGCTTCTATTAAAAAACCAAAGGGTGAAGTCTTATAGGATTAACGCATCAAGTCCTTGATTGGACACTTTAGTGCAACGTGGACCCATATGGGAACATCCAATTCTGGTGATGGACAGTGAGTCATACACTTTAATGTGTGGACGCTAGGTTCCACTTATTTTTAATGAGGAACAGCAAAAATATGTGAAGGACAAAAGCACAGCATGCACAAAACCTTTGTTCTAACAACTTTTTCAAATTTCTGATGAACAGGAAAAATCCCTGCACCCTGCGGTGTCATGAATACGAATCAGCAGAGGGATTTGTAGCTTTTAAACTATTACTGGAATAACAACTACTATCATAAAATCCTGTGGTTTGGCCGTTTTGCTTTCCTACCACAAAGAAAATCCACCAGAGTTTACTTTAAAGCAAGCCAATGCCCTAGCTCTCACATGGACCAGACCTTGAAGGGCTAAGTCCCCTTTAAGCTACTTCTATAGGAGTTTGTAGTGACTTTTTGAAGGTAGCATGGGTTCAAAAGCTGAACTGTAGCTGGATTTCTTATACAGCAATCTGTATAAGCTTTTTTTACAAGAACCTTGGGTAAGCATTGTAGCATGTTTGCCTGCCAGCATATGCGCAATGATTATTTCAAATACATCACAAAGTGAAGAAAAGATAAACAGAGGCTTGTTGTTTTTGTGTTGTGTTATATCAAAGAGAGATGGCTCTTCTTTCATGCTGTGTTTCTGCCTGTCACTCATGACAAATGAGGTCCAGTCGCAGTCCCAACAAAAAAAAAAACTTTTATCATCACTTATTGCTTTGTGAGTATTTTGCGACATAAGGAAAGATGAAAAGTAGTCAGTCACCAGAGTTTGACTTTTGTGCTGATGCTGCAAGATGACTTAACAAAAACTGAACAATTACTGAGTAAGCCAAAGTCTATATGGCTGAATCAAAGCTATGGACTTCAATCGTTCTCACTGTGACATACTGTGTTTGTTTAAGCTTCCATATTTCATCCATTTTCCTCTCTGGTAAACAAGTTTCTGAAATTGTCCTCTGACTTCCTGACATCTGGTGTTTTAGCCTAGCTACGGGCATTTTGTAAATGCTTTAGTACTTGAAAGCCTATTGTTGTGCTAATGTTTTTGACTTGATGTTTAACAGAGGATGACTTATAGTACTCTGTCTCTTTTCTCTAAACTTGTGGAAACTTTTGAAATAAAAACAGGACTACAGGTGAGTAAAGTGGGTAATAGTTACATTAGAACGTACAGCACAAAATGAATAGTGTTTTCTGTTAGAGCTCATACAAAGAAATCGGTATTAGATTGCAGTTCTCTCATAAATTAATAATAATATAGAGCCTGACCGATGAATCAGCCAGCCGATAATATCGGCCGATATTAGCTAAACAAGTGACTGTCGGTATCAGCTAATTTCATCACAGATATGCACTGATATTACTAGATTTATTTACCAGTCACATAGCATTTTATTTGAGTATTGTTGAATTACACTAGCAGTTCTCTTTCTGGCTTTCACCAGCCGAGTGTACTATATGGATTACAACAAGTATCATCACTCTCCAGAGTGTCAAGAGGTGATGCACGTACATGTGCAGTTACTTTCCACTTGAGTGTCCATCTTGTCTGAGTTATAGGCAAGGCAAGTTTATTCATATAGCACATTTCAACAACAAGGCAATTCAAAGTGCTTCACACAAGACATCAAAAAGCATCATGACATCATGACACAAAAAAAACATTAAGTGAGTTTGTTCCAGATATAAGGAGCATAGAAACTGAATGCTGCTTCTCCATGTTTGGTTCTGACTCTGGGGACAGACAGCAGACCTGTACCAGACGACCTGAGCGGTCTGGATGGTTCGTAGTTAATCAGGAGGTCATTAATGTATTTTGGCCCTAAACCATTAAGCGCTTTATAAACCAGCAGCAGGATTTTAAAATCTATTCTCTGACAGACTGGCAGCCAGTGTAAAGACCTCAGAACTGGACTGATGTTATACTGAATATCTTTGAAAAAGGAGCTAGTTATACGCACATCACTCGTGCAGGGCAGTGCAAAATCAGCAGACTAGAGATAGTAATTAATCATAATGTTTCGACCAGAGGTATCACCTGAAGAAGACCTCTGGTCGAAACGTTGTGATCAATTAAAACTTTTTGCGGCGTTTGAGCAAGTGTGCGGGCCTATCTTCTTCTTATACTGAATATCTTTCCCACAAATGTTTGATAACTCCATTTGAGGGATCAACGCAATAAATATTTTCTCTATCTCTATCTCTACAAATTGAGCATAGACCTAAGAAAGATATCGGCCGATATATCGGTATCAGAGTACCGTAGGGTGGAAACGACAGGTCAACTCACGATTCCATTCGATATATTGGGCCTCAGATTACAATATTACCACTAGAACACAATTATGAAATGTTGTCATTTATCACCTTCCAGTATTTTCGTAATAAATGCCACATTTTTGATCTCCTTATGCAAATAAAATTGACATATTGTGACCTTAGTCAAATCCACAGATGTTGATTCTTTTATCAAAGCCTGCAGAAACGCATGTACATCCTGTGTTGCATCATCTTAAAGGATTATATTCCAGCATGTTACATACTCTGAGACTGAGCTCAGCAGCAGGACCGGCTCAAGGAGGATATTCAATAGCGGCCAAGCAGCTCCATAGAATGGTAGTTCTTGTGTACTGTAGTTACTAATCCCATTACGCTTCATTCAGCCCTTTGGTTCATAAAGCTACACCCACCAGCTCCAGTTGGCAATCTCAAGAGATTAGGCTGAGAGAATTAGAGAGGGGGCACTTAGCTTACTCACTCTCCTGCCTTCACCGTCAAATCCCAGTTCTTTTAAAACACACTGTGGAAAGATCAGATGACATAATGTGAAGACCATGAGAAGGGGAAAGCTCCTTTTGATTCTCATCTGGCTGACACTGTAAATAAAATAAAAGAAAAACTGGACAAGAGCAGCTTTTGTTCGATGCTTTGGTGTGAAAAATGTGGGTGATGTGTTCTGCAAGCATTGTTAAAAATGCTATGCTAGGTAACATGTCCTGTGTCATAACAATTCCCATCACACAAATTGACTGGAATGTGGGTCTCTGAGAACGACCGTGTCCTGTTTTTTTCACAGCTTTGACAGTAGCAGCTGCAGGGCAGAAGCATTGATCTGAGGTCTGAATGTTTGAAATGGAAAAGATCAATCAAAAGCAAAAGGGTTATCAGATTGTATGAAATCTAATAATGTGACTTGCACAGGGAGAGCTCTCTGCACCAGTGTAACCATCGATCCCTTTTCTCAACTTGCTGTTTCAATTAGACAGCTCTTATCAATGGCCTGCCTATGTGGAATAATACCAGCATAAATAGATCAGTATCTTTTATGTGCTGCCAATATTACAAATATGCCCAATATAGTGAACAGAGCCACCTGGGATGTAAATCTTTGAACAATATTGTACTCTGTCTGTTGAAGTGTGGTACAAACAGTTCGCTTGACAGGGTCGAGTAAACATTAATAATGGCGAGTGAAAACGTTGCCATTTTTTCGTGGTGTCCTGTGCTGTAACATCAAACATTTCTTCTGGTATTTTCAGAGTGATGGGATGCCTTACGCATTTTGACAGCGACAACCAAAAGGCTCAGGTTTCAGGCAGATTTATACTCAGGATAGAAATTTATCTTTTTGTTTTGCTGCCGCCTTTTTAGCAAAGGCATCCATTTGTTACGCCAGACGTTTTGAGAACAATTGTCCCTGAAGATTGTGTAATGACATCATCTCTTGTATATGTTGCCAAACGGTGCATGCATCAGAGTTTTACTAACAGGCATGATGGGGAAAAGAGCCTGGCTACAAATTCCTCCATCGTTTTGTCACTGATTAATATTTGATCTTTCTCCAGAAGCAAATACTGTATTTGCCTTTTGAATTCTGCCATAATAGCAGAGAAGTGCAGATAGCCTTATTTCAATCCCCATTTAATTTGACCTTCTTTTTTCCTTTCATGAAGCAGGAATGAGTCACCAAAAAGGGTGACTAAAAATCCATTACAGAGGAGGCTTTGGGCATGAGCTTAAATTGAACACATGGCAACACCAGGCCCAAATGAGTCCCAAAATAATGAGTTGACTCGGATTAAGAATAATGTGTAAATGAGTTACTCCTGTGAAAAAAGGAAAACAATTCATTCTGAACACTTTTGATTAAAGACGCATCCCCGATGGCTGTTTTTTCTTTCTTTAGTAAAATATGCATTTGCTGACATTTGCCCGATATCAAGTGTTACATTTGACTTCACTAACAATAATAACTCTTCATCTCCTCTCTCTACTTTCATCATTTCGAGTTAATTTTACCCTTCTCCCCTCACTAACTTGTTATTATTCCCTTGATCCTCTAAAATAAAGTCGAGAATATCTGTCTTTCTTCATTGACTTCACTTTCATGGATAATGCCTGGCACTGCAACTTCTCTACAACTCCCAATCGGCTTTCCTCACCTCCTGTAGCCACAGCGTGTATCATAGTACGACCAAACATGTAAGAGCGAAGTTATCAGCTCAGAGCCGTCTGGTTAAAATAGACCATGACTATCAGCATTAGAGGGGAAACCAGCTTAACATCGGCCTGTTAGATGTTCCTGTCTTTCATGTGAGCATGACTGCAGCTTATCAGCCCCCCATGCCGTGTCACCCCTGTGATAAACTGTGACCAAAAAAACAGCATTACAGGAAGACACTACAGGAATTTAATGTATTGCCTTGTTGCATACTTCATTCGCTCAATTTGATTTAGGGGCCCTCTTGTTTTAGAGAACGGAGGTAAAGGTTCAAGACTGGAAGGTCGTATTTCATGAAGCGCTGCAATTATAGTTTTAATCGGCTGTGGTTCACTGGGGGAATACAAAGCAACATATGCCTCTTGGCTTGAGTGAATTACGGCAGGAGCCATCTTCATAGTCTGTCGCTGACAATTGATCAAACACTATAGCCATTTAATAATCTGCTCTATCCTCTTCCTGCGTGTATAAGATTATCTCTGGATGCATGGGTAGTCACATTCAAAGAAAAGAATAACAATGCCGTCTTTGAGAGGGTTTATTGGTTTATTGTTCTGATCTTACGATGTTGATTTCAAAGACATGGGAGACAAAATGCTGCCCAGCAATCCCTGATTTAACATGCAAGTAGAACAAGAAGCAGCCTGAGTATTTCTTCTTGCACGTTTTTGGGGTTATTGTACTGGATGTTGGAGTAGCAACACAGAAAAGCACCTCTGAGGATTCAGCATACAATAGTCTGCGCCTGAGGGACTATGACCAGCCCCACTGAGTCTGTAATATACATGTTAGAATGCAACACACCCACACAATCGTTCAAATACTCCTTTTCCTTGTAGTAACGCTGACATATAAGACCATTGTTTGTCACTGTCATATTTCCCCGAGCTTCAGCTTAGGGGAGCATCCATGTGCAGTAGCCACTCATGCATTTTTCATGAATACCCACTGGAGTTCCTTTGAAAGACGACGTTCTATAGTTGCCATCAGAGTTTGGTTTTCTGTGCCTGTGATATGTGGCAAAGGGGAGAAAATTGCATTGGCCCCTGATAAAAGCGGCAGAAGATGAATACGCCTGACCAGAGTCGAACCTTTCAAAGTAGGGCAGATTAATTAGAAAGACTATGACTCGCAATTTATCAGAAAAAGAGTAAAAATCATCACTGGAGGTTCATCTTCTCGTTAAATACAATCACTCTTCTTCTTTTAGTGGTGTGCTTCACATAATACCCCTGCTGACACTCCACACTTTTATTATTTCACAGCAGAAGCTATGGTTCAACAAACGCCATCAATTTCTGTATTACGGAGGTCTGCATGAGACACCGCTTCACTGCCCCGCCCCTCAGAGGCTTCGTACTGAATGGGACATGGTCAGCACTAGAAAGTGAGGATAACAGAATGGCAGTGCAGTCATTCAAGCACCAAAAGTCCTATCAACAAAAGGAGGAAGAATACGAATAAATGGAAAGGGAGAAACAGGAAAGTGTCGATTTTAAATGACAAAAAACACATTTTCTGATAAAGACTACAAAAAGGTTGGCATTGGAGCCCCAAAAATAAAGAAGAAAAAGGGGCACATTGATGCAGAAGGAGGAGAGGGATTTATTTTGTCTTAAAATGGAAGAATCCTCCTCCTTTGACTCCCACGGGTTCAGATAGACGCTGTAAGGAGGAGACGCTTAATTAACTTCATCTTGTTCACCTCTGAGCTCAATTTTAAAAAAAATAAGCTCTCCCTGAAAAACGTCAAAAATACAATTATATGCTACACTTATTCCTGACAATTCAATTATCATCAAACATAAAAGTCTTGATTTCACACTCAGAACATTTCTACGGCTCCACCGGTTAAACACTACGTGGTGTACAAAAGCCAAATTAGGATTTTAAGAGTCATACTCATCAGCAGAATATTTGAAAGAAAGTACCGCTGTGACCTAAAGGCACGTATGTGACTGAGATAGTGAATACAGGCTTCCAGGGGCTGTGAGGGACAGGTAGCATTCCAACCTCAGATCGTTTTCTTTAAATGTCAGAGGTTGCCAGTGTTAGGAGCGGCTAAAGGAAAATCTCTTTCCTCGGCATCACATCACACAAAGATTTGATTTACTGTTGCATATATCTGCAAAAGAGTGATAAAAAATGTCTCCTTCTAGCTATTGAGGGGTTTCCTCTTCTCGTCTTATGGTGGGAAATGAAGAGGAATTTCACCATCACTTAAAAATTGGTTGGTTTGTAAATCATAGGCTCTGTGAAGCTTACATTTCTTACTATGTTGGCATTTAATTTATGCTGACTGAATTTTCTTGATTAAAAACTCTTTTTTGAAAGTTTTGCATTAAAAACCCTGTAGGCACATTTGAGAAACGGATGCAGATATGGATATCAGACATTTGTTTGAATTAAGAAAGCATTTATGGCAGCATCCTTTACATGAGATGATTTCATAGAAAGTTTAAAATAAAAGTAATGTCAATAAAGTCAAACTAAAGCTAATTAAAATTACATGAGCCCAGAGAAACAATTAATATTTAACCGCGTGAAATTAAAATTTAACCATTCATTTTTAATTATAAATGGGATGCAATGTCTGTATTTATACAAATTAATACTATTTGTATTTTAATTTACTGCAATCAAGAAATTGGAGAATTTGACCAGAGATTGACCTGTTAGCAGCAAGTATAAAAAAAGTTTACACATAGATAGACCAACAGTCATTAACAAGAAGAACGTTTGTTCTTCTTCCTCTGAGTGGAAGACTCATCAATGAACTCTGCCTGTGCTTTAAAGCAGTGGCTCTCAAAGTAGGGGTCGCAAAATGACTTCCTGTGTGTCTGTTTTTGTGTGTCCACTCAGTGCTCAGGTCTGTACATGGACATGACTTGTATTCGGCTATAGCCTTTTGTTAAATAAATTACTATGTGTTTACAATAGTTTTATGGTTTTTAGGCTGTGTTATTCTTTTGTGTTGCAGAGATACTCACTCCCATGATACCCCGCGAGCCTCGACGTCATCTTTTGTTATTGTTTTGATTGAGAGCCCCCTAGCGCGGATTTGACACGTTTAATCCATATGTTTGTCATCACAGGAAAAGACCAGAAACTTCTCAGTGGATTCTCTTAATACTTTAAGACGTCCCCAGCCTTTCAGAGGGACTCTGAAAGCTCTTAATTCCTGCTGAAGATACTAATCTTTGAAACAAAGCTAATAAAGTTTGTTTACATTAGTAAAAGTAAGAAGTGCAGTGTTTGGGACTATTTTCATTGGTGGAGTGATACACATTCAGAGCATTAGTGAGTATTCACAGCAGCAGGACTGTTTATGTGGGACGCACTCGAAATAACCCACTTTGCCAATGTTTATCGTATTGAGTCTTATATTATCTACTGAAGCAGCTTCCCCTCTTTGATGTGTTGAAATCGTTTTCAGGAAACTCTAGAGCTGTATTGATAAGACAGGATTTAGCTGAATAAGGCTTTTGCTAAATTAATGGGATCAATTCATTCTTTTCTTTTATAGAATAAAACAAATATAAAATATCAACAGACTGATTTAAGGTTAGACTTGTGTGAAAATACTACAAGCTCAGGTTTGGATTACAAATACTAATTGTTTAGTTTTATAATAGGAGATAATTCATGGATAAAAAGACAAATATAACAGTTAAACTCTTCCCCAGTCTTCTTGACTTGAGGATTGAGGATTTATTGGTGCTTCTAAGCCCTGCTTTATCCCGACACACAGTAGGCAGAGCAGCTTGCTTTTTCTGGCATTTGTTTGCTTCATGAATAGACTCATTATTTTGATGACTTATTTGTCATTAGTGGCGGCAATGTTTGCTTTTTGTCCTTTTGTCCCACTGCTGTATTCACCCGGAGTTTCAAGACCATGTGTGCAGGACGGGAGATTAAAGATGTTTGTGTTCATTAAGATGTTTAATCTTTTACTAATGACCAATCAGAGACCCTCTGTTATTACCGAGGAGTTGTCAGATGGGTCTGATCCCACAGAGTTCAATGCTTGCATGTTCAAGGGAGTGATTCATTTCATTTATAAAGGACAGAAATCTGGAGATTCATGTTTTTACTGAAAACATGTTGGACTATCTGTGTCACATTATCTTGTCACATCAAAGGCTGTTGCAATGTTTTCAGATTCACACGTTACACATTAACTTTGGCAGAACCATATCACAACTAAAAATGGCAAAAGCCAAGAATGACATTCAACTTGTACCTCTTTTGTTTATAATGGCATATTGGTCATTGCTAACTTTTTTAATACAATCTTCATAACAGACCAGAAGCAACAACTGAACATAACAATATCAGTTCATTTCTTTCATATGATAACAACGAGAGATGTTTTGGATACCATTCCCCCCCCCCGATGGCATCCGTTTCCTGCTCTTGAAACGGATGCCATGCTTCTGAACACACGGTCTTTTGATGGTGGAATATTCCTAAAACTGCTAAAAATATTGTGACTCGACTGATGTTCAATTCAATCAAACTTTTTTAATGATTGATATTCTGTCCAAGTGATAAGTATCCTGAAATTAAACCTTTTTTTTCACCACTCCAATAGAGTAGTTTCAGTGGCTGCCATGAAAAATCCATGGTGTCAGGAGAGTATGACTTGTTGTTTTGACCACTGGTTTTGTCCGGTGAGGAGGAGGAATTGATTATTCATGTAACAAGCTGATGTTTTCCAAGGCTTAAAAGTAAGAGTATCAGAATGCTGCATAGAAAAGCATAGTCACCAATACCAATTGTGTATTTAAAAAAAAGAGGTGAAATGGAAAAGTGAATAAATCAGGCTAAAGTATTAATGGATCCTGCATTGCATATTCTGTCAGATAAGAAAGCTTTTCAGTATCATGACGGCATCTATAAAAGGGAAAACTTTTTATTGCAATTCTGAATAAAATACCCATGTGTTGTTTAAACAAACATCACAATGCATTTTCATTAAATGATGTTTTATTTCAGATTTAAAGGGATACTTCACCTATTTGCATTAAGCTTTGTATCATTAGAAACCTGGTAGTATTTTTGAATGGTCCCGCCCTCATTTTCCCCTGAGACGGGAAAGCTCCGTATTTCTTGTCTGAAAAGGAGCCTCCGATGACGCAAAAATAGTAATTTTGCGTCATCTGAGGCTGCTTTGGTTAGAGGGGGTGAAACTGCATCGCTAGTTCCTCATGTTTTCGACCCACTGAATCAGTAGCGGAAACGGCCGTATGTATGTGTTGTAGACTGTAAGCATCGTAGCTTCAGTGGGAGTGGCCTGTGGTGCTGTGCATTCTGGGAGTTGTCTTTCATCCACATGAGCCAAAAAGACACTTTCTGCCTTTTCTCGGTCAAGAAGGCACCAACTTCAACAATTATTTCACAGTTCTACTACACATATATGACCCAATTTCAATACAGATTCATGTTTCAACGGGTGAAGTATCCCTTTAAATTAAGGTACTGCTTTCTGCTACACAGTTGCTGCAGGAGGGATAAGTTAAAGAAGAAATGTTGGTGATTTTTAAAACAACCAAACCTCTAATTGAATATGGAAGAGCAGAAAGAAACTGAATGCAGATACAAAGATTGCTACTTAAAAGGAGCATCTCCATGAGTTTACGTGTATCCACCTCAACAACAGTATTTCTTCACAGCACACTTGTTCAAAGCAGCCTAACACCTGTTCCCTGTTGTGCTTCTGTCATGTAATCCTTTCATTCCTCACAGGTTTCAAACGGCTGGTACAGCATCATCCAAGTGGTTCGCAGCCAAACAGTCACACTATCAATACAGGCCCACGTTTTCATCACCAATTCTTATATTTAGCTCACTTACAATAGCTTTTTTTTGCCAGAGTTGTGAACATTTGCACAACTTGATGCCTCATCCCACAGTGCTCTGCCTGAAGCTTTTTTTGCCTGCTGAGTAGTGTTTATGTGCTTTAATACCTTTTAAAACACAAGCACTCACACCCTTTAATCAACACCTGGAGAGATGGAGAAGGGCATCTTTGCAATAAAAGTTGACAGCTGTTTCATACTCACAACTACACGTACATCAAAGACTTTGAACCCTGCCAGCTCGTAATGGAAGGTTCTTGTTTTAAAGGTGCAGCCTAAATGCTCAAGATGAGATAATCTGGGTTTTACTTCTGAGAATACTGACCAATCTACAGTAAGTGCGTGTTTGGGTTACTCCTAGAAATCAATGTGGTCAACAACATCAATCTAAGGTGTGTTTTCTGTAAGTGAGTGGGGTCGGTTTAATAGAAGACAATAAAGGGAGTACCTCAATCAGTTTAATCAACATTGGCCCTTTCCATCTTGTTCACAGTCAGAGAGGCCATTATTTTATTTTTTGTGACACTGAAAAATGAAAACAATCTTCAGTGTTCATTTTTGTGCAGAGGTCAGCATTTTTTTTCATCACAGCTCTTTGTATAATGGTATTTGAAGCTATTCATTTTTCCCACCAGCCTAACCACTTTAGTGCCAACTGAGGAGAAAAAAACAGCAGGGTGCTCCCATCATCCTGCCCACCAGTAGAGACTGTGTTCTGTGGGTTTGACGGATGTGATTTGATGTTTTATTTTCTGGTGCACCCGCAGAGTCACACTTGGATATATGCCAAACTGTTCTTCAGTAATTAATACCACAAGTCTTTTATCCTGCTTTCATCAAATTAGAAAATATGCTCCCTCCCTTGGTGAGACAGACATTGTTGTCTTGTGCAATTAAGACTGGACCAGCATCTATTTTCCATCTCACCACTCCAGCCTGAACAACACAAGACACTCAAAAGGGTTTTAAACACATAATGGTCAGACTCCTCCACACAGCCGTGTCCTAACCGTTCTTAGGTTACGGTGGCCTCATGGCTCCCTGATGAGCTTCCCTTTTGATCCATCTTGAAAGGACAGTCTGGTCAAGGTTGAGATCCCAGGTATGACACATTTCCAACAGCTTTTATTATGGTGTTACTGTTCACTATGTTTCACAGTTTTGAGTGGATTTCTTTCTTGGTCTTTGAAATCTTTTAACTCCAATCTTGCGATTAAAAACACATTCAACAATAAGATCAAAAACATCTCATATTACACTAGACGGCATGCTGACGCTCAGCAATATGGTGATTTTAATTATTCTAATAAGAATTAGTTCCGTTGATGTCAGCTGAAATGCGCAGCTCTCTACATGCATCGAGTATGATTAGACCAAGAAATATTACATTTTCAGTTTCTAATATTTTCTGTAGACTCAACACAGACATTATTTCTTTGAACTAACGCTGTCAAAGTAAAGCAATAATCTTAAGTATGTCCAATTTGAAAAAATGACTAGAGATATTTTGTTTCATTCAAAAATAAACGGAAATTGAAGGATGATTTTTAATGAATATGTTACGTCATCTTACAGATACATCTGAA
This sequence comes from Tautogolabrus adspersus, assembly GCA_020745685.1. Taxonomy (NCBI): domain Eukaryota; kingdom Metazoa; phylum Chordata; class Actinopteri; order Labriformes; family Labridae; genus Tautogolabrus; species Tautogolabrus adspersus. The sequence continues at coordinate 28,391,243 of CM036538.1, forward strand.
GCTAAGTGTTTTGGTGACTTTCTCCATGTAGAGCTAACATACACTTAGCTGGATGTCGTGTGTTTGAGCTAAAATGGAAACCAAACAACAACGGCTGAATAACTGAATGCAAATTACATTTTCTAAAAAAATGTACTACAAAAGGTTAAAGACATGAGAAAGGCTGATGCTACTTTGATGTTCACTTAAGAAACCTTTTGTCCTGGTCAAGTTGCACATCTGTTCTCATGTCATCCGAAATAAAATGTAGACTTTGATCCCTGGTTGTAACAACACTTAAATGGTTCCACTCAGAGAGAAAGCTTCTACAACATTTTTTCCACAGATTTTTTAAACACAAGCCACTGTCAAATATTGCTACACACCTTTGTGAATACTTGATTCTGATTGGTCAATATCTGCTTTTACACTGTGTGCTTCAACACACTAGACATTGAAGCAGTGCTAATTCTACCTGATCACTAGACCGGGATAAGTCACATCAATAGGCAGAAAGCAGTCGGTAAATTATTGCCAAATTATTGATTAGATTAGTAAGAAGCTGTCGAAAGGACAAAGCAGAGCCCAGTTGTTATTTACACTACTAAGGAAAAAACAAACTTTTAATGTGTAATACATGAAAAGATAGTCAAACAAGAAATGTTTGTTATCAATGAAAAAACATTTTTAAATCCCCAATAGCCATGTACACTACAGAAGGGATCATTTCAACTTTCAACAAACCAAGTATGAAGCATACAAGTTTTATCATCAATCTGTTGGCTCTCTTGTTTCTCACCCTCTGGTAGGTTGAGTTTTTCTTTAATTAAAAATGAGGCGATAGCGGCAACAGTCTACAGCTGTTTAATCAGACTGAGCTGAGGCCGAGCTGTCACAGCAGGCTGGACTGTCGCTGGTCCTGTTCTCTGTCTAGCCCAATAGTCTATATGTATTTACATGACGTAGCACGACACCACATCTCACAGAGTGACAGCAGAGCTGTGACAGTCGCCTTGGTTGAGACAGCAAGAAAGCAGCAAGGGATGATGGGGAAACAGCTTGTTGGAAATAAGTTGATTCTGTTCAAAGATGACAGCTGCACTGACTTTTTTTCATTCAAGGTTCACTCTATTTCCACGACAAAAAACGCATGTCTCTCACTGAAAAAAGGATTAAAATGTGCCTTGCCATGCAGATGCCCCTTGGCAAACTTTTGTTGCGCCAATGAATTTTAACACCTTGTAGAAAATGTGACAGGTCAAGTTGGAACCAATGTGCATTTTTAGTAGAGGAATTGTAAACCAATTTATTCATTCTGAGAGCATTGAATTAAGCCCAAAAAGTTCTCTATGGAGACCTATTTATATTGTATTTACTTTGCCTAAAGATAGGCTCAATTTACAAATCAGGAGATGATCAATATCTGGATTGTCTAATATTAGTTTGTAAGTATTGTCATCAGGAGTGTGTGATAGATATTGTCTATGATAATATCTTCATGGTTGTTTTAAAGATGTGCAAATAACAATATCGAGTATGTCATTTATTTTGCAAAACAAAAATCAAAACACGCCTCGACAGTCCACACACATTCACCCCATGATCAAGCCCAGTAGGAAAGACTTCTGCGCATCGAGAACACATGCAGTGTTCAGGCATCACAACAAGCTAAGATGTGTGAATTATTTAATTGCTTTTATTTGTGAAGCACTTTGTAACTGAGTGCTTTAAAAGTGCTATATAAATTACTTATTACTTAAAAGTTTTAATTACTTATTTATGTAGCGTAATTAAGTTATTAAGATATGAATATATCTAAGATTCCTCGGGGCACCATCATCCGGTTTAATGGATGAAATAAATATTAATTGATCAGTCTCATAATCAGAAGGTTGAATTATCTAGGAGCACTTTTCAATCAGTAAACAACACAGACAAAGTTCTAAATGATTAAGTATGAATTTATTACAGGAATTGTGAACAAAAATGCAGATTAATTAAGTAAATATAAAAGATTATACTTTCTATGATTTTAATAACTGTATGGTTTTGATTCTAACTTTATGGTGGCGTTATAAAGTTAAAGTAACAAATGAAACGATAAACGGTTTGGTAATGATTTAGAGAAAAATGTGATTAGGAGAAATATGTGATTTAGAAATAATTACTCGGAGCGACTGTATTGACAACGACCCTTCCTCGAGTTCTCTCTCGAGGCAGAAGTTGTTAACAGGACATTACGTTCGTGGCGTTCAGTCAAACTCCCCTCGTGGTCCAGCGTCTTTAAAGGTACCGTCGGTTCCTTCAGAACTTCTGCCAGCCAGATAACAGTCTCAACTGTCGGGTAAGTGTGACATTACGCAGCGTAGGGTCTCAATCAGCTGAAACCGGGTCGTCCGTCAGCGTCGCCGAGTGGATCAAAAAGAATTAAAGTCTAACTTACTCGAAATAAAACTTGTTGGCCACTCCAAGTTAGATTGAGTCAGTAAAAATTATGAATGAAAATACTATGCAAAAACAACGTGAAGTTACGTATGGCTTATAAAACGTGAAAAATAAGAGAACACAAAAACATGATATCCCAAGCGAAGCAGTCAGACCAACAGATCACTCTCTTGAGAATCAGAAAGACGACTTGACAAGACGAAAAACAAACGACAACTAACTAACTCAACTCCTGAGAAGTTGATCCTGCACATCTCTGCAGGGCAGAGAGAGGGGCGTGCTCCTCCCAGGGGGGGAGAGGGAGACAAGCTCCAACAACTTAAGAGTTGAATTACTTGATACTTACTAAACTCAAAGAAGAACAGTACGAAAATAAAACGCTTTATGACGTCACCATATTTAACTAAATATGAGTATTCTGACTTTGAACATTGTGAGAGTAATCTCTAAACATTCAGAAAAATATTCTTCTTTAAATCTGTAATTCAAAGTACACTGTTAATCAATGAATCAGAGGAAATGCATCATAGATCAATAGTATGAAAACATAGAAAAGATAATATACTAATGTTACCCTCTTTATAAGATAACGTGCAATATGATTATACATAGTCTAAATATGTGCTTAAAAGTTTTATGTGTCTAAGAAAATACAGTAATTAGGTGATAATTAGACAATAATTACCCCCGAATTTCATGACAATTGGGTGAAAATTAGCACTTAACTTATTTGAAATAATGCCCGAATTTAATTGTAAGTAATAATGATTACAGCTTTTGGTAATAAATGACCGAGATCAGCTTTATATGATTAACCAAAAAAAGATTAACACTGGAACTCCTATAAAACTAAATGAACTCAGCTGTCATTCTAACTCAGACATGTATTAATGAATCCTAAATCACATCAGCTGCTGTTCACAAAGTCATATTGAAGATATTCTATGATTTTCTTCATGAAATTAATTATTTCAAAGAAGTTACGTGCTAATTTTCACCCAATTGTCAGGAAATTCGGGGGTTATTTCAAAGAAATAATAAAAAAGTTTGTCTAATTATCACCTAATTACGACGAAATTTGCGGACCTGTAAAGTAAAGTGTTACCGAGTTTTACCTAGACTAGTGTTGTATTCAGAACTACATTATTATAAGCTGTGTATTGTGTAACTACTAACATTCCTCATGAACACTTTTTATGGTCATGTGTGATTTAATGACCAATGTAAATCAGATATCTCTTCCTCAAGCAAGGACTTTTTTTATTATTATTTTTAGACTGCAGCACACTGGCAGGAAAATAACATCCTGGTATGCAATTTAATCTGTTGTACGCAGTCCTGGCTGCCCAGAAAGGATGTACGTATGCCAGACACATAGCAGAGCTCTCCAAAATAAAAGCTCCCCGTAGACGAAAGGTTACTTCGTAGAAGAATGCAACCATTTCTTGTTTCTGAGATAAAATTGGGTTTGTCTTTGTCCCTCCTGAGTAGCTTTACGGTACTTTATTTTCACACATGTACAAGCAGCCTGCTTCTCTCCCACCTCCAGGCTCCACTCCTATCAAGCCTGCCTGGCTCATATGTCATGGCACCTCCAACATACACGCACATCCTCCCCCTGCTCTCTTCCTCGTGATAATCGCTTAAAGCAGAGACTCTCTTTAAAGTTGTATCGGTGTCTGACTTCCCGTCCCGCTTGTTGTTTTCTGTGCTTAATTGATGCATCGTGCTGCGGCCATACGCTCCGGCACGGTTGCGCTGTAGGCTTATCCCGTTGTTAAGGTTACAGAACACTTGCGTAAAAGCGCTCAAAAGGCGCTGAAGGCAGCGCGTTTTATGAAATAAAAAGTCAAGCATGAACATGGCCTTAAAACGGCGGTTGCTAACAAGTGACTAAATGAGACTACAGTGGTTTTCGGGGACATTAAACGTCATCACGCCGGGAATTCTCTCCCTAGTCCGCCTTACAGCCTCTAGTTGTGTTTTTCAGTGCTCTTGCAAATATTATTTTAATAAACAATTTATTAAGCTACGGTTTCTTCAGAAACGTGTGTGCCACAGAGCTTATTTTCTGCAATGATCCAAAATCCAATGCAAAAATCCCATAGGTGAATCCTCAATAGACCCCATGGCGATGCTACTTCCGGGTTAGCCTACAAAAATACTTCATTTTGTTTGTTCTCTATTTGTTTACTTTTGAATAACAGGAAGTGAGTTTTTCATAACAGGAAGTGTCTTGAACGATTCTATGATGTCATAGAACGTTGGCAACAAAAAAAATCAAAAAACAACAAAATAATTCCGGAACTCTGGACCCACAAAGCGTCATCAAATTGCATCATCAACGCATCATCGACGAAAGATCAAAGGCATTTCGAATTTATAAAATCACCAGACACTGAGAGCTGAGAGCCACAGATACACTTCAGTTCACGGATCAGCTCTAAGACACCACATAGTCAGTGAGATATTTTAGGAAATACTCTCACAACTCGACATTTAAAAGACCAAATCTCTAAATCTCATCAAAAAACAAATGGAACAAAACAAAACACTAACTCGTTCCCTGAGCGGGGCTGATATGGAGATAGAGATGGAGGCTGAGGATTTGGTGAATACAATGCCAGGGGCCAGCAGCAGCAGCTGCCAGCAAAATCAATCCAGAGAGGTCCCCACCCAGCCACAAGATAATCCTCATCCCCAAAGGTTGAAGGTAGGCCATTATCAAAAATGGCAAAGAGACCACCTGAATCCATCCTTCAGTGTACCGGACAAGAACTATTATTCTTGCAAAACAAAAGAGGAGCTCATAGGAGTAATTGAAGCTCTAAATAAAAAGCTCCAGGAGAGAGCCTCAGGGGGTCGACAGTTAGATAAAACCCCAAAAGCTGTAAACAACGCCCTGGAGAAGGAAATGATGGCCGTGCAGGATCCAAGTCAGCTCCAAGCTAGAACAAGCAGCTGTGACGAGCTGATCTTAAAAAGCAACGTTAAGGAGAAGACCAGTCAGGTGTTGCAGGTGGAGGTGGAGGTGCTCCACAAACAGCTGGAGAGCTTAACAAGTAAGCTCCAAGCTAAAACAAAGCGCTGTGACGAGCTGATCTTAAAACGCAACGTTAAGGAGGAGACTAGTAAGGTGTTGCAGGAGGAGATGGAGGTGCTCCACAAGCAGCTGGAGACCTTAACAAGTCATCTCCAAGCTAAAACAAGCAGCTGTGACGAGCTGATCATGAAACTGAACATTAAGGAGGAGGCCAGTCAGGTGTTGCAGGAGGAGGTGGAGGTGCTCCAAAAGCGGCTGGAGAGTTCACCAAGTCAGCTCCAAGCTAGAACAAGCAGCTGTGACGAGCTGATCATGAAACTGAACATTAAGGAGGAGACCAGTCAGGTGTTGCAGAAGGAGGTGGAGGTGCTCCAAAAGCAGCTGGAGAGCTTAACAAGTCAGCTCCAAGCTAAAACAAGCAGCTGTGACGAGCTGATCTTAAAACGCAACGTTAAGGAGGAGACCAGTCAGGTGTTGCAGGAGGAGGTGGAGGTGCTCCACAAGCAGCTGGAGAGCTTAACAAGTCAGCTCCAAGCTAAAACAAGCAGCTGTGACGAGCTGATCTTGAAACTGAACGTTAAGGAAGAGGCCAGTCAGGTGTTGCAGGAGGAGTCCGAGGTGCTCCAAAAGCGGCTGGAGAGCTTAACAGGTCAGCTCCAAGCTAAAACAAGAAGCTGTGACGAGTTGATCTTAAAAGGCAAGGAGGAGACCAGTCAGGTGTTGCAGAAGGAGGTGGAGGAGCTCCACAAGCAGCTGGAGAGCTTAACAAGTCAGCTCCAAGCTAGAACAAAGCGCTGTGACGAGCTGATCTTAAAACGCAACGTTAAGGAGGAGACCAGTCAGGTATTACAGGAGGAGGTGGAGGTGCTCCACAAGCAGCTAGAGAGCGTAACAAGTCAGCTCCAAGCTAAAACAAGCAGCTGTGACGAGCTGATCTTGAAACTGAACATTAAGGAGGAGACCAGTCAGGTGTTGCAGGAGGAGGTGGAGGTGCTCCACAAGCAGCTAGAGAGCTCAACAAGTCAGCTCCAAGCTAAAACAAGCAGTTGTGACGAGTTGATCTTAAAAGGCAAGGAGGAGACCAGTCAGGTGTTGCAGGAGGAGGTGGAGGTGCTCCACAAGCAGCTGGAGAGCTTAACAAGTCAGCTCCAAGCTAAAACAAGCAGCTGTGACGAGCTGATCATGAAACTGAACGTTAAGGAGGAGGCCAGTCAGGTGTTGCAGGAGGAGTCCGAGGTGCTCCACAAGCAGCTGGAGAGCTTAACAAGTCAGCTCCAAGCTAGAACAAAGCGCTGTGACGAGCTGATCTTAAAACGCAACGTTAAGGAGGAGACCAGTCAGGTATTACAGGAGGAGGTGGAGGTGCTCCACAAGCAGCTAGAGAGCGTAACAAGTCAGCTCCAAGCTAAAACAAGCAGCTGTGACGAGCTGATCTTGAAACTGAACATTAAGGAGGAGACCAGTCAGGTGTTGCAGGAGGAGGTGGAGGTGCTCCACAAGCAGCTAGAGAGCTCAACAAGTCAGCTCCAAGCTAAAACAAGCAGTTGTGACGAGTTGATCTTAAAAGGCAAGGAGGAGAGCAGTCAGGTGTTGCAGAAGGAGGTGGAGGAGCTCCACAAGCAGCTGGAGAGCTTAACAAGTCAGCTCCAAGCTAAAACAAGCAGCTGTGACGAGCTGATCTTAAAACGCAACGTTAAGGAGGAGACCAGTCAGGTGTTTCAGGAGGAGGTGGAGGTGCTCCACAAGCAGCTGGAGAGCTTAACAAGTCAGCTCCAAGCTAAAACAAGCAGCTGTGATGAGCTGATCTTGAAACTGAACGCTAAGGAGGAGACCAGTCAGGTGTTGCAGAAGGAGGTGGAGGTGCTCCACAAGCAGCTGGAGAGCTCAACAAGTCAGCTCCAAGCTAAAACAAAGCGCTGTGACGAGCTGATCTTAAAACGCAAGGAGGAGACCAGTCAGGTGTTGCAGAAGGAGGTGGAGGAGCTCCACAAGCAGCTGGAGAGCTTAACAAGTCAGCTCAAAGCTAAAACAAAGCGCTGTGACGAGCTGATCTCAAAACGCAACGTTAATGAGGAGACCAGTCAGGTGTTGCAGGAGGAGATGGAGGAGCTCCACAAGCAGCTGGAGGAGCTCCACAAGCAGCTGGAGAGCTCAACAAGTCAGCTCCAAGCTAGAACAAGCAGCTGTGACGAGCTGATCTTGAAACTGAACATTAAGGAGGAGACCAGTCAGGAGTTGCAGGAGGAGATGGAGGTGCTCAAAAAGCAGCTGGAGAGCTCAACAAGTCAGCTCCAAGCTAGAACAAGCAGCTGTGACGAGCTGATCATGAAACTGAACATTAAGGAGGAGACCAGTCAGGAGTTGCAGGAGGAGATGGAGGTGCTCAAAAAGCAGCTGGAGAGCTCAACAAGTCAGCTCCAAGCTAGAACAAGCAGCTGTGACGAGCTGATCTTGAAACTGAACATTAAGGAGGAGACCAGTCAGGTGTTGCAGGAGGAGGTGGAGGTGCTCCAAAAGCAGCTGGAGAGCTTAACAAGTCAGCTCCAAGCTAGAACAAGCAGCTGTGATGAGCTGATCTTGAAACTGAACATTAAGGAGGAGACCAGTCAGGTGTTGCAGGAGGAGGTGGAGGTGCTCCAAAAGCAGCTGGAGAGCTTAACAAGTCAGCTCCAAGCTAAAACAAGCAGCTGTGACGAGCTGATCTTGAAACTGAATCTTAAGGAGGAGGCCAGTCAGGTGTTGCAGGAGGAGATGGAGGCGCTCCAAAAGCAGCTGGAGCAACAGTGCAACGAAGAGCCCTCCCTTCAAAAGGACAACAACCAGTTAAACAGCACCCAGGTAAGTAGCACTCAGGTCAAGGACACTCAGGTTCACATCACCCAGGTAAACAGCGAGGCTGATGCCCCAAACGTGGTCCAGACAACAGCTGAGGCGGAGAGAATCTCTCTGTGGAGGAGGTTTAAAAAGGCCATCACTCCACAACACCGTCGCCAATACAAGCATCTCAGGGGGCAGATGCAGGACCAGCAGTGACGACCTCAGCACCCCCTACCAGCCCAACTCCCTCGCCCCCAACCACCCCAACTCCCCCACCCCCAGCTCACACAGGCTGTAACAGGCTACATGGCAGCACAGTGGAACATGTGAAGTCCTGACAAACAGAAGCCTGCAAGTTTCTTTCTGTCAGGGCGTCACATGTTCCCACTGTGTCTGCATGGGTTTTCTCTGGGCGCTCCAGTTTATCCCACCCAAATAATTGGATAAAAATACTTCAATAAATGATTAAAAATAATAATAAATCTTCTATCTGAGTAGTTGGATTTCTGTAGAGTATTGTAAGGTAAATGTTTACTGTGTTTGCTGAGTATCAACTGTGTAAAAAGGACAAAGTCAAAGTGTTCAAATGTATTGTCATTTTTAAAAAGCACTATGCACCATAAGGTATTTTAATTGTTCACCCCCTTTCAACCCTTTTTTTTTTTTCTCCTTTGCACTCAGTGTCTCTCACTTATCAATCTGGTGTAGAAACCAGCACAAAAAATTTGATTCCATCCACAGATCATTAGCATGGCAGTGCATCTTTTTGTTCAAACGTAATGGGCCATCACTCCTAATAGCTCCTCCTTTTTCCCAGTTTGGGATCAATAAAGTACATCTATCTATCTATCTAAAAATAGGTCTCTCCCGCCTCCTTTGTCACATACATTAGGAAAGTATGTTTAACTGGGTTTGGTAAAATAAAGTTTGAATTAAGTTTGGATAATTACATTTGGAAAAAATTAACTTGAGTTTTGTAGATCGTGTGAAAACATAAATGGAATCAAACTGTCACTTTTAACTTCATGAACATAGATATAAAAAACAGAAATTAAATGGACATTTATTTGATACATAAAATACGATCTTTTAGTCTGAGAAGACCAAAAGTCTCTTGGCGGTTTTACGAGTCCTTGATGATTCTCAGACCTCAGCATGAGATCTTCTCCCAGGGATTTCGAGGTGTCTGTTGGTGTTAATTGCTTATTTGGAGACAAAATGTCTGAGAACTCAGTGTAAACACAAGAGCCATAGCAGATGTCCTTGTCCTGGCCAGTGTTTACCAATAGGGTGTTGTAAAGCCCTTAGCTTTAATCCAAAGTTAGTGGTCAGTTGGTTATAACTGAGAGAGGTTGTAAATGCTGAATCTGAGAGGTCCCTCAGAATATCACGTTACATTTACTACATGGCTGAAGTTAAAAATGTGTGAACAAACAGCGCCAGGGGACAAAACAAAAACACCACCAGCCTCTTGATTGACATTACATCAATTTGCTAGACGTGGCTCATTCTCAACAGCAAAGAGGAAGATTGGCTGCAAAAAGATGCAAATCTGCAGACTATGTTTGAAAGAGTTCAATTTGTCACGGCCGGCTCGAAATCCACGACAAATGACTGGAGGAGACCAGGAGTTACGGTTAAACAATATATATAAGTTTATTAACAAGACACCAATTTCAATCAAAATAATACGGAGCATTGGGGAACAGCCTCTCTCCGCCATACTCTTCCTCCAAGTCTCCCGTAAGGAGGAAGTGGGGCCATCTCTTATAGATTGAGAACATTGGCAGATTTCGAGTTGGCCGTGACTTCTCCATTAAAGACAGCTAGTCAATTACTTGTATCACTAACTGTGAATTAACCACTGCAAATAATATGAAGAATAGGAAAAAGCTTCGGGAGTGAGCGGGTGACCAAGACCAACCAGCTTATGTCCAAGCAAAACAAAAACACTACTTTGGCAGTCATTCTGGAAAAGGCTGCCTTATGACAAGATGGGCAACAGACTGCAAGAAATAGCAAACGCTGTCACCAATGATATTGCAACAGATATTGTGTCAATTCAAGCGGTCAAGAGAGATAGTTTGAAAACACTTATAACTCAAGATAAACCCTGACTAGCCTAGTTTAAAATGCTCTCGTACAAGTTTTTGTTGGTCTTTGTGCAATATTTCACCCAGTAAATCCTGTAGGCCACTTTGAAACTCATACTTGCAGTGTTGGAGATCAATGCTTGCTCTGGTGATCTCAGTGTTTTTGTATTGCATTTACCTGAATGACTGAGTTTTGACTTAACAACTAAGAGCTGTTAACATGACTTTTACAGCTACTTCATCTGGTACAGATTGTAATGTACCCTACACATCAATCCTTCAGTCATGCATTTCACACATCACTGACTCTCCAGATTTCCAAAGATTTAATTCGGTCTGATTTGGTTTCTCTGATATAAAATAAAATGTTTCTCAATCTGTTTCCTTTTTCCTGTTGTGGCCACTCGATCCAGGACACAACAATTTGATTTTATAAGCTTGTCTGAGAATAAGCTTAGCCCTGCACACAACTTTTGTTATGTCTATTGTTTCCTGTCACCTTGAATATAATCCTGTCCAGAAACTGATTCTGGTCAGAGAGAAATCTTCAGTTGTGTTGTAAACTTGTGTCTGCCCTGTGCAGTGAGTGAAACACAAGTGAAGAAACTACAGAATTTGAGCAATGACATATAAACTGCTACGTCATGCGGAAACATGTAGCTGATATTGCAAGACACAAATATGAGGGCTATTGTAATGGTAATTAATTCATAAATTTTTTTAAAAATTCTTAGCATCTCTAAGGACTCTAGTATATCTATTATACTTGTCCATGTTAATGATCAATTAAATGATCTACTTTACTTAACAATGTTAAGCAAAATATCTTTTCATATGTTACAATAACCACAATCTGATGCTAAATCTGTTATTTCCACTTTGCATTATTATAATATTCTTCAAATGCGCATCCCTTATAAATACTTGTGTAACCCTTACCGTATCTTTTACGGCCTACTAATCGTCATCGAAGTTTACATCAAGATTCACATGGCGTCTTCTTTTGATTGCGTCAAAGCAGCCTACATCGAAATCAAATGGTGAGAAACCTCAGGATTCCCACACTTCGTGCTCCCAGCCATGTAGGACAGATGTTGCCTCTCCTGAAGCGTGGGACAAGATATTGCTGAGAATTGATCAGACAGACACACTATGTGACTACTGAACAGTCTCCAGCAGTCTGAATTCCTCTAATTGCTTAATTGATACTGTTCTCTCACACAGAACAAGAGCCTGGCATTTAACGTCACCAGAAAAGTAAGTGAAGCTCAATGGACTTTCAGTTTAAAAAATGAGACACCAAAATCTACCCTGTATCTCTTATTTATAGAGAGGATGGATATTTGTTTATACGTCTATGTGCGATAAGTAACAGAAAATATTATATATTAAGAAATTATTGATTATGATATGAGCAAACTATAGAAACAACTCTCAACCAAGGCTACATCCTCAGACCGTAGTTGACGTTGTAAACTGTGTTCTATATAAAAGGATCTTCATCAAAGATAGCATTTCTGCTTCTTTTCAGAAATTATTTCTGCATCTACTAAAACCTTGCTTCTGCATAACCATTCATCTGCTATTGGAATGTGCATGTATGCATATGAAGAGGAAACAGATTGTCAACTTGGCAGCTTAAGATATCTTTTTTGCCTCTATTGGATAGGACAGCTGAAGATTGACAGGAAATGCTGGCAGGAGAGAGTTGGGGATGACATGCAGCAAAGGACAGAGGTTGGTTTTGAACCCACAGCCGACATGACGAGGACCACTGCCTCTGCACATGGGGCGAAACATAACTGCTAGGCCATCCAGCGCCCCAGCAGCTGGCAGCTCAGTTGCCAATCTTGGAACCATCAGCCTTCCTCTGACTACCAACTTGACACTGAGCATGGAATTGGACGTGACAGACCACATTTCACCACTGGAATTGTTCTCTCACTGTTCAAAACTGCAGCTGTCACTCCTATACTGAAAAAACCTGGTTTAGATCCTAATAACTTCAATAACCTCCGCCCCATTTCTAACTTACCTTTCATCTCCAAAATTCTGGAAAAAATAGTCGCCACCCAGCTACACTCTCATCTAACTCAAAACAGCCTCTATGAGCCCTTCCAGTCCGGTTTCCGCCCCCGTCACAGTACAGAAACTGCTCTATTAAAAATCACCAACGATCTCCTCGTTGCTTCTGACTCTGGCCTGCTTTCCATCCTCATCCTTCTCGACTTGAGTGCAGCCTTTGACACCATCTCACACCCCATCCTCCTCAGTAGACTCTCCTCCATTGGCATCACTCACACCCCCCTTGCCTGGTTCCTTTCTTATCTCTCAGGCCGCACTCAGTTCATACAGCTGAAATCCTTCAAATCCGAGCCCTCCCCAGTCACTACAGGTGTGTCCCAGGGCTCTGTCCTGGGGCCCCTTCTCTTCATCACCTACCTCCTCCCCCTTGGCAATATTTTCCGTAAATTCAATATACTTTTCCACTGCTTCGCGGATGACACCCAGCTCTACCTCTCCAGCAAACCGAACTCCACACTTCCACCCTCCTCCCTCAGCTCCTGTTTATCTGAAATAAAATCCTGGTTCACCTCAAACTTCCTTAAATTAAACAGCAATAAAACCGAGATCCTTCTCATCGGCACAAAATCCATATTATCCAAAGTTGGCAGTTTCTCCCTCACTATTGACAGCTCCTCAGTTTCCCCCTCCCCTCAGGTTAAGAGTCTGGGTGTCATCCTCGACAGCACACTATCATTCCAATCCCATATCAATAACATTTCCCGGTCTGCATACTTCCATCTACGTAACATCAACCGACTCCTAGTTGGTTCTAATTCTAATTCTAAATTCTTCAATTCACTTAGCAGACGCTTTTATCCAAAGCGGCGTACATTATTGAATAAGTACAATACAAGCAAGGATCTAGAAAAGAGGAAACAATGTCAGTAAGTGCAAACAAACAGCTTTGAGTCTTAAAATCGTCGTTATCAAACAAAACCATCATCATCAATAATAATATCAAAACCATTGTTATCATCATCATCATTAAGGTCGTAGGTATTCATGAAAGAGCTGGGTCTTTAGCTTTTTCTTAAAGGTGCAAAGGGACCCGAATGGAGTTTGGAAGTTCGTTCCACCACTGGGGGGCAACAGAGGAGAAGAGTCTAGTTAGAGACTTAGGACCCTGTTGTAAAAGGTTGGATCAGACTCCTTTCATTGGCAGAGCATAGTGGGCGGGAGGGAGTATAGACCTGGATTATAGAGTTTAGGTAAGGAGGAGCCGTTTTTGCCGCTGTTTTGTAATCGAGCAGCAGAGTTTTAAATTTGATATAAGCAGTAACTGGGAGCCAGGGTCTGTTACAGTCAAGGTAAAAGGGCCACAATGGAGGCCTGTCAAGATCCCGACTAGACCTTTTTTTTTTTACCTGTAATCAGATAAGTCAAGTATATTGCTGCCCCAGAGTGTGATTTTATCAGATTGCCAGGCTTTATAAGCAAAGAGGTGAGATGTGGACAATTTTGGTTTGGGTTCATACACAGCTCTGCTTTGATAGAACTTCCTCTACCAGCTTCAAGATGAAACAACAACATCACTTGATGTAGTGTTTAAGCACTTTATATAGAACAGTCAGGTGGAAAAAAGGATTTCCCAACCTAAACACGCTGTTTAATGAAGGCTTTAGTGACAGAAGTGTAAAACACTTTGACTAATAAGACTTCAAGAATCAATTGAGTTGTCTGCCAAAATTTGTTTTCAGAAGTCTGATTATGGCCATATCAACTTAAATGGAAGAGCAGAGTTTTTAAAGTAAAACAGGGTCAGCTGTTTTATGAAGTCTCTTTTAACGAGTGTTTAAAATCCAAAAAGTATAGAAATAAGGTGTAAAGGAAGAAGACACTATGCATTTTAATTCCACAGCATATTATTGTGGATGTAGTCCTAGTAACTTCAAACTTGGTAACAAAGATGTATTACAATACAATTTTATATTGCACCAAATATTCCTATGGCCAAGAGAGAACAATTGAATTTCCTTCCAGTTCTCTGTGGAGAAAGTGTTTACTCTGCAGTGTTTCTTTAACAACCTTCCCTTTTTACACTCTTTGTATTTCTATTTTCCACCTCTGGATTGAAAACCATTTACAAATCATTCCATTATTAACACAAAGTGTGTCACAGAGCTGTCTCTCAGTAGGTTCTCCCATGTGTGTTATGTCAGCTGAGCCTGGCAAACCTTGGCTGTGGCCTGTATTCTCTGCGTGCAGCATCTGGGCCAGAGGCAGTTTCCATGGGAGGATGAGTTTCTAGATCTCTTCATCATCTAGAGCGTGGTAGACATGTGTGTAATGGTCTCTCTCATGCCTCACTGCAGACTGTCCTCAGTCTGCGAAAACTACATTGAGAATTAGATAGCGACGGGTTGACAAATGCTCTTTCACAATTCCCGACAGGTCCGGTGGCCTTTTCACAAACAGACGTCCAGACTGCACACACAGGTCGGAAGCTCTTAAGCACAAACACAAGCACCCTCATGCCCACATCTCTGATATGTGCACATCGTACACACACACACTAGTGCACCAGCAGACAGGGAAAACACACCAGCACAGTTTGTTTGCAGTCTCTCTGCTCTGTTTGGCATTTGTCGACTTCACTGTCAGACTGACAATCACTATAGGTCAAACCAAATTGCCTGTTGTCCAAGGTGTCTTGAAAGTAAACTTGCCTAAATAATTACTCACTCAACCGTGCAGCAGCAGCCTCAGGAGAAACACTGGCGCTTTTTATGTCAAGATAGGTTATGATATGTCCTGTTTCATGAACCAGATTTCACTGAGGAGAGAGGAAAAAAAAGAAAAGTGCCATAACAGGATTTAACTTTTCTCTTCACCCTGGTCAACCTGACATTACAGCATCTTGACAATCGATCTGTGCTGCTCGGCCGTGCAGCTTGATAAGAAGTGCTCAGACTTCCCGTAGACAGCTGATTATGTTTCATGGGCACAGCCTGGCCTTTTTCCCCTCTGACAGCAGTCTATTACAGCAGTGATCAGTAAGCAGCTGTAATCACCTGTATGGCTGTTGTGGGGATGATAAGGATGAAAAGAGCACAACTAAGCCACCAAAGACCGACCCCGGCCATCAAAGATCGATGCATCATCTTGTCCAATAATAAACAGCATCAACCTTTTGCCTGTCAACAGATATATTAGGACCCGGTGTGATACGGACCTTTCATAATGAATTGACATTTTCAATCAGCAGCCCGGCTACATCCGCACGCGCACACATCTGAAGCATTAAATAGCATGTGTTTACCATGATGAGGTATGATGAAACCCCCCTGCATCTGTGCCTTTTTGATTTTTCAGTAAGACTTGGACCAACCTTATGATGCAATCACATAGCTCACTGATCTGAAAATCCGCCCATGAAAATATTTAATCAAGTGTGTGTAGCTCAATATCAAATCAATACACTTCCATTTGTTCACAGCCCGATTAGCACATGCCAAAGATCACCATGGTTACAGGCAAGGTATGCACACTCTGTGAATGCTATTTGCCATCTAGTGTCATTACTCAGACAATAGCTCTATGAATGTAAATCTGGCTGCAACCTACAACTACTTTAGTCACAAAATAATCTGAGAACATTTTCTGCTTCAATCGAAAAAAAAAAAAAAAAAATCCATATCAGGTCAGATAATAGTGTACAGAAAAATGCACTTTGCCTAAACCAAAATATAGTCAGCGTACTGTTGAATAATCACCTTTACTATGCTGGAACCAGTGAATGATGGACACTTCTGCTTCTGTAAAATAAATTGACGATACATTATTTATACGAAACCTCCCTAAAGTAACATATAGAGTTAGTTTACAGCAAACCACCAGGAGAGTACCCAGAAAAGTTCAGACAGTCTCAGTAGAATCATGTTGAATCACAAGTACTTGGCAGCAAGTGAACGCACAATTTTGTCGTGTAAAGCATTTACTGCAATATTAAATGTTAAAATATTCTCCCCCTGTACACGGCTACATTGTAAGTTATCAATAATGTATAATGTTTGGGGTATTTTGTGACAAAGTGTTGTTATTTATGTGTATGTATGGTCAGCGCAGTTTCCCACAGCTTGCTTTTGTGTTCTTCCACCTCATTTCCTCCCAACAACTTTTATCACAGTGCTTAGAAAAAAAAAGTGGCTTCTCAGTGTTTGGTACAAGTACAACAGATGGAGAAAGAACAGAGTGAGAGGGATGGTGTGTTCTGTTTACTGTAGCTTTAAAGAAAGTGCTGTAGTATGGTGTCCTGGTTGGTTGATCAGATTACAGTACAGTCTGTGAAAGCTTCTATGATGTTTTAAAACAGTTCAATCTGAGGATGCATCTTATTATGCAAAATACAATTACCACACCATGTTTTTCTAACACTTATATGTGTCCCTAGCCTGCTGACAAACTCCTCAAATATGAGAAAAGTACGTCCTCTCCATCTTTTGCCTGTTACACGTTTCAGAAAATGTGTGCTCAAACAGGCCACTTGGAGATGTTCCCCTTTGTGACATCACAAACGACCATTAACCCCTCCCTCAGGTGGGTGACACTCCCAGTGCTAGTTGTTTGTTCTGCCCTCTGAGTCTGCCTTCTCACCGTAAACAATTGTGCACAACGCAAGAAAGCCCAAGCCACCAAAGCCCTTCCAGAGGGGCGTGGTTGAAGACAGCTCTTTTACATTTAAAGCTACAGACACAAAATTTTATTTTTTGTCTTTTGGTTAAAAAAAATTAGATTTTAATGATTTATCTATTCTGCAATTGGCTGATGGGTGAATGGTCTAGCTGTCCTAGCCTTGTAGTATCAGATTCCAATAAATATTATTTAGCAAGTGTACGTTAAACAATCAAATCAATGTTGAAACTCAACAGTTTCACGTTAAACATTAATAGGTAGACAGCTCAGACCTGAATCCTGCTCAGACCTTGATTTTTATCACAGGTAACAAATTACAAATGCTAACGTGTTAGCTTCGTCCATGTTGATTTGTTTTACTCAATGGACTTGACAGTGACAGTTAATGCAAAATTAGTATTTTCTCATTGAAGCTTTGTAGTTGTCAAAAACAGAATGATCAGCTCGTATTTACTATAAATTATCAATCAATGCTTTTCTATACCTGATTATTGTTGTAAAGCTCTGATAGAGGTGAAGAAGTGAGCATAATACGCACGCACACACACCCACCCACACACACACACACACACACACACACACACACACACACACACACACACACACACACACACACACACACACACACACACACACACACACACAGGCAATTTAGAGTCTCCAAACTGACCTGACCTACATGTGTTTGGACAGTGGGAGGAAAGTGGAGCATCACGAGGAGGCCCATACAAGCAGGAGGTAAACATACACATACAGAAACTGAGGAGACAGTCACGCAGTTGTTGTTCTTTAGAGGAAAATTAAAGAGATTCTCATGTCTAGTCAGTTATGTTTTGTACGACATATCCAAAACAGTCATAGCACATATCAAGGATAACTTATTAAGCCAGCACACTCATTGATATTCAAAACTTCCATCATTTCCAGCTGTGCCGCCTTATCTCTTATCCACCAAGCTCTCACATGACCTTAGACCATCCACACTTTCACTGCTAGTACATCTACTCTACCCCTCTTCCTTCAGCAGAAATGTGTAAAAAGGGCACAGAAGGAAATGTTCAGCAAGAGCTTTATTCATGCAGCATGCTAGATTTAAAAGATTAACCTCCTCCTGATTTATAGGAGATCCAGTCTGATGCGTGCAAAAGCGCGATCCATATTTGTGCATCTGTTGTGTAATTGAGTCCCTGTGAAATCCTGTGTTCCTGTGTAAATCGTACATTGTGCTACGTTTTCACATATTCTATACCACTGACCTGGAAATACATCCCTCCACATAAAAATATCCATCCATTCATTGATCCTTCATTTTTGAATAAATATAAGTCTCTAATGTTAAACAAAAGTAAAGGCTCTCAGGTAAACAACAAACATGAAGTAAATGAATTCATGAACAGAGGACAAAGAAACTGTAAAAATATTTTCATTTTTTTACACGTCATTTCCATTATTTAACTTGTAATTTAATTTATTGATGAAACAGTTATATTTTGTAGTAGTAGTATTATTGAGCCTCCACACAAGAAAGAAACTTACATATGCTGTTTTTTTAAAGAAAATGTTTCCCAAATGTGCAGTGTAGCCGTGCTTGTCAATCAAACTTCCAGCTGCTGTGCAGGATCAGCTGGATTGCAATAGGTGCAGTTCTTTCTGATATGAGTTTTCAGCATTTTGAGTTACTTATGAACTAGTTTTTTTCACATCAGAAGATTGTATGCTGATCAGGTGTGAAACAGTCTTTGTTACAGTGCCTTTGATTGCAGTAGCTAAAACTACCTATAAAATAGGGCCGTTTCATGTGTTCAAAGAAATGACGAATGGACGGGACGGTGCTATCTCAGCTTGCTTATGTTTTGCTCAGCTTCGTAAGAACGCCTACCTCTCCAACTGTTTACCCTGCCTCCACACGGGGGGAAGACAGACAGACCTTGTCCACTCAGGGCAAACAGGGACACTGTTTCTAAGTGTCATTGCAAGAGTACAACTGAAGGAGGACCAACAGACCCTCCAAACAGAGGAAAAGACAGCTGAATCAAATTTAAGATGCATATCGTTACCATAGACTGTAAATATTAACTGACGAAGCCTGAGTGACGTCTCCCATCCGTGGCAGCGGTCGCCATGCTGAAAATGCTGTCTCAACCTGACTTTCAGTCAACCTAACGATAAGCTGCTTGTCTTGGCCAGGACGCTCTTGTAAAAGAGATTCTTAATCTCAATGAGACTTTTCCTGGTTAAATAAAGGTTGAATAAAAAATTTTAAAAAAGCTACGAGTTTGAGCTGAGGTGGATTTTAAGCCCCTTGACAAACCCTTACAACGCGCCCGTCTGTCAATCAGGTCAGATATGCCCCTAACTATGGATAACTTGTTTCTTTGAGTTGAGTTGAGTTATAGAAGTATTTAACCCCTCCTACAGTGTGTGCCCATGAGGACACAAACTATTCAGACCAAGGTTGTTTTTTGAAACGGGCTGTACACATGTTTATTTGTGCTGTACAAACAGACTTTTTTGAATGGGGTGTGTGTACGAGACTTCAGGATCTCTAGGAGCCAGCCTCAAGCAGACATCCAAGCAACTGCAGTTTCTTGCACTTCCACATTGGCTTCATTTTTCAAAACTTGGCATTGGTGCGTCATCGTTACTCGGAATTGATTGCAGAATCTTGTTCTTTGTAGATATTTATCAGCATGTGTCTGCTGCTCTCGCTGCTCTTGCTTATCCCTTGTTCTAATCAGAAACTTGAACATCCTCACAAGTGACCTTTAAAAGCTGTCTTCCTAATTACATACCAAGACAAATATAGATTTATTTATCCTCTTATTTATGCATTATAAATTAGGATCAACTTCCATATGGTTTTATTCTCTGTTCTTTATAGATTTTAACTCTATGAGTCATATCTGTAATGCAAAACAAATATTTGTGTTTTTACAACAAAAAAGGTATTTCTATGATTTTATGGGATATATGACGTTAGTGTTTTATTTTTGATGGGATATCATCATGAGTTCCAATTATTTTAGGCAGGATAATTGTGACTTGATGTTTTATTTTCATCCTGTACCTTCACACCACGAGTCATATTAAATTAAAATTAACACTGACAGATTATGCAGCGTAAAAATGTTTTATCTGTTGACAGCACGCTGACTGACGGTGACATAGAGGCCGTTTTTGTTTTCATGTTGAAACAGAAACATGTGTCGATTCGGTTGGAGGGATTTTCATTTAACTGAACAAATGTACACAGTGAAATATGGGAACTAAGTGCCTGAAGAAACACAAGCACATATGTGTTGAAACCCACCAACCCACGCACATGCAGACAAACACAAGTGTGCCTGGCGTGTGAAGAAAACTGACAGATGGTAGAGAGTCTGGATCTGGATTCTGGATGGACGTTTTTTCAACTCTTAAGGAAAACGAAATGTTGTTACGTCTCATTTGCGGGGAGAATAACTCGCCTGTATTCGGCAAGATGAGATCTCAACAAAGGCAAAATGTAATCAGACGGTAAAACAATATAATTACACAGGAATACACAACATGTTGCTTGCAGGAGTCCTACAGAGGAGGCCAATACCTGCCACCAGTAATTTGTCTCTTTAAGGCAAGCAAAAGAAGAACAGTGAGGAGAAAGTAAGCACCTATCAGGACTGGTTACAGAGATGGTATCAGGAATTGTTCCAAATATAAGAATAATTAAAATCACTTCCAATCTTTCACCTTTGTGAAGCTTCAGAGACGTTTGTCAAATATTCTTAGAGTTGTTATCATCAAGTGTCAGTCATGTGGCCTGTGGTGTTAGAACGTATCTTTTTTAGACAAATGAGTCACCGTGAATCAACACTAAGTCATCCAGCAGCAAAAAAACACAAGTGGGAAAACCAAGCCATGATAAAGATAATGTGCTATTTTCCTGAGTACTTCAGCTGTTCATTCATTACGTCAGAGCCGAAGGGCTTGAACATTTCATTTTTTTAAATTAAAAGAGGCTGAACGTGAAGAGCAATTTGTGGCGTATTGTACATCATTCGTAAAAAACAAAAACAAACCACAGATATGTATATACTTATTAAGTCAGTGGACCCCTGATCCGTATCAAAGAACATTTGGGCCTACTGTATAACAGGAACGCCTTTCTAAAACATGCTTGTGAGTATTTGTGCCCATTTAGCCAGAGGAGTATTTGTGTGGTCAGCCACTAATGTTGGACAGGAAGGCCTATCTTTCATTGGTATTCTTTTATTTATGCATTATAAATGGATGATCAAGGGTCATCATTGGGGTTGAGGTCAGGGCTCTGTGGCAGCCAGAGAAGTTGCTTCACATGTTTTCTAACAGTGCCTTAATAGACCATGTTTTTTGGACACAGGCACAGTCTTACTTAGACAGCTATGGAAAGATCCTTTGATTTCAGCTATACAGAAATCATGGATGGAATTGTGCCATTTGACAAAGGAAGCAACTGTAGAGCGAGGAACATCTTCCAATATACCAAAATGTGGATGCATAAATGATGCATAAGATTACCATTAACTACATTTTACATGTTTGTCACAACACCTTATCAGATTAATGGAAAAAAAGAATGCTCCATTTTGGTGTAAATGGGCACAGACCTTCTGTCCTCTGTCTGTTGCAGAGTTTTTACTGAGAGTGTGGCTCAGCTCAGCAAACAGACACACACACAAAGTCATGTCGAAGTGACCCTCTGAAAAAGCAAGAGCCCAGCTCGGACCAAAGATTTGTTTCACCTAATAACCATCTCAAGGTTGCAGGGGAAAGTTGCAGTGGTGTAAACAGCTGAGATGAGGCGCTGATGGCTTGGTAAAGCAGTTTCAACAACCAATCAGCTCTTAGCAAATGCAAGTGGGCAAGGCAAATATGGATATATTTTTATATCTATGGTTACACACTGTCAGCTGGTTATATGACAACAAAGAACTAATGAATTCAAGAGGTGCAGCTTCATTTAGAGCATAGCAAGAGCCAAATAAGGAACATTATTGGAAAAATTAAATATAATAATCATTATTATTATTAAGCTGATTTTTGGGGGATTGACACAAGGCCTTTCTCAAACTTTTTTTTAAACATTTATTCTTGGGCCTGTTGCCTTTCTGTGATAGGACAGTGGACAGGAAATCAGGAGAGAGTGGCTAATGAGACATGTGGGACAGGAGCAACAAGTCGGACTTGAACCCTGCAGGCAGCCTGCTTTGAGGACTATAGCATTCGTCCATAAAGCTCGACCTAACCGCTAGGCAATCTGCGCCCTGCCTTTCTCAAACTTATAGTAAAGCAAAAACATAAGTCATTGATTTCATGACAGGCTGTGGTTTACATTGAACAGAAAAACCTCCGGGCAGAAACATCACTTGAAACTGCATTTTTGTGAAATGACAAACATTCTTTTGGCCTCTTGAGATTAATCGAATAACTCAATACATCAAAACATCATTATAAAAACACAATTTTTACCTGGTCAGGAGTAAAATAATTGAGCTGCTGGTGACAAAAGGTCAAAAGAAAGACTTTGCTCCTTTTTAAGGGGACACAAGGCAAAGTGATTGGGAACAGCTGACTTAAAATCATGGGCATGAATCGACAGTGAGTGTCGATAATCTGCCCCACACCTTCACAGGCCTTTACTCCCTGAAGGAAAAAATGACCCAGCTGCATATCCATCCAATCGGAGCCAGTCTGTGAAAGGCTGACATTTTGGGAGGTCTGATTCAGGATTTGGGGCAAATCAGGGGGAGAAAAAAAAAACAATTTCCCAAAAAAAAGCCCCTCTTGTTTTTGAGGAAGATGGAGGGTTGCTCTGTAGGAGCAGGGAGTGTGTGCATGAGCAGAATGAAATGATAAGGATGATGCTGAAGCCCTTCTGGTGGTCAAAGAACAAAAGGTTGGTCTGCTTCTTTCTGACTGATCAAAACCACAGCTGTTTAACAGATGAATGCTATCATTGTATACTGAATATAGACGATAGAAGGAGAGTGTTGGCTTAATAGCTGCACAAATCAGACAGTCAGCATTTTGTTAATGGAGCCGCTCGTTGGTGGACAGAGAGTGCAGAAGAGGTTGGTGAGAAAAAACCCAGCATAGGAAAAGACAGAAAATGGAAAAATATCACCTCCATGAACTGAGCAGGATTATTATCTGTAGCTCACACAATGACTTACAGTTCTCTGGCCAAAATGGCTCTCATTTCAAAATTACAAAGTAACAATGCTCTATACTACCCATCCATTTGTGCTGCAGCTTCCTCTTTTTAAAGCAATAATGATACAGTGGAGCTTCTTTCCAATAAAGAATGTATTATATCCTCATTGTATGGGTGCCTATATTAAAAATTCAAAGAAAATCTCACAGCAATTGCCCCTTTTTTCTGAATATGCCTCTGTAAACAGAACTTTTGTCAATGTAACATCTATCTGTTTCAGCATCACAAGGGATAATGCCCAATCGCTCCGGCTAACAATTCAAACTCTTACAAGATGGAACTCTGTGTTCAGCAGAAGGGAAACTGTCTTTGCAGGCCTCAACGCGGAGCAGTCAGTGTTAACTATCATATTGTCACTGGCTCACTGAATGAATGGGCTTGGTTGAGGCGAGATGCGTCGATGGGCTGATACTAGTTTATCTTGATTTAGCTGTCATTCCCCCAAATGAGCTGCTAAATCAAAGGTGACACGGAGCCGTCATTCTACCGTGCCTCCGCAGGGTTTATAGGAGGATAAGAACCATCAGAACACGGCCAGATGAAGCGTGAAATTTCATGACATAAACCTGTTTTTTCTTGTTTTAAAAGATTCACTATACGAGGGCCTTAAGAGGGTTTAATGAAAAGAAAAGTAACGGAAATTGGAGGATTGACTATCACACTAAAAACTATATAATCACCATATTGTGATATTTATCAGGCTGATGCAGACTCATTAAAAATGTGGGTGACCATAGTGATGAAATGCAATAAACAGGGAAACAATGTTCGACCAAGAAGTGATGAAACTGGGAGTAAAAAATAATGAAGCGTCATATAAAATAAGTCATGCTGGATTTCAAGGACTGTCAAACTTCCTTTTATACACTCAGAAAAACATGGACAGGAATAAAACTGTGAAGCACGATTAATAACAGGCTTTTCAAGTGGGTTTAGTTTTTGTTATGGCTGATCCAATTCTGTCCAAGTCCGAATTATAAATTACCTCAAAGTGCATGCATTTAAAGATTTGATTTTCTATTGAAACTCCGCTCAGGTGATTGCTTCTTTCCAAATGAAAACAAGCCAAAAGAAGAAATGCTGCTCAAATCCTCTGCACTGAAGCCGCCAACGAAGAGGGCTGGACCTCAAAGAAAACCAAAAAGGAACATTATGTTCATAAGAGAAACTTTCCTTCACTGTTTCCTAAGAAGGAAAAACAAGTTGTTTTTTATGCGGTACATTAACCCATCATACTCACCTAACACTTAACAATCTGGGCTGAACCATAAATGTTTGCCGGAGCAGATGATCAACTGGAGGGAAATAACCATTAGCAGACTTAAAGAGGTTGCAACAAAGCAGATGGTGAGCAGCTCTGGGAGAGAGGCATGTGGTCGAGCTTTGACCACGCAAACAGATGCCAAATGGATCGCTCACATATTCAAGGAATCATGAGAGAACCTGAAAACAGCTATTTATATCTGTCGACCTCATCACCGTTTCCTTTGTGACAGGGTTTCTGCAATATGCATCATACTTTGAATGAGATTGACACTGATAGCTCCACATTCACAGGCTGTCATGTTATTGCAGCTTTACTGAAAGTGATTTTTTTTTTTCCTAAGCATACGCAAACACGCAGAAATGAGTCACTATAGTAGTAGATACACCTGAAAAAAAAAACATCTGCCTTTTCTGACTATGAAATGTATTTTTAAAAAGCATTTTTTTGGACTGTCCTTTTTATGCCAAAGATTTTTTGTTTAAATTTTAGCTTCAACAGTTTGTAAAATATCAATATGAAAAGCTTGACTTCGATCTGAAATCAATTCTATTATAAATCTCTCGATCTCAAACTAAACATTTGATCAGATCCCATCAGAAAAAAAATAGGATGACTTAATAACCCACTTTATTGACTCAAAGGAGCCCAAAGTAGATATGGGGCAGCTGTGGCTCAGTTGGTATAGTCGGTCTTCTCTACTCTCTGGGGTTTGATCCCCAGCTCCTGCAGCAACATGTCCGATGTGTCCTTGTGCAAGATACAAGCTCAAGTCCATTAACCATTTACCCACTCACCCACTCACACACTGATGGCAGAGGTTGGTATGCCCATCAGAAATAACTAATCCCCTTCATCCACATTCCACTGCGCCAGGAAGAAGCGGGGGCAGTTCGGGGTTAAGTGACTTGCCCAAAGACATACATCGGACATGTTGCTGCAGGAGCTGGGGATCAAACCCAGACGATGACTGAACTGAGCCACAACCGCCCAAAGATGTGGCCTGTGGTGTAAAAGCGCTTTGAGTAGTCAGAAAGACTATTTACTGTACCAAGTAACTAAAAAGGGTAAGAAAGCTAAGCACAGTAAAGGCTTGCCTTTTTTGAATATCTGCACTGTTGTGTTATCTGCATGACTGTTTACTAGGGATGTAACGATTCACTCAACTCACGATACGATACGATTCACGATACAATTCTCTCACGATTTATTTTGAGAGAATCGGGAGGTGATTGGAGCTTCTCATTGTGGAGTCGATTAAATGCTGCATCATGTTGGTTGTGCTATTTGTGTAGTTCTCTGTCTTCTTGCAATATTTGCACACAGTTTTTGTCTCGTCTGTTATCTTCTCACCTCTTTCATTTTCTGTCTTAGGTGGCAAAAAAGCTTCCACTGCCATGATAACGCCTGCTTATTACAACCAACCGCCTCTGCTCTACAGCTGCTGACACTCACAATATTACTACGATTCATTTTTCAGAGTACCGATTTGAACCTTGACAAAATTGAATCGATTTTTAACTGCCTCACGATTAATCTTTACATCCCTACTGTTCACAGTATGGTCGTCAAATATTCAATACAATGATCCTTTTTGATACCACGCCTTTTAAAATGATACAATCTCTGTTTTTTAATCAGTTTTCCAGCCGTTTTCGTTGATAAGAAACAAGAGGTATCACAACATTTGGTGCCTAGGACTTCTTTATTGTTTTGCTGTGGTATCCAAACAGGTATCCATACTGATTTATTTCTATAAGTACCGTATCGAGGTTTAAAATTCTGGTGTTGTAAGCTTAACAAAAAGAGTCTCAAAGTGACCCTTTAGTGTTTATTGGTCACCAGGAGCCAGATAATGAACAAAGGCCTCCTCACCTCCAACACCAAGTAGACGTGGTGATATCTAAGACGATAAAAAGGGAGTTAAATGTTCACAGAGAATCTGCTTTTAGCTACTTTGCTACATGATGAAGCCTCACCACTTTAACATCTAAGTTAAACTCTGCGTTTGTCCTGTTGCTGCCATTGACAGTTTCTCTTCCTCACTCTATCTTCTTTATTACGCTTGGAAAAACCATTTCTTTAACATATTACATACCTTATCTGAAGTGCTCATATCTGTTTTAATTGCTCATAGTTTTTAAATGTCACTGTAATACTTGATCTGCCTGTAAAGCCCTTTGAACCGTCTCTGTTTAAAATGTGGTAGATATTTAAAGCTGCCATGGCGAGCTTTGCCTTGGATTGCAGTGCCTGAAAAAACTGGCATTACATGCATAACCGCTAATCTGCCTGAAAAATGTATTATTCAACACTGTGGTTCATTATTTACATGCTTTTTACCAGCAATGTTATCATGTCCAAAATCCCACAAGAATTTACAAGAAATAAAGCTCCGAGACTGCAGCTGAGGGAAACCTCTCATCAACTATTCATTATTGTTGGCGTTTTTTCCGCTGCTGAATATTATTTGCTCTACTTTTTGTTGTCAGTTTGGAGCACTTAACTCTTGAGGGTTCAGAACAATTAACTGACTCACATTAATTATAGTGGTGCCATGCAAGAGCAGCCTAGAAACAGCAGGTGTCTGGATGTTTGAAAAAAAAAAAATGAGGTAGGTTTGATGTTCTGTATCGTGTTTGTCAAATGTTTACAAATCTCAGCTAGGCGATTTGCCGCTGCGAAACTTCTTTAGAGCCTCCCTGAAAATGTAAAGTCTCATAAACAATAAGTCCGTGGGTAAGCTTATGTGTCAGCAACAAACAAGAGCTTGAACTCTGGGTGAGGGTAAATGTCAGAATGAGTGGGATGCTGAAGGCCTGTGTGCTCTTGCATGAAAAATTATTTGATTCTTCGTTCCTTCCTCTAAATTTATCCTCTCTTTTCTACTCCTCTGTGTTCCCTTTAACTACTGAAATGAGCCACTTCGGCAAATGTGCGACTCTTTGTCCAGCCAGCAGTAAACTGTAGTGTCAGAACAAGGAGCCACCAAAATGCTTTCCAGTGAGCATTAAAGGCTAGGACGCTCAGTGCTCCTTATTCCTGGGTCAGTGCCTCTCTATTGTGCAACTCATGTGCACCACTGAATGAAACAAATGGAAGAGTTATAAAAGATACTTTGTCTTTCCACTGAGCGAGAGCCAAACTTTTTGCTACGGTTGAGTAGAAAAGGAAATCCCTGTCAGGACGTCCTGCTGAGACAAACACTAGTCAGGAGGGAACAAACCTCTGAGAACAATCTGTATTTCATCTGATGTGAATTAACTTTGTGGTCACACCTGCTCTGAATATGAATAATGCAATCATCTGACAATACTTGTCTGTGATCATGAATTATCTTTTCCCAAACTGCTTGTCACAGCGGCTCCCGCTTCTCGGGTAACTACACCGAAATGTTCTCGAGCTGCAGTTCTTGGTTTCCCTGTGTTACCCTTACATAAGGTAGGAGTAAAATATTCATCAAGCTGCTCAGAAGCACATCTGTATGCAGCTGAGTGCTGAGGAAACACTTTTCTCTAAACCTGCTAACTACACTAGGGCGGCTGCTGCTGCTGTTTAAAGAGGTTGACTTGCAAATGTGCTTGATTGCTTTCATCTGTGCTTGTCATCCCCTGTGTTAAGTGTTTATATACATGACATGTTTGTGTGTGTATGTGATTGTTTAAGCATACAGTAATTCACATGTCTACATGTCTAAGAGTCTGCCTGTCCTCATCAGTATGCTGAGTGTGTCCTCATGCGCATGCATTGCCTTCATTGAAAGCAAACATTTATGTCTGACCTCAGCACTTGTGGTCATCCTGCCTCTCCCTGCATGCTAGCTCATGCAGCACATTATCTCTTGCTTGCGCAGGGTGTGTTATGCTACAACCGTAAAGTTAAGTTAGTTACCTCCGGGGCCATCAGCAGATCCATCACTACCAGGAGGACCAGCCTCGCATCCGGTCTACCCGAAGATCACCCAGGAAGCTATAACTCAAGAACCCGTCTGGATGACCACACACCACTCTCCATTAAAGCTTTACTGTTTAATCTATACAACTGAACAGACTGCCTTACATCACGTCAGGAGCCTTTTCCCTTTTTTTCATTGTGATAATGACTGTTATTCAATTAGAGTGGATGTTGAGTGACTGGCGACTGCCTCGGACAGGGTTTGATTTTCAATAGTGCGACTCAGAGGTCCTTACCGAGGATGAACTGGCACAATCTCTCTTTGTTGATCTAGTCAACCTGCCAGCTGCTTCTTAACCTCCAGCAGTTTGGATGTAAAAAGGCAGAAAAGGGGAAGGCTAATATATATATTGAGGATAAGGAGAGAGGAGATCAGAGAAAGCCGAATCAAATATGCAAGGACACCGCTTACTTGCATTAATGAAGAGGGAATGAGCACAGTGGTAATGACGAAGGATTTGAGGCTTCCATGTGAGAACAGGATCAAGAACACGCTGCTAGAGAGGCTCATTACTGTGGCCCACACCGGCTCCTACCTGTGTGAGCGTGCATGTAAGAATATTTTATGTGTAAGTAGACAGAAAGAGAAATACAGAGTTCAGGTGCAGGTGCAGGGCTGCGGTGCTATTTGTGTTATCATATGGTTTATAGAAAGCACAACCATTCATAGAGACATAGGGAGGCAGAAGAAAATTACACACAAGCAGCAGGACATGTAAAAGATGCACAAAACTTTAGCGTGTGTGTTTGCTCTGTCACACTGGATTCAGTCTGGTTAACGCTGGGGGCCTCAACAAGCAGGATAAATCCCGTCTGGTTTGTAACACTCTGGAATCAGGGAGCTTATCTAATCAAACATATACTGCAGGCTGTTACTGGAGTATTAGATTAACTAATATGCAAAAGACGCATAAAAAAACTAAATAAGAGCCTCAAATCCTCCTCACTAAAATCCAGGGCTCGGATTCTAACAAATTCACTCCCTAATGTGAGCTGATACAGATTTTTTCACAGCGAGGTGTTTCCTACTTGTTAACAATTTACGTTTTATTGTCTTTTTAATATTGGGGACCGCACCTTTCTTACATTAAAATGCTAATGCTGTTTTATTTATTCCTTTAGCCAACTACATACTATGCAGAACTGCTACAGACCAGCAATCCAATGATGGTTTAGGCTGGTAATTTTTACAGTATTACCAGCTTGTTATTCGTTAGTTGTTAAATACAGACACTTTGTCTTGCCCAATGGCACAGCTTGCATTGGCACAAGATATCCTTTAGCATCTGCATAAGATGCAGCAGCACTCAGCAAACTATAAAAACAACCTCACATACTTCAGACGGGTTCAGAGCAACTTCTCTAAAGGCGAAGAAGAAGGTTGGTAAAGTTGTCTAGGGATGGCGGAGTGTTGTATTTGATTAGTAAAACAATACAAAACGTTTTGCAAGGTTTTGGGGTTCAAGTCTAGTGTAAGACAAAGTCAGCATAGACTTAACCATGCAGTTATTCCATTATAAAGTTTTAACATTAACCTAACTAAAGAGCATTTCAAGGTAACCAAGTAGCTAACATAAAGTTAATGTATGAGATGCTGTGACAAAGTGTCAGAGTTTGACGACCTAGGATAACATCGATAACATAGGATATCATCAGCAAACATGTTAACTTAAGGGAAACTCCTACACAGTCTTAATTGCATAAATATGTTGGCAATGTTTCAGTACTGAAATGTTGCCAATATATTTGCACAATTTAGACAGTGCTCTCTCTTTCCGCACGGCAGCTTTTGGTTAAAGATATGACGTAAGTATTTGTAAAGCTTTTGCACTTTTTGATACCATATATCATCAAAATGACAGAGATCGTATCATGTTAAAAATGGTGCTATAGAAAGGAAATCGGAAACGATATTCAAAAGTAGTGAAGTATCTAGACTTTTAACAACCACGATGTGAAAACATCTGATTTCCACCATCAGTGATATAGTGAGTTAGTATCCTGATCATAGAGCTGTAGTGATATTCTGTCCCTCGTCAGAGCCTCTCTCCTACGTGACTTTGACATAGAAGACAAAGTGTTGATATGACTGGAAGGCGGTAGAGGAAGCAGTGCCCATATCTGGCCTGGTTTAGGAATAGTCTAGCATTCAGCATCAGAACTAAGAGCATTGGGGGAACAATTTTTTTCTACAGGTCAATTTAATTGTATTTATTTTCTTGTTGTTAATTTATTTCCTTTTTGGTCTGTAAAATATCAAACAAAAGTGACTATGCCCATCACAAACCCCTTTCAGCACAGGGTAATTACTTCTTGCTTGTTTTCTACAGATGCCAAGTTTATACATCACAAGAGAAACATTTGAATTGCTGCCTTGTTGTACGCCTCTAAGCACACAAGTTGCAGTTTATATCCACTTCAGTCCAGACTCAAAAATCCTGAATGCGGGGGCATCCCCAAGGAGTATTAAGAGTATTTTTTAGTTAAGTTGAAGTCAGCTCTCTATTGATTGGTCATAATTGAATTTGTGTGAATTAGTATTTAATCACAAAAGGACATGTTTGTGAGTGTACAATAACTTCATGTTTGATCCAACATCCATTAACTCTGTGATGGAGATTTACGAAGAATGGGATGGACAAACAGCCTGACAGAAGAACGTATGAACAGAGTGTAGTCATTGTGTTTTTACTGAAGTGGAGAACCCAAAAAATGAAATGGCGTTTGCCACAGTTTAAACCAGCAGGGAGGCATAAAACACAGCTAATCCACATAACTGAGAAATTAAATCTTGAGATTGAAGCAAACAACAACTTCTCAACAACCCTAATACTTTTACCTAACTACATTTGCATTGAGTTATACTTCGTGTCGATGAGAAGTAAGACCCAGGATTGGAAAAGCTGCTATGCTGATAACACACAGCTTTGGACAGTTACAATATAAAAAGCAAAATAATCTGATGATTCAACAACAACAAAAAAGAGGTGCAACTACAGTAAAACCCAGAATATAAATTGCACCTGTATATAAAACGCAGTCTGTTTGGGGAGTTTCACAGAAAGAAAAAAGGTTTAAACTTTCTTCCTGCGTGATGATTTCTATTGTGTTCAGGTAAGTCTACAACATGGAGTTTGCCCTCCTAGCTACAGTACAGTAGTTGAGCGCTCAGCCTACAGTGAAAGTTGTGAAGTACTGACAGCCGGCATGTTGTGCTGCCCGACTCCGCTGGTCACGCATTAACTTTAATATAGGAGTCTTTCAATCAAAAGAGCACTCCCTAAGTTTCATTTACTGAACAATATGCCCCCGTTTTAAATACATGAGGGAGTGAGAAAAGATGTTAAAAAGTTATGCAGCCAGCCAGGTCTGTGTTCCCAGCACAACTTAAAATCAGCTTGCAATACACAATGGATGGGGATGTCTGCATTTTATATTGGTAGCTCCACCGGTGCATAAGACGCAACCAACTTTTAGAGGAAAAATTGGTCTTAAAAGTGCGTCTTATAAATGTATGTAGGCTGTTTCAGGTAAGAGCCCATACATGGTCATCTTTAGTGTCCTTCAGTGAGACACTGAAACAGCTGCAGAGAAAGTTTTGCATCTGAGCCAGGAACTGACCTCCCAGTTCCTTTAAGCAAGACAAGAGGGAATTCTGTTCTTTATTAGGCATGAATTTTCATGCAAGATCAAAGTGGAAGTAAACTTTTGAGTCTGGGTATTAATCAGCTTTTAAAGGTGAAAGCAGAACACAGAGGCTCTGAAATACGTTTTGAAGTTGGTTATGAAGTCAGAGTATTATCTGAGGAAGAATCTCTCATTTTAATTACCACAGATTTTTAATAAGACACATCCCCGTCGGTCCCAGGGAAAGTGATTTGAGTAATATGTGTGCTAAAATGTGTAATTGCCCATGGAACAATTCCAAACACGAGACAGAACTTTATAAAAGTAATTATTTCCAAAAGTCAAAGAAAGGTGTACCATTTTGCAGTGAGCCGAGCAGTAAATAGCAATCATACCTTCAGTAAAGTAGAAAGAGCTATTACGCCTGTTATGGCTGGCTGCATGGAAGGTAGAATGTGTTAAATAATTCAGCAATTGTCCAAATGTACATGAAAAGGACCGATTGTATCCATAGTGTGAGTGGCTGCAAACAGCAAACCGAATGGTAGACAGGGCTATGGGGTAAAAATGAAATCAAGCAGATCCTATTAATCACTTCTGTATTGTGACAGGCAATACCTCTCACTGCTTAGCAACCAACTCCTGCAGGGCATAAGTGATGAGATTTACCACAGGATCTCCTCTCTAAACTTATGAAAGTGTCCATAGTGTGGCAGCAGATATCTAACACCTATAGCTCTCTCACACTATACAGCAGCTCCTGTTGTTTTTCTAGCCACTGTCATTAATTATTCAAACAAATATATATAAGAGGATCAATAAAGCAAAGACAACACAAATCTCAGTTTTCTGTTTCATACCGTATTCAACAGCAGAAGCAGCTTTGTGTCTCTGTTCTGTGCATTTCTTACATCGTGGACATAAACTAAGCTGTGCTGATGTCTTACCTTAAACAGACGAAGTATGTTGGCAACCATGATGGAGACTGAGCTGGAGGAGGCTCCGATGACGCCCACCACCCTCTCAGGTTTGGTGATGATTGGAGCTCCTCCGCCCAGACACTTGACGTCAGTCCCGTCCTTCTCGATGAGAGCCTGCACGAAGGTGAGCGACTGCTCCAAGGCGTGAGTGTCCCTGGAGCAGGTGTCCAGCACGCGCGCCCCCAATGTGATGTTAGGCAGCAGATTATTGTCATTATTGATGCGGTCAAGGGCAAAGAGCATGGCCTCCAGTCTGTGGATACCCTTCTCCTTCTTCAGCTCCCCACATGGCTTGCCATCGTGGCCCCTGGCGTGCACTGGGAAGAGCCCTCCTAAGGAGATATCCCCGTCAATGCGGATGGAGTTCAAATGCGTGTGTCCTGGCCCTTTGGGTTTGGCAGCCTGAGCGGCCTTCAGGGAGCTGTAAAGAAGCAGCAGCAGTAGAAGCAACGGCACAATCAGGCTGTGTCTTTGGCAGCCGGTCCGATCCAGTCTAGACGCCAGGGGTTGAAACATGACCACGGCCTGAGCACACATCTGCAGCGCACAACCAAACCCAGCAATCAGGGAACAACAGTAGCCAGGTATTAGTTTAGGATGGCCGGAGGGTTAATTGCAAAACCTCTTGAAGCAGTTGGCACAGAAAAGGCTTCCTCTCATGTCTCTCCTCTCTCCCAGGCATTCAATTAATGTAGAATAGGAGCTGGGTTCTTTCACAGGATGTTATCCTGCTCTCTTCTCCTTTTTCACTCCCTCACTCCATCATCTGACCACGGCGGTGGTAGGAAGCTTTCTAGTGTCTGTTACTCACAGACTTGCCTATGGAGATCCTTCACTTGGGGCATTAAGAAGAACAAAGGTGAACGATAAGCTTTTCTCCCTCCCGTCTCTCTATCGCTTTGTGTGTCTCTTTCCTCTCCACCTCAATCAGAAGTTTTTAATCTCCCCGGTTCCCCAGGGCAGGGATTTGGTATATGTCAGAGCCCTCAGGCCTGCTTAGGTCCACAGGCTTCAGAGTGAATTCCTGAAAGATGAAAAAGAGAAGAGTTGTGAGAAATGGGGGAAACAGAAAAAAGGCAAAGGCATTTGTATTGGTATGAGCTTTTCAATACCTCTTTTTTTTAACTCAACCTTTTTACTGCAGCATTATGTGGAATGAAAAGACATTTCTGCTTCCGAGCCCCTCTCTTCTCTTTTATACAGCCTTCCTACATCTATCATTTTAAATTCTAAAGGTTTCCATGAACTCTCAAGGTTGACAGGGTGAGTCAGATCCCAGTGCTTCCTTTTCAGCCATCAGCCTCGTTGGCAGACACACTCGGCCTTATCACAATAATGTGACATTCATAAGATTATTATTTTCCCTATTGTTGCTGCTGATTTTACACCAGACTGACATATTGGGAGCGTTTTAATGTTCAGTGACATATGAGAATGAGTTCAAAAGATGTCTTACATTTTTATTCAACAGAATTATGTAAATATCTTACTCATACGTTTTGAAGCCTTAACTAGAGACTGGACGATATGAGTTGGCCATTATAAATCCACAGATAGACTTCTCAAAGTTGGATCAATAGACTTTTTTCTTTTTTCCACTTCAAAAATATACTTTATTGGCAGCCATATTGGTTATGAGTGAAGTCTTCCCCTCCAATAACCGAACTGTACCCATCTCAGAAATCTCACATTGGTTGGGCTCGAGTCTTAATCAAAGTAGTAATGAAGGCTAAATATGACCACAGAGGTTATCTGGGACATTAACCACCCTTAATTAGACATGTTAATAGAAGCGGTGAAGTGGTGATAAAGTTAGAGTCATATAATCATGATGAGGTTTGTTTCGAGTCTAAGATTAGTTTTTCACAATTTGAATGATGATTAAAAAAACCTTGAAATTGCTGTTCATTTTAAGAGTGCTAAATCAATAATACAAAATACAAAAGGACAATCCCATTGGCTTTCAGTCAACAGACAAGAGATCATCCCTTCAGTACTCCATGTGCAGCTGTGGTTTGGTTGTTTTTTTGTGTTGGTACTTTGGTTACACGTTATTGTCTTGAAAAAGTATCACCACTTCCACCAAATTACTTCTTCAAAGATTGTCACGTCATTAAAACAAATCGAGGGTTTAGGTGC
Organism: Tautogolabrus adspersus; assembly: GCA_020745685.1. Taxonomy (NCBI): domain Eukaryota; kingdom Metazoa; phylum Chordata; class Actinopteri; order Labriformes; family Labridae; genus Tautogolabrus; species Tautogolabrus adspersus. Next base: position 28,426,515 of record CM036538.1, read on the forward strand.
AGCTGAAATGTAATAAATAGGCTTCTGATGAGGCTGATGTCTCTTTGGACCTCCTCAGCATTACCTGAGTGTTTCTGCTTATTACAAGCTGAATCAATTGCAGACAGCATATTTTAATGGTATTCATATGTGGCCCTCAGAATCTCTAAAGCATGTCCCTGCCTTTCCAAACAGACCAACAGGGTCCAAGACAGAAGGACTTTTAGCTTGTTATGAAGCTACTCTTTTATACCCAAACAAGAAGATATCCCCCTTAAGAAATCATTGCAACATACAAGCTGACTTCTGATTCGAGGCTGCACTTAACACAGCAGATTTCAGGTGAAGTATTATTCAGATCACTGGTCCCTTTCATTTTACTCCTGAAGTAATATAGATATTAAAATGTGTAAATATAAACAGAGCTTCACTTGATTAAACACTTCAACCTCATATTCAGCTATGGGCTGGCGTAACTCGCTATGGCTCCAACTAATCTGTCCTTTGATTTTTTAATAGTGTGTGTTTTTGTCCAACATACCCAGAACCAAAACTGGCATCTTCATACAGTTCTGTGTTTGATCAAAATATATCCAGCATTAAAAGACTTGGGTCTTACTCGATGTACAACTATTACTTGATTTGTTTTTTTAGGTATCAACATTCTTGCAAGCTCTTTTCTTGATAGATATACATCCCTCCCTCCATCCCTTATCCTAGACAGGGTATTTGATATATGATACCACATGTTTTTATGCATGACTATTATTGTTCAAACATTAACCCACCATGTGGCAGATAGCCCTCTGAAACGTTCGACTGCACCACCGTGCAGACATTATAGATATGTCTTTTTGAATATTATTTAAATGAATAATGTGCAATTTTTTGGATTCCAGTTTATTAAATCTGTTCATTTTTTACTTCTATAGTAGTTTCTCTGCCATTAGATTGTGGACAAAACTTCAAATTTGAGTATGTTAGCTTCAGAAACACTAAGTTTTCACACTGGAGAAACTTGAACTATCAAATATTTGCCATTAATCCTAAGAAAACAACAAAAGCAATAAATCTGTATTCAATAGATTCTGAGCAGCTTGGTATGCTTTGGTTAGGTTCAGGTCATTGTTCCACTGATGGGACTGTAGTTGGTACATGATGCTGCCTGCAGATTTAAATCCTGTTAAGTACATGTACAAACCCTCAGTTCTCTTCTGTCTTCCTCTGACACTCACACATACACATAATAGCGTTCCACAGAGACACAAAATATTCTCCTACAAGCTGTATGTACATATCTACACTCTGTTCAACCCTGGAGCTGTAATAGGCTGTGAAAGAACAATCTCCCTGCACACAGTGGCAGAATGGGCCTGTAGACATTGGTTTTCCAGCGGAGTGGGTTGAAGCCTTGGATCGGCAACGGCTGAGATTCATTGAGAGCATATTGGAAGTGACAAGGTCCTTTGAATACACCCAACTATCTCCTACTGAGAGAGAAGTAATTTTTCAGAGTTGATTCACTGCAGGTCCACTTTAACTGTTGCTGAACGAATGACAACCGGAGAGGCAGCCCACTCACCTCAGCCCCCCTGGTAACCAAATACAGACCATGCACCAGCATATCGAACATTCTGCAAACAGTGAGAAGAAGGCAGGGAGCTGCCAAAAATGATAGGTAAAGATAGATAAGTAAAGGGAAAAAAGATACACAGCTCCAATATGAAACTGTTCGGCTCGAGTGCAGATTCCCAGACAGATGTCATCAAACTTCATGTTTGTACAAAAGACAAGCAGGTGGAGAGACAGCTCATATATCTCCTTCAGACTGTAAAACAGCAAGCCAATCTGAAGGAGTGTCTCAAGTGCAACTAATGGAAAAAGATGGAACAGCACACATAAGATTAAATGATGTTAATCAGCTTGTTTGGTCTTGTTTCTGATGGATATCTTATAATGTTGTTCTTTGACCACGATGCAGTTAATTCATTTTTTAAATCTTGAAGATCTCAGTGCTATAGGAGAGGACTGGAAAACCTGCTGAATAAATCATTTTAGAAACAACCATCACTCTGTTGAATTCACGTTTTAATCAGGCTCTGGGGTTAGTGGAGACCACCTTTGAGAACACTCAATATGACATCTCGTGATGCAGCAGTCGAGTGGAAAGCACTGCATTATCATACTTAGTGAAATCTGGCTACATATTATCAGTCTTTTCATTGCATATCTTTTTTTTACCCACATCAGCTCTAATTTATGAACCATTTACTCCGTTCTGTACTTTAGATTATACTTTTCAAGCCTGACTTCACCGTAAAACCTTCCCTCAGTTATTGGTTTGCTATTGTGCAGCACCTGTTGTTTCCAGAAGAAACAACAGGTGCTGCACAATATGACCAAATGTTTGTATATTTACAGATCAGCCCTTAATGGCATACCTCAATAAACATGTACAACAGAGAATCAAGGAAAAACAACAATAATGCTTACCAGCTACACAAAATGTCAAAGACAGCTGCAGGAATCACTGGGGATTCATGTCAGGAGAGAACAACCTTCCCTCAGGTGCAAAAGGGGTGTTTCAGAATATGCATTCATTCCAAAAGGCCACACAAAAACCTTCAGGCACATTTGAGTGTGTTCTTAAATTGCCATGCATGCCAGAGAGGCAGCTGAACCTCCAGAAACACCTTTATTCTGAAAAGGACCACACTGGCTGTTAAAGAAATTATGTTTCAGACAAAATAAAGGGCCTGTGTCTACCAATGTAGTTCAGTGTTTTCTGCGCTCACCGTCGTGAGCGCTATAACCCCCTGGGCATCAACTACTTTTTGTCACTGCCCTCACAGCGCTTTCAGTTGAAAGAAGTTCAGCTTTTAGAACAGCGCCATACTCGTCAATGTCACTTCTCTCTCACCAACCATTCAAAATCAAGAATGGACTTCTGATATCAGCATTGTCAGCAACAGGTGGAGGAGACGCTAACTCGTCTCTTTGAGGGTACAATTTCCAGGTCTGGAGCTGCTGCTAATGCCAGGACACGACTCCTTTACATTGTTTTCATGTTTTCTTGATGATATTTCCTTGAATTTAAGCACACAGAGCTATTCAAAACCCACTTAACTGACATTATCGAGGGAAGCAGAAGTTATCTTTCGTAACCTAGCAACAACAAGCCCTGGTGAGAAGCGCTCTTGAATGGAGGTTGTGGGCGCTGGCAGCCAAAAAGTTCTGTCTGTGGAATCAGGCCCATATGTGATTCTGACACTTAGTGTTTCCCTAAAGCCGATGGGCACGCAGGTGGCCATGTCGTGGACCCTGAAGCTTCAGTGTTTAGCCAGCTCTGCATCTGTCTAAAGGCGTTTTCCACATTGCAGGGCCTTTACATTTTTTAAAAAGCATCTCCAATATTTATCTTAGTTTCTGGCCATGGAGCTTTTTTAGAAAAATACCACAGTATTTTAGGTTTGGTAGAATCAGATAAATCTGAACCAGTTCGCCTGCCATCACTTCCATCACTGCAACATCTGTTGATTTGCCGTGACAACTGGCCCTTTATATGGCAAACCGAGGGGCATCCAAAATGGCCTTGTGGAGCTGCCTTAAAACCGTCTACCTTCTCTGGTCAAAACAAAAACAGACCATTCCAGACCAGAATCTAAAATAAGGAGGAGGACATACGGGCTTCTGCGTTGCTGTCAGAGTCAGTATATCAAAATAGCACGTTTCCTTAAAGATGACAGTAAGAAGGTGAGTTTCGGGGTGAATCCAAACCTGTGAATATGACGGACGTGTACGTAGCGGCAAAGAAGAGCAAATATAATCATAGTGAGGCGAGGATAACAAACTGCAACAAACAATGATATTTGTTTAGATAAAAGTGTGTTTTCTTTTATATTAGAAAAAAAGACCACATAAAACTACAACACATCACTTCTCAAGTGAACAGAACATTTCTATGTAGGTTTTCACAGTTTTCCATTAAAAATAGACTCTAATTTTTTGTATCACATTTTTCTTGTGATTCATACCAGCATCTGTCCAAACCATGACGTCAAAAAGTTATTTCCCAGGTAGTTTTAAGATAGTCTTAGGACTGGGGGAAAAAACGCAACAAAATGAATTTCTTATCACTGAAAGGGATGTGGATCCTTTCCACTCTGCTCTTCCCTCCCACCCTTACAAATGCACTTCAGCTGAAAACACTTAAGATGTGTTTTCTTTGAACCTGAAGAATGTATTGTGTAGTCCAGCACATGCACCTTGAAACTCTGTCGTGTTCACACTAGAAATTTTCTCAGCTCCAGCCCAAGCATTTTACAGTCCAATCAGTATTGCAAAGGGAACGTCATAAATACAAACAAGGGTACATCTGACATAAATGTCTATTTATTTTCAGCAGATTATTCCCCTCTTCATCTTCTGAGACCTGAGCAGCTGCTGAGGGAAACTTTTAGAGCTGTGCTGTAGCACTGCTCTCACAGATGGGCAGGAGGGGCTCTCTAATTGACACTCCAGCATGTTGATGCTGCACAGCAGATCAATAGGAAGGTAGAGGGAGGCTGCCCTGAGGAAAATGAATGGAGAGAGCAGGGTGAAGCTGCACACACAGAGTGGAGAGCTTAGAAGAAGATGCTACTAGGTTCCTAATGGAAGAAAAAATATTAAAATGAGCCTTAAAAGATGCATCAATAAGAACGCTTCAAACTTTGAAAGATGCTCTTTGTTCACATTTGTAAGTGGTCGGGGTATAATACCTTACTTTTCAGGCAGCAGAAGCAGAAAAGTGCCTTGCAATTAGTGCAATACACTGAGTAGAGCTGGCCATCTGCCACTGATCTGCTTCAGCATCTACACAGCTTTTCTAAGCCTGAACAATTCTGATAATGTTCTTATAGACGAAAATTCAATTTCTAGTTTCATCAGCAGTTTTACTCTATTGTTGCATTACACCCCATTGTCATTTTCAATATTAAATACTGAAACATTATACTGCATAATGTTCTAATCTATAAACATAATTTATTGTAACATCAGGAACAAAAAAAATTATCAAAGCGTACGATTAATATTTATGTTTGTAATCTATTAATCTGCTGTTGAGTTTCTCAGTTGTCAGGTTTAAGATATTTTTTGTGTGTGCGTGCGTGCGTATGTGTGTGTGTGTGTGTGTGTGTGTGTGTGTGTGTGTGTGTGTGCGTGTGTGCGTGCGTGCGTGCGTGTGTGTGTGTGTGTGTGTGTGTGCGTGTGTGTGCGTGTGTGTGTGTTTGCGATTGACTGAGAAAGCTGAGTTCTCCTTGCAGAGCTTACATGTACCAGGATGCACTGTGTGCAAGCAGACATAGCCTCAGCCTCACTCTGCTGTATTCCTTTGGTATCCAATCTGAAGCAGCTAACACGCTGTAGATTATATGTTGTCCATCATATTCTCTGCACCTACATTTCAGGATGTAACTTTTGACTGGTGCTGTAGTACTCAAAATCCTTTTTGAAGGTCTCGGTGTCGTCTCTTAATCTAAAGCATTTTTACTCTGTCTGGTCTCAGACTGGGCGGACTAAGGATTTTAAATCAAGACCTGTCAAGATCACCACTGATGGGCTTCTTTCTCCACATCATTACAGTTAATTGGAAGGAAAATGCCTCTTTCTAAAACAACAAATAACTTCAATGCGTTCATAATTTGATTGCTATCTCCCGGTTACGGCCACGACCTTCCCGCTGTTAGGAAGGTTAAGTTAGTGACACGCCCCCTGCACACAAGATAATGATTTTCATTTATATTTATGGTCTTGGTCTTGAGTCAATCCCGATCCCTAAATGTCTTGGTCTTGTCCCGGTCTCGGAGCACTCTGGTCTTGGGTATGTCTTGGTCTCTTGACTACAACACTACATTTGACATTTTGTAGTGAGTTTGTATACAACTGAAGGTAAAACAAGACACCTGAGCTTAATTAAACTGTTATCGAGCAGGATTTAATGTATGTTTTATGTGTATCAGACCTTAAGGAAACCAATGTAACACCTGTTGATTTGCCATGACAACTGGTCTCATATCTGGCAAACCAAGGGGCATCCAAAATGGCCTTGTGGAGCTGCCTTAAAACTGTCTACCTTCTTTCATCAAAACAAAAACAGACCATTCCTGACCCGAATCTAAGTTGTTGGGTTTTGCACCATCAGACCTTAAACAAACCAATGTTTGTTTAAAGCCCGTGGCAGCAGCACAACTAATTTATTCCAACATCTGAGGCAGCCATCCAAGTGGGAGAAGTGCGTGTGAATGCAAGTTGCAAAACACAGAGGCCGACCAAAAATAGGGTAACATAACTGGCATGAACTCAATTAGAAATGAAAATAATAGGTGGTTTTAAAAAATAAAAAGGGTTGGAAATAGGAGTCTGTGTGACATCCATATCACCAGGTTCTAGCCTGTAGTTCTTTTAGGCCAGCAACTACTTCTCCGTACAAGTCAGGTGAGAACAGCAGAACAACAGAGAACAGTGGCAACTACTGAAAGAGTCTTCAGTTAATACATAACACGAGAAGAAGAGATACGCTTGATTATCAGGGACATTTTCCTATAGTCGTGTTGTGTATAAAATGTCATGAATAATGAAAAATGTCAATTATAATTCCCCGAATCCCAAACCCACGAACAGTCAGTTTACAGTGAAAACAGAGACAATCAGCGAAAGTGTTACACTGGATGATTGATGTCTTTTGCTTGAAAGATGACTTAAAGTAGGTTTCATCTTTGTCAAGATAGTCTTTGATGAATTTTCCATTGATCAGCTTATAAATTAGTAAACTTATCCTGCTCTTCATTGAAATTTTCTTTAGTCAGAACACCTCGCACAAGCATACTGTGTATATTTCTTGTGAGAGATGAATTCATAAAGACGTATAAAAAAATGTAATCATTGCACAGTTTCTGCTCCAGTATGTGTATATTTGTAAGAGTTGAATCTTCAGGCTTTCCTCCATGCATCTCTGCAGAAACAGTCCTGATGAACAGAGTCTTTATAGCCTGCTGTCACAGTATGAATGTGAGACAAAGAACAATCTTGATAGCAGCTTGTGTCGTACTTCACAATAGACAGAGGCGTCTACTCGCTCAGATGTGTGCTGCCTGAAAGTGTTTTTTTTCCTTCTCTCTCTTGTGTTTCAGAAGAGTTTTTTTTGTTCAGCTCCACAGCCGAGCCTTACGGGGGATGTGCAGTGTTTCCCTCCATTTTTGCATACTTCACAATAATAACTGATTACAGTTATCAGAGTAACAGATTGCAGAGAGGAAACTACCTCTCAAAGCAGAGCTGGCTATGATGCAGACTGTGCTGTAAAGAGAACCAAATGATAGAACGTTACAGATAAAGCTTTAAACACGATTGGCATATCAGCTGACCACACTTTATAGTTTGCTCTAATTACCAACTTTGTTTGCTTTAATTTGCTCCTATTTTTATTTTACCACCTTGCGCATTTCTTATAGAAAGGTATTGATGCGCTATTATCGGCCGATATTATTGGCTGGCTGATTACTCAGTCGGCTCTACAAAAGCTCAATAGAGACAAAGCTCAGGCGGCAGTAGCTCAGTCCGTAGGGACTTGGATTGGGAACCGGAGTCCCGATGCGGACCAAAATATGGAAGTTGGTCTGGTAGCTGGAGAGGTGCCAGACCACTTCTCGAGCATTGCCGAGGTGCCCTTGAGCAAGGCACCGAACCCCCACCAGCTCAGGGGGCGCCTCCTGTGGGCGGCCACCGCACTCTGATATCTCTCCATTAATGCATCTACAGGTCGTGTTTGTGCATGTTTGTGATTCAGGCCTGTGTGTGTGAGAAGCATGTCTCTAAATAACAGAGAGCGAACAAGAATTTCCCCTCGGGGATTAATTAAGTATATAAAATAAAAAACTAAGAATGTGTCTTCACATCAATAAATGTCCTACATATGTTGGGAGCAGTGTTTAAGTGAACAATCTGTTTTTATTTCTTGGCCTGTTGTTCCTAGATGAAAGATGTTTGTCTTACACAAAGATGTCACAACTTCTGCACCTTGAAGGGGTGTTGGGAGGTAACTAATGATTGTCGTCTTTAAAAACGTATCTTGATTATTTTTTCACATAATCAAATACCTTTTAAGACCATTTGACTCCAGAGTGCTGGTAACTATATGATCTCATGTGCATACATTCTGTTAATGTGTTACAAGCAGACTATGTTTGCCATTATGTTGCTTTGTATTTTAAATTCTAAAGCCAGCTCGATGAAAACTCATTTGCTTGCTGTTCAGTCAACACTTTTTTTAAGCTGTAAATTGGATGAGATTACACCCCAAAACATCTCCGCCTTGCACCTCCTGCTTCAGTATTATTTCCATTTAAGATAGTGAAATAATTACATTTTTAAGTCTCTGCATATAAGCTGTTCACTGTGTCCATAGGCAAACCAAAAAACTGCAGCCTTAAAAAAACAGATAGTCGTTTGTTTTTCAGATGATTAAATCAAAGCAAAGCCATAAACGTGCAGTCAAGCCTGATATCAGGGACGTTCCAACAATCATCCTATTCAATTAAAAGGAAAATGAAATTCAGACTAATAGACCATTCAAAGGTAAGAAAACACTCACTAAAGATACAAAATTGAGCACAATTTATTTTAAACTGTCTGCTGGTAAACGATGTAATTTGGTTCGCCGTGTTATCGTTTATGTATACCTGTGTACCAACTGTGCAAAGCTGTGACAACAAATTTCCCCCTGGGGGATAATAAAGTATTATATTGAGTGTGGCTAATTTAAACCTTCAGTTCTCCTTGCAGGTTAAGGTCCACATCCTTGTTCTAAATGTGGTAACACATTGCTCTGGTGGATATGCAAGTTTAACCTGACACAGCCTAGATCAAAATACTGCCAAACAAGGCTGCTCGAAATGAGATGCTATCTGTTTGCTGTGCTTGTTTACATCCAAGTAGTAGAGCAGAGAGAGCAGGCACATTAAAGGGAGCTTAAGCCAGTCTATGGCAACTACTGCTGTTGCAGTTTGAGCAAAACATTAGACTGGCATCGAGGGCCAACATGTCAAAATGTATGTAGGTATGATATAAATTAAGTTTAACCAAGTCGACTAAACAGACACATCCCTACTTCGTATAAGGTTATTTGTGTGGTGTTATGAATAACTGCTTTTGAGAAGCAAACAGAAAAGAGGCAATTATCTGGAAATACACTTTTTTAAATCCATACTCTTTGGTGTCTTACTCATCAGCTGTGTCTGTTATTATATTATTGAGAAAGGTGACAAAGATTGAGAAACGGTTAGCTTTTTGAGAACTTCTGGAGTTATTGATTGATTGGTGAAGATATATAATAATCAATTATCAACCCATATTTCAGAGTTTGAAAAAAACAAAGTGGCTACATATTAATTTCTGTACGAATACATTTCAAAAACAGGTCAGTTGATGGGATCATGTCTGGTCTGATGTAGGTATTTTGCACATCACAGCCGGGGAAAACATCTTCACAGAAAGGAAAATTATAGAAAATGATCCCAATCACCTTCGCTTGACATCTGATGTGTTTTGTCATTTCTGGCTTTAAAGAGCGGGGACCATACATTTCTAACTCTGGGGCACATTAATTACAGAAACTGCAAAATGTAGTTGACAGGTGTGATTTATTTAGAACTCTGATATATGTGGTAAATCTTGCTAAGACAGGATATTATGCAATAGCTGAATGTGGCCGTTTGATTTCTCTTCTCAGAGAACCCTGAGGAAACATGGGTGCAATTTATCTCCTGAAATATCAACTACATGACACCCACACCAGAGAGCCGCTCCATTTGCCGGCTGCACTGAAATTTCAGAACATGCAAACAAGGCTTATTAACACGGAGCCAGAGCTGTGCTTTTTCAAAACAGTGAATATAATGTGTTGTTTTGAAGAAAGGTTGAGGACTGGCTGGATGAAGAAGAAATAGACCATCCCTAAATTTTTTTGTTTACTTGCACTGGATGCTTTTCCGTGCCAGCTAATGGAGGGCTAAGATCACTGAGCTGCATCTAGCAGGAGATAAATGGACTGAAATGTGAGAACAAGCCCTGATTCTCTGGCCCTGGAAGAGAAGAGGCAGAAATCTCTTGCTGCTTAAAAAGGATGAAGATGTTATAAGAGGGGAAGCCATCGGGGAGCCAGGAGAGCGTATTAAAATCTGTTGACTTCCTGTTCACTGACTGACTGATCGGGTGACTAACATCTTGCTATAATGATGAAATACACACCCACGCATATTCCTCAGTTCCCACTCTTCTTTCTTTACAGACTCTTATCCTTTTATTCACTGAGTCTTCTCTGCTCTTGTTTGGCACCCAACTCTACTTAGTATTCATCTCTGCCACCAAGTATCCTCCCTGTAATGCTTTAGATTCCTACCTATCATCACATGCACACCTGAGGCCTGGATTGAAAGTGATTCAGGGGGCAGGCTTGAATCTGGAGTCTACAGGTTAAAATATATCCAAATGTCCAGGTCTCTCAGAGGCTCTGCGCGCTGAAGGCTGTTCTCTCCCTCACTCGCTCGCTCACTCACTCGCTCACTCTGTGAGGCTGGTTAATGGTCCGGTAAAAAGATGGCATGAGGTGAACCTTCTCCTGCCTCCTGTTGACTCTAAGCGGTGCTTGGTAATGATGCCTAGCGCACACTTCATCTTATGGGTCAAATACACGTTTCTTTATTAACCCTTTGAGAACTGCAGGCAACCGCAGGAGTTTTGATTTGAATTCATTTACAATCAAAACTATGAGAGCTAGAGCGTTTATTCTTTATGCAACAGATCGCTAAGGATTGGGGTTTTGTGTCATCATGTTGCACGTCTGTTGTTGATGTCATCATTACATTACCTTTGCTTTCATTAAAGGATGACAGCTTGCAAGCAGATGCAGACTGGCAGTGGGAGATTGTTTTTCACATGATCAAGTTCAAGTCAATCTTTATTAAAAACTATAATAAATAGAGTCTTTAATCTTTCTAAACCAGAGGGCTAAGTTTTCCTTCTTGTGTGTCATCCCATTGTTCCATTGTTGATGGATTATTACGTAACCTTGCCTTCTAAAACGTGTAAGGAAGAAATACCAATGCAGGCACTCGCAGACTTGCAGGTTCTCAGTGTTAACATGATTTTAGTGCTAAGTGTATAAGTGGAAAGACTGACAATATCACTAGACTTCACAGAGTATAGTGTCTTAGACAGTGTGAGTGTGTGAGTGTGTGTGTGTGTGTGTGTGTGTGTGGGGGGGGGTCACAGTCGATACAGGGGGCTGCTTCTTCTCAGACTCGTTGATTGATTTACTGTATCTGTTGAGCTAGACCTGCCTGTCAGGATTAAAGAATTTGTCTTATCAAACCTGTGCCCCTCGGAGACCTGCTTCAAACAGCTTCAATCGAAGCTGCAACATATGGAAAAACTAGGGCATATCAGGAGGAATGAGTTGTTTGGAAGTGAAGCATGTGTTCGTTAGATTTTTCAAGATAATGGGAACTACACAATAGACAGCTGCACAAACATCAAATGCACGACTGAAAGCTAAAGTTGATGTTGGAGTCTCAATCTGACCTCAAATCTGTTTATTAAATCTTAATCCTGTCAAGTCTCTTATCGAACCATCTTCTGTTTGGGGAAAAGAGAAAAATGCATGACAGACGGAAGACTTCTAAGACCAGAGTCATGACCTGCATCACCTTCACAAATCCGCATACACTTTTTATCCCCTGCAGCCAACACCAAATGCAAAAGAGTCAAGGGAGTAAACACAAAACCAAGGCCTCCCTCCTGAGCTTAAATCAGTGTGTGTGCGTGTGTGTGTGTGTGTGTGTGTGTGTGTGTGTGTGTGTGTGTGTGTGTGTGTGTGTGTGTGTGTGTGTGTGTGTGTGTGTGTGTGTGTGTGTGTGTGTGTGTGTGTACCTGCAGCACTAGGTGTGTGAAACAGACAAACAACAAGCGGTGCTTGTGCGTTTAGGAACTATCTTCAGTTTTTGGACTGAACACAGCGCTCTGTAACACAGTTTGTCTAAATTAACAGCGACAGATTACAGCAGGCAGTAACACTACTAATGCAAGATACTGATTGTTGTCACACACAGCCACCAGCTGTTAACTGCATGAAAGCAGACGAGGTGTGAGTGAACTAAGAAAAGACGAAGCAGGGTTTGAAATATTAACACTTTACGACCCGTTTCTGTGTGAAAGTCTGTGAAAATTACAGGTTAATTATGTCTTCCTATTTATATAGCCGGTCTACATGCTTTTTTTCCACTGAGCCTCTGCACAGGGATTTAGCGGTAGTATTTTAATAATTTCCATGGCTCTGCGAATTTGCAGCCTGAACAGTGGGGGATGATCCGAACAGGTCATGGATCAAATGTGATCCATTCCACTACTAGTTTGAGTACTGGAGTACTTTTTTTGAACGCTAACATCTGTTCAATGTTCGGAGCCATTCCAATGTCAAACAAAGTGGAAACTGATGACATTTTGTCTATAAATATCTGAACAAATCCACTAAAAAACTAAAAATGTTTTCCGTCAGACTTCACTTCACTATGTATAGTGACAGTAGGAAAGGTAACCAGAAGGTGTAAGAGAGATCTTTGGAACTATCTCTACAGAGTTAAAAAAAAGAAAAGAAAATAATCTATGTGTGTGTAAGGTATTCAATGTTAACCTTCCTTCTTCATCAAAGGAGTAGTTTGATGATACACTTTAATTAGCACGGGGACACAACTAGCAGGCCATGGGCTGCTGTGATGCTACCAGGGCAGAGAAATTAGCACCCTGACATTACCAGGAATTTTTCCTGGCAGCCCCCTGAATGTTTTTTTTCCACCATTTCATTGATACTGTGGATAAGTCCAATAACACATACACATGTGTATAAATCCAATAACACACCAGAATTTCCCCTCGGGGATTAATAAAGTATATTAAAAAAAATAATAATAATTGATATAAAGGCAAAAACTATCTTTTTAGTGTCAGATTTGGCTTTGCCTGCAATCATAGATATCTCGTAAACTTTTTACACCATGTCCTGCCTCCAGCATTCCCTATCCCCAACCCCAGACCCCTGACAGGGAAAACTTCAGGTTGTGAGGGATATGTGTGAAGAACAACTTTGGAAAAATTCCGGGGCAGGCTATCCCGAAATGTTCTAGAAATGTTGTGGAGTACATGAAAACAGCTAGTATTATGTTTCTGGTAAACTAGTACTTTTTGTATGTTCTCCAAGACAATACAAAACTCCAAACACACAAACAATAACTATTACAGGAGCTTTAAGAACACTTTAACTTTGCAGATTTAGAGAGAATCATTGCTCTGCTTTTGAAGTAACAAACAGGACTGCTCCGGATATTCTCCTGACCTGGCTGTTCACATTATGCTCCTCACAGCAGGAGACTATTCCTGTCAGACAGGAGGGTGGGGGTCTCCCGAGGTTAGATATCACGTAAAAACACGACGTTGAAGTAGTGGACAAAGCAACAGAGTCCACTATATGATATTATAATGAGAATATTTGCCTTTATATAAATGCTACGTGTAGTTTGAAGGAATTAAAATATCAACAAAAGAGTGAAGAAGAACATACTGACGAACAGAAAACATTATGCGGTCGTTTAATCACGTCTGCGGAGATCATTGCCCGTGCATACAGTCTATGACTCCAGTCCCAGGATATAAATGTCACCACTATCTCCTACTGGCTTGAGGTGAATTCTCCAGATAATATCATGCTGCATTCTCACACCAGCTCACTCAGACTTTCTGTGGAAAAAATACTAGGGGTCTGGCAGGAAAAATATCGGGTAAAGTCTGAGTGACAGATTAAGCTGTTTGCGTTCACACATACAGCTCCTCCTGTAAATATCAGATGTTTTTCAGGAGATTTCTGCAAGTGTGAAAGCCCTAACTCTCAGACATAGCTTCTTTTTACACAAACAAAAATACTAACAGACCCTCATGAAACTCTCATTTAACACTGTAGAATTCTTGGGGAATTTTTTTTTTTTTTATCTTCGGAAAAAATCCGAAACCAAATATATGTTAAAATCCAGTTTTAGTCCAACTTAAAGCACCTCTGCCCATGAATTTTAATAACCTCAGCAGCCCTGCTGAGACTACCTCATGCTCCACTTTATCCAACAGAGTGTACCCACCCACCAGCTCTTCTATTTAAGACTGACTGAGAGAAATACTTTAAGCTGGAGTCTTTTCATACTGAACGGGAGGAACAAAACGTCTGAACATTGAGTTTCTGGGGAAACTCGGAATGATATTTAAATTACATTTAGATTTATTTCCAACACAAAAGATAAAAATGTGCATTTCTTACACATGAATACAACTATTGAAGTTATTTTGAATACAAAACCCACTTCTTCTGAGAGTTCAAACAAACCTCATAATCCGACAAAGTTCTCACTATGAGGCTTTCATTCGCCTTGAAAAAAGAAACGTATCAGTGCTTGTATCAAATGCAAGCCTTATTCCATCTACATCTATGCTTAGAGGGCATAACAAAGTGTATATTCAGTAGGCTATAACCTCAAACTAAAGCTCATATCCTTTATACAGTATGACTGAAAACAAATCACTAGGCACCTGTGGAAGACCGCCTGTTGAACCTTTAAACAACCACAGATCACACTTACAGGTGATTCGAACACATAATAAAGCAACTTCTGTTTTTTAAATATGTAGGCTACACACAAACTATCAGCACACTGACTAGAATGAAACACATATCCAGCCATAAAACGCAAATGTTAGCAATTTAGTCTCCGCCTTTTATAAAAACTTCCCAGTTCATAGACGGCACCATTGTTAGTAAATTAAACAAATGAAGGGTTCATGTCATTCACCAACTATTTTTAGATGTAGAAAAATGTCATTCAAGGCGGTAAATAGTCGAATAGTCTCAATAGTTTCCCTGTAATTCTCTTCAGTTCACCTGAACCAGCACAGTCCATTATTATTTAGGCTAACATCAAATAATAAAGTCTCTCCTGTGAGGTAGCCGTTGGTGCTGTGTTTGCGGGTCTTGTTTCAGGGTAGTTAAGGCTCCAATGAGACACAACGTCTTGTTCATAGTGATATCAGGAGGTAGAAATTCACTTAATCTCCGACTTTTGTCCCATTATTACTTATTTCTGTCACATATAGCGTTAACGTTGTGTTTTAACGAGCTGAGAGTTTATTAGCTTACTGTTAGTTTGTTAGCTAGCAGGCTAATTTGTTTTCCTAAAACGTCTTTCCCGTTGGCTGAATTCACATGAAAACAGGTTCAATTCAACTTTGTCCTTTTCCAGAGAATTTCTAAGTCTAAGTCTATTTCTAGTCAGTTTACTTCAATACTTAAGACATTTATGTGTTCATTTAATTGTGCATATTTCAACTGGCTTCCTCGGGCTTGTCTCCTTGTAGTTAATAACTCGCAATAACAGGGGGCGCTGTTTCACAACGAGGAAAGAAACGTTTTATTTAGACTATGGGTAAAACTCAGAAGTGGATTTAAATGACAAATCATGTGTGATAAAGTACTAAAAATAATCTCATTATTTGTTCGCTTATAGTAGCCTATAGCTTATTTAGTAGAACAGAAACAGCTTCTCTTTGTTCCCTTTTAAAACACTAAATTGTTCAAGATCCACTTATTGTACATTTCTACAATTCATTTAGAAGACGCTTTTATCCAAAGCGACGTACATCAGAGAGTAAGTACAACACAAGCAAGGATCTAGAAAAGAGAAAACAGTGTCAGTAAGTGCAGACGAACAGCTTTGAGTCCGATCAGACACACAGGTGCTGACAGGCATCACACAGAGGCAAAACACAACACTGACGGCAGTTCTTCAGAGCTCTAACCAGAATAGAAACCTTCTTAAAATCGTCGTTACCAAACAAAACCATCGTCATCACCATCATCATCTTCAATAGGCTACTGCTTATTTAAATAACCTAGGGCAAACAAATCCAAACTGGTCAGTTTATTAAGCGTTAGGTTTTTTCTATGACCATTCAAAGAGCAGACTTCATTAGTATAGCACCTTTGATCATCCAAGTGAATGCACAACAAAGTGTGTTCAATAGATTATAAAGGATTTTTTTCCATTTTTCAGACCTTTTCTAAAGAAAAACAATATTGAAAATGAAATAATTAGTTATAGTTTCTGTCTTTTTCAAGTGTAATAGCCATGACATCATAGTATACTGAAAGTGGTGTAAGATGTCACATTGTACTGATATGTGTTCTGAAGTTATTAAGATTATTAATGAAAAAAATCATGAATACATTTAAAATTGAGGTGTTGTTTTTAAACACGTTCTGAACTGTGATTATCTGGCTGTCCTTTTGTTGGCAGGGCCGCTTTTGTTTTATGGCTTTTAGTATGCATCGCAAGATTACACCTTAAGTAAATGCCAAAGGAACTTATGAGGCACACACTGATGGACTCAGTGACTCCTGCATGTTTTTTTTCATTATATATTTAACGATTTTTAGTAGAAGAAATATCCTTGAAAAAAGGGTAACTTTGAAATGCCATTGAGGAGAAAGAGTCTTTCAGTAATGATCAGATTATAGAGATGGTCTGTGAGTCCTACAGAGAAGTTTGGACATACTTGAAAACATTTGACACAATCCTAACATCAGCAGGAAACATTTTTAGTAAAGACCAGAATGATGAATTTTAGTTTCACACATGCTCAGACTAATTTATTCTATATGAGCTAGTTTGTCATCCCTTTGGGGAGCTGTAGTCTTCAAATCAGACACACGTGTGAAAATATGTTTCTAATATGGAGCCTTTTATGCAGCAGAATGATCTATATGCTCGTCTGCAGAGACTTCACTTTATCATGGATGTGGGGAATCTTGCATATGCATAATTGATTAAATTATACTGCCGGCTCATCAGTGTGAACACCTGTTCCTTCACCTTTAAATGAACCATACAGACACCTCCAGGATGGATTTTTGGTCAAATAAAAATAGTTCTTGCATTGAGAATTAGTATGAATTTACTTTTTTTGTGCTTTTCAAGAACAACACTCACTTTATCCTTCAAACTCTTTAGTGAGAAACAAAAACCAACACACTCAGAAGTGCAGATGAGCAGGCTGCAGCCCACAGGTCCTTTGAGACCTGCAGCAGATGTTGGCAGTCGTGGGTCTTCTTCCAAAGCTGCAGGTGGGCACGGGCACTCACCATGTAATGCATGGTCAGTGTGTAGGCTGGAAAAAGCTTTCTGTTCACCGGCTTAGGCTCTCCACAGATGAAGCAAAATGGCATCTGGCAACATTTTTTTAAGTCAGAGCTGAAGTCTTTGTTACAATAAAGCAGCAATGGGAAAGTTAGGCAGAGCTTTCTTTAACAATGAGGCAGCAGAGATTTGATTGAATCTGAGAGAAGAGGGCTTATGAGATTCAAGGGTTCCCACACGTTACAATGTAAAGGTCTGTGAAATTGCTGATCTTGTAGGGAAAGGTGATTGGATAAAAGGACAGTGTCGCTTAAATGGGGATTAAAAAATCTTTACCAAAGACCCCTGTAGTTGATAACAGCTATTGCCACAGGTTATCCTCTTGTCACACTGTTCAAACGAGTCCAATACAATCATGTTCTTCATTTGTGTCAGTCTGCACAAAATCATTGTGAGGCATGTCCTATTTAATTATGGGATAAATGCTTGGTGATGTCTCACATGTATTGATTTTCTAACAAAGATTTCACATTAAAAATAGATTCATAAACATTCATTTGGTATCCCAGCCACACCAGGTCTCATCCCCACTTTAAAATATCCTTTATTTATTGACACAAGGAGCATAGAGGGAATAGGGGGGAGTCGTGTGACGTAGTATTAAAATTAAAAAACCTCAGAGTCAGAAGGTGGTTGGGTTGAAAGCATGGGCCAAATCATCGATCCACGGCAATCACCCCTTCCACACAGAACTTTTCCCCTGAAACAGGAGTTTGTTTTACAGGTGATGAGACCACAAGTCAAAGTTGAACTAACAAGAAGTGACATCATGATATGAAATCATTAATTTGAAAATGGTGTCTGTTATTTTGATTGCTCCTTAAAAAGTATCAGATTCAAGCTTCTCTAATGTCTGGAAACAGACATCATTTTTTAAGACTTTACAGACAAAATTTAATGAGAACTCACTCAGCCTGCTCGAAGTTTAAGCAGCAATAAGTTATCTCCTAATAATGAGTCTCTTCCTTCTTTTAAAGAGTCCTTTGAAGAGGACGGACCTTGATGATAATAAATAATCATGTATCATCCGACATACTGAAAGATGTTGTTGGACCCGTCTGACTCATAATGATAAATCAAATAACAGCATCCCAAGTTGGCACCTACAGGTATGTACCTGTGGTCACAGTTATTACTTGATCCAATAAGTTGGTTTGAAGACAGTGTTGTAGCAGAAGTCACACTGTCAGACTCCCTGACACTGTCAGAGTTTCAAAGCAGCCTGTCTTTGGTTAAAATTGGCCATCAACACATGTCTGACCGTGTGATCTAAGACCACAGTTTTAGATTGATAGCCAAAGATTTCCCTCTGTGTCTGGGGCTGTCAATTTTCTTCTTTGTCACCCTGAAATTGCAAAGTTTATAAAGGGTACAAAGTAAGAAATCCAGAATATAACCTGTTATTAGAAAGAAACTCCGGTGGAAACGTACATTAAGATTCAGAGCGAGTACTGTCGTAAGAGACTATCCAGGATGCCAACACAAGCAATTCCACAAGAGCAGAGAAAACAACAAATACAAAAACTTTTCCAACATATGAGCCTACAAGTGAGAAAAATGCTCACTTGTCTGAGCTGTGCAGCCTATCGCAGGTCTTTACAAGTGTGTAATTGCTGTGTGACACTTTGGATGACAGCACAACAATACAATCTCAAATGAGATTATCTGAACGAGAAAGAAAAGGGACATCGTTAGTGGAGAAAGACGTCTCTTCCAGAAAATAAAAGTGGGTGCTCTGTCTGCATTCATGCCACATTTCAAACATCAGTTTACACTGCCATGACTTCACAAGTCGCCCTGAACACTGTAACAAGTCTTCAGGGGCAGGAGAGAAGGATGTCACTGACAATTTTTAGAGTGCAGTGCTTGACTGCTAATGAGATTTTTTTTTTCTACCAGTGGCAAATAGAACAACTCCTTTTTGCACACCAAAAAAAGACTTCTGCTAAAAAGCAACATGCTAGTGATTGTGATTACTGGCTATCTGCAGGGTCTTAAGAGTACTGCAATTATGGGGCACCGATAGCCTGGAGGTTATGTCAAGTGCCCAATGCACGGAGGCAATATCCCTCATTGCAGCGGCCTTTGGTTGGAATCCGACCTCGCCCTTTTGCTGCATGTCATCCCACATTCTCTCCTCCCAATATTTTCTGTCTCTCTTCAGCTGTGCTATCCAATAACGGCTAAAAGGCACAAAAATAACTTGAATCCAGTAATGTATGAGTTTTATTTTTAATTTATGTTTGTACTGTTTTGGGATCTTTATGAGCGCCCTGTGCAAACCTGCGATCAGGAAAGCAAAAAAAAAAACATTTTTGCAAATGACAGGGGATTCTTGGACTGCTAGTGAGGATCATGAATATTCCAATGGAAAAAACCTTCACAGCCCCTCCCACCAAATGACGCACCAAACATCCACACCAACTGTTGTCACTGCAAACTGTCTGCTCCACTCGGCTGGTTATGTCACTACAATGTGTTATGTTAGACTCAGAGGACAGAAAAACAGACAGCCAACCAATAAACATCCAAGAAAAGTTTAAAAAGTAACAGCTGGTGTGTGCCGCGTCGTCGTGCTCTCAGCAGAAGAGGCCAAGAGTTGAAAAAAACAACAACACAACAGATTAAAGAAGGTATTCAAATACATAGCCTTGCATGGGAAATCAACACGTGCCTCTGTCACTGCTTTCTTTATGTTACTCTTACATTTGAATAGTGGTATCAGTGCGTCTAATTTTAGCTCTTTTTGAAGACTATTTCATGTCCACGCTGCATTATAAGAAAAGGCAGTTCCCCCCAGATCTGTCAGAGCTCTGGGTACTGTGAAGAGCAACCAGTTTGAGGATCGCAACTGGTAACCAGTAGGACTGAAATAAAGAAGGTTACAGAGGTAATCTGGAAGTTTTCCATGTAAGCAAAGAGACGCATGAGACAGTGAATCAAGAGTGTGTAAAGTGTACTTTACGTTCTTCCTTAAATGTGTAACTCTTTTAATTGTATGATTCATTAAAATACAGTTATTTTAATTATATTCTTCATAGTTTTGCAAGTAACTTTCTGCAAAGTTGGCATTGACTTTCGTTTCAAGAGTTTGAAAAGGATTGAAATAAGTCTCAAAAGTCTTACATTTATCTTGCTGAATTATCCAGTTATCCAGATTTAAGACTCTTTTTGTGTTGGGATGCACAATTAAATGGTCTGAACTTCATTCTCCTTTTGTTCTTGTGTACTCAGGCATTGTGGGATATTTGTAACTCATTAAAATGGACAAATGGACTGCACTTACCATAGTCTTCAGACCACTCAGAGCACTTTTACACTACACGTCACATTCACCCTTTCACACACACATTCACACAGTGATGGCAGAGGATGGGTAAGTGCCCAACTTTAAGTGCCGTTCAGTACTAATCACATTCATACGATGGTTATACCTTCAGAACCATTTTGGTTCAGTGTCTTGCTCGAGGACACTTCTACATGTTAGACTGCAGGAGCAGGGAGTCGAACCGCCAAACCTTTGGAATTAGAAACAACCCAATCTACCACTGAGTCACAGCCGCCTCATCCACCACAGCCGCTGGAACATTGATTTGTTTACCAACTTCAGCCTTAGAGTGCTCCCCTGAAATATTGCTGACACTCCCCCTTAAACTTCAGAGAGTTTGGTAAACGGTCATTCTTTTCATGGTGCTCACGGCTTCATCTAACCGCCTTATGTGGACATCACCGCGACTGCTTAATCAGGTGCAAATTAACTGACAAAACCCCAGAAAGCAATTTATGATAACTCTCCTACTTCCCATTCATTGCCCATTCTTTCTAGCAAAGATATATCCACAAATCCATTTTCGAGATGGCACTATATTGTCGTTATCTGAGACTAAACAAGTGAAGGACTGTGTGTGTGTGCGTGCGTGTGTGTGTGTGTGTGTGTGTGTGTGTGTGTGTGTGTGTGCGTGTGTGTGTGCGTGTGTGTGTGTGTGTGGAAATCAATAGACTCTTTTTTTAAAGTTAGTGCCACTTATTAAACCGCTATCCAATTTGCCGTGATAGCTAAAGTGTTTAACTAAACAAAAACACATCAGCTAAGGCCCTGCATCTTCATTCAAAACAATAACGCCTGTGAATATGAAACAAGCTTCTTATGCAAGCGAGCGTGGCTGATGAGACATGCATAAATTCATGAACAGGTGTAATGTGTTCTGTAAAAACTTGATATGGCCTTTCAGCACAAAGTGACAGTGTTTGCAGGTTATTTATGTTAATTTTTCAATACACAGAAAACACTTTCGCACAAAGGACCCGACTACTTCATCCTTGTATGCTGATAAACACATTATAATGGATTTCTGGAACCAATGGTGTTATGTGAGAGAAAATCTTTTTTGGATTTAGGGTTGAATGAGTGATTGGATTCATTGAAGCTTCTGTATGGTACCAGGTCTGTGCTCATTTTGGCGCCCCCTGTGGACAAAAATGTAAAAGGTTGCACCTTCTTCCTTCAAGTAACTTTCAAATGAAGTACTTTTTACTTTGACTTGAGTAGATTTATAGACTGGTAATCTTTCTCTCACTTGAATAATATTTCATCAAAGTAACTCTACTTTAATTTGACCAGGATATTTTAGTACTCTTTCCACCTCTGATGTTGATACTTTTTTACACTTCAAATGTGAACATTTTGACTTGGTGGTAAGTCAAAGGATCACCACAGGAGTCCTTTGAATAGTTTTTATAGAACATGTGCGTTGCTCTGACAATCCGACAGCATTTCCACTAGGCGACGTAATTATGCGACGGTGGAGATGACGTGGGTCTGCGGTGGTGAAACTACATTTTTCCAAAAATGGACTACAAAAGGTGCATCTAAAAAACGTTCCCCTGTGCCTTCTTACCGGTGAAATAATCCTAATTACCACAAGGTTTGAATTGAAATAAAAGGAATATAAGCTACCAGGCTACGAGTAACAAAAGCTCAGCTTCCTGTCCACTCATATCAACATTAATCATGATTGTATGAAATGAATTGCCTAATGCTCACAAATTTACATCACCAGTGAGCATAAATTGTTATATTTATGAAAGATATACATCATGTTTTAGGCATACACATGTGTAACTGCACAAAGCATTCTGAAGTGAATGAAATATGTTGGATAAAACATCATCTGCGTCCCTTTTCGGTCATCATTAGTTTTTGTGAACGGTCGGATGCACTAGTCGCTTTAAATTTTGCGGCCGCAAGGAATTGTGGGGCGGCGTTATCTCATCTCCTTTCGTAAAGGATGGTCCAGTGTTTCCTATGCTAAAGGAGGTTATAAAGGAAGCATTGACGCACCTTTCCTTAGCTTTTAGAGAATTCGAACGGCTCTTATCATGGCCGCCACTTAGATGCTTCCGGGGTTACGGTAAAGAGGACAGTGAAAGGAGATAGGAGGGACAATCCGAATGCACCCATCGTGCTTGGAGCCACAACACTCCACTATTGTACCTAAAAATACATCAAACTCTTTGTATATCTTGATTCATAAAGATAACAAATCTCACTAATAGTCCAAGACACAACAGTGCAGTTAAGGATGTTTGTATGATTCTATATACGAATTAAAAAAATGCATTTGCCATAAGAGAGCCCTACCTAGACATTCAATTGATCAATCCTCCCATTAAGACAGTAACGGTCTCTGTGAAAGCCAGTAATAACCTTACCCTCCACATCTGTAACTGCAACAATACTCCCTCTCTCTCTCTGTTTCTCTCTCTCTCTCTTTCTAATAGCACCATTTTGCCTGCAATCACGGCACAATGTACAGGAGTCCGGCTTCACTCACATTACCGTGATAATTACATTACAATTGCTTTTTCTATACGCATGTAAACATGATACACGGTAAGCCTATATGGCCTTAAACTGCTGTGCCATCATAACAGCAAAATTGAAGAAGTGCAGTGAATAACAAATGTTTCATAGATACATGAGAAGCTTTATAGTTTATCATCACAGGCTCGATGGAAAAAACGGACACATTGCACTTATATTCTGCACACTAGTAAGATATAACAAGCAGTACTTTGTATCAAATTAGATGGAAATTAAAAAATATTTTCTTTTTTTCAGACCATAAAAATCACAGTTATACTCAAATCGGACATAAGCTCTTAAACTGTGCTGTAAAAAGAGATCATCAAATGTTTTATTCCAATTACTGATTACCATTTACAAACCAAACAGGGGTTGTAGTCACTGTTTAACCACATTTTGCCATTATTTTATTTTTTTACTCCTATTTTACTTCCATCAGAGAAACCTCGAGGGTCGTTTTGTAGCCAAATTCATGAAATCTGCACTTCTTACACCCAGTAGACAAATGTGACAAATAATAATCTCTCTCTAAACCTAAAAGTTTTGGTGCCTAGCTCTTGTATTACTGTTTTTGTTTACTATCTAATAAAGACACGTAGTCATATTATTTCTATTTCCTCCGATTTGATCCAATGTACCGCTTGTAATGTGCCCTTAAACAAAGTGTGACCATGATGATGAAAAATGAAAATGACAACCGCAAATTGGAGACACTCAACTGGAGATATAATCATCACGTTAAAGGGAAACCTTGATTTTGGGCCACACACAGTTATATCTCTACCAGGGCTTACAGACAGCTGGGAAAAGGGAAACAAAGACGTCTTTTTTTAACATTGACAGCCGTGACTTTTTTGGAAACATTTTCTGAACCCACAAAAACCTTGAGTCGCAAAGTTTCCTCTAAACAACAGTTATATTGAAATGTGTTCTTTTGAAATCATTTTATTTCAGAATCAGAATCGGGTTTATTGCCAAGTACATTTACACATACAAGGAATTTGTCTTGATGTATTTCATGAGGAGAGTTTGTTTGTGTTGATTTTGGCGCCCCCTGTGGTCAGAGCAATATGTCTCATTGCTTTGCTTATCTTGTTCTGCACTTGCAACGGTAAAAAAAATCATCCTACTTTCTTTTAAAGTCAATGTAAAACTAACGGTGAAAATTAGCTGTGGGACATAAAAGGCTGTTTCTTTAACATTCTGTAAATCGCCTCGTCTTACATCTACCAAATGGCAGCAGCTACAGGCATTAAAAATTACATTAAAAATTACATTATAGAAATAATTAATCTTGTGTCTGGTGGTCAGTTTTGCTGTTGTGGTTCCTGTAGAGGCATCGTTATTAATTTCAGTCTGTTTTATAACCCGGTAAAAACTCACAACAGGAACTTTAATTATCTGCTGATAAACATAACTTGCACAGCTAAATTTGGCACATTTATATGATGGCTCCAGGTGCTTCTGTAAAATAAGATGCATTGCCTCTCTTAAATAATGTACAAATGAACATTTGATTATAAATTGTTATGAGTTAAATCGGTTGTTCTCTTCCTTCTCTTACTCAGTGTAGCTTTGAAGCAGACCCAGTAGAAGAACAAAGGCAGAGGGGGAAAAATCAATGTAATTGAACACTATGTGGTCACACTGACTGCAAGAGATAGATACAATCCTCCAAACATGCAAGAAATTCATCCTGTACTAACATGAGCCAGTGACAGCACAGCTGAAACTCAACAAATCCCAAACCATCTGAATAACATCATATTAGGTTTCAGGGTTTGAAATCTGCATGCAAAAGAAAAGGAAATGCAAGTGACACCTTGCTCTTTTCCCGTGATCCGTGTCGTCATGGAGATTGTACTAAGTTGTGGTAATGACAGGGTTTGATGTTGCTCATCCATGATTTGTGGATAGATTGGAGGTGTGAGAGCTGTGTCTCATTTAAAGCCATACGCAGGCAGCCGGGGTTCTTCAGACTCTGGTGTTTACTGAGAGATCTCCACTATTATGTCTCTGCTAATGTCATAATTTACATTCTGCTGGTGGACTCTAATGGATCCAAAGTGACACGTCTTCCGCTTCTGTTGAGCTGAATAATCAATGAACGTAAAGGTTTCAATCATACAGCCCACCATAATTGTGTTTGTGATGGTATTACTATTAGTAGACGTATCTGATGTTGTATTCATATTCTTTTCATAATTATTGTTGTTGTAGTCGTGTGCTTTGGGCTCATGATGGAACATTTATAGCAGCTGGTTCTGTCTTTTTTTCTTGGTGTGCATGTTAAGAGCCGTCGTGCAAAACTCTGGCAGGGGATTCGCTTTTACAAAAAACAGTTTGACTCCTAAACTCTCTAACAGAATCTGAACATCTGTCAAAAAATCTCAGCAGTGTGACAATGTGATGGCAAAAAACTGTCAATATACTCCAGCTCCACTGTGCAGCATTTATCCAAAATCTAATGGGATCCCTTTGTTACCTTTTGAGGATGCAGCAGGGGAGATTTCCATTTTAAAACACAATTGTTCTATCAGGGCTGCGAGCCAACAGCCCGTCACGTGTAGCCAAGACTACATGATTAACCATGTTTGCCCAAATTAAATTCTAAACAAGTGACACTTTTTAAATCCAAGATATTCCCAAATTAGTAACAAGCAAGTGCTCTGATGAGAGAAATTGTGAATACAAAGGAATGTTACTTTCACCAGCTATGACTTTTTGCCTCTCCTGTGCCTTAAACCTTTTGGAAATTGAAATTGAGAAATTCATATATGATATTAAAGTTGAGAGTGTCATTATGCTCTCCTAATTCAGAGTAAAGAATGGTTCATAAAAAATAGAAAACCATGTTTGATTGACATTTGCCTGGCTAACTGCACAAATATGCTGCATGTTCAAGTCATGTGCAGCCCTGCTTTCTACAAACGTTAATTTTAATTGGTCACTGACTTGTGGAGTTCCATTCATTTGTTTTCCATATTGCAGTTAGCAAGTATAATCATGCAACATTAGCTATTGCCCGTATTTGTTCTCAAAGCTGTGGTTGCAATATTCAAATTAACTTCCTCTGCTGAAAGGTCAACACCCGACTTTGAAAATACATCATCAAAGACAACAGTAACATTAGGAGTAAACCGTTGACTGTATACAACATGGACGTAAAACTGTTGTCTCAGTGACATCACACATTGGTTTCTGAAGAAGCATTTTGAAGCCAAGCGATGGCAGTCACCAGGTAGGAAATGCTATCCAAGATGTGATCAATCTAGCTACATGCGAAGAGGTGGAGTTGAGGCAGGTCTGAGGCCTAAAGCTACTATACACCCCCCTTTCTTTAAACTCATATATGCCACTAATTAGGCAAATTTAAAATATGACTTAGCCCAAGTATCATCAAAAAGAATGAGGCTGTAAAACAATGTGTTTCTACTGTTACACTTATTTTAATTTAGGACCTAATGGAGATTCCTGGGCTCTTGGAGCCCGCCTTTAGTGGACCCTCGTGAAATTGCAGAGGTTGCTGCTTGCTACAAACAGCTAAATAGCTGCCATGTGGCTTTTTCTAGGTTTGGTTCTAGGAAATGTTGTTATATGTATTTGGGCTTAACCAAACCCAATACCATAGAAGTTTACAGAAATGTAGGAGTCCGTTTTTTAAATAAGGATTGAATCTAGTTTTAACAATGGATTCTTACCTTAACAAACAAGGTCCAAAATAACCAAGAATGTTTACGCATATATAACTCTGGTTTACAAGTCTCTCAATGCGCTGACATAAACATACAGTGTGGCAAACATACACAAAAATACACACTAATGACAGAGTTATAAAGACTGTTATTGAATTTCCACTCACAGACAGGACCGGTATGTCTCTGCAGTTTGATGACTTCAACAGCCGTTATGTCTGGGTAGAAAACTTTATATAGTGCATTAGTGCCTATAGTTTCTTTTTGCCATCATTTGGAGCCAGCATCACTGCCAAATGTAGCTTTAAGCAATAGAAATCCACACATTATATGTTTACTGCAGCATCTGCAATGTTGATAGCTTGTGACATTTTTCCTGGGAGTGCTCCACTCCAAGCAGGAATGCACCTCTCTCCCTGTGCCAATGATTGCAGGCCCTCTGAATTTCTGAGTGTGCATGGTGGTGACATATAGGAGTTTTTGGCATATAAAATCCTACAGAGTTTGGGCTTCGTGCCGCAGCTCCAGTCCTCTCCCTTTGACATTAAGACTGGAACATGCTCCCTCACAGAAAGAGCCCGGCATCTACCTTTTAATGAAAGGTGTTCATCATCACCTTGTCAGCAACAGTATGTGACTACGACAGGTTGACGCCACTTAGTCTCCCTGAGGGGACCTGCGGCTGTCAGGCAGAATTTGCAGTCCTGCCATTTCACCTTGACAGACGAACCTTCTTGGACAGGACTGGAGAGCGGGGCCACGTAATGGGCCCTGCAGTTGTCTTCTACTTTAAAAAAGTGAATTGGATGACATTTGTGTCTTATCTGAGTCCTTATAGCTGCGTCTTGATTTTGCTGTGCTAGTCACTGTGTGTTTACACCAACAGATGATTCAGAGCATTACTTTCACCATCATTCATCGCCCACGCTGCCACATCCCGACCCTCGAAAGGCTCCCAAAGGTCAGAGCGGCGCAGATCAGTCTCTCCCTCGGCTGTAGTGAGCGAATGCCCAATTTCCCCTGCATGGGTGAGTCCTGATCGCAGGCGTAAGGGGTGAAAGGGTGAAGAGGGGGGTTATGGTAACGCAAGCTGACATCCTGAGAAGCTGTGATTGCTTAGAGGGCTTTGTAGGAGGGCTGGCGTGTATGGAGGGTGGTGGCGGAGGAATACGGTCGTGTTTTACAAAGGCCTTTAACAGCCTTTTAAAAGCTTTGAGACGGGCCGGCCTGACGCCAGCCACTCACAGTGGAGAAATCGCTGACTGAGCTAAAAAGAAGAAGGGAGGGTGGCTTTGGAGAAAAGGAACAAGGGAGCAGGAGCACACAGCAGTTCCTGGAATGCTTTTGGGGTTTATTGTGTTGTCCTGTGATCTCTGAAATGATCCAGACATGCCACAACCCTAATCGCCCTCTCTGTAGTTGCTGTGTAATTACAAGAATTTGCACTAAATAATTCACCAGGTGCAACCGCTGAAATAACATCCAGCACTCATGGAATGCACTTCCCAGAGCTTTTTCACTGCAGCCGATAATTCCACTTTAGTCTTTGTCAGGTCAGCCTGAACACTAAGATTAAAAAACATCCTGCATACAATCCTGTGACCTATAGCACTCACAGTGAGCTCACAGGGAGCCATATTTGACCTGTACAGGTTACACTACATTTGCTAATATGAAGCTGTATCCGACTTCTCTGGACAATCATCCATCAGGGTAAAAAAAAAAAAAAGAGGGAAAACCACACATCATCCCAAAAGAACACATATGTCTCCGAAACTTTATTACTCTCATTTCTTCAATAACTCCCTCAGACTTCCAGTTGCGTACCATATTTCATCTTTGCGCTGAAGAATGAGTTTCCTGACTGTGAACATGAGAAATGCAGGAGACTCAATGGGCACGGCTGGAGGGGGGCAGCCTACCCACAGAAGATCACAGCAGTGGCAATGAATGCATCAGAAAACAGTGCTGTAGGCGAGCATAAGTCAACAGCGCCTAATGTGAGCCTTTGGTATGCATGATGTTAAATAGATTGTGAAAATGCTCTTTTCATGACTAAGATGGAGCTTTTCATTAATCCTCGAGCTGAACCTGCCTCCGCAAAACAACGAGCATCCCTCGCGGGAAAGACAAAACACCCACGGTGGGCTACAGAGACCTCAGAAGAGCTCTTGTACAGCTCATGGACTCGCTCTCTTTGCATCCGCCCCCTTAGCTGTGCGTGCGTTTCGGATTTGCATGTTAGTAGATATATGTGACATGTCATGTGTAGCATGTGGTAATAAGTGTCTGAGAATGTATCATTTTCTATGTGAGTATGAGGCTCTCAACACCATGCGCATACGCTTTAGCGTTCTGCGTGCAGAGTGTAGGAGGATGTGGATTTCATATTGTGCCTTTTATGTGTGCATGCGCAGCAGTTGGTCAAAGGAGATACAGGTTTTTGATCTTATTTCTGGAGGTCTCTGTTATTGAGACCCACATGCGGCGGATTAACGCAGGGAGATTTGATACATATTAACAGGTGGGAGTGCTGATAAGTCTGCTCACGCTACTTTTTTATTTGAAATGTTATTAAAATACTACAGGAATAACTGGCACGACTCATTTCAGCGCAAATCCTCTCTGCTGGTTCCCTGCTTCCCTCTACAGTACCTATTTTCTCCTAAGCATATCTTCCTTGAACTAAATGTTAATGCAACATGAATGTTTAAAAACACATTCATATTGAGATGTTCTGACACCCTTTTTTTATCCCAATACCAGTTTCTATAACTACCCTTTATTATTGGCAGATACAAAATATCTATCTAATTGAAATGCAGTAAAAAATATTCATAATCCTTTTTTTCACAGCTGAAGGATAAAATCCTACTAACCATGTCTAGATTTTTATGATTGTTTTAATTCAATATTTTGAAGCTTCGCTCAGAACACTGAAGGAATCTCAAAGCAACTTAAACACCTAGAAACCAGCTAAGCTAATGTTAGCGTCAGCTCCGGTAGCTGCCTTTCCTTTAGCTCTGTTTACGCTGAAGAGTGTCTGAAAAAAAAAAACCTGATTATTACACGAAACGGTTTATTTGTCGTTTTATTTTCAAATGTCTTAAGTTATCTTTAATTTAAAATAAAAAAATACATCGTGAAAAATGTGTGACTGAGAAAAAATGTGTGCTGACATTTTCAGAATCAGGCTCACTTTATTAATCCCAGAAGGGACATTCAGTTTGGCATAACAATCTTTGCAAGTAGCTCATTGTTCTTCTCTGGCATTATAAAACAGTATTTCTACCATGGAGGACAAGGACAACCGACCTGCAACGGTCAAAACGATTGACATTAGGAATAACATGCAACAATGGAAATATGCTGCAAATGAAAAACACAAGCTACAAAAAGCTGGAACAACTGCGTGAACATCACACAACATCAAAAGCTGCTTATAAAGTAATCATGCAAAGTTAAAAACACACATACACAGAAAACAACTGCAAAAACAATGAACATGTCAATCCAGCCATCTCAAGTGAGGTGCTTCAGGACTGTAGTGGTGCTTCATTTCTTAATTTTGCTGCACATTTTTCCTCAGACGTTGCAGGTCGGTTGCCCTTGGTCGGTCAGCAATGTATATTTGCCATTGGCAGCCAAAAATGAAAAATGCAGTATCTCTGTGTAGGCTATGGGGGGGCGGGGTTGTCTGACATATTAGGGTATCAGATAAGTGCATTAAGAAGCATACTCCGAAATTCCTGATCCTGGATTTGAGGCTGAATCTGATGCGTTTCTAAGACTGGGATCGGTCTTAGTACAACTCTAATTTGAACATATACAAATTCAATTACAAGCACAGTTTAAAATCTAACTTGTAGTAATGGAGATGCAATTGCGGTAGATTATCACATAAATTGAATCATGTCAGTTGCATTTAAAAACAGCAGCAGTGAATTCAAGTCTCAGCTAATGTGCTCACGCCACTGGTAGCTTTAAACGCTGGAGCTCACATTCAAAATAAAACAGGTTTCACTGTCAAACTGTCACCCTGTCATGCTTTGTTAAAAAGACGGCAGAGACAGTTTAATCAGCCGTTGCAAAGTTAAATGAATCACCGCAGGACATCACAGGATTCAGACTTCAGTTTGGTGCCCATAGACACTAATTCTCGTGCACATCAGCCGTATAGCTGCTATAAAGCGCTCTTCATGTCCCGTCGGTCCTCCAGAACCCGCGCCACACTAATCTCATCATAGCAAGCCTGGCAATCTATTTCTAAGCGAATGCATTTTTTTGAATCAAACACCTTTCTCCCAGCCGGCAGAGTGTGACTGTGAGAACTCGAGCTGTCTGCAGGTGGCGGCCCAGGCATCCATTTGTAATGCTGATGTCTGAGCCAATAATTGCAGCCATATCATCAGCACCTGTGTTCATAAGTGATGGCTGCATAGAAATCTCAGAAGGGAGTCATTGTAGAAACCAACTTAAATCCTGCATCTACTGTCATTCAGAGTGCAGATTTTATTTGTTTCTGTTGGGGGTGACGCATAGAGCGGGAGGACGGCTGAAAGTAGTGAGTCTGAAAGGTTTCATTATAAGTTGCTGTCGCCACCTGACCGAAAACCCACTCAAAAAGCAAATCACTATAACTGTGTTGAATGGGAAGTTTCAAGGAGAGTTTTTTAAAGAGTTGAATATTTAATTTAGACTTGTTCTCATTATACAGGAACCACATTTTGTAGGGTATTTTATTGCACCAAAGGCCTGCTGCAATCTGTGTGTGCACTTGGCCTCGGAAGCACCAATCTTTGGGGGACTGGAATGGATCCCAGTGTGCCCATGACTGCAATAACTAGAGTAAAGGCAATATAAGAGAAGCATTTTCCATATGGATATCCTACCAACTGCTTTTCTGGTAGTGCAGTCTGAAGTACATTTAGATTATAAATTATAGAAAACAATGCAAAGTGTCTTTAAAAAAGGGCATCGGGCCATCACAAGCAGCCAGAAAGCTCTTATGCTCTTTGGCATTGACTCAAGTATGTGAGACTCCACAGACGGATAAACACATCCCTCCTAAAGATATCCCTGCATTTGTTTTTGTTTGTCAGTGATGATGCCAGAAAATGCTGCCTAATGTGTTGTTTCGAAATCTACTGCTGCAACAGTGTCTGCAGGAAACACCGTTTCTACAAAGCTAATTAACATAGAAGATGACTTGAGGCAAAATGTGATCAATGTGTCAGAGAATGCCAGTTTTCCTTCAATATGAATTCAGAAAAACAACTTTCAATCATTACTTTTGATGGTTATTTTGCTATTCATGGCAGGGTAAGGTAAATGGTAAATGAATTGCAATTATATAACATCTTTCTCATCTTTTGACCATGTGCCCTGACCACTTCTGTAGTGCCATGTCATCAGCTAATAATTCACACACATTCATACACTGCAGGCTTTGCCTTCAGCAGCAGGTTTGAGTTAAGGCATGGTAACATTGATTTCAGCTTGTATAATGCTTTTCTAGTCTTCTGACTACTCAAAAAGCGCTTTTACACCACAGGTCACACCTATCCATTCACACCCATTCCCACACTGATGGTAGTGGCTGCCATCAGTGTGTAAAGTGGCCTCAAAAGTAACTAATCCCAGTAATACACATTCACACCTCACTGACGAAGCAACATTTTTGTTTTTCATCTATTTGGTTGTGAATTCATTCCTTATGTATCTATAATCCCTCTATAGGGATTTGGTGCAAGTAGTGACACATGTACTGCAAAGTCAAGGGTCCTTTGCTTTTGCTACGCTTTTCGAATGTGACCCTCTTGGTTTGATTCAGACATCCGTTCAGTTTGTCTTTAATTTGTCATTAAAGCTGCAAAAAAATACACTTTTTTATGGACTAATTGAACAAAAGAAATGTATTATCTGACTCTGCAGGCTTTAAAGAGCTGTTAAGCATCCCTGATCAAAGCACCAAATGTCAGAGTCCAGCCTGTGTTAGTGTTTTTTGTTGTCCTTTTTATGTGCACTCTCTCCATCGGTTTGAATATTGATATATCTGATATCTTTCCTGATTCCATTCAGCTGTACAGAGTCAAGATCTTGTTGGTGAAACATGTCACAAAAGTCTTCTTCTCTTGACAGCATGCACACGTATTTGTTGCCTTTAAGATCTTTGTTACACCAATGCCCTTTTCTTTCTATATTTTACAGTTGATCATGTAAGGCATTGAACTATAGTTGGGCTGCGTATGACTTACTGCACAAGTCTGTTTTTTGTTGTTGTTATTTTGACGTTTTCTTTTCCTCAGATTAAACCCCCAAACAGTCAATTTTGTATCACACACATGTAAATAAACCCGTGTTAGCTATATTATAATCCCTATATTTCTTTGCCAATAATTTAGGTTTGTGTTGCAAGCTTTTCGTGCTGCCCCCTAGTGACCAATAATCCTTTTTGTGCTGCCCCCTAGTGGCCAATAATCCTTGTTGGACTGAACCCAGAACGCCAAAAATCCTCGCA
The DNA here is from genome assembly GCA_020745685.1 of Tautogolabrus adspersus. Lineage (NCBI taxonomy): Eukaryota > Metazoa > Chordata > Actinopteri > Labriformes > Labridae > Tautogolabrus > Tautogolabrus adspersus. Next base: position 28,459,899 of record CM036538.1, read on the forward strand.
CAGCTGCCCCAAAGAAGAAAAAAATCTATTCAAGAGTCAATTCAAGAAGCTTCTAATCATCAGTTAAATTTCTTGTTTTAAATCATAACTACTGATTTAAATTTGTCATAGGGTGTGTTTGCAGGTGCCCCAGAGCACGCAGAGTAGCAAAACACACGCTTATCAGCCCCGGGTTATGTGAGCCTTTAACTTACTTGCACCAAGTTCTTGCTACTTTTGAAAGAAAGTAAAATATAGTAGATACAAATGTTTCTGTATTTAGCTTTTTAATACCATTTTTAATCTTCATAACCATGGTTTCAGATTTTGTTTTGGGAGACAAGCGCACAAAAAAAAGCAAGATTGCACAGAGAGATTTCTTATTAAAAAATTGACTGAACTATTTTTCGATATTTCACAAATATAAGAGCTGAGAAAACATGCATGCGAAGCAAAGTCTAAAGATACTTTTCCGAGAAGAGGTGTGAAGGGAGTGCGAGCACAAATGGGATCTATAGAGTGTATAGAGTGTACAGAGTGCAGTGCAGCGTGATCACAGTGGACTGCTGCCTCGGTGCCCGGTTACACCCACAGTGAGAGGTGGAAAGAATATCCAAGCAGGAGTGTTCCTATGTTGTTAAATTTTACTCAGGCCACACTTGAGCTCAACTAAAAGAAGAACTCCGAAAAGTATCTATCTATCTATCTATCTATCTATCTATCTATCTATCTATCTATCTATCTATCTATCTATCTATCTTTCTGTCTATCTGTCTATCTGTCTGTACGTCCATTGTTTCCATTATTTCATTAAAATACAGAAGACCAATACCAGCACACATCATGCATAAATTGCAGGAGAGGAAATTACAGGTGATAGTTTGGGAAAATAGGGGGAAACCGTTAATGGTAACACTGGTGCTGTCAGAGCTCTTTTTCTCAGCAAGCCTCTATTCTCTCTGGTATCATCCTGACTGTCAGTCTTTCAGAGGAAAAAAAAGGGAATACAGGAATCTGCGGCTCCGTTTTATGGCAGCTGTAATTTTATCTTTAAGGAGAAAAAAAATGTTCAGACGCTGCACGTTAATTTATTTTGTCTTGCCCATGTCTGTATGTTAATGTGCTCTACTGTTGCATAAGGGGAATATGGAAAGGAAAAGGATGTGGGTTTAATGGTTTGAAATGTGGCATGTAGGGAGCTCCAGGGCAGCTGAAGGCAGGCGGGAAGGACTGGAGGTTTATGTCTTCATTTTTCTGGCTTTTACTTGGTTTGGATGTATACAAAATTAGATATATTAGATATTGTGCTCATGACTGAACCCCAAACAATCAGAACCTGGCTGTCAAGCACATTTTAAGAAGGCCAAAAAATCGATAACACGCGACTCCTCCTCTCTCAAATATGATTATTACACACTTCTATGGATGTCGATAACAGTGCAAAGTGCAAAATAAAGAGTGAGAGTCAGGGGGACTGAGGTCTTTGCTTTATTGGGTCCTGGGGTCGCTTTAAAGAAGTGGTATACTTTCTCAGTAAGCTCTTTTAACACTTAAAAAAGGTGAAATCAATATCTTCATTTCAACAATGGATCAAATAAATGTGTGATGTGAAAGTTTCACTCAAAGACCCTGCAACAAGTTTTACATCAGTAGTGTTACAGAACTTTCAGCTTATTGTTTTTACACTTTACTCTCAGCTCTCTCATAGCGTTGTATACAGGCCCCAGCAGGCAGCTGTTAATACCAGAAGCACTAAAACTTATCGTACACAACTTCCCCCTCGACTAATGCAAAAGCCCATTTTTATACAAAGCAAGGTCAGATTAAAATGGGCAAAAGACTTCAAGATGAATAAAATGGCAGAAGAGTGGAAAGGCTCTCGACATGGAAATCTAAAGATTACATATTACAAATATTGGAGGGAATTTGCTCGTGAAAAAAAGCATGAGGGACTTGGTTACACCTTGCCAAGTTGATAAATACTCCCCTCTCCGAGGTCCCAGTTGTTGTTGGAGAGGGTGTGGAGAACAAAATCAAATTACACAAATATTTCTCCTCAGTGTCCAGGGTTATTACCCTTCTGGAAAGAAGTCAAGAACACTTTACTGAGCATTTTTTAGTTAAATTGACAACTGTAACCAGATAATCTCTTGGTCTTTAATTGACTTGGGACAATAAACCAAGCTTACATGAATCTCTTTAGCAGTCTGCGTGTGACTGCCATGAAGCAGGTGAGAAGGGGATGGAAACAATAAAATCCAATCCATCAAACTAATATGTTGGTGAACAGCAATAGAAAAAACTTTAGATGCTTCTTTATTATCAAGTAAAATTAGAGATGACGAACTAAAAATAAATAAGATCACAGACTTGGAGTGAAAAGGCATTTACCACTTCTAATTACCCTTTCTCCTATCCTATTTCTCCCTATTTTTTTCTTTTCGTCCTTTTTCAAATGTATTTTGTTGTACTTGTTGTATTTTATTTTTTTGTATTTTTTCCTCTTTCTGTTTTATTTTATTAACATGTACTCAAAAGGATCAGCTGTTTGTTTAAATTAATTTGTAATCATTGCAACTGAGTATTAAAAAACAAATTTTCCGGGGCACTGGTTGCCGAGTGGTTAATTCGCGCCACCATGTACAGAGGCTGTACATGGTGCCTTTGCTCCATTCCCCCCTTCATTCCCCACGCTCTCTGTCCCTGATTTCTAACTCTTTCAATGTCCTATCTCTACATTCAAGGCATAAAAAACCCCCAACCCCCAAAAAACACAATTCCCTCTCCAACCCACAGGCAGATACAATTAGAAAGAATTGGTAAACATAATGGATCATTTATCAGCCAAAGAGACTCTTATTTGCCTCCAGGGGTTGGTGGTGACCAAAAACAGATAATAAACAAAAGAATCTTGAAAAATAAAAAGTAGAAAATGGGGGAGGGTTATTCCCCAGGACGACAGGCCCATGAACACCTAGGTTGCTTGGTATCTGCTAAATCTCTAAAAAGGCAGATACTTGTGACATTACAAAGGGTAAATGTCATTTTACAGATTTATTTCACTGCCCCCAAATGACTAAAAAACGTTCAACTGCAAGTTTTACTTTTTATGAAAACATGAAATACAATCAGTGTGTGATTTTAAATGCCTTCAAAGTTTAGCTTTATGATGAAAAGAGGATTCTTCCTTTGTGTGTCACTGTTTTCCATCCACCTGTTTTATTTATTTCTACGAAATCTGACGTTACATAAAGTCTTGATTTCCCAGAGTCCTCTTGATGACCCCCCAAGAAGAAAAGGATCTATGTGACAGTCATTTTCAGTAAATATAGACAACAATTAGTTACCCAACAGGTTTTGTGGGATCTCTGCTCTCAGTTTCACTCTGTATATGTGTTGCATTTGAGACCACTTACATTTATAGTACGCGACATTCTGACTTTAAATATAGCAAAATTCAAATATACCCTATGTACTGTATATGTGTTATCAAACTCCCTCTGGGTTTGATGTTCAAGGCTCTGTGTTCACATGGACAGGACGTTGCTTCCTTCAGCTTGTTAATGTTTTGCTCAGAGGCTCAAAATTGATTCTTACATGTTTTTTTTTTCTCAAGTGAACCCCTCCCTCTTCAACCGTTAACCCTGGGGAAGGAGAGACAGCCCCACTCACTCAAGGATGCAGTTTCTAGTGGCACAAAGACAGAGCGTCATTGCAAGAGTACAACTGAAGGAGAACCAACAGACTTTCAAGACCAAAGAAAATACTGTCTTTGGACTACGAAAACATACGAGTAACAATGAAATTGATTGCAGAATCTTTCTTGGCCTTTTTGCCTTTATTAGATAGGACGGCTAAAGAGAGACAGGAAATGTCTGGAGGAGAGAGAGGGGGATGACATGCAGCAAAGGGCAGAGGTCGGATTCGAACCTGTGGCCGCTGCAAGAGGACTACAGCCTCTGTATACATGGGGCCCAACATAACTGTTAGGCTATCCGGCGCCCCCAGAATCATGTTTTTAGATGATTATTAGCAAACTTCTGCTGCTATCTCTACCTCAGAGAGCCTGCTAGTGAAACAGGACAGGAAGGGCAGGACAGGAAGTGTGGACACAGGAAGGGAGGGGTTAGCTGAGGGATGAAGAAGGTGTGACTGTAGAGAGCATTGTTTTGATCTGAAACTCTGCTCTGAAAGTAGCATAGTAAGCCTTTAAGTGAAGAAATTAAAACTTGAGTGATGCCTCTTCCCTTTATTCTTTTCTTTCCACTCAATGTTCCCTCTTCAGTCATTGCACTATTTTAAGAGCGTCTCTATCAGGTGTCTTTAGACTATATTTAATGTCTTCCTGTTTGCTTTCATTTTCTAAAACATTTTATATATCTTTGGAAATGTCAGGCAAATATGGCATCAAATAAGAGCATGAGTTTTGACTTTTTAAAGTTTTATCATTAGTATATCTTTGTGAAATGTGTCTTTTGTTTTTGGCCAAAAATGCATACATTAGCACTAACAGAGTGCTTTGTTACTTCAAAAGAGGTATTTATCCATTATTCATATGATTGAAGGCAAAACACATTTCCCTTTCATCAATTTGACGAGCATACTACACTCTCCAGATGAGAAGAGTGTATATAACAGGGGAAACAATCATTAAAAAAAACTTAAAAGTCTGTTTTTGGTGATCGCCAATCAACAGACACTAAAGAATCCAGCCCTGCATGGCGCTTAAAGTCAAGTTCAAGTAAACGCTCAGGATTACTTGAAGGTATCATTTACTCGAGTCTTCAACTCCGTCAGAGATTGATGGCCATGGGGCATGCTGGGAACATTATCCGGACTTGAATAAAGGTGAATGTAACTTGATGACAGATTCACGGGGTGAGAGGCTGGATGCTCTCGAACCCCGGCGTAAGATAATGTGTATAATCCACTGCAGGGATGTTAAGTGCACTCATTTCACACTCCATTTCACACAGCGCTGCCCCAGGAAGAGTCCGTGTGTGAGATGACTCAGGAAACGTGCAACATCGCTCTTCTGGATCTTTCTGTTGTTGTTTCTGCCCATTTGTTCATAATTTGAAATCGTTTTTCCACGCTGTTTCAGAATTAATGACATGTTGGGGAATATAATAAGGGGCGGAATCCATGTTATGTTCGGAATTCATACTAGTTAGTAAAAGTCAATGTTTGGGAGCAAATTACTTCAAAAGATGTATTACAGACATTAAAATGCCATTTGAAGGTGTCATTTCCACCTGTTGCTTTACCCTTAATATACCCGCTAATGAAAAACTGAAACAGAAAATGTCTGTTTACACGAGATTACCAGTTACAAGGACAAAATTTAAATTTGCACCCATCATCATCCATGAGAACAAAAAATCCTCTCAATGGGCATCACTGGTCCATTATGATAGTGACTAAATTATATTCATGAACTCCTTTCTTAAATATCTTGAGATATTTTCATACTCTATCAACATATAAAACACACTTGCATGATAGGAATAAAATATAGACATCCTGCTGATGTAACACAAGGGCATTTGCAAAATGAGGGAATGCATCAGAGCACGTACTTTTAGTGAGTACCGTATATCTTTTGTTATTTATTCCTTTTTTCTGAGCATTGTTTCCAGGTTACTGTAAAACTTCAAATGAAAGGCCATCCTAATTTAAGACCCTGTCTCTTTTAGAAGCATGGTGTAGCTGCACGTTTTGACTAATAAAAGCAGGTTTCAATCAGAGGTCCTGATGCATTTAGTGCTGATGAGTTAGCAGATTTAATAAAAGGAGAAAAAGCAGCAAAACAAAAAAATACTTTAAATTCTGTCCAGGATGGTATGCGTATCAGCTGTGCAGCAGATCTTAAAAATCAAGATCAAATGAGGGATTTTTAACTAACTTTGTGCATAGGTAGATATTCTTTCTGGTGTAATCATTATACGTAGTGGCGATTCTAGGTTCTGTTGGGGCCCTAGGCAAAAATTAATTGGGGGCCCCTCCAACCAGCGTTCATTATTATTTTCCTCTTTGTTTTTTCAGCCCCAGACGGATAACCCTTCATTGACAAATTTTGGTTTTCACAGGAATAATGCTGCAACGCTTAGCAGGGCATTGAGTGTGAGTGCTGTCAGATGGGGGGCCCCGCTTAGGCAGGCTTCCTACTGTCATTGCAAAATTTGCACATTCTGAGGCAATGCTATAGTTTAAAGTTTGTCAGCCCTTGGGGGCCCATTACTGGCCTGGGGCCCCAAGCAGTTGCCTGCCTTGCCTGTTGACAAGCAGCGCCTCTGATTAAACGTTTATAGACTTTCCCTTCCTTGCTTTGCAAAGTTTTGTTTAAAAATAATTAAAAGCACGTCTTGTATTGACACCTGTCCCAGATAAAGGCAGCTCGGGCTATTAATAGAAGTTTTACGGTATGTGAGACAAATTACTGTAAAACATGGATCCCTGCCGTTTGAATGCTATTTAAAGGTTTTATTTGTACCTGTTTCATTCTTAAGGTACACGTGCACAAATGTGTGTGTGTAATATCCTAATGCAACTCAAGGACAAGAATAAATCTTGTATTCTTTGAGGTATTTACTCTTAACTTTAAGACAAACATGAGAATACTGTGTGCATGTACTGTCAGAAATCATTCTTGTGAATTACAGACATTAAAATGCTGTTCAAAAGGTATACTTTTGAGCTATTGATTTACCCTAAATGTGCAACTTTATCCTTTAATAGTGTCTTGTTTGATATGGAATAACCTCTTGAAAGGACTCAAGCTAAATATGCATCTATTGGAGTGTCAACAGTCCATCATAACTCAGACTAAATGGTCGTTCTAAACGTCTTCTGATGCAGACACATTGGCATATTTATCTAGACGTATTTGAAGACATTTTATATGATATAAACATTTAAAATACAAAGAAATAACCCTTTGGAATGCAAGTGTGCATGATATACTAAAGCAACACAAGGGGCATAGTTTAAGGCAAGTATTATCACTGAGTCGTGTATTTATTTATGTTTAAACTCGTATTTTCTTTCCATTATAATACAGAATAAATGATGCTCATCAACACATTAGTAAAAGATAAAATATAGCACACAAGCGACTCTGGAAAGGTTCTTTTTACTTAGTTATGTATTTATTTAGGTATTCCTCTTTAATTTTCTCTGAGATTAAGGGCCTTCTTTTCATTTCAAAGAAAAAAAACCTGAGCATGCTGTGTTTGAAGTGTAGCCATGTTTCTTATTCCCCCTGCCTTTACTATGGGATTGTTTGGAAAACCTCCCCAGTGAGCAGATGGTGTCTGCTGAGAGGAGAGCAGAGCTGGAACCTGGGCTCTATACGCTGCAGAAATAACATTTCACCGTTTCTCCAGCACAAGCCTTTGTAAGAAAAAGGGAACACAGGGAGGTCTACGGGGAATTTAACCACCAGTCTGTTTTGGGAGTGTGGGAACAGTGCACACGTTTGTTTATTGCAGCCTTGCTCTTGGATCGGTGCAGCAGCTACAGTAAAAGATGTGGATACTGGAGGACTCCCTCTGCAGACTGGAGAACAAGATCAACCCCCCCCCCCCTCCTCTTGGAATGATTTCAATCACTTTGATCATTGTGGTTTTCATCAAATAAATGATGTGTTCTTGATTTGACCCCTCGCTAACTGTGCGAAATGTATTGAAGCCTTTGTATCCTCCCTGCAAGCTTGTGTATTATTAAGCAGAGAATGAGGCGATGCTACAGTATCTCTCCATAGCTGCTTACACTCTGGCCCATGACATATTAACGAGAACTTAGCAGCAGGCAAAGCAGAGGTCTTACGCTGAGTCTGCACTTGCTAAACTAACTCGGGAGGACAAGATAAGCCCGGCACGGCTAGGAAAAGTAAATCTATGGCTGTTTGAATAAGCCCTGCCTGCACCTCTCCCTGGAAGCTACAATCTACACACACAGTATTCCCTTCAATCTCTCTCAGGGGGAGATTTCTTAAGCATGCTTTGTAGCTAGATCCAGGTAGGCTATCAGTCACTGTTGTGAAGAACATGCCAACAAGAATAACCCAACGTAAGACATAAAATCCATCTGGTGGGAGCTCAGAGGCTGGAAGAGATTGAATTAAAATCTGTCTTTTTGCTGAGTCAGACTCTTTAGATAATTACCCGCTGATATGAGGAACATTTCCCCTCTTGGCTGTAAGTTCAGAGGGAATGCAGACAATGGCATATTTGGCTGCAATCACAGCAGCCCCCCCACCATGAGTTGAAGCTATGAGATTGAGATAGCACAAAGCTAATCTCCGGCCCAACAAAAAGGCCTGAGGGAGCAGCCCCAAATGGAGGCAATATTAATACTGGGGTTTCTTTGTGTGGTGGGGATCTTGGCTTGTGTTATGGTGCTTGACCACAACCTCCAGTGTTGTTTTATTAGCAACAGACAATCACATGAATGCAAATTCATCTTAATATACATCATCATGAACAAAACACAAGCCTCAAAGTAACCAGAATGCTTTTAAAGTTTGCTGGGAGGGGTATTAACACACATATACACACACATAAATCCACACAGCAGCAGGCTCACATCAGAACTGTCTCCTATCTCGGTGCCACTGCCAGGAGGCTGCACATCTGCACAGCACACTGACTGACAATCGATGGTTTACACACTGTGCGCCACCCCCCACCCCCACCCTCCTTACTCCACCCACCCCAAAACACACACTCGTAAAAAAAAAACACAAAAAAAAAAACACCACCACCCAGCCAGCCAGGGTGCTCCCCTGCGTGACTCAACTTGTTTCAGGGCTGAGAGGGAGACACCGACAGAGAGGTGGAGATAAGATAAATGTGGGGGGAGCTTTTAGTACCATGCTGCTGCCATTCAGACTCAAACTCGATTGTTTTCTGCTGAAGAAAGACTTGTCCACTCTTTGGTCTACTCTGTGCTTTCAAAACTACATCTTTAATTACATCTAAAGCGTGTAGCTCCAGCAGTTTGGGTGTTGAGTCATTCTTTTATCATTTTTCTGTGAGACTTCAGGTGCCTCTGCAGCGCAGCGAGGCACACGAGCTCTACACAAAAAGGCTGCGCCGTAACGCGTAAAAACAATCAATGCACCTCCAGTCCTGGGCGTAGCACTCACAGCACACATGTATGTGCTTTTTTTTAAAACTATCATAACATTAAGAATTATGAATTGATTTAAGTATTGATCAGGTTTGAAACAGGCCAATTTCATGACAAGTGTTTTGCGTGAAATCAACATTTGTATCATGGATCCCTGTTATTACCTAGTATATTTACCATATTTCGTTGAATACTTATATAAGTCACGATGTTTTTTAAACATTGATTGCCCATTTCTGCAGCTTGGGTGGCTTTACTTACCCCGATCTCAAGCCCACGAAGAATCCTTTTATTAGAAGTGACCCATATCCAAAGCGAAACCGTATCTTGTTTGGTCTGTCAATGCGTGAAGGGAGGCTTTTCCTGAGCAATTCTGGCTTTTATTAAGCGCAGCATCTAAACATTGTTTCTGAATAGTATCCAAAAGGAATTTCCACACGCATTTCGAGGCTGCGTCGATCCATCCAAAACCATTGCGAGCGCTGTCCACGGAAAAGTGGTTTCGAAAGTCTCAAGTCCCAACTTTCGACTGTGTGCGAATTGGAAATAAATGGCACGTCCAGAACAGAGCCACTCACTTACACAGCTCCCGCAAGGAGAAGATCAGATTTTTACGGGATAACAGAGCGGAGAAGCACACATCCCACACCCGAGGCGAGAGCACTTTCTCGCTGATAGACGGAAGACTGTACGCGCCCCGCGCTCTGGCTGTGATTGATGTTAAACGCATCGCAGCACAGCGCCTTTATCAGGAGAGAAATGCACCATCAATGAATGGGGAGAAAAGGTGTGAATGCCAGATTACAGCATGTAATATGCAGCTCTTCGGCTGTGGCAGTGAAAGAGTGACATGAAGCTTTTGCTTCCATTTGTGAAATATCAGCGTCGACTTGCCTGCTGTCTTTTACCTCTCAGTTCACACTCCAGTTTCGTGCATTGCATTTTTTGTGAGATGTGACAAACAGGCAGAGCCTGTCTGCTCATTTAAATCCAATTAAACTTAATAAATCTCACTATTTAGGACACTCAATAAAGCGGATTTCATGCCAATCAGAGCATTTGGTTTTGCAAGAAAATGTGTAGGCTACTAATTACATTTGATCCATTTAATATTTTCTGTCCATGGTGTTCAGTTTGATCTGATAGCGTGCAGTCAGCTCAATTGTCTCGGTGGCAACAGAGGATGTGTTGTGTGATTGTTTCAAAGATGACGCTTCTGGGTCGACTCTATAACGTTACAGGTGCTGTGTCGCAGCCTATGCAGCATGTTGAGTCTCAACGCGCCTGGGAGGCTGCCTGTGCGTAGACATTGACGAACAAATCAAATCCAATCACTGAGTGCCAATGAAGCAGAGTCATATGAAACTTTGTCCCACTGTCTCGTTATTATTACACAGAATCTACCTGGGAATAGTTTGTATTTGACTGTGAGGACCTCCAAACTCCAGAATGTAACTTAATAATGTTAAATTCAGTGACCCCACTTCATCAGCTTCTTCTTCACTTCTATTTTCTATGTTGTACTCCACTTTCCTCCACTTTTGTACGATTGTCTGTTCTTATTTCTATGTTATTTTGTGCACATTTTTATATCCAGCAATGTAAGGCTATTATGCCTGCCACAACATACAGTATTGATTCCATTGAACACACTGAAAAATAGTTGTTTATAAAGTGATTTCTGCTAGCTCAAAATTACCAAGGCTAATTAGCACTAAAATGTTCTGGTCTGATATTTACAGCTGGTTGTCTTTAAAGTGGATACAGTGCATTTCAGTTATCAATATAGATTTGATATTCATCGGCTACTCTTATAATTCTTGTATTATTTATATTTTACTCTTTTTCAGCTACTTTAAATCACTAAAGCGTTCGTATATTTATAGAAATTACCTTGACCATTACCCTATAATATACCTTGACCTTTTGTTCTATTTTGTCTGTTAAGCACATTGTTTCTTTTGTTTGTCATTTTGTATACACATTTGTCTAAAACATAGAGTGTCATTATTCTACCATTACTGTCTGTAAATTACTTTGTTTCTGTCTATATTGCCTTTAATGTTTTGTAAATTTCCTTGGGTTAAATTACGGGGGGGAAGAGGTGGGTGTCCTCATCTGTTATCCTCACACATCCTGTTATTTATGATGTTCTATATTAATATGGAGGTTCTTCTTCACTATGTGTTTATCAGGTGTGTCTTACTGTATATCTGATTTTATAATGACTAGACATCTCGCTAACATACCGTTAGCTCTCTGGCTAATAGCTAAACCGAGGAGCTCCATGGGATGTGTCGCAGCAGAAATATCTCCCGTTGCTAAGTCATAGCTAACACCCCTAATATTTCCTGGAGTGGTGAACATATCTATTGCATTGGAACCTAATTGGATAGGAATGACTTTTTCAGGTATCAGTCAGGAGGCCCTCAGGCATGACCAGGGATATAGGGAGTTACAGCTTGTTCAAAACTTTTGATTTTCTTTGCAAATTGGTGAGGACGCTTGTGGCCCATACAATGTTAATTAAAACCTGATAATTTTTTACCTTGCTTGGGATTATCCCACACATATTCAAGTGGTGAATACCTTACTATTGCATTTGAAACCTATGGAAATGTAATTACACTTTCAGGTATTAGTCAGTCCCTCAGGCATTACTTGAGATTTGGAGTTATAGCTTTTGAACAACTTCATATTTTGATTGCTTAACATAGTACTGTCCTACATTTCCTCCATAAAAAACATAGATGGACATGGGGGGGTATCATCCGTTGGCATACAAATTTCATGTTTGATGTTTTGCCACAGTTTACCCTTTTGCACATTTCCCCTGTGGGAGAGAAACTAGAGCACCAATAAAATTAACATGGAGGTTTTGTATCGCTAAGAGTCAATCAGAACGAACAGTGGTCAACCATAAAGAGATACCAGTGTCAGTGTGTCTTCACTCTCTGACCAACACAATGCAACTAAAGTCCACGGGTTACACCAAAACTTTAACCGTGTTTGCTGTGTGTATTTGGTGTGTGAAAGGATGTATGTGAGTGCATGTGTGTTTCAGTGATGGACAGCAGCCTACATCCTGCAGTGTGTGAAATCATGTCCAAGGGCATGCCTATATGTGTCCAACATTATCCAGCAGAAAAGCGGGAAATTAGTTTTAAACCGAGCATGGAATGGTATTATACGAGGCTTTAATGCGATGGATGGATCAATCTTTTGGCTATTAACCTTCAAAAGTCTACAAAGTGTGTTGCGGAGAGATGAAGAAACCTCCTCATCAATCAGTTTAACTGTGGCATCATGAGTACAACCTGCAGATGGGAAGCAGGGGGGAGGAGTTGATTAATTTTTACAGGATGTCCACTAGAAAAGCTCATAGTTCTGTTTTTTCGCTTCGTGTATGAACGCAGCTGCTCTTCGTGATCACAGTGCCCGAGTGGTGTGTGGAGGCTTTCACAGGTCTGGATGGGTCACACCTGTGGAGTGTTGGACCGGTTCCACCACATCAAGGGAAAGTGTGTGTGTGGAGAGAGATGAGGGAGGTGGAGGTGGGGGGGGGGTCCTTGGAGGGGTGTATGCCATGTCTCTGTGGGCCTTAGAGGCAGCTGAGCCTCTGAATATTCATCCCCACCTCTGCTGGAGCAAATTCGAGCTCCACGCCCAGGCTGACAGGCAGTCTTGTGAGCCGTCAGGGGACCGCATAAAAGAAAAAAAATCACAGAGCTAACTTGTGCACATTACTGAACAGAGTGTTTTACATCTTTTTATTACCCCCACAAAGCATCCGCTCTCTTACATCTGTCAGCGCCTCAAACTGATGTTCTATTCTGTTTAGCATAGTTAGCATAATACGTGAATTATTTAGCTGTGGAGAACGGAAACAAAAGTTATTTCCACCAGGAGACTTGTTTCTACTTTGCTTTCTGCTGCAGTGCATTACGGCCTTGTTGAGCGCGTCTGCTCTGAGGATAACATGTAACGCCGCTGAGTCCTTCCCGGCCCCTCTGTGTGCAAGAAGAACTCGGGAGATTACGTGTTTCAATTAGCTGTGGGGCGGAGAGAATTTAAGCCATGCTAATTCCAGTCACTAGTGAGAATCCCAGGGAAAAGGACTGGCCACTGAGGCATAATCGCCTGCCCCCAGACGTCTCTCATTTCATGGGTACATTTAGTAGGAAATTATTCAGAATGTAAATTCTAAGGTCACAGGATTTTTCACTTTGTGGATAGAACTCATTAAAAGGCCAGAGCTCCTGCAGAATTTCTAAGATTTAGACTGACCCTCTTCTTATGTTAGTTCTTTTTGCTTTTTCTACCATTTTTATTCCCCATATGAAGAGCATTTGTGCCTCTTTTCCCAGGACTTTATTGTAAAGGAGAATTTGTACTTATATAACTTGCACTTTAAATAAATGTTAGATTAAACTGACGGAGGATTTATGATAATAAGTAGAAGACGACAGAGGATACAGCCCTCAGTTTGAGATAAATCATAATCTAATAGTTGGAACCAAGTATGTTGTTTGTGCATCACATCTTTTCATCAGCATCTCTGTGTCATCTTATATTGAACTCTGGGGGTTGCACACGCTGTCTGCTGACATTAGATTATAAGAAATTGAGCGTCTGACTTTTCGAACACACCCACAAGTTGGAAGTTAGAAGAAATGAGTCAGTTTGTCACTGTCTGTTTGAAGCAATATTTTACAAAGATGAAGCCGGGCGGCCTGGGCAGACAGATCGGCCATATGCTCCATGTGTAAGTGTATTTTTTTTTATTTTTGTAGAGCTGCTGGCTGGCTGACAGTTGTCACAGGTGCAACCTTTGAACTCTAAAAGCTTTTTATATAAGAGACTGGCTGCGGTGCAAATTGTATCTGCGGTACAGAGTGTGCACAAGAAAAAAAACATTGTATTTCATCTGCAGTATACACTGCCACAGACTATATTACATTACTGTCTCGCTTCTGAGCTTGGAGGTCGCCTTGTGACAAGCAGAAAATGCAGCTAATATCTGTGATGTCTTTACCTCCATAAAGCTGTGGGATCATGTAACAGAGTGAGGTCCAGGAGGGGAAATGTAGAGCAATGATACACCGGTACATCCTGTTCATAAAAGCCATGTAAAATGGATTACTTGTTTACATCAAGTAGTGGCTTATCATAAAGACCACATGAGCTTAACCCACAACAAAAAGTCACTTGAGAGACAAACAGACCATACATCGGAAATTTCTCAGATTTTCTTGTAATTTTTTACACAATTTTACAAAAAAAAAATTACAGACACAATCATTGTTCCCAGTGAATATGAGATTTTAATGCTTTCCTTGGTCTTAACTCACTCCATTTTGGGGTTATAGACCAAATATTGAACAAAACAAGATATATAACTTGGTTTTACGATGTTGCAGTGATAGGGTTAGTCACTGTCACTGTATTAATTGACAACAATAATGATCATAACCTGCTTTTTAAATTACTTAAAGATATTCATGATTGATAAAAAAGTGTTTGTGAAATACAGTGCACTAAATGATGGCGAGGTGACAGCAAAAAACGCCTCCACTGGGGTGCAAACATCAGAAAAACGGAGAGCGCAGTACACTATGTGGATGTTATATGTACCTGTGGTCTATAAATATCACTTTTCTGTGGGTGTCTCCACAGTTAAGTGGAAGCACACTCAATCCATGTGTGCATTTTGGATTATGTAGCTGTCGTTTTAGGATAGGCGGTCATGGTTTTTAAAATGACATTGAAATAAATTCAAGGAAAAAAACCCTCAATTATTCAAGGGGACATTTTCACCTGTACCGTGACCAACATTTGTGCAGATAAAAGTCTCAAACAGGTGTCATACCTGAGGCTCCGCCATACAGGAAGACTAAATAGATGGTCTTTTTTTTCTGTGTTTCATCCTACAGTATATCCTTGTTAACTTTGCTTCATATGTAGCTCCATTAATGTTCTATAAAGGTACTGTGTACAAGAACGTTTTGATCTCTGGCCATCTAAACTATATAAGCTGAAGTTTATTGATATGAGTCTGGGCCGATTGTAACTGGCATGACAGCAGCCCCTGGTGGTTATGACATCTCCCACCCAGAGATCTTTAAACGGGTTACTATGTGAGCAATACAACATACTTTAATACGCCTAGCAGTCACAATGAGCATTTTGTATCGAACATAAAATACAGTCTGAGTTCCCACAATAGCGGCATTTCTTAAATAACAACATCAGAAGAAAATGGTGACACATTCATTGATGTATACAATGTTGTTGTTTCTTAGCAAAAGAACGGTATCAATGATTTGTGTGAGATTTTAACTTCACACGTAGACTTCCCTGATTGACAAGAAAGATGAATACTACGCTTAAAATGTTTTTTCTGCAGCATTCAATAAAAACAGACTCCTGTCTAATTATATACTATTAGAAACTAATGATTATATCGTTGGGATGGATGATGGCTTTTAGCAAAGGGTGCACAGAGAGAGGGCAATGTCGCTTTAAGCGGAGAGAATCACAACAGCGTAAATTGCTTCTCTTATGTGTGAAACGGAGTGCAATCTATTTTGGCCTTGGGCAGAACAACACAATCTCCTGCTTATTTGGTCATTAACGTGCATATTTACCTGGGAAAAAAAGGAGCTCCAAAGGTTAATGTTGCCAATAAGTTTCCAGTCTTCCATTAAGCAAACCTCAGCGTCTGCATTGCCTTTAGTTTAGTGTCATACATCCTCACAGGGACTGCTGTATTAAGAGATAAAGAAACAAAGCCGAATGTCCCTGCTCATTCACTTTTGTCACAGAGAAGCTCTGCTTGCTGCTGCATGGTTCGTCTGCCACTATAATATTAGAAATGGCTGCTAGCAAGATGCTGTCTATTTAAAAGCAGTTCTCTTGGTTTTACCTAAGGATAGAATATAGAACTGAGTTAAACACAATTTTACAAAGCTATGATGTCTTTCTCTGGAGCAGGCTAACTCCACACATACTGACTTAAATCAGATAGAACTACATTATTAGTTTGTGTGTAAAGTCCCGCCTAAAATGACCACTAGATACAAAGTTACTTAAAGCTCCTGTGAGGAGTTTTTAAGCAGGTTATGAAACAGAGTGAAAATTGTTGATGTCTCTAAAAAGCAAATCCAATCATCAGCTAGATGATTGATTATTTATACAGAGTAATATTTAAAACCACCAACAGTCTTGATACCAAAACTTCACAAACTAAACTTGAATGTGAATCCTTAGTAAAATAAGGAATGAGTGTTTTTATTTATATATATTCACACACTGAGAGTGATGTGTGTTTGGATTAAGCAGCGTTCTTCAAGTTTAGAACGAGGGGAAATGATGTCTGCCGACCATGCAAACAGCAGAACTTTAACTAGCATATTATTTCATGATTTGTGAGATGTGTCAGGTCAGACGAGTCGATTGTCCTGTATGCTATCTGCGTTTCATCCCACTTATATAACAGTCTATCTAACCTTAATATATGAGGCTAACAAGATTCAAGATTTGATTCATCACATGCTCATACTTGTGGGCAGTGAAATGCAATGATTGTTCTGGTGGGCTATGCAATACTCTGAAAGAAACATAAATGAAGTCAAATGTAGAAATATAAAAGTATAGATAGGGGCATAGATGGCCTAGTGGTTAGGTTGCGTCCAATGAATGGAGGCTAGTCCTCCAAGCAGACGGCCCGGCTTCAAGTCCGACCTGTAGCTTCTTTTCCTGCATGTCACTCCCCTCTCTCTCTCTCTCTCTGACCATTATCCTACTCTACCCACTGTCCTATAGATTAAAGGCTAAAAGCATCTTGAAAATTAGCTAAGGCTACTGCCGAGGTGCCCTTGAGCAAGGCACCGAACCAACAGCTCTGCCGCGCTCCCTGTGTAGTAGTGTTCAACTTAAGAAAAGATGGTTAAACTGGAAAAAAATGTAACTTAGCTGTTCTAGTTTGACTCTACTGTCACCCACCAGTTAATGTACAGAGAAGTAAAACCATTCTAAAATGATTAGGATATTATTTCAAACTACATTTAGATACTTGTTGATACCCTTAAAAACAACTGGGTTCACTTTCCTCAGAATTATCTTTGAAACCAGGATATAGATGTAAGCCTCCCCAGGTAGACTTGTCAGCTCAAGCACTATTAAAAAGATTATCTTCACCGGTCGAGGCATCTGTCTGATTTATCACATTGAAGGCTGTCTAAAGCCTCATCACTTGCTAACACTTGGTGATTTGGCCTACATCCTCGTTCTTTAATGCTGTCAGTGCTTAGACAACTGGCTTGCAAGAAGCTACCTTTCGCCAGCACAGATGTGTGTCAGTCTGATGTAAGCTAAAGGTTGATAGCGTGCCTCTGAGGGTTGTGTTGAGTGTGTGAGTGCATAAAGGAGGTAGTCTTAGACTTGCCTGCACTCAGATTCACAATATAACCAGTGTTGTATTCCTTTAAACAGGTCAAGGGGTTTGATTTATGAAAGAAAAAGGTTCTGGTTATAAAAAAGGTTGCTAATTGGTGCCTTTTTGTTTGACTAGTGGAGCTGGACAATGGACTACATCTACATGACAATCAGGAGAAACTACCTGTCAAGCATGTAGGGCCAGCTAATGCAGTATAATTTTAAAAGCAGTTAATGAAACACCATAGTGCCTAATAAAATGATTAAACATCATTAGATAATGATTTTAAAAAAGCTCAATTGCCCTTCAAAGGAAAAAGGGACAAACCCCATGCAGAGAGGGGAGAAAATGAAGGCTCCCTCTCATTCATCTCAAACAGAATCACAAGTTGTGCATGTTTCAGAGTACAAACACATTGATGTCTACATTTCATGGATTTTCTTTGGACTGAATAGCCACTAGACTGCTAATGGTTCATATAAACGACTAAATAACACTCACAGTTGAGCAGCTCACCTTTCTAAAAACCTGCCTCACACTGCGCTGTATTTTGTACTGAAAGCAGTGAGCGCCCTCTTTTGGATGGGACGGGGACTGTATCTGTGCTCCGGGTGTGTGAACGTTCACCAGAGACTTGAAAAGAGAATGGGTTGCCGTAGCAACAGCAGATAGTAAAAGTGCAACCTCTTGAGTATGACCCTATACAGATATGTTTAATTGGGAAAGAGCTAAGCCTCCTGAAGGAGACGCAGCAAGTACGACATGAAAGAGGAGAAGGTTTCCTTTCTTCTGCTGTGTTTCAGTTTATAAACCTTTGAGGATTTATTTCACACTTTACTTCTGCAGCATGTTTGTAATTGAACACGAAATCTTATGAAAATAAAATATATTAAATGTATCCGAGTCACACTTGGAGAATTTAGTTTGATTAAATCTTGTGTTTTAGTTTAAAAAATCTTGAACAAATCCAGATTAAGCCACAATATTCCTTCACAAAAGAGTTTCATACAATATGATAATGTTTGTGAATTTGTGCACACATTTGTGTTTGTGCTGCAAAATTGTTACTTAACAAAAACCTATTCCTTATCACCTCTCCTCTGATCATCTCCCTCTAGTGGTGAATATGTGTAGTTACAGTGTGAGAAAACATGTTTCCCTCCTACGACTAAAAAACATTCAACTTGACTCCTGACTTTTGTTTTAAAAAAGTAAAACACTTTGTTAGTTTTATTTATGTTTAAATGTTAATACTGCATCTCCACTGCTTAGCTGGCCTGGGGCAACACACCCAAGTAATTACATTTTGTAACCTCCATCTTATGATATTATTCGCCGTAGGGCTACTGGAAAATATAAATAACAACTTAGCTACACACACTGGGTGACAAACACAATATCATTATGCTGTTCAATACAACACACATGCAGATAAATCAACGTTTGTCAACTTATAACATTCAGTTCTGATTAGATTTTGTCCAAATTCTTTAAATTCTCATTTTTTTCTCTTAAGGCATTCAAAGAATATGTCCTTCGAGTTTCCTTTATCTGGGTAAAGGCAGCATGCTGAAACACGTCCGTTATAGTTTTGTACGCTGCTCTTACCCAGATAAAGGAAACTTGAAGGACACTTAATGTGCTGACTTTTCTGTCTCTTTTTTAGTCTTGTTGTGGTCGTGCACCTGAAATATTATTCACTGTCGAGTGTGCTCCTTTTTTGCTGTTTTAGTCGAATCACATGTAAAAGTTATTCAAACGATTTTTGTTTCTATTTCTATGTGTGCACATTTCTATTTCTATGTGTCCACAACAGTAAGAGTATTTCTGTTTTTCTTGTAAGAATGTTCTCGTTTATTTTACAAATCTAGGTAAATGGCACAATTTGAATAAATGTTGGTTGTGCACATCTTTGTGGTCAAAATGTGTTTCTTCTAGAGGCGCAGATTGCCTAGCGGGTTAGGTCGCACCCCATGTACAGAGGCAGTAGCCCTCCAAGCAGACGGCCCAGGCTCAGGTCCGAGTTGCGGCTCCTTTTCCTGCATGTCATTCTCCACTATCTCTACTGATTTTCTGTTCTATCCACTGCCCTGACCAAATAAAGGCAAAAGCCCCAAAATAAATCTTTAAAAAAAAAGAACAAAAATAAGTTTCTTCACAGTTCAAAATGATCATTTAAACTTTTTTTCATTGTCGGCACATGCAGTAGCAGAGTAGTCCATCTATTATGGAGAGGCCTTTAAGTCTGCTAACTTGACTAATTCATTGTAAAGTGAGTCTGAACATACACAAGCCAATGTGAATACCAACTCTTTGACTGTAAATTGCTATTGCAGTACTTCTGCATATAGCAGGCCTGTGCTTTTTATGTGTAAATGAAAGGCATCGTTAAGTGCAGTTCATTTAAAAGACTTCCTCTTTTTTACTGTGCTGTTACATAGGGGGAAATGGGTTTTCCACACATAAAAAGAAAAGAAAGTACTATTTTGCTTTACAAAGTGGAAGTGTGTGGACTTTGAAAACCTTGGAGCCTTTAAAACAGCATCAAAAAGCATTCACTCTAACACAAAAGCAGTCAGCTAGCTTTAGAAGATTAAAGTGCCATACAAGGCATTTAGTATCTGTGCAAACAAGGACGGAAAAACACGCTATACGACTATCCTCCTGTCAAAACATCAAAAGTTAAAAACCCTGGTTTTACAAAGTGTCAGAGGAACGTATCTTTCTGCTGGCAATGACTCACTCATCATTGACAGAATGGCTTCCTGTTGACACATGAATTGAAGGTTTTGGGTGAATAACAGCTTTTTGCAGGTTTACCATGGTGCTTCTCTGCACATATACGTTGCTTTAGGAAGGGTATCTTCAGTTCTGAGAATTTCAAAAATAAAAACTGCAAAAAAGCAATTTGTAAAGAACAAACAAACAAGTCCATGTAGCAATGGATTGAAACATGAAATACATCTTTGAAATAAAAGAATAATCCCATCTATCACTGTAAACTCCATGTAGGTAGGATTATATTTTTCTGGAAAGCTTTCAACCGGTCCTGATGTCTTCTTTTTATGCATTTTGTCTCTCTATATAATACACTGATTGGCTCTATCAGAAACTATGGTTTTGATTTTAGCCTTTTAAGGTTGCACTTTGTTTTGTTTGTACTTGTGCTTAACCTGTATGTTGATTTGTTCCCTTAAACCTAACCTCAGCCTAACTTTCAGTCAGCCTAACGACAGGCTGAGAGCTGTAGCTGAGGCAGGTTTTTAAGTCTTATGACAATCCATTACATCTCGACCGCCTGTCAATCATGTCAGCTACATGCCTAACTATGGATAACACATATCGTTCATGAAGTCAAAACAGAGTTGATTAAAAAAATTCACCCCCTGTACAGCAAGGCCTCATGATGACATTAACTAATCAGACCAGTTCTGTTATTTGTACCCGGCTGTATATGTGTTTAACTATGCTGTAAAAACTGCTTTTTTGGCTGTGGTGTTGTATGTGACTTTTGGTGTTCCTGGAGCCAGCCTCAAGCGGACACTCGACAAACTGCAGGATTTCGCACTTGCGCAAATGGCTTCATTTTTCAAGACCAAAGGATGCTGCTTGGTAACAGCATATTTTGTATTTGTGTATTTCTATAAAAACAAAACCGTCAAATTCCAAATATATACACATTGTACATACTTGTCCCCATTTAGAGAAAAGATAATTTTCCTGTTTGACACTTGAGTGTTTTGGGACAAAAACGCAGGTATGTGTCTTAATCAGGAGCCGTCTTAGATGTTATGAGAGAAAGGTAAGATCTGCGTCGAATGTCAGCGTGTGTTTGGAGAAACCTGAGCCACAATAAAAGTGGGGGAAATTGTATCGATCTCTGGTGGGAAATTGGATTGCCACAGCAGTAAAAGCAATTGACTTCAACAGATAGAAAAAAAAGGACAACCGTGCGTCTGGAAGGAGCAAAGAAGAAACCAATAGAATAAAATAAGCAATGTAGGCTTGATGTGGGAAATAGTGACACTGACAATATGAAGTTATTGTAAATCTGACAACTTGGTTGGGAAACAAATAAATCAGTAATGGTGATGTCAACCCTGTTTTAGAGCTGATCACTTATTTGACTAAAAAAACATTTAGCCAATCAATATATTGTTAAAATGTTTCATGCTTCAACTAACAAAGATGTTCTATTACAATCGATCAAGTTATGTTCTTAATGAATTGATGAGTTGTTCGGTTGATACAAAGATCTATCTGTGCAGAAGGTAACATATTAGAAAGGCTAATATATGACCGATGCTTACAAATTCCCAAATGTTCCGTATTTTTATTATGTATAGAGGTGCTTCTTGGCAACAGGCAAGGCAGGCAACTACTTGGGGCCCCAGACCAGTAGGGGGCCCCTGAGGGCTCACAAACTTAAACCAAAGCAGTGGCCCGAAATGTGCACATTTTGCGATGACAGTAGGAAACCTCCCTAAGGGGGCCCCATCTGACAGCACTCACTCTCATTGCTCTGCTAAGTGTTGCATGCACTATTGCTGTGAAAACCAAAGTTTGTCCATGAAAGTCAAAAAAGAAAAATGAAGAGGAATTATACATCTATAGGAGAGAGAAAAAAGAAACAGGGAAAAAGAGGAAGAGGAGGAAGCGTCCGGACACTGGCAGACCTGATGGTGATGAACGCTGGTTGGAGGGCCCCCCAAATGATTTTTTCCTAGGGCCCCACCAGACTCTAGAATTGCGACTGTTCTCACCTTGTAGTAGCCTAAGTAAAACTAGCAAGAGAATGGCTTTTTTTGTTTTGCTTGTAAGGCTGTTATAGTGGATTGATTCTCAAATGCTGGTTTTCCCTCAATCTATAAACAAACTAATTGTTTTAGCTCTAAGCGTGTTTTTATTCATGGGGGATGCTTCAAGCAAAAAGGGTACCGTTTTAATTCATTTTATTGAATCAAATCAGAGGATCATTCCTGGCGCTGTCCATCACCGACGGTGCTGAAATTCAAGAATCGACGCAACATTACGTTTTTTGTGATTTTGACGGCATATTATGTGGACAACTTTACATTCAAAATAAGAGCTGACACAATAGAGTTGTTTGTTTCCGCCTCAAACAAGTGTCCGTGGTTAGCTAGTTGGAGCCAAAAGTGCCAGTTTTCTTCACCGGCTCGCTCCCTGTCAGAGCGTGCTGTTGCGTTTTCCTCGTATCCGTTGCCCCAATTCTCAAACGCACGCTACGTTTTTTTCTTACGCTCGCTGAGCTATTAAAGGTTAAATTACGTCGTGGGCGTAGCGGCTCCTTGTAATGGCGACCGTGCCGTAGATGTGCCTAGGTTTGTGAAAATGAAGCGAAGAAGAAGTTATTTCTTTTAACTAAAACGCCGAGGTACCCCGGAGGAGGACTTTGCGTCTACAACCATACGTGGTAAACTTAGCCGTACTTTTGAACTTTTGTGCCCTGTGAAATGATGAAGCTCAAGTCAAACCAAACCCGGACGTACGACGGGGATGGGTACAAGAAGCGGGCCGCCTGTCTGTGCTTCAGGAGCGAGAGCGAGGAGGAGGTGAGTCCGTGGATGTGACTGTCGTGCGGGCCGAGCTAGCATTAGCCGCCGTAGATGCTTTCAGGGTCCTTTCTGTCTGTAATTCGCTACATTAATCAACACAGCGGGGGGTTTATGCCAGTAAGACGCGACGATTCACCCTTAGTCGTATACGCACTTATTGTCTTCTGTGTTTGCGTTAAAACATAATTTGGAGCTCGTACTTACCCAAGTGTTATGTAAGCCTGTTTAAGCTGTGCATTTAGCAGCGTCGGGTTTTATACCCAGCGGTCTATTAGCATCATGGTAATGTTAACGTTAGCTTGCTAATTAGCCGCGTTGCTACTGTGGGCAGCCGGCTCTCGGCCAGCGACCACAACCCACAGCACTGACTATGATGAGTGGTGACTGTCGTCAGCTACGGCTGGATAGATCTCATTTCGTTTTCTAACGTGACATGTTCAGATTTGAATCTGCTCATGTTACAGTATATTTGGCTAAAAAGTAACAGTTAACTGTGTTAGCTTAATGCAACTGGTATTGCTAGCCAGCCAAACATTAGTAGCACGTTAGCCTTTAGCCGTGTTAGCCAAAAGAAAACACTGGGGGAGATGGCATGTACTTGATAGCATAACATCAATTATATGAAAATCTGAACCACCCCACCTTAATGTCAAAATAGACGCGTTTGTTATGAACCATGTCACCACTTATTCAACGCAATTGCTTATGAGCCTCTCCTCCTCGAAAACCTCTCAGAAAAGTAGCCTGCAAAGGGTTATTTGAGATCAGGGGCGATTTGGGAAGCTGATGTGCAGTCAACAATTAGCACAAAGATGTCTTTGTGGTGGAAACATTTCATCAGGGGAAGGAGACGAATTGAGGCTAAACTAATTCCTCTTTCTGGTTAAAGTCAAGATTGTTATTTAGAGGAATCACATATGTATGTCCTGCAGGAAGCTACAAAGTTTTACCAGAGACTCTTGTCCACCAGATCGGCACTCAGCCAAGCATGGACTTTTTTCTCTATGTGATTGTTGAAAACATAAACACCCCATACTTGAATGGAGAAAACAAAACGCAGTGACTCATACCTTAGCTATTTCAAAAATAGTTTGATTAGCTGGTAACCACACACAGTAGGTTGACCACATTATCATGCAGCTGGAAAACTCTGCTCAAGAGGACCTCAGTAATAGTCTTAAAAATTCAAGAGTACCTCAGTTATAATCTTAAAAGTTTTATAGTTTAGTTAAGAAGCAGTAGACGTGTCACTTGTTGGTATATGTTGCTTCTTGCTTCAGAATCTAAGACAGATGGACTGTATATTTTGCTCAATTGCACACTCTTAACAAATCTTGTTTTGACTGCCTCGTAGGTGTTGCTGGTTAGCAGTAGTCGACATCCTGACAAGTGGATAGTTCCTGGAGGAGGAATGGAGCCCGAGGAAGAGCCCAATGTTGCTGCAGCCCGAGAAGTGTGTGAAGAGGTTGGTCCTTTAACTTTGTGCATAATCATTTTATTTTATTTAAGCCGATAATTTGGGCTGCACTTTTGTTTTTGTCCTTGTGACTGACCGATGTTGTCATCTGAGCATTCCTTAGTAGACTGTTTACTAGTAAACTTTCCTTGACCCTTGTATTTAAAACATGGATGTGAAACATGCCTTTCTAGACTTAGAGCATATCCAGGAATACTGTTTCTGAGAATGGATTTCCATTTCCAGCTTGGCTCTTAAGATGTATTGTGTTTCATTTCTATTGAATCATGTCTGTATTTAACAGTGGGCCTAATACCTTGCTCTCAGAACCCATTTCGTCAGTGCAGTCATCCTGTATGCATGGACAGTCAGATAGAGAGAGAGAGAACCTAGCAACATGTAAGCTGTGTTATAGTATCATGTTACAAAGCAGTGTCTGGGTGCTAGACGAGATCACACTGAGATTGAACACTGGCTTCCCAGCGGTTTTCACAGCAGCACTTAAGAAACCCCAAGAAATTCAGGAGTTGTATGAAAGGAGTCAGCTCTCTTTCTTTGAATGATTTGGATTGTTCCATTTTTACAACTGCAACCTCTTCAGAAAGGGCACATTTTTGTGTGTGTGGTGTTTTGGGTAGAGTATTTCTGATCCATATGAGAGACTCAAAAATGCCTCTGACACAGCCCAACATGTGGGATCAGGAATCGTCGAGTAATACTACTATTTTTAACCTGTGCGGCAGCCATTTTTGCATTATGACTGCCTTTTGAAACAACTTTTAAGAGCAGTGAAGAAGTACTGATTCTGGGGGAGTAGGTGTCAGGGCTGCACTGAATAATAATAATACTACTTTGGACTAATATAGCTGTTGTGATGTTGGCCAAATGACATGCTGGAACATTTGATTGACTCACAGCCAATGGGTCAGAATAATTCCATGTGGGATGGGTCTTGTAAATGACCTGACACGAGGGAAAAAATTTAAACATTCATTCATAGGGTTTTTCTGAATACTCAAAGATGCTTAATTAAGAACAACAACAAAACAAATGAAGCAGTTTCAAGTTAAATATCCGTGTTTGACAAAATATGTGGTTTTTCACTTATGATTGAGCGTCAGATTAGTTAAAAAAGAAGCTTAGCTTAGCTGACATTTATTATGTATCTGTTCATGTTTTACAAAGGATTTTACCCGAGCCAGGCCAAAAAAACACAGCAATCATATTACATACATTCAATTGTTAGTAGTAGTAGAACAAGAGGTCAAGGGGTCTGAAGCTCACTGGGAATCAAAATTCTACTTCTACAGGCCACATCCATCCATTAAATACGTTATCCCTCTTGTGTGCATGGTGGACATTGCTTTGGCATTTTGATCAGAAAAGCGGCAGGGCTCTGAAGACATTGAATCCCACCCGGCTGTCAGCTCTTGGTGGGTCACTGACTGCAGAAAGCCTATTCTCTGTGTGTGATCCATCACACTGACGGATGCTGATATCATCTCTTATCTTGGCTCCTGATGTTTGGTAGCTTAGGCAGCAGTCGCAGGGCGCTGCTGCTTGCCAACACATTTCCACAGGGTCAAACACTATGTCAGGTCACTATTGGGGTTTGTTAAAAGTGGGAAGAGGCCGCGTTCAGAAAGTTTGTGATGACTATAATGCATCTCCGCCTACTCTCCTTCGTTAAGCCTCTTATTGGACGGTGGTGTAACAGCACATATCCTAATCCTGCTGCGTTTATTCTGATGACTATATGAGCGGTGGGTGATTGCTTATGCTTATTGGTTTAGAGTCTTGTCAGGGAAGAGAGTCGAGACAGAGCACTCAGGAGCTGGCCAAAGGTTACACAGTTCCTTTTTCGATCTGACTGGTCACAACCTTGCCTCATGCTCAGTAGTTGTACCCTAGCCCTGATTGGCACAGAGACGACACAAGATAGTATTGCATAAGGTGTAATTTAGCCTCAATGCTGTACATCCTCTTCCAAAATGATGCCCAGTACTCTTCAGTTTCACGAACGCTTGCTGTGGAAGACATTCTCCATTGCATAAAAAGCATACAGGTTGACTTTTGGCTTATTACTTAATCTCTGGCACGTCTTTGGGGTTTCTTGTGGTGAGCCTGGTCTTTTTACAAACGATCTTGCTGAAGGCCTGAAAGGTTCAAAACTGAATCCATGGCACAGCGTGTCCAGTCAACACTTATTTATAGACTGAAATGTGAACCTGAAGAAGAAGCTGCAAAGATGTCAGCAAGTGCCCTGGCTCTGTATCTAAACTTGACCTACTACTTAGCTCAGGAGGTCGAGATATAACTTTCAGATTATTTATGTTAACAGAATATGTAACAAGGAGTGTGAAATGAAGAAGTTGTCATCTCCGACTTGAGTTTTAGGATCATGTACGGAGTAACGGCATCACACAGCAAAGCCTTTATAAGATTCTTTTGACATTTTTACATGAACTTTTATGAAGCTCAAAACATTTGGCATAGAAGTTGTCACTATGTGACGGCATTTAAAAGCTGAAAATAGGTGATGACATGTTGTTTTTTTGTTGCTGTCGGTTTGATGGCTGCAATTAATGAACTGTATTATTGATTCAGTTGAATTTATCAAATAGGGTGAAACACTATTCCAGTTTATCAAATTTCAAGTTGATGTCTTTAAAAGTAAAATCTGTGTAGAACTCAATGAAAGTCGACGTTTATTAACATAGAACGGAGAAATGCAACTACACACTAAAAGCTGCAGTTCATGTTTTACTAAGGATTTACCCGAGCCAGGCCAAAAACACACAGCAATAATCATTTCACATGCATTCAGTTGTTAGTAATAGTACAAGGCTGTTATTTTTAAAGGCTATCTTGCCAGTATCGATGGGTTTTCGGAACGATAGTTAAGCGATTGGTAGGCATGTCCTGCTATTTGTGCCTCTTGTATTTTTGCGACTATTTACCTATCATCGAATTTGCTCAATTTATTTTTTGTTAACTCATATGTATTAATTGTTGCAGTTACAGTAATGTACTAATTAACGTCGACTTATTATTCTATTCACAGTAAAGTTGGATGTTTGAGTGATTCTTTAGGTTGTTGCCTAACCAGAAATCCTGAACGTTTGCTTTTCCAGCTCCAGAGAAACCTGTCGACTGTTTTTTCGTTTCTTTGCTCTCTCAGACAAAAATAAACAACTTGATGAAACTTGTGTTCAGCAAGATTGTGAGATGCATTCCAGACTTCTTTCCTATAATTTGTCGAATAAAGGATGTTTCGATAAATGCAGAAGAAAACTGCAGAATAAGATTCTGTTAAAAAGACAGTAAGCTGTAACCTGAAATTGATCCTCTAGTCTGAGATACAGTTGTTTATAAAAGTTGAAAGGCTGACTTCCCACATACTCTTTGTGGCCTGAAATTCTCTTTCTTTTAACCTCCAGACACATATAATCCGTCTGCTGGGTAGAATCACATCTTTGCACACCAAAGTGGGAAATTCTGCGTACGTGGAAGATATGCCTTTAGCTTTGGGTCAAATTCAGTGGGACTGTTTTTCTGACGGCTTTGCTCCTGTGTTATTTGGAGGATTCAGAAAAGGACCCAGGAATTACACCGAGTGAATTTGCAGGGGATAAAAGCAATCTTATGATGTAATGTAATCCACTGCAATGCAAACAACAAAACAACATTTCAATAGTACAACCTCAGCAAAACACTTTGGGGTAAAAAACATCAAATCAAGTTGAATGTAGGCTGAAGGATTGTGTCACGTTTGTTCGGTGTTTGGTTTTGTTTTGACCCCTCTGCCTCTTCACATGGAAGAAAAACCTTTAGTTATCTATGTGTTTTTTATTCAAGCGTTTTAATCATTGTCTTTATTTTTCAGGCTGGTGTGAAGGGGACTTTAGGTCGCTTAGTTGGAGTATTTGAGGTGTGTTTGTTTTCTTTTTATCTTTTGGTCTTCAGATGTCAATGTGTTTTATAAATGAGAAGTAAAACATGCTAATTCTACTCCCTGCACAGAATCAAGAGAGGAAACACAGAACCTACGTCTACGTTCTTATCGTCACAGAGGTGCTGGAGGACTGGGAGGACTCGGTCAACATTGGTAAAGCTCTGTGTTTGTTTACTCGTCATAATGGGGATCATATGGACAAAGTTCTCAGGCAGTCACATGCTACCTGTGGCTGTATTTGTCTATCCCAGGCCTTTGTGTTTTTACAGTTCATACAGTTTTAATGCGTATTTGTTAGGGGGAGTTTTAGAACACCAGCTGTGTTCCCTCTCCTGTGGCTGTCGCAGAACTGCTAATTAGTCAAACTTATTGATTACAACGTGTTTGTTATTCCTCATGTTATCTCTCACATGTCTTAACTTGCCCTACAACTGCGTCTTGTTCTGTCAACAGGGAGAAAAAGGGAATGGTTTAAAATAGACGATGCCATACAAGTGTTGCAGTGTCACAAGCCCGTGCAGGCCACCTACTTCGAGGCTCTCCAGGAGAGTTGCCTGACGAGTAACGGAACACCTTTGGTGGCCACGATAGGTGGGGACCTCTCCCCTACCTACAGCATCAATCAGAGCTCCGTCTCGGGCATCAGATAACTAAAACCACAACTCTGACACCCCCGGAGCTTTCGCCACCACTTGCGCTCTTACTTGTGTCATTTCTCTTTCTCTCTTTCTTTCTTTTTTTTTTTTTTTTGTCTCAATAACATGGTTTGCCTTGCCAACTCCTTTGTGCCAGAACTGTGGCACAGACTTGATGACAAGTGTCGGGTGAATAGTCTGAAACACTTTGTAAATGTAAATGTAATTTTTGACCCCTCTTCTGTTTTTTCTTTTTACTGACAACTGCATGAAATGTCCCCTCGCTTCCCTCATTCTCTTTCCTTAACGCGCCCTTAGCGTGGTGTTTATTGAATGCAAGAACTACTTTTTACTGTTGTAATGTAAAAGTGTATACTTAGTGCTTAAGCTGAAGGCTTTTGGTGGTCTTTTTAAACGTTTCCTCCATTTCTATTTTTATTTCTCTGTGAATGAATGTGCCCATTAGTGTACTCCCCCTCTCCTGTTAATGCGGATAGGAAATGTTGTCTGTATCTGAATGAACAGAATTGTTGGAAGTGACTTGTCTTGCATGAGCACTGTTTTGTTGTGTCTCACTCGCCCGAGTGACCTGAAGCCGACCGTGCAATGGACTCCTGGTAAGGTTTGGATTCTCTTCACTTTGGTCCTTTATTGTGGTTGGTGATGTCGCTTACATAAGAAGGATATGGCCCCTCACTAATCTTTCAATTTCAAGTGTCAAGTGTGTTTCTCTCTTATTGGGGAAGCTAGCCAAGCACTACAAGTTTCACTCTCAAACAGAATATATTTACAATGAAGAGAGTGGAAGAATGTCAACCTACAATGTAACATGAACCACCTTTCTCCTCAGTGTCTTTTCCTTCTTTAATCCTTTTTTTGTTCTGTTCTTTTTAAATGCTTTCTTTTGTGACTGACTACAAAGTCTTCCTCCACATACAGAGAGGGTAGAATTAGTAAATTTCAAAATCAGAAGACATGTAATCTCAGAACTCAACACATATCACTTAAGTTATTAAAAACCCATTTTTCGTATTTTACTCCTCACATTCAGTTTGGTTTAAAAGCATTTGTTTACATTGTGTTCGTAACATAGCACAGGTGACTTTAGCAGGCACTTTTTCATTACAGTCATGAGTTATTTTCCCCCCTCAAGTATTTAATCTGCATCCCCAAAAACACTCTAGACACCTGCTTGACATTGAAAGTAATGGAATCTATAATGCTGTCTTTGGCAAGATGCAGAACAAACAAGCCTTGTACAGTTTGAGACCTCATTTTTAACATGTAAAATGCTTTTGGATACTAGTTATGTACTTTTTTTGTTTTTTTTCCGTCTAACGTCTGGCAAAAGTCTCTTTAGCCGAGCTGCGTCACTCGGCCCTAATGCGGCAAGAGGCAGCAGGCTCAATACTGTGAAACTGGAGGCGCTGTAGATAGCATGCTAGAGGTTTTTATTGTAAATTGTTTATTTCTGTATAGATCAAAGGTTGAGAGTACAAATGACAGAACACCTCTTTACACATCTGTAGTCGTACATGTCTTTTCAACTGAGGCTGAACTGATTGAACTCAAAGCGTTGGCTCTGGAGCTGTCGGGACGTTTCTCTTGAGATAGTATGCAGTACATCTGAGGCTGAAGAACAAGCAGTGTGGCTGTAGGCTGACGGTGAAATGCCAAATATTAACCAAACATTCTTAAAAATCCTTAAATTCAAATTAATGGGGTGGAAAAAGTACAACAGTTAGAGCACGATTTTTCCTCATCGTTGTCCGAGCTCTAAAAGAAAAACACGACAGAAGTTTGAGTAAATAAGACCTAGTTGAGATGTAAAGTAGAACTATTGTCCTTTATCCCAGCAGCATCTCCTCACTGTGTGTTTCCCATAGACGGCTTTTTTGAATTTTTTTCTTAAAAAAACTAAATACGACGCTGGTTTTCTGTCCATATTTAACCTCTCCACCAATTACAATGTATAAGACCTTTATTTACCATTTTTGGATCCATCTTGGTCTCCACTTAAAGCTCAATGTGTCCAATTTTCCCTCTTTTTTATTTCAAGTAAATTATCATCTGTACCTTTAAGTACTAACAACCACCAATAGCTATTAACTTAAGGCCAATGTCCTCTCTTCTTTAACCGCAGTGTTGGTTTCCTTAGCAACCACCTTTTCCATTTCCTTAGCAATTAAATGCTCCACAGTGTCCACCAGCTAGCTGCTATCTCTCTCTGCTGCAAATGGCTAACACCATTGGGAGCTGTAGTTTTTAAATGCTAACAAAATAATTAAAAATGATCTTATCTTGGCTGAAAATGACTGAAATATTAGCGCCCAATACAGCAGTAGATTTGTATTTCTTTGAACATGGACAGAGAACTTCAGTCGTCCAAACACATTGAAAATAAAGACCTCATGGGAAACTGCATTGACGGCGGAGTTGATCAAATGCTGGCGGGGTAAAGAGGGCAGGAAATCTCTTCATGGTGAGAGCAGTGGTTGTCTTAATTATCAACGTTTTGCCCATCAAATGTTTGAGGGCCTGTAAACTGGGGCTGCAGACAAACTCTCTTTAAGATATGTGAATGAAGACATGTTTTTTTTTCTCTCTGAATAACAGCTGTCGATTTGAAAAGAGTCTAAAGTCTCCTTTGCAGAATTGATTGCGGTGTGTCAGAAAGGTGTGGTGGCCAAAGTCTTGCTTTATGATGCCCTACCTGGCACCTCACATGAGCTCTCGGGTGGATCCAGACCTTCTAGTCTTTATCGACCTGTAAAATAAGACGAACCTGTGTATGGCTTCAAAACCAATCCAGAACGTAACCCTGGGTTATTCAATGGTGATCATTTGATCTGCTCTGGACGGTTCGATGCGGTTGACATGTACTGTCAAAATGAATGTGAGGAGGATCTCCACAAGTAACAGTCGCATGACGAAATCCTTAATGACCACTCGTTCTTTCTCCATAGTTTTATTTTCTGTTTTATTCTTTAATCTGTTGTGTTTGATGACAGGCTAATGTCGTGTGTATAGCTAACACAGCACCCTGACAGCCAGAGGATACACTTCGGCATTCATCACCTTTTTTTTTTTTACCCCTTCAAATGAAACATTCAGACGGCTTCTGCCATAAAGTGAGGTAGAAAAATGAAGTGAATAACTCCACTTGGCATGTTAATGTGGAGTAATGATGGAGCCCCTATTCTCCATGGAGATCTCTGCTGTCACAATTGGCTCTTTTGTAAATTACATGCAAGAAAAAAAACTGAGGAAATGATCAGGCTATACAAAGAACTAGAGCGTCACTTCCTTTAATTTACCAAAGGTGATTAAGACACGCATCGCCCCATCCTGTGGCCAAAGCTAAATTATTAAAAGCACATCACTTTGCCGCTGAGGATTGTAACATTCAGTTTCCTTTAGCATGACCATCGAGGCGGCTCTGGCAACTGAATGACTTTACGGATTATAAAATAATTAAAAGCTCTTTTTAAAAAGCTGTTGAAGATGACCCCGTAATACTTGTAACTGAATAACAACGTCGACATATGAGCACTTCTAGCCGTTGACCTCAGCCTCGAAGAAGTGACATCCTTGTGTTCTTTGAGGCGTTTGTGTCACTGGACTTTTCTTTTCCTCTGTTGTCATTTGGGACTGTGGAATAAAACCAGTGCGAGAAGACTGAAGATTGTAATATAAATGTGCCAACAAATAAACACCAGTATTTCACATTCTGACCAGCGTCATTGTTTGTGTTCGTGTTGTTGAGATGCGTCTGAAGCTTGAGCCTGCAGTCATCTTTTTCACAAAGTCATGGAAACGATAATGAACCAGTAAGGACTGATGTGAAATCAAGCAGATTTATATAACTAAGAAGTTTTGTCAGGACAATTGTTGCTGTCTCATCACATTTTACACACGTATGTAATGTACAATGATCTTTAAAGCATGCTGTTGGTTCTGATTAAGAGACGCAGCGAAGAGCCTGACTGCTTTGTTGAA
The DNA here is from genome assembly GCA_020745685.1 of Tautogolabrus adspersus. Lineage (NCBI taxonomy): Eukaryota > Metazoa > Chordata > Actinopteri > Labriformes > Labridae > Tautogolabrus > Tautogolabrus adspersus. Next base: position 28,493,068 of record CM036538.1, read on the forward strand.
TAATATGATACAAAAGCCTCCATTTAAATGTGGCTCAATGTTAAATCTCTTCTACATATTGTTTTAAAAATGTATTATTTCTGAATTTATAGAGATGTAGATACAGACAGCTCAAAACAAAGTCCTACTTACAGTCACTATGCACCCTGAAAACACACTTCTTCTTTTTTGGGGGGGTTTGCTTTTGATGTGAGCTGACAAAGCAGCTGCTCACATCTGGAAGAAATCTGAATTAATTGAGGTAAAACGGTTTCTAGAAACACCAGAGAACAACAAAGGCTTTACATATTTTGGAAAATTTGGTTTCTATGCGAGGTTTTAATCATCAGTTTTCAATACTCAAGTTCAAGTTGTGGTTCGATGAAACAAAGTATGATTTCATGGTGGCATGATGTAGTTCAGAGGAGCTCCTTAAGGCACAACTTAAAAGCAGAATCCTGGAGATTGTGTGTCTACGTTGCATTTAGTACAGTTAATGAGACACTGTGAGTACAGTACTTCAGTTTCCAATTAAAGCAGTACTATCCTCATCTGCAAAACGACAAAGCACACTAAACCTACAAATCACAATCCATACAGGAACCATCACAAATGTAAACTTGGCTAGTGTGCCTTTGTGAAAGTTTCATTATTTAACTACAACATAGATCAGTTAACCGTGTGTCATTTACAACACAGTTACACCCATGTTCACATTGCCAGGGCAGAGGTTTTTATCAATGAGGAAACACACGGCCTATAAACTAGCAATAAAGATGCATTGAAAAAACCTCTCTACTTCCTCGTTCAAGTAAAGTATTATGTGCTCAGTGTACTGACTGTAGATTCTGTATATAATGTGCATGTAGTACAGTTAGTGATATATATAACAACATAAAATTGGTGAGCAGAATTTTCTTAATTTAGCAAATTCTCAAAAGTCAGTACACTGAGCACATAATACTTTACTGGAGTGAGGTTGTAAAGAGGTTTTTTTCAATGCATCTTTATTGCAAGTGTATAGGCCGGGCATGCCCACACAGGTGTTTCCTCAATGATAAAGGCAATCTGAACATGGGTGTGACTGTGTTGTAAATGACACACGGTAAACTGATCTATGTTCCAGTTAAATAATTAAACACTTTCACAATGGCACACTAGCCAAGTTGAAATTTGTGACGTTTCCTGTATGGATTGTGATTGCGTTGTTTTGTAGGTTTAGTGTACGTGTTGACATTTAGCTGTTATTTCAGCTTTGTCGTCTTGCAGACGAGGTTAGTACTGCTTTCATTGAACACTGATGTAATGTACTTCCTGTACTCGGAGAAAGCAGCTTCCTTCCCCATTACAGAAACAAAGTTTCAAATAAAAGACTAGATCTCAAATCAAACCTTTTTCATGTTGTGTAGGAACATAAATTTGTTCATTTCACAAACTGATTTTTCACTTTAATACAATCCCACTTGTGATCTTAGCTCTTATAAAAATGTAAGATCCCTCTTTGAAGGAGCAATATGCAACTCTGACACCTAGCGTCTAAAAGGGGTACTGCAAAATTTTATTTATTTACTGACTAGCACCCCCTGCTGGATCAAACTGTAAACTACTTCAGACAGCCTGATGCGCTAAGAGAATATTTTGAATTTGGACGGCTCATTACAGTTCTAATATGAACTTTCTCCCCCAAGTTTCGAACTTTGAATAAAACAATGACAGCTCAGGGAGGGGTGCTTTCTTTTGTGGTCAAAACAAATACAGATCATTCAGGACCGGACTCTAAACTTAGGAGGACATACTGGCTGCTGTTTTGTCAGAAGCCAGCACTTCAACACATCATGTTTCTGATGACGAAGTGGATACAGTAAATACCTTACATGTTGATCCTTAACAACTCCTCATGATTAAAAACAATACTGACACAGATGAGTTGTATTTTGATTTTCTTTATTGTACAGAAAGAGCGAGTGAAAATTACTGAGGTGGCTGTCCTCTGCCGCGTCCGAAGCCTCCCCTCTGCAACAAGGAAAAGTCTTGTGTCAATACATCAGTCAACCCGAACAATTAGGATTTAATCACTGCACAATAGAAGGCTACATTTAGCTTTCCATGATGAACCCCCATTGTGAAACTACACACAGATTCAAACTCTTGTTGTATAATTGCTGCAGAAAACATTCCTCATTTGCCAGAACAGAAGATGAATGATTCAAGACCAGAAGCACGCATTAGAGTGAAAATGTGGTAGAAGCTGTACTTACGAACTGGAATTCAGTGGCAGCTCCAGCACCAGCCTCTGCTTTCTTGTCAGCACCAGCTAATAGAATAATTAAATGTATTACTAAGTCATCTCACAGCATACACATCTTCATGTCAAATACATCAGCAGGCAGAAATGAGCTAAATAAACACTCCTCTCACCATGAGATCGTATAACGTTAACACTTTTCTTATCAATCCATCACTGAACATTCTGCTTAATAAACATTTCAGGTCCATGACTTGTTTGTAAAACATGTTCATAAACATCCTGTCACAGTACGCTCGTCTGCGTCATGACTACAGCGATTTCTCATTTCTCATCTATTTCGAGTATTGATTCAAAGTTACTCAAAAGCTAAAAGTTGTTGATGTAGTCATAAATGTCTGTCTTAGTATTATGTTGGGTAAACAAACAAAGCCTCTTCTTTTGGCTCTTACGATGTGCGAGTATTTGGACAGTTTCTGGACATTTGATAGACGACACCATCGTCAGTTCATGCTAACTATTTGCAGTAAAATGTGGCTAAGATGGTTGAAGTCAACATTTCTATGTTCCTCACTTGACGGCATTTTGTTTTTTAACAAAATTACCAAGAATATATCAACAATTCAGTTTCCAAGATGTTATCATTTAAAGAGTACTTACGGGGTGCAGCAGATCGCCTGTAAGCATCTCTGTCGGCCTCACCACGGTTGAGGCGGGCGGGTCTCTCTCCCTCCATTCCTGCACAAATAAAACAGGAAACTTCAGCTCAGTGCACTCTGGTTAAAGGTCAATTACTCAGAAGAAAAATTCTTCATACTTCAGAGAGTGTAGTTCAGTATTAATGCTACAGGATCACTAAATACACACAAGCTCTGCCACTAGAAAAAAGAAATCTGGCCTTGGGGGACTCCTCTGTGACCAGATTATTCACAAACATGAAGACATCTGTATGCTCAAAGGAGCATCATAATCCCAGAGAAGGACATTTTATTGTTGGTGACTCATGATGTGGAATATTTTGGTGGATGATCAGATATTCAATAATTGTTCCCCTAACAGGATTATAAGAAAATAATGTCAGATATTTCAGAGCACAACTGCAGAAGGGACGCCCCTTCAGGGACACAAATTACAAATATATTACTATTAGGTCTAATTTGAAAAGAGGTTCACTTCTTGTTGACTTGTGTGCAGCGTGTTTCGTCTTCTTCCTTGCAATAATTAAATATTGAATTGGTTTCTGTGACTCATGATCAGGACAACAGTAAATGGGGTTTAGTAAATGTATACCTCCTCACTGTATTTTTTTTTGTAAAATCAATAGTACGAGTTTGTCGTTGACATTAACCATCGACAGGTCAATCTTGACATCTACTTTTGGTTCCATATTTTCTGCTGATCCACTCACAGAGTCCCTTCAGATAGACCCTTCATAATTATAAAACATCAGCTGTTCTTCATGAGGTGTCAGATCCTGCAGTATTTCAGCTTCTAAATCTGATGTCGACTTCAGACCAAGAAGAGGATTATTGACACGTCTGCTAAAGGTCATAAAAGGTCAAAGTGTACCGCAGTAGAACCTGAAATCTAACGTGAAATCTTGTTTGATTTCCACGAACAAACCTGGGACATATTGAGTTATTCTTTAACATTCATAAAATAGTTAATTCGGGGGTCATCTAAAGCCGATGCAGGACTACAAGCAATGAGCCTCAGAGAGAATGATCTGATAACAGCGAGCCATGGCGGCAGCTTTGTGACGCCACGATGATAATGGCTCAGGAATGTTTCCACTCAGCACTTTTGAACCAACAGCTAGTCACCTGTGCTTTTGTAAAGTCAGGTTCTATATATTATGAGTCCTGAATTTGATTAATTTGTTCAAAACTACAAACAGGAATAAAATAGTATAGAAAAATTGGCTCACGGCCTTTAAAGCTACATTCGTAGTAATAATCACTTCCTGTATTCAACATAACGTGGTTCTGATTTTTCAACAATATAGTGTATAAATACTTCAAAGAAAGTTCAATTCAGACATCACACTAAAGAGTACATCGATGAGCTCACCCTTGGGCCTGGGCCTTGCGGTCTCAGGGCGGGTCTGGCGGCGCAGGGTGGCGGGCACGATCTCAGGGGGAAGGTGGAGGAAGTCTCTCAGGTACTGAATACCCTCATTGGTGAGGTACCAGTAAAAATGACGCCAGGCAAATTGCTCCTTGACGTACCCACAGGACTTCAAGGACTGGAGGTAAAAACAAAAAAAAAACATCAGGGTAGTTTTCAGAATGATGGATAACGGTCACAAACGAGAGCTACCATCTCCTCTATTACAAGATAACTAATGCAGAGTTTTCTAAAAAGGTCTTGAATTGAACCTTGATCTAAAGAAGTCCCACTGACATGTATTTAATTACCCCAATCAAGAACAAAATGTTTTCTACAACAGCATTATTCTCCAGGGTACCTCCGGGATTTTCCAAGTTAATTTTAAGTCCTTTTCAAATTAAATTCAAGGCCTAAGTCACATCGATGCTGCCAGAGGTAGGAAGAATATGATGAAAAGTATGGAATTAAAACCCTAAAAAAAAGTGTTGGTAAGATAAATTAATCTTCGCATATTACAAATTTAAGCACCATGTATTCAAAGCAATAATACAGCGTTAATAGGAGAGCTATGTTGATGTAACAAGCATTAACCAGGAACAGACCAGCGCAAATCAACCTGTTCACATTTATAATGTATTTATTCATTTTTATCACAGCCCTTAGTGGCAACTTTCAGTGAAGATAAGTCTACCTCTATGAATGAAATGTAAGACCATTCAAACAGAGACTTCGGGAAACAATCTTTATGACTGACCTCAACACTTACAGTTAAAGGACTAATTAAGAGGAAGAGGTTAATTCAGCTAAAAATTTAAATTCAATATCTTCTTAGGACGAACGAGAAGCACCCAGGACAGATCCACCAACATTGACATGATGAAAGTGCATGTTACACTTTATTAAGTCTCTCTCTGTTAGAAGATGTACTTTATAAATAAATTCAGATTTACACTCTGTTATACGTTGAACATGCTTCACGCACTCAGGCTGAAATACACACATGCACAAACAGAATCCTATGAACATGCACTAATGGAGAGATGTCAAAGTGAGGGGGCTGCCCACAGTGAGCGCTCCTGATCTGGTGGGGGGGGGTTCGATGCCTTGCTCAAGGACACCCCGGCAGTGCTCAGGATGTTGACTGACACCTCTACAGCTACCAGACCAATTTCCAGACTATACCGTACTGGGTCTTGAACCGGCAACCCTCCAGTCCCTACAGACTGAGCAACTGCTGCCTGTTCGACAATAAACTACTGGTTTTATTTCAGAAAAGGAAATCACCCGACACCTGTATTGACATATCTTCAAAACATTTCCCTTAACATCCAGTGTCTATACTTCAGAGATCTCGAGGTTAATATTTGACTACGTTTGAGCAACCTAGGCTCTTAAAGAAGCCCTTTTGACAGCTTAGTTCAGGCTCTTATCCCACATCAACAGTACATTTACACATCAGTGGTCCACCTCATCACCCAGTTTCTCACCTGCATCGCTTTCATCACATGAAGGTTGGGCACATTCTTGTCGGCAAGCTCGGGATGCTTGGCCAGGTGGACATCTTTCTTGGCCACCATGACTCCCTCCTTGAAGAGGAGCTCATAGATAGCAATGCGATTCTTCTTGGGCATCAGCATCTGTGTGAGGGGACATGAGAAGATGGAACCATTAACACATGGACGTCACCTGCATCTTATCTGAGCTTCCACTGTGATAGCATGCTATTTGGTTAGCCTGTTAGCAATCATGGCCGATTCTACTAAAACGCACAGCTGTAGACAGCATTCAAACTACCGATGTATTTTCTCATTACACTGCGTTTGTTTTACAATGTTTATAGAAGTTATCACACGTTTCAACACATTAATATTGTCAAGAAAGGCCCGCGTTAACAGACACAAAAATGGCAGTCGCTGGCGGACACAAGAGCCGGGGTAACTTCCCCACTTCTAAGCGTAATATCCACGATACTAATAAGTTTAGGGACAAAATACGTTCACGTAATTCTTTCTGACATTAACAACAGTCGATAATCTAATATCATCGTTTTATTGGACATGAGATGCTGAAGATATATTTAGATTACAACGCCTGGTATGTCTTTACCTTTCCACTTGAGTAGGGACCGGAGCCGGAAGGAACGACTGTAGTCGAGCAGGAAGGTTTATTCCCTCCGCCCGCGCCTGCCGGAGAGGTGTCGCCCTCTGCTGGAGGGGAGGGGAACTGCTTCACGAAAAACGTTTTTTTTTTTTTTTCTTTTTCTTTCCCCCCTTGAAATTAAAGTCTGGCTGTTACAATGATGACAAAGGTACAAAACACATTACAGACTAAGCATGACTTAAATAACAAAGGGACAAAAACAAACCAATAGTAAAAGAAAGAAAAACACTAAAGAACAATCTGGTATCAACATTTGTACATTTTTGTTTATTTCCAAAGCTTATTTTGTTTTAAATATATTTAAGTGTTTTTTTAAGTCAGTAACTTCATTCATGAAAATAAAAAAACGTGGTTTGACTTTCATGAATCTACATTTTTTAATATATTGTTTGGCCAAAATAATTTCTGTATTATACATTTCCCTTTTTTATCCTCCATTCAAATAGCCTACCTATTTTTATAATATTATATTCTAAATTTGGTGACTGTAAGTTTTTTTTCTCCCAGATATCTAATTTTAAAGTTCAGTTCATTCCCCAGTAACCATTTATTCCTTCCTTCCTGTTTAAGCAGGGCTGTGTTTGTTCAAACCTTTTTATGGCATGTTGATGGGGTTAATGATTTAAAATCTGATTAGATGATTTTCACAGAACAAACAGAATATGTGGCAGGGACTTATACCATAGCATGTTGAATTCAAAAAGACGATGAGAATTAGGGCTGTAAATAACCATTATTGTTGAAAAGTATTGATCTAATCGTTGTTTTTATCTGATATTAAAGGATTGTTCAACCACAAAATGAAGAAAATTGTGAAAAACGTTTATCACAAATGGAATAAACATTTATGTACGTGTGAGCAGCAGAATGAGCAGCAGCCTTTCAGCCTTGAGCTTTAGATCTAAATAATTTATTGTCAACGATTCATTACAGGCTGAAAGAAAGAAAAAAAGAATAAATACAGAATAAATAAATAAAATAAAGAAAAAGTCAGCTATTTATTTTGCCAAATGAAAAGAGCTATATAGTTTATAAAGACTTTAATGAGATAAGATCAAGTAAATGGATGTTAATGTTCTGCATTTATGATTATTTCAGAGCCCTGAAGTCCCAACAAGTCAACATTAATGTATCTGGTGCAAACAATAGACTGTATTAAGATGATTATTGTCTATGGTGCACACAGATCATTACATTGTGTGTGTGCACGAGATATGAAATTGTTTCCACAATATTTTTTATATATTGTTTGTACAAGACAATAACTTAATAATAATTAAAAAGGGCTCTGTGGCAGTGGCTACTTTACCTTAAGCTAAAATGTTCCTGTTTTTTAATGCTTTGTTTAACTACTTCTGATATAACTTAACCTTGTTTAGTTGTATAAAGAAATCTGTAAGTTGCTTGAAAGCTTTTTCAATTGATAAAGTCTGCATCAATAATGTTCTTTTTTTTTCAGGACCGATTTCCGCCCCCCACTTTTTAAGCGTTTATTTTGAAGGGGTTTTCCGGAAGTCTTGATAACCATTATTATGGCTGCCTTGACTCAGACTAAACGGACCCTCCCCCATCTGGCGGCTCTCTGGCTCCTTTTCAGCGGTACATCCACCGGCGATACAACGGAGGCGGATGAGGACAATGATTACATCTTAAAAGATTCAAGGAAGCTGGATTAAATTCTTCTCGGTAAGTAATTCTTGATATTTAAAATGTCAATGTACGCACGTGACCAACAATAAGCGTAGGTTGTATTGATGGAGTAGCATAATTCAATTTGCTGAACCTTTACATCTGCTAACGTCAAGTGAACAGGCATTGTGATGGTGTTCCTGGGGATTCATTTTAATTAATAGCATTTAAAGTTCATGTGCAGTGAATAAAAGTTTGTTTATTGTTATAATATGTATGTTTGAATTAAAAACATGCCGGTTTTGTTCTGAAATACTGGAGATCTAACTTGAAACAGACTGCACTCGTACTTTATTACACTGGTTTTAAATGAAAATGAGTCAGGGTTCCTTCAAATTGAATTTGACACACGGAAACTAAATTCAGCAGCATTTGTAGTAGGCTAGTTTCCATGTAGAAAATGCAGTCTGAGTGAGCAGTGTGTGCAGGCTGCAGCAGAGGGCAGGGAGGGATGTGTATGCTGGTTAAAATCTTGTCTCTAGGGAAGACTCTTGTTTCCTCCAAACCAGCACATTTCTCTGATTTATCATTGGAGAGCAGCTGGTGGTGGATCAGGGCCGCTGTGAGGTGCTGACCTCCATCTGATCACACACTGAGCTCTGTCCACGGTTCTGAACTCCTGTCTGATGCACTACACATAATAGGACCACCGGCTGCTGCCAACTATGCATAATGGAAACAATAAAACGATGTTATTATCATCTGCAGCTCGTGTCTGACACATGCCTTTAACAGCAGTTTTTTTCAAATAACACAGAGTTGCTCCTAGTTTTAAAGGGCCATACCGCTGTTTTATAACTCATGAAACTCAGTTTCCTTGTAATGAAGAGTCCTGTCAAGCCTTAAAGGTAGAGACACGTTCGTAAAATATCATCTGTGGTGCAGAGGAGCTTTTTCTGTTCAGTCTGAAAAGACGTATCAGCTTTTGAAGAGAGATGACACATATTTAAAGAAAGAATGCATTGCAGAGGTGTAGAAAAACTTTGGCATGTACCCTGGCTGTGGCTCAGTTGGTAGAGTCGATCGTCTCCTAACCAGAGGGTCGGGGGTTTGAGCCCCAGCTTCTGCAGCCACATGTCCGATGTGTCCCTGGGCAAGACACTTAACCCCAAGTTGCTTACGTCACTTTTTCTTTGTTTGCTTCTCTGTAAAAGAACTAGGGATGCACTGATGACATCAGTGTTGGCCAATATCTGTCTGTTGAAAAACATCAGCACATCCACAAGTAATGTGGCATGAACCGATGTCAGTAGCCGATGTCTATCTGTTGTGATGTATCACTTTCATGCTGGTATCCAGTACACCTAACTGCTGATTCAAAGAAGAGTTTTTTATAGGGCAGAGACAAACACGTTAAGGTCAAACATGAGAGAAAATGTTGCCATGTAGGTACACTTGGTGCATCTCCAAAAAGAAGTTTCTTTGGAAGATGGAGCAGCAGGACATTTGAGGACGTCCCTTTGTTTTTGATAGACATTATTCACTACCGTCTGACATTTTAGAGTCCAAATAAAACAATCAATTGATCAAGAAAAAATCAAATAGTGTAAGTTATGCTCATTTTCACTCCAAGTCAGACTTCAAATGTTGAAAATATCTCTACAGAGTCTAGGGAAGAAATAGGCATTTTTTCAAAAATGTTTAGCACCGTCTTACACGATAAATGCATAATTCAGAATAATGATCAACAACCTCAGGTATAAATCAATTCTCTGATTGTTATGAGCAAATCACCTCGTCATATTCTGATGGTCTAAGCCATCAAACCTTAATAACAGAGCTTAAACAAACACAGCGCTGCTATATGAGGGCAGCTGTGATTAAAATCTTAAACTAAAGAAATGTAATTATTTCTCTTGTACTTTAAGTTTAATGCCACAGTAGATGGATTTTAAAGGCCTGAAAAGCATGGTCTTGTGTTTTATTTAGTTTGATATGTCATGTATTCAGTTATCTCATGGATAGCTGTGGGTCATTCAGAGAGAGAAACACGAGTCACACAAGTGCTTTTTTAGCGAGTCTCTAATTGGATTAGTTCATGTGACAAACGAGGGACACTCATTTGATTTGCAGCGCTGGGTTCAACTCCTCCCTGTTTTTGTAGCAGCAGTAACAGATGAGCTGTCGTTGCTAATGTAATTAATTAGACTGAGCCTGGAGTCTCCCTTTTATTCCGTTTCTGTATAAATAATGAGAGATTGAACCATGTCATTCCCACTGGGCTTCAGACGTCATTGTTTGCTTGCTGTTTCCATTTGTACCTACGAGCTCTGCCTGTCACATCTGGTGCTCAGGAGCCCCGGCCTGTCGTTACATGATTGAAAACAATTAAAGTACTTATTCTTTTCTATTCATCCTTTTTATAACCAGGAGTTCAGCTTCAGAGATCCTGAGCCGTTTCCATCCACGCCTGGGTTTGGATCAATGCAATTACATTTTTTATTTCCTCTGAGAATGACCCTGACGCTAAATAGGTTGCTTTAAAATTAAGTACCGGTACTACTCAAGTGCATTTCCTCTCTCAGCATGTGAATGAGCAGATTTAGAGAATATTTTCAGAGGTACAGTGTGTAATATATGAAGACAAACACTCAAGCTGAATGTAACATTTAGAAATGAAAATGATGACTGTTTTCATTGCTGTTAATTAATCTGTCAGTACATTTATTTGATTGTTTAGTTGTTTGGTCTGTGAAACTCGAGGGGTTCTCAAGGCCAAAGATGACATCTAAAAATGTCTTTGGTTTGTCTACAACTCAGAGATATTCAGTTTAATGTGAGAGTGGAGAAGAAACCAGCAAAAGGTCAAATACATCATTTTTACTCTATGTTCCTAAAATAATGACTAAAAACAATTACTCAGGTATTGCAAGTTGGCTGTGCATTTAAATGTTGATGACTAATGTAAACGTCGTTTCAGCTGCAGAAACAACCCTCTTAAAGCTTTGTGTATACACGTTCAGAGACTGTGATGGTGGAAGAGAAGGGCTCAGGCTCTGGTCTGAAGTGTGAGGTAACTGGAGCCTGAGATCGGATCCTCACAGGGGATCATTGGGAAAACTCAGGCTCCATTTCATTAAAGGGCCGCGGGGGGGGGGGTTGCATCGCCTGTCATGTATCTCCAGCTGATGTGAAAAGATTCAGGGAGTCTGACTTGTATTTGATGTTGGGAGTTTTATACAGAAGGTAAATGGGCAGAGCTGTCCCAGACCATGCAGGACTCAACTGTGAACCTACATGAGATAACATTTGCATGCATGTCTTTCCTTGACAGAGGACTACCGTCATTTTGTGTTGTGAATTAGACTCATTCCATGTATTCACTCACATTTTGTTGCATACATTTCTAAAAGTATTCAGATCTAGAGATGTGACTAACAGTTGTTGTAATCATTGAGTAATCTGTTGATTCATTTAGAGATTGCTTAATTAGGGCCCGAAGCACTGACAAGTGCGTAGGACCCTATTGGATCCCTTGTGATTATTTTTCTTTTTTTTTTGTTCCTCCTCTTTGAAGCCACTTTTGAGGGCCTGAACGTGAATGAAAACTCACCAAAATGTGCAAGGTCATCAGGTCTGGCGAAAAATTTGATATTTTCGCCTTTTCGTAAAAAAAGTTTGCAAAATGGCTCAAGGGCGCCCCCTTAAAATTTTCAAAAAGGCCTCCCCATAGAGGTTTTTTTGTCCTACATGCATGAAAATGTGTATGCACATTAACCATGTCAGGACCTACATAAAATCCTCTTACACCCATAGTCAAAACATTACAGGAAGTCAGCCATATTTTTTTGAATTTTAAAAAAATGGCTCAAAATGGCTCAAATTGACGTTTCACAGGTCACCTATTTCAATTAACTTGTTCGAAAGCGTTCATCCGATCGACGAAAACTCAGTGTTACTGTGTTCTAGACATGTTCAACATATTAAATTGTGCTCTACTCATCGAAAACTCAAAGGGCGTGGCCGTGGCGTGCGTTCAAAGTTTAACATGCGTTTTGGCACATTGCCAAAAAATTAAATGCTTATAACTCTAATGGGGAGTCATCAATCATCACCAAAAAAATCATGCATGATATATAGCCTGCCCTGAACATATCCATGATTGAATTTTTTTGATAAGTCACAGCGCCACCTGTTGACAACAGGAAGTCACTACTTTTCAATTACCACTAGCCATTGCTGCACAGTAGCTCAATTCCCCCTCAAAATTGTTGTGGACCATGCTAACACCTTGGCCATACAAGACCTTCAAGCTCAAACACCTACGTCCAACGCTGTCATTCTACTGACGTATCGTTCGCCATCAAACAGGAAGTAGTTTTTTCACAGGCTTAACATTGTCCTACACTCCCGAAACGTCATACATATAATCCTGGTGGTGAAGTCAAACTTTTTATATTCTTAAAATGAGTGGGCGTGGCTTAATGGCTCAGTGGCGCCCCCTATAATATTTCAAACACTCAGCCCCAGCGGCACGTTGAACCTACAATTCTGAATTTTTCTATGCATATCCATCTTGCCAAGACCAACAAAAAACCCTCTTGCACCCATGCTCGAAATCCAACAGGAAGTCCAGTAGGATTTTTTGAAAGTCAAAAAAAACGCCATTTTCGATCGTTTACAGGACACCTATTTGAAGTAACTTGTTCGAAAGCGCTCATCCGATTGATGAAAACTCAGTGTGACTGTGTTCTAGACATGTTCAACATATTAAATTGTGCTCTGCTCTTCGAAAACTCAAAGGGCGTGGCCGTGGCGTGCGGTCAAACTTTGATGTCTCGACGCGCCACTTTTAACCTTTCCAAAAGGCCTCTCCATAGACATTTTTTCAAGTACATGCATAACAATTTTCAATCACATTAACCATGTCAGGACCTACATAAAATCCTCTGGCACCCATATTCAAAAACTAACAGGTAGTCCGCCATCATTTTTTTTGTGTGTAAAAAAATGCCTCAATTTTGTATTTCACAGGCTACCTATTTGAACGTATTTCCCCGAGCCACCATTTATCAGATCATCACGAAATTAGTGTCAGTGTGTTCTAGACATGTTAAAGATCCAAAGTTATGTGAAACCAAGATTCTACATAAAAGGGCGTGGCCATAGTGTACTGTCAAACTTTGATGTCTCGTGCACTCCCATGAAATTCTTTTAAAAGAACCCCCCCAGAGGTTTTTTCCCGACATGCATGACATTTTTTCTGCATATTAACCATGTCAGGACTTACATAAAATGCCGAAGTGCCCATAGTCAAAACCCAAAAGGAAGTCCACCATCATTTTTTGAATGTATAAATAATGACCAAATTTTGCATTTTCAGTCTTCCTATTTTAACATACTTCCCTGAGACCATGTTCATGCAATCATTGCGAGCTCAGTGTCAGTGTGTTCTAGACATGTTTAAGATCTTTTGTTGTACTCTGCATGATTTTACATAAAAGGGCGTGGCCTCGGTGTACTGTCAAACTTTCACCTTTACACAAATCAAACTGTAAGGCCTGCTGCTTGGTCACGTCTCGCCGTTGCACTCTCGCGGTCGCGACACACCCCGACATGCACGAAGTGCTTCGGGCCCTTCATCACCGCTTGCGGTTTTAATTGATCATTATGTCTCTATATTGTCAACAAATAGTTTCTTTAATGTTTGTAAATGATTAAAGTATGAAATAATTTCACAGAACCCAATAAAATATCCCCCATCTTCTTTTATTTGTTGAACTAAGGCTCTACCAGACACGGAGCAAAGAGGATATGTGTACCAGACACGATACGGGGAATATTTTGGAAAGAGCGCCGTCAACACCGCCTTTCTGAAAAGTTGAAAGATTTTTAACTTGAGCGCTCAGAGCGGCCGCACAAAACAGACGGAGCAGACAGACAAACGCTAGGTTGACACGGGGCCTAACCGTCCTAATGAGAGTTATTGACTTTATCAAAGAAGAATAAGACAGAGGGCCCTGAATCTCTGTCATCTGTCTTTATCATCTGAAACCAAATATTTACACAACTGAAGATGAAAACAGAGATGTTGATACCATTCGGGAATTCAAGAATGACGGTTTGATTAAGAAAAATGTTTGGAGATTCATGTCCAATAATCTACTCATTGGTGATTCAGTGAAGCTTGAGCGTTTGTCCGTCTTCCTGTTCTCGGGGGATATCTGTTTCAAATGTTCAGAGTCCATAAAAAATGTCCCACCCCCCCCTACTCGATCTTATTGGCTTTCTGACATGCAAGGGAAATCTAATATTTGACTACATGACAGTTGTGTTAAAAAATGAGCAGTTTTTTTTTACTGCTTCTCAGACACTGATTAAAATTCCCCCCCGTCCGACTGTGCTGCAGCAGCCTATAGAGTCTGAATCAGCAGAATCGAAGCAGCGGTCTGCAGATCAGCAGCTTCACGCCGGCACTGTGCAGCCATGAAGAGGTGCATATTGGTCCCTGCATGATATATTCATAACAGGCCGACTCTTTGTTTGTGATCAGGCCCAAGATTTATCCAGAATATTCCCTTTTAGAAAACCGTCTTCCTGTTCTCTTCCTTAAATGTTGAAATAGAGCTGACGTGTTAAAGCTGTAATACACACACAATGAATAAGCTCGCTCTCAGTGTGCACGAGATCAACGTAGCCTTCAGTGATTTTTAGAGACAAAAGTGAAACTTGACCAGCTTCTCTGGGTTCTTGGTTGTGAGAATTTTAAGAATATTCAGTGATCAGGGCTGAATATTATATTGTTGACTTTTGTTTGGAGCATTTGGCTTTAAGAAATTGTCAGTTTTTGTGATTCGAAGCTTGATCCAAAGGCAACTGGATTTGGAGAGTAGATCTTGAAGAGGTGAGAAGTCTTCAAGCTCTACTCTCAAGGTCCTGCTCACTGTCTACATTTCAAAATACTTTATCCACGTTTCAGTACAGAACTAGTTCAATATCGAATTATTGGAAAGTTTGATTGACTGTATTATTGCTCAAACTACATTCTACTTCAACGTCAGTCAGCCTATACATGACTACTTATGAGAGTTTCATTGAGCGAGTGCTGTGGTTAAGGTTATTATGGATCCGTCGTATACATGCCCTTACTTTCCTGAGGGTACTGTATCTCTCAGGCTTCTCCTCCTCTGTGGTCTGTACGTCCTAAAACCGTCTCAAAGCTTCAGAGGAACAAGAAGAGGCTATTAGAGGCTGTTGGCTGTGGGTTTGCTCTGCTCCTCTGAGGCCGGAGCGTGTCAGATATAGTGTCAGTGAGGAGCTTCACAGGAACAGGAGGAGGAAGGAAGAGGGCTTGGTGTTTCCATGGCGACTGGGTTTGAAAAAAGATGGGGTCTATGTGGTGTGTGTGGTATGCAACAGCGGGAGTCGTATTTGCATGTTTGAATAGAGCTGCTACTACCAATATTTTTTCAATCCATTACAATGCTGATATTTTTGGGATTAATAAAAAGTTATTTGGTCCATAAAACTTCAGATAAAAGGTTCAGGGATGTTTTGAAATGATGATCAATCGTCCAAAACGCTAAAATGTGTTCAATTCTTTATTCTCAAAGAACAGAAAACTCAAAGCATTTTGTTTATTGAGGTATCTAGCTGAAGAGAGACCTTGAATGTTCGGAGGAGAGAGCAGGGAGATGACATGCAGCAAAGGGCCGAGGTCGGATCAGAACCCACAGCCACTGCAACAAAGACTCTAGCCTGTGTACATGGGGCGCACGACATAACCGCTAGGCTATCCGGCGCCCCTCGTTTCCTCATAAACTTTACAAATAAACTTGTGTCTTGCAACTGTGATACTTTTACGTCTTCAGCCATTTTTTAAACAATGTTCAAAGTTACATTTAGTCAACAGGACCAGCCTTGTGATTGTAACTCCTGATTGAATGAAAGCTCAGCGTCTTGAGCTGCCTGTGACTCGCCAACCCCTTAACCACGAGCGATGCAGGTGGAGCTGCTAAGTCGATGGTCTGTGTCCACATTCCAGAGGACTGAACTGGATAGTTATTATTTTTGTGAACAGTGAGTACATTGATTTATTGATAACCGAACCTCTATTCACATTTTCACATGCTCTGCTAATCAACACATCGACTTAACCTTTGTGCCACTTTGTTTTGACTATTGTGTAGACGTTGTGATTCAGAGTTTTCCCTCTGCTGACTGAACATTAGGCAACATACTGAGTGTTTCCTCTGAGTGGATCTCACTTCAACCAGCCTGACGACTTCTCATTCTCAACAACAAAAACAGAGCCTTTATGTCTATGTGTGTGTGTGTGTGTGTGTGTGTGTGTGTGTGTGTGTGTGTGTGTCTGTGTGTGTGTGTGTGCATATCTGTCTCATAGCTTTTAGCAGCTGCACTGTCTCTTAATGAGTCACTTCTATTTCCCTGTTCACTACATGGGCTTCAGTGTGTGTTCACACTTTTAGTGGAGCAGCTGAACCAGCGGCGCTTCAATGAAATCCCTGTCCTGCACCGACTCTCTGCACCCGCTTGAGGGAAAACGTTTATTGGTTACAAACTAGCAGAGGTGGAGAGCACAGAGGGTCCTTCCTCCCTGCCCTTGAGTATTGATTACATTCTTGCAACCCTGACGTGTGAGAAATCGGCTCTACACAGAATAGTAAAAGGTGCTCTATAACCATGAAGAGCAAACCGTGTAGCCATGTTTTTTCCCTTCTTTTAAATGCTCTGTGGTTGAAATGTTTTCATATCCATGTTTGCATTGGAAGTGACAACGGGACAGCTGTGTGGGGGTCATTTCATCCACCGATCATAGTCACACAGCACCTGCATAACAGTTAAAGATGTGGCACCTGGTGATATCTTAAAAAAGCAGCAGACCACAGTTTGTGTTTGTTTCATTCTCTGCACAGTTTGTAAAGGTCTGTGTCTATTAACAGCACTTTTTGCACCTGCAACCCTCACAATCTCAGTTTTAATCAGAGGGCTTCTGAATAGCGCATATTGTTGCTAGGTTACAAAAGTTAACTTCCACTTCTCTTGGCAGTGACCGCAGGTCTATTTCAGATAGCTCTATAAGCTTATTTGCTTTTAATCAAGAAAATATCACAGAGGAACGTAAAGCAATCGTGTCTTGGCGGGTGCCTGTAGTCTAGTGGTTAGTGCGTGCTTCCCATGTACGGGGGCTATAGTCCTCCAAGCGGATGGCCTGGGTTTGAACCCGACTTGTAGCTCCTTTCCCAGTCATTCCCCACTCTCTAGCTCTCCCTGATTTCTGACTCTATCCACTGTCCCATCTTTAAATAAAGTCATAAAAAGCCCTGAAACATGAAAACAGAAGGGGGAATCATCCCCTGGCATAAGCAGCATCTCTAGACCAAGAAATAGTTCCCTCGAAAAGACGAGTTATACAAGTTTCTTCCCCGGTTTATTGTTGTTGACAAATCTGATAATAAAAGCCCCTCCCCTTCTTGGTTCTGTTTGGCCCATGACGGAGAAGTGACATTGCGAGAGCGGCGGTTTTCCAAATTTTGAACTTTTTTCAACTGAGAGCGCTGTAAGCAGGAATGTTTTGTATTGGAAATGGGCGCTGCCAGCATTAAAAAAAAAAAGCGTAAGTGAACACAGGCCCTAAATGTGAAAACTGAAAAAGATATAAACCCCTCTCTGTATCCAAGGTCAGGACAAAGAACTTCTGATGAAGAAACATGATCAAAAGTTCAGAGACAGCTCATCATCTGACCTTTCCTTAGATATTGTTTGGTCATCTTTGTTTTAAAGTAATCACTTGTTTGTTTCTTTTGACTTACATTGAATGAGCTGACTTCACATACATCTAAGTTTGACCTATTTCCAGCTGCTGTGATGATGTCAGCTTGAGCAGATATTGTTGGGTATCAAACCACACTAATTATAAAATAAATATCGTCCTCAGACAACATTTATATCATTACTATCTTTATAGAACAACACATATTACTTAGAAAACATTTGTCTTTCATTTGGGATACTTGGCGAGTTTGTTGTATCTTACAGAGAAAGGCTCATGCAACACATTAACCTTTTTTATCACGAGTACATGAGTTAACCTACATACGCCTCGAATGAAAAGATTTGCTTCCCCTCCCCCGTTTTGAACAAGCCATAAAACTTTGATTTAACTTTTAGTAAGCATTCTTGAGTTAACAGGCAGGTGAATGAATGAAACCTTTAAGTGCAATGAAAGTAACTATTTAAACCTTTTTCAGATTTAGAAAGAGTGGAAATGTTTGGGTGATATTGACTCTTGACTTTCAGGAGGTTGGATGTTGACTAATCTGAAACAGACTCCATTATAAGATTGTGTCTTCTGTATAAGTAATAAGAGCAGAGCAGCAGGCCTTTCAGCTCTTATTCATCCTGCACAGGGGTCGTATATAACTTCCTGCCATAATGGGATATAACATGGGGGTCAAATGGAGTGAGCACCCTGGGGGGGGGGCATGATTAGATGATACACAGATGGCACAAACTGGAGAGATGAGCATCTGTCTGCGTGGAGGGAGGACTGGCTTTATTTGAGGTTTCACGACTTTACGACTTTCAGAAGACAATCTTTCAGAGTTTCTGACTGCTCCAGCGGGACTTTGATCAGAGGATGCTTACCTGCAGGCTCTCGTTCCTTTTGTTCACAGCGTCACCCTCGATAAGGAAAGAGCTTTGTGTATTTGTGCACAAACGTGTTGAAGCATTCATTAGGCCTTCTTAATGAAAAATATGTTTCCAAAGATGATCTCTAAATTACTTAGAGGACGCTGTAATTATATTTTTTTGTAACTTTTGCATGCTTGATATTTTTCCTGGCTCACATTATTCAGACTTTGCACGTAGCGCTCTGCATCAGCATGTGCGTATTGATTGAGCGGATGTTTCACAGCTGACCTGATGCCCTGATGTCTGTCCTCCTCAGAACATCTTTATCTAACCACCTGTTCCTCCTCTCTCTGATCTTCCTGTCAGCCTCTATCTCGGTGATGGCTGACTTTGGGTCCCCTTCAGTCTCCTCTGTCTGACCACACAGCACCTCTCTGAGGAATGTGTGTGACAAGGGAGAGCCCTCAGTCTCCACCCTCTGCAGCAGCTAGCTAATTATTGATGGTCTATGGTGTCTGTTCAAGGATCTGTCAAAGTTCAGTCTTACAGTGTGTGTGTGTGTGTGTGTGTGTGTGTGTGTGTGTGTGTGTGTGTGTGTGTGTGTGTGTGTGTGTGTGTGAAAAAGGCGTGCCAGACCACAGGATGCATCACGGTTTCAGGTGTCAGTTCACCTGAAGGCTGTCAGAAAAGACTTTTAGTGACGCTGTGGAGGACCGAGTGGCTGCAGAGAGGACAGACCAGGTTCAGTAATCTTCTCTGATCTGTAGAGACATATCTTGCTCTGTTAGGCCTCATAACTGTTGCGATGTTTAGCTGGATTTCTTGCTTTGAGCTATTTGAAGTAGTAGGGTCCTTGTTAGAGGACCTTTGTCAGATGATTAGTTTGCAGTTTTTGATGGAATAATGAGGGTTTCTGTGTGTTATTTAAAAAAAAAGGTCATGGTGAAAACAGCAAAGAAAGTCATCTTATGTAGTTTAAGTTAACGTTGGCGTTGCCTTATCTAACTGAAGGTATGAACTTTAAAGAGCACTTTAACAATTTGTCCTTATCACACTGCAAATGGAGTGAGTTTCTTTAAGGATCAAAATGGATGCAGACCCAGAGATAAGTTTTCTCAGATCGTTTCTTGGCAGTGATATATACTCAGGAAATTCTCACAAATGTAAAGTTGTTGCTCTTTCTCCTTCACCCAGGAGACGCTCTTTTGTCTAGTATGAAACCAAAAGTAAACATCGATGTATTTTTATGGCCCAAGCCCTGTTCATGTCACAGACTTTGTGGCTCCTTTTTAATATTTATTAAACATACAACAAAAGATCACACATCATGAAGAAATAAAGCGTAACATTGTTGAGGAGTCTCACTGATCTGTGGTTGCATTCTTGAGATGGCCCATGATTATTCCAAGAATTCTTCTTCCTGGTCTAAACCCGGTGCCTACATTACCCACAATCACCCTGGACTGCTGAGAGTTTGCTCTGTTATGCTAGGTGTGGCTAATGTAGCTTTGATCCGCTAATTGTAAACAGCACAATGATTGGCTTTCAGAGGTCTTGCAGTCTCAACACACTTAAGATCTTATTTTGATTTTTCTTTGATTTTATGCTCCTCACAGCTGGACACTATCCCTGTCAAACGGGGTCTCCTGAGGTAAGACGTGACGTTAAAAAAAAAGACGCAGAAGTAGTGGACAAAGGAACAAATTCCGCTATATGATGCTATAATGAGAATCACACTATCAACAAAAGAGTGGCGTTCTGACAAACGAGAAAACGTAATCCAGTCGTTACATTACGTGCACGAAGATCGTAGCGGTCGTGTGAATGCAGTCTATGCACCGTGCAGCAGTAACAGTAAACGTCACTCCCCCCTCCTATTGGCTCGAGGTGAATTATCCGGATAATATCCTGCTGTGTTCTCACAGCAACTCACTCGGACTTGCTGTGGAAATATTAATGGCAGGAGAAACTCCGGTAGAAGTCAGAGTGAAAAATGTGGCTGTTTGCGTCCACACATACAGCTCCTCCGTCAAATATCAGGAGTTTTTCAGGAGTTTTCTGCAACTGTGAAAGCCCTATTCATGTCAGACTTTTTAATTGCAGCTTCATGGAGATGCGAAGGATTTAATTCAAATATATTTTTAAATTATTTATTGTGGCATTATTGTTAAGCATTTTGGGGGGATACCAATGGATGCCCCCTGTGTAATTCTGTAGAGGCTGCCACATGAATAAAAGGGAATAAGGTGTGACCTGTTACGGTATGATTTATCAGCCCTTTATTATCCCTATGGCCTGATTGTTGATCATCTGAGGCTCTATTTCCTGTTGAATAATTAACCTACATGAAATTGATCATACTGTATAAAGGATGGTGCTGCTAAAAATTGGACCGACTGCTGTAAATGCATTTAAGTCGGCTTGTGTCCAGAGCTTATTGATAACAGATGAACTTTGTAGAGACACAGGAAACATGTTTCACATATTCTGCCATCTGGGCGATGACATTTTATCAAATGGTTGTTGGCTGCCTGAAAAGAACCATGAGCTCATTCTGTTGCTTTTTGTTTGTTTGTATAGAGCATCAGCAGCTTTTTCGGCAAGTGTCTGTTTGATCTTCTGAGCCTTTTTTTCAACAGCGACTCATCTTTTCTCATACAACTACACTGATTTGTATGAGAGAATTGTACTAGAGCGACCACAACTGTGAGCTTTTAAGCAGCACTACAAGCGGAGCAGGGGGTTAAGAAGCTGTTATGGATCTTACAGAACACATGGTTGTGTTTGCAGGTGAGATATTAGATTAAATACCGACCTCAAGGTGTTGAAAGTCATCAGACACAAACTTGTTGTTCAGTCTGCCTGTTTTGTTCACTTTAATCGATCTGTAATCCGATTGTCTGGACAGTGACGTTAGATTACATCAAACTTGAAAGAGTTTCTGCACGTGGGTCCAGTCGGTCATCCCCTCTATCTGTTTACACTGCACTTTGCATTATTGATGAATGGGGTTCTATATATAGGGCTTGGATCCGATGAGGATGGCAGCAGCGACGCAGTTTGTCCCGAGGGGAGAAAAAAATACTGCATTTGAATAATGTGGCCGAGATCTCACAGTGCAGGCTTTGTTTGTTCTCAGAGGGCAACTTCAAACAGATACAGATACTATTTTCATACTGTATGTGTGGCTTTATGAAGATGCTTGAAAGTGTCACGTCAAGTTTCCAGCTGTTTTTGAAGAACAACAGTAGCCTTTGTTGTGTTTTCCTTCCTGCTGTCTTTTTTATCTTACATCGGATGAACTAAAGCAGAGTGCATTAATGCTATTCTCTTTTTCTGTTTTATTTTCTGCTCTGTCATGAACGTCTTCTGGATTTAACATTTAGGACTGATCTGTTTTACTTACAGGTTGCAGTACTTGATAAACTACATTTGAGGACAATAGGCTTTTATACTGCAGCCAATCAAAATCATGGGTATATACTCGCATGGGGTGACGACTGGAAGGTTTTTGTTAACCATTATAATGTAATTAATTCTGATATTTAATATGACAACTTTATCAAACCCATAACTTTTCATCTAGCACCCCCATGAAGTCAAATGTATACGTGCCAGATGCTCTTGACATTGACATTTCCGTCAGCCTCAGCTCTATCTTGGGTTAGGTGCTAATTGTGTTAACAAGTTAAAGTCATTTTCACCTTTCTTCTTGTCAGTCTGTGAAGCCTGTAGGGTAGCTTTGCATGATATGCAGCTCAAAAAGCTCCTCTTTTATTTTATAGCGGTGTCCATAAAAACCCTCATTTCAGCCTCTTCAGCCTGCAGTGTTTCCATCGGAGGGCTGCTGTCCAGTGTTTGGAGAAGAGAGTCCATGTCAAGAGGTTTCAGCAGCTTACTTCGAGGCTTGAAGCCGTCTCATGAAATGAATGGTTTCATATCAGGGAACTATCGCGGGATTTGCAGAACACGCCGTTTAGCGTCCTCTGCAGATTTATCCTGGGATTACTCCAACATACGTTTACCTCGTGATCTGACACTTTGCCCAAGTTTAGTATGGCCATCCAGCATTGTAAATATGTGATATATGTATATGTGAGATTCAAGATGGGGGTCAGTAAATTATGTCAACTTTAAGAAAATGTTCGTATAATGACCCACTGAATCAGAATCCTTGAACAATAATGGTGAATATGTAATACTAAACCTGCTAAACAATAGACTGTAGTAAACATAGACGTAGTCTCTGTGACGTCACCCGTTGGTTTCTGAAGAGGCATTAAGAAGCCAAAAGATCGCTGTCACCATATTAGAAATGTCATCTCCACGTATCTTTTGATCAGTTTAGAAACAGTTAAAGAGGTGGAGCTGAGGCAGGCCTGGAGCCTCCTGGCAAACAGCCACAACACGCCGACCTGTCAGTCAACTCAGCCACAAATAAGCAAATTCATGCTTAACTTTGAATATTTTAACATGGGACCTAATGCAATTCATTTGCTTTTTGAGCCGCCTCTTGACATTTTTTACCACGTCCACATTGGCTTAATATTCAACATTGGAGGTTGCTGCTTGTGCTAAACCCCTAAAAATGTTTGCAAAACACTTTAGAGTATGTTAGCATGCTTATGTTAGCATTTAGCTCAAATACTGTCATGTTCATCAAGATCATCTGTTGTGTCATTGTCTTCCTTATGTCTGTTTCTAGCCATGTTTTGCGCCGTGTTCTCCTGAATTTGAGCTTCTGTTTATTTTTGCTTGATTTAGAGAAACCCTGGTTTATCAGTGTGGATTGTAGCCTGTTGAATTGTCTTTTTACCTCAGTGTCTTCAGATTCTTCTTCCGTCACCAGTCACCTCTGAAACCTGTCTTTCCCTCCACCTTTCTCACTCGCCCTCCCACTCTGCTCTCTGTGGAGCATCAGGTCAGTCTGGTTGGCAGGCTCATCAAGCTGCAGCTGAGACTGTGACAGAGGACATGCTATTGTTTTATTGGTTTGTGAACGCTCAGGATGTTTAAGTTCATGCTTGTGAAATAAAAGGTGCTGCCAGAGGAAAGAATATATCTGCTGAAATGTTCTCTCACATTCACAGATGTTTCAGGTAGCTCTGCTCTTGCTGTTACACCCAGAACAGTTGTAAAGCTTCACTCTTGTTCTGAACTTTACCATAAGGTGTGTAATTATTAATCATTTTATGGCTGCCATGTCACAAGCACAGACCTTCAAATTCCAAACAGCTGACGTTTATCAGGGTCAGCTCCACCCTTCACATGCTCACTTTGACGTTGTCTTTAGCTCTTGTTAGTTAGCCCCCGTCCTTCCTTTCTTCTTATTCAGTCTAATAAAGGATTTGTTTGTTGAAGTGGAGCCTCTTAACTTAGGACAGCATAAACATCTTGAAACTTTGTCTCATCCATCTTTTACAGCTTTTTCTCCTCTGGTCTTCCCTCCTTTACATGATGACAATATGTAAGATATCTCCTGAATTCAATCATAAAATGACCCGACTATATATCACACATTAAGGGAACATGCTATGTTCAAGTGCCATCTTCTCTGACAACAACGCAGCAGCCAGTATGTCCTCCTCCTAAGTTTTGATTCCAGTGCAGAATGTTTTGTTTTGACCAGAGAAGGCAGGACGATTTTAAGGCTCCCCCACACGGCCGTTTTGGACGCCCCTCAGTTTGCCAGGCTGTTTCGGACCCTCTGAACCTTTGTAAAGTGGGTTCCTTGACTAAAACATTGGGATTTTTCTAAGCAAAATTGGTGAAGCTGATGCTAAGCAAGGGTAGTGTGCAGGATTTGTTTCTTTTCAGTGTGCCAGTTTGTCGTCCTACGTACGAGATAGTTGGATGTGCGAACACCTGCTTAAAAGTTATTTTTAGAAATAACGGCGGAAAAATGGTTTCACTTCAGCAGTGTTAAGTCCTGCATTCTGCTTTTATAGAGGCTCTAAAGTGTTGTAGTTTAATTCTCAGTTGTTTAAATCATGTTTCAATTAAACTGACCATTCAAACACTTCCACCAGAGTCTGATCATTGTGCACCTCACACTTCCACATCCTCTACAGAACAGTTCATAAACAGCAGCAGAAGAAGCCCACCCACTCCACCCCCTCCTTCATTCTCTCCCCCTCCTCTCCGCTGCTCTGTCTGAACCATTCAAGCAAAGCACCGCCGGATTATCCCTCTCTCATTGAGAAACACACACACGCATATACACACAAATGCACGCAGCCTTTCCTCAACAGCAGTCAAGGAAGGAAGATCTCGGATCACAGATTAGCGCTCCTCTTCCTCTTTCTCGGCACGCTGATTCTCCATCGCTCAATCAGTCAGTCAGAGAGGACGCTAAAGCTAAAGGAACAGGAGGGGAGAAGAGGAGAGGGGCTGACTGCTGGAGGAGCCCACGTGTCTGTCTTTTCTCCGAGCTGCAGCCTGAGCTGCTGTTAATGGAGGACCGGGGGTAAGCTTTTGTTGCTGAGGCGGGGGGCTGTGCTCTCCCTCTCTGTCTGGGTGTAGTTCTGCTCTTTGTCTGTGGGGTTTGACTCTCTTGACATGTTGATGCTATGGGTTTGCTGTGCTGAGAGTTGTGTTGCTTTTTTTTAGGTTTTTCTGCACTTGCTTTTGAGGGATGGGGAACCCCGACGCTCCTTTAGTCTCGTTGCTTGGTCGTGATAATGTCGATCTTTGACTTAAGCTGCAAGTTGTGCTGATGAAAGAAAAGAAAGGGGGGGAAACGAGCCAAAGAAACATGATGGTGCTGACTAAACCTTTGCATTGCACTGCCAATGTTTTTGTTTATGTCTGTGTGTGCATGTGTCTGTCTGTAAGGAATAATCTACGAGATAGTGTGCTCTAAAGTAGAAATACAGTCAGTTTACTGTCACTATTTCTGGTTCAGTTATACTGATTGACTGTGATTAAACAGTAGAAGCTAGTAAGTGTCTGTTTTCCTCCTCTGCCATCAGCCATTCTGCAAGCCATGCAAAGGGTCTGTCCTGAACAAAGCCCCCTCTCTGCGTGTAGCTAATGGATTAACCAAGCGTGATAAACACCCACTCATGCCATACTCCACGCTGCATCCGGCCCAGGCGTTTGTTTTGCCCTTCTGGCTGGAAATTTCTTTTTCGATCGTAGGACGTTTCATTTTTAAATCTTTTCACCTTCCTCTCTTTCTCATCTGTGCCCGTCATTTATCAGCAGTGTTGCTTCATCCATCGCTCCTCAGTTGACCCAAATACCCATGCAGCTCCCACCCCTCCCCCTGACCTCCCGTCAAACCCACCACTTCTGCTTCTCTATTGTTTTATATGTGTCTTCGCTGCTTCACATCCTTCTTCATCAACAGCTTGGAATATGTGAGATTTGTCTGTTATAAGAAAATAATCATGGTGCGACTTCTAATCAGCCAGTATTAAACATTCACTGCGTCCATAGTGCGGAGCTAGAACAGTTTCACTGATGTCACAAATCAGATGTTACTTTTTTTTAAAGATAGGCAGGGGTGTTGAAAAAAAACAGGTCTATTGCTAATATAAGCAGCAGCAGTTAGCTTAGCATTCAGGGAAAATGGCTAGCCTGGTTCCATCCAAAGTTGACTACATTTTCCCACAAGCACCTCTTAATCTCACTAATTATCATTTGTTATCGTGTCTTTGATGTCAATACACAAAAAACATTATAAATATGATATTCTAGTTTGTTGTCCCCCTTCAAACTTCAGGTCTCTGTGTTTTACACTTGAGTTTATGTTCAATAAAAATGCATGACATCTTTTGACGCACTGAAAGATAGCAGTAGTTGTTGCCCCAGTTTCCAGCCTTTGTGCTAAGTTAGGCTATCCAGCTTCTTGCTTTAACTTCATTTAACCCTCAACAAAAACAGAAATACTCCTTATTACTCCTAAATGTCAAACTATTTACTAAACATAAAAAGTAGAAAAACGTTTATCACGCTTCATAGTTAATGCTTTCACTGATACTCAGTATTCCAGGCTGAGGTTCAGTGGAGCTGCAGCTGACATTTCTCTGCACTGATAACAAACGCTGCTGTTTTGTTGTCACGTCACGTTTGTCATCCAGTTATTTTAAATCCCCGCTTTGCATCCGATCTTGATCTGCATTTCTGTAAGCTGTGTTTCTTTTTGATTGTTGCTCCTGCCTCACCTGAACTTGTTTGATCCTGCTTCTTACATTTTTGTCATGCATCGTTTAGTTTGATCATTTTTCATGATGAATGCTTGGGGAAATAAAAGTCAACAAAATGTCATCGTCTCCTATAGCACTATTTTGCAGTTGAAAGTTGAGATTGAAAAAGCTAAATGAGTTTATGTTCAGGCGTGAAGCTCTTATACAAGCATATCTTATATCAACCTTCTTATTCCCATATGTGTGCCAAACGGACCATTGATCATACTCTCATAATCGGTAGATATGGGGGTTGTTTGTGGAAGTTAGCTAGCTCTATGATGAAGAAATGATGAACACAAGAGTATGAACAACTAAATGTCTCAATAAGAGTCAGCACCAAACAGCAACGTTCAGCTGTACTATTGGATTTTTTCTTCCTTTATTTAATTCATGTAAACATGCTCGTAGCTGTTTTTTCTTAACTTTTTGCTATTGATGCTGTTTAAATTCCTGTTTTTGAGCTGCTGGAACAACTAAATTTCCCCCATTGGGGGATCAATAAAGTTTATCCTTATCCTGGAATATTAACAAATCTGGAAAAAAGTGAGATCATTTAAATTGTATAACTTATTTTACACACAAGTGAAAGAAGACCTTCTCATTTCAGCTGCAAACACTTATTTCTGACCACATATTGCCAAAAACTAAATTACATTTCTACTCTAGCCTTCACTTTAAAAACGTGTTACTGCCCAAAGCTAGTTGCTAACTGTGTGTGTCCGCTGTTTGGTGCTGTTTTTCTCTCAGCTTATCACTGAGAACAACTTTGTGCTGCAGCCAACAATGATGCTATGGGAGCCATGAGGGTCAGCCTGATAAAGCTGTTGACCGGACAGCTAAACAATAATCTGACACTCACTGTAACGCTGAATGTATTGTTAGCCCCTTTTAAATCAGACTGCTTAAAACACCTGTTTATCTATCAATACAAATGGCTCATTTTTAAACATGAAGCGTAATTGCTTTTATTCTGTTAATTTAGAATTGACCTAAAACATGAAATACAGATATGAAGCTGTCATTGGCAGCAGTTAATTACTTCGAGCCCATTATAATTTCAGAGTGAGGTGTGAACATGAGGCAGACTCGCAGTGTAGTCACTCGAGAAATTGCAGTTTGTGCTGCGAGCTGAACCTGAACCAGTGGAGGTGAGCGAGGAAGTGATGAGGCTGCAGCAGCTCCAGGATGATGTTTGTGTTTTTTAATACCTCGGTATCAGCAGCACTAGAGTCTGCGGTCAGTCGGGCAGATAACTGCATCATTATTTTATGCTATTTGGTGTTTTTTCTTATAGAAATGATCCTCTCTTAAATAAGATAGATCGGTAAAAAGGATAAATGGATAGGTTTTGAGACATTTGTGCACAGAGTAGACATGTACAGAAGGGCAAGACAACAGGCTCATATATATAGTCCAGCCCTATTCTCTGTGTAGTTGTTTTCATATTTCTGCAGGCTTATTTTGCTTCTTTATGGTTCCTTTGTGTATTTCTGTTTGATCAAATCTCTTGGTAGCTGTTACACTTCTCTGAGTTCATCGTGTCTTTCTAGCTGTTTAGCCTCTCTCCATGTTATTTTTATGGTTTGTTTTGTCTCTCATTTTGCAACCATTAGGATTGTTTTGTGAGTCTGCAGTTGTTTGTTTGATTTGACTCCCATCATGTAATGCTATAAGAGTCACTTTAAACAGAGGCTCCAAACCGAGGGCCACACATAGACCAGTGAGGCTAATGCACAAAAAGCCTGTCGGGCAATCCATTCAGAGGCAGAGGATAGATCGTTTAGATTTCCTCTCATCCTCCTCTCACTTCTGCAAACATTTCGTGTCCTAATTTGAGTCACTATCATTATTAGCAATCATGTCACAGCTTTTAGTTTCTGCAGCAGCAGCAGCTAGGTGTTTCAGCGAGGCGTTGGGATAATGTTAGTTTGACTATGATGAGGGAAGATTACTCTGCTATTACGCTGCAGTGTTCTCGCAGAAGCAGGGTGAGTCGATCAATGCCACTGAAAATTACCACCAAGTCTTTGAATCTGTTGACAAAGTCATCTCAGGGGAGAAGAGAGAGAAAATGCAGGAAGTTCTCAGGTTCTGATGGTTATTGTAGTTTTCTGAGTACCTGAGCCTTCCTGAAAGTATTGTGTAAAGTAAAATGAACCTTTGAATTCCCCTGATGGTTATCACTCATCGTGTCACCTTTAGTTTGGACTTTGCTCACGTGTGTGTGGTGGCTTTTTAATCTACAGAACATCTCTGCAAAGGTGTGATACTGATATCATTCTTATACATTGGATTACATGAGAACTGAAGAAACTGTTTTAGTAATTTAATGTATCACATATTTCTTTGAATATTTCACATTTATAGTGAATACTATTGTTTCCACTTTTGGTCGTAACAGATTAAATGGTGTGAGGATGTTACTTTGGGCTCATGGATATCTTAAGGAAATTGTCTTATTTTAATCTGACATGTTATTGATGAGGCGTCTGTGGAGCGGCTGTGGCTCAGTGGTAGAGTTTCTCTCCAGCTCCTTCAGCCACATGTCGAAGGGTCTTTGGCCAAGACAATGAACCCAGAAACTGCTCCCGCTGCGGCATCAGCAGGGTGTGAATGTGAATGACTGGGATAACTTAGAAAGCAGCCTCTGCCATCAGTGTGTGAATGGGTGAAGTGACCTGTGGTGTCAAAAGCGCTTCAAGTAGTCAGAAGACTAGAAAAGAGCGATAAAAGCTTGAGTCCATTTAACATCGATGGATTAGTCCTTAGAAAGAAATTATATTTTTAGGTTTTGGACTTTTGTTAAGACACAATAAGAAGTTTAAAAACATCATCTTTAACTTTAGGAAAGTATGAGAGCTTTATTATGATTCTGAAGATGACTTATTTATCATTCAAAAAGGCATCAGCAGATAATCAAAGATATCTGTTTGTTGCAATCAGGTGTGCATAAAAGTTGATGGGAATAATCATTCGTTGATCTTATTTACTCTGTTCAATTTTACTCTTTGAGCATTCTTGCACAAATGTAATTCTAAGATAAATATATCATGTATCTGTCAGCTATAGTGACACATCACATCATACCTTTCTTTAAATAGCACCTTAATCTGGTCAACTCTGACTGGTTTATAATCCCTCACATTAAACTTCCTGCACCTTCTTTTTCTTGTTACATAAGAATTTCATTCCACTCTAAAATTCACAACACATCCTTAGTGGCTCATATAACAGCAGGAACATTCTAGAGGCAAAAATATTCTGATCACATGCGCTCGTAAATAAGTATTTTATCCAACACTGAGGGGCTAGAAGAAATGCACAAGCTTTCTCAAAGACATGCGGTTCAGTTTAAATATGCGAGGCGATTACTTTAAGTGGATATATGCAGGGACACTAGATATGAGGAAAATGGGGTTTGCATAGCATTAACATGTCTTTAATTTTGTGTTTACTCTCTTCTTTGCTTATCTTCTCTCACAGTGCATGAGGAGCGTTTCTCTGCTAAAGACCAACACAGCCTGAAGCCATCCTGCCAAATCCAGGGACCATGTCTGGAGCTTACGACGAGTCCGCCAGCCAGGAGGAGACCACAGACAGCTTCTGGGAGGTGAGACAGTAAGAAGCGAGCTTAGACAGATTAAACCTTAGAGAGAAGTGACATCGCCTAGTGATGAACTCTCACTGAACCGGCTACGCCTGGCAGACGAGGAGAACAACCCGGGGTCTCATTTATCAGCTGTGTGTGGGCACAGAGTCACACAGAAACGCTCAGCTGATGATTTATCAATAATGTTTGATCACTGAGCCATCATAGGTGGTGATCACTTTTTATCATTCAGTGTACTGAATAAGTACATTAATGAAAAACTATTTATTTACTCTTTAATCACAGCCTGTAATGTCATTACTCTCTCAGTGTAACCATTATGGACTTCTCACTAATATTTGCCAACACTTTGTCATCTGTGGAGGACACTGAGTTGACACTCTGCCTCCTCCTGTGACACTGATGTTTCTTTTTTGTGAGCTGAAATTGTTTTTTGTTTTTTCAAACACTACCAGCTTCTTATTGATCATCTTTCAGGCCCTGTGTCCACCTAGTGTTTTTTCCGGGCAAAAAAAGTGCAGGCTTTGCGCTCTGGAAACGATTTTAGATCGTTTATTTCCCGATCAGACACGGAGCAAAGAGGATGTGGGTACAAGACACGATCTGTAGGCGGCAAAACAAGAGGGAATATCATCCATTTGGAAAAAGAGCGCCGCTGACGTCAACAGCGCCTTTCTGAAAAGTTGAAAGATTTTCAACTTGAGCGCTCGGAGCGGCCGCACAAAAAGGCGGAGCGCTCAGAAAAAAAGATGCTGGGCACTGCGCTTTTTCTCCGGACGGTCGCCTGCGGCTGGAAAAATTCTGTTGGATGACACCTCAGTAGATGGATGATAGTAAGGTGGTCAGTACTTAGATACTGTTAGGGTCCTCATGTTATGACATGATACAGTCTCCATTATATTCAGTATTGAAAAGCTACCGATGTATTTGTGCAGGAGATCATTATCGTTTGATTTGAAGTTCTTGAAAACCCTAGATGGTAGTAACAACAACTTTCATTCGGGATTGTGAGACTTCATCTTGTTAATTATTTGTTCAGTGAGGAAATAGTGTAAGATAACGTTTCATAAAGCAACAGATTCTGCTTTATATCTGTGAGCAAACCCCCGACATGTTCAAATTACTGTCACATAAGACTAAGAAAAGCAACAAAATAATCACCGTTGCAAAGCTAATAGGAGGGAGTGTTGGCAAGTTTGTTTTGTAAAATGAAGTAAGTGTTCGATAGTGGCAGTAACTGTTTGGCTTTATAAAGAATTCATTCATTTATTAGCTCTAGGTTTCCGTGTGCTGTCATTGGTTTCTCCCACGCGATTACATCACCCACACCCTGAGAACAAACAGTCCAGAGTCATTTGCGCAACAAGTTCCCTGAAGTCCATTCATTATAAATGAGAGCTGCTGAGTGTTCAGTGTTTACACAGAGAAAAAAGTCTGACCCATCACAAGCTACAAATATTGACTATCGTCTTCCAGCATCTTTATATACAGTGCATATGATGGAAGGAGTCGGCCAGTATTTGAGACAGAAAAGACGTATTATTTCATCATTCAGGGTTTATAATCAATTTTCCTCGCAGTCGATTGTGTTGATTCTTATCATGTCTCTTTGGCCTGGCGCTGCATTCAGAAATCAGCTGTAGCAGCAAAGGTGTCTATTTCCTGCCCACAGTCACTACAACACAGCCACTCGTTGCATTCGAGCCAGGGCTGCAGTGCTGCCTGCTGATCGCTGACTCGGCTGGCTGCAGAGGGATGGTGTGGAATACAATCATTTCCCCTGCAGCAGCTCTCCTTTTGATGACATTTGAGATTTGTTGGGTGTCATTTTCAGGGAGAGGTGTGAGTAAATATCAATTACACATTCAGTAGAGATACAGTCCCTTTATCTCTGTCTGAAAGGTGAGAAATGGATACAGCAGGCTACAATTTTAGCCTCTTTCTCATTCAGGGAGAAGCTAACAGCTCTCTGGGAGGTTGCTGCTCCTGCGTCCATGGAGAGTTGTAAATTATACGACATTACACCATCCTCTTTCATCGCGTAACTCACAACACACAGCAGCATCCTCGTCCCTGCTCTTCCCATCACCTTGAAGCTAAGAGATGAGTTTTACAGGCTCACAAAGTGATGATGATTCTATGACCCTCCTAACAATATAGAATACAGCATTTTTTCAGTCATGTAATATAAGTCATGATGTCTTCAACCACGACGGTCAATAGTGAGGATTGTTCCTTTTTCTGTAATAAATAACATTTTTGTCAAATACCTTACAATCCGTCACGTCATTCATTTTAAAGTTTAGGATTTTCAAAAAGGTGCTGGGGGCTTTTTGTTTCCATAAAGGAAACTAAAAGAGTGTGTTCTTCTTAAACCAGGAAGTGATTAAATCACATGAACAGCAGCCACAGGAAAAGCCCAAAAGTTCAGGAGATACCTTCATTTCTTTAAGAGTTAAATAACAAAGAACTCAACTATTATCTGTCGGATAAATATGAAGAGCCAGCTAGCAGCTGGTTAGCTTAGCGTAGCAGTAGCAGTTCTTGAAAACAGCAAGCCTGTCACTTTCTCAAGTTCAATAAATACATGGACTGTGTTACCCTTGATGAAGATGTATGCTATCACTTCCTGGCCCAATCCCCTTTTGACCCTTACATACTCAGCAGAAAGTCCCATCTTGTATTTCTTATGATGTTGATCAATAGTTTTAATGCTTTTGACTTTATGACAAATACACAGCAAATCAACAGCTTACCCCTTATTGATAACCAACACAAGCCCAGAGGGTCAAAATAATCATCTGAGTACACTCAGGTGAATTAAAGAAATTAATCTGAGACATTATTTTGAAGGTTGGGAACTACAAACGTTCAGTGAAGCGGATTGATGATGGTCACCGGCTCTGCAATGACCTGATGAACTGCATCCAGGAGCGTGCCAAAATCGAGAAAGCATACGCGCAACAGCTGACCGAGTGGTCCAAGAGATGGAGGCAGCTGGTAGACAAAGGTGAGCTGCAGTGTGTAACTCTTTTAATTAAAGTTCAATATTTTTCTATGTTGAATGTTAAATAAAACAGCATATAATTGCACTGATTTACTCTCCCATCCTTCCTCCACCAGGGCCTCAGTACGGCACCGTGGAGCGAGCATGGGTGGCAGTGATGACAGAGGCGGAGAAGGTGAGTGATCTTCACCAGGATGTGAAAAACCACCTGATCAACGTGGACTTTGAGAAGGTGAAGAACTGGCAAAAAGACTCGTACCACAAACA
This sequence comes from Tautogolabrus adspersus, assembly GCA_020745685.1. Lineage (NCBI taxonomy): Eukaryota > Metazoa > Chordata > Actinopteri > Labriformes > Labridae > Tautogolabrus > Tautogolabrus adspersus. The sequence goes on from CM036538.1 coordinate 28,526,922, forward strand.
AATGATGGGAGGATTCAAGGAAACCAAAGAGGCGGAGGAGGGCTTCAAAAAGGCTCAGAAGCCCTGGGCCAAAAAGCTGAAAGAGGTGAGACAGTGTGCTTTGTGCAGACGAGTAGATGAGTATTAGTACTTTCAATAAGGGATTGTTCTTAATAATACAACATGGTGAGCAGTTTTTGGTTCGTGAAGATACATTGTAAAACTTCAATAGTAACCAGAAATGTAACTCTAAGGAGTTCAGTTGCTGTCGAGTTTCTGAAATAGTTTTTTCTATTGCCTCTATTCTTTCCACTTCAATTTGATCAATGCCGGCTGCACTTATTTCACAAACAAACTAAAACTACCTCATAACTATAGTGGCTATGCTGAAAACATTGTTTGGGATTTAGGGGAAATGACATCAGAATTTAAATAAGATTCAAATAAATGTATTTGTATGTATTAGCTTATTTCATTCTGTCCGTTTAGCTTGAGGCTGCCAAGAAATCCTTCCACATGGCCTGTAAAGAGGAGAAGCTGGCGTCCACCAGAGAGGCCAACAGTAAGGGAGAGGCCTCTGTGACGGCCGAGCAGCAGAAGAAACTCCATGAGAAGGTGGACAAGTGCAAACAGGACTCACAGAAGGTGAGAGCAGCGACTGCCAGCTCTAAAAGGCCTGCAGCATAATCATTATGCAAAAGATGTTTCCACTATAAAGCCAATAAGCAAATAGACTTGTGGCCTATTTTAAGATGGTCTCTTTCTGCCAAGTATCATGAAGCGGTAGCAAGCAGGAGTGAATACTACACCTCCCTCTCTCTGTGCTTAAGTGGACTATGCTCTCCATACACCGCCTTGACCTTCAAACTCTTGGACTATGATTCTTTTGTGTGTTTGAAAACACATTCATCTTCTTTCCAAGGTTAAAATTATTCACATTTGGCCACAGAACTGAAAAACAGGAAGTGTGAGAATCAGCCATCAGGAAGAATCAGTCATCCCTTTGTATCACTGAGGTATAAAATATCAAAGTGTATTTCATGCTCTTAAGACTGTTTCTTTGTTTGGGTGTTTATACGCAGGCTAAGGAAAAGTATGAGAAGACTCTGGACGAGCTGAGTAAGTGCACACCTCAGTACATGGAAAACATGGAGCAGGTGTTCAATCAGTGCCAGGATTTTGAAGAGAAAAGGCTGAGCTTCCTCAGGGAGGTGCTGCTGGATGTCAAACGCCACCTCAACCTCACTGAAGACGAAAGGTTTGAGAAAAAAAACAGACAAAAGGGATTATCTTGTCTTGTACTTGTCATTATACTTACGCTAAATCTTTGCTGTCTTTACACAGTTATGCTACAGTGTACAGAGAACTTGAACGCACCATCACGACAGCCAGCGCACAGGAAGATCTGAAGTGGTTCAGCAACACTCACGGTCCTGGCATGCATATGAGCTGGCCACAGTTTGAGGTACAGAGATACAGTCACAAGCTAAAAGGTGGTGACCATTCTGCTTTAAATAAAGTCCAAGAGTCAATGAAGGAGTACTTTCACCTTTAGGGAAACAGTGACAACTTGCAGAGAATCATAGGAGGATTGATGACTCTGATGCTGAAGTATGAAGCTACAACCAGCAGCTGGTTAGCTTAGCATTGCATGAAGCCTGAATGTAGGTAGAAACAGTTTGCCAGCTTCTGTTAAATGATTCAAATAAAATCAAAGAGCTGAATTATCAACATGTTAATGTAGTTCATGTTATGGGTACAAAATACTGAATTATTTGTCATGTTTGACGAGTATTTCTTTTCTCTGAAAGTTTTATTTAAACGTTACATACTGAGGGATACTTGGCTTTAACTGTCACTGTGCAATGCAAACACATTCAAAATTAAATGTGTTTTTGTCGCATGTTTTGCAGGAATACAACCCAGACCTCACCCATAAGATCTCACACAAAGAAAAGTCAAAGAAAAACAGTGATGGAGTCATGCTGACTAACGTAACAACAGCAGTAGACCACGCTCAGGCTGTAGACAGAGGAAGGTAAGACTGAATACACATCAATGAGATATTGATGCTGAAGCTCTCATACGGACTATCCTCTTAATGTTACCATTGCTTAGAAATAATATAAGGCCATTATGCTACAAAGACTGAAAATAAATGTTCTGCTTAAATGTTTGATGTTCAGCGTGAGCAGCTACGAGAAGAACCAGGCATACACGGGCTCCACAGAGTGGTCAGATGAGGACCAGACGGCCCCGGACTCAGCAGGGGACACCAACGGAGGGGCGAACCCCTTCGACGATGACGAGGGCAAAGGCGTTAGAGTGAGAGCGCTGTATGACTATGATGGTCAGGAGCAGGACGAGCTCAGCTTCAGAGCAGGTGAGTGTCTGTGTCTTCCATGCACTTCTTGTCTCTCTGCAGCTCTAATGTTTTACATCATCTCCTGATTTTGTACATTTCTGTGTCCTTTCATTGATAAAGGGGATGAACTGACAAAGCTGGAGGACGAGGATGAACAGGGCTGGTGTAAAGGTCGCCTAGACAATGGTAAGTTGGGTCTTTACCCGGCCAATTACGTGGAGGCGATTTAACTGAACCAGATGAGGACGCTTTTCTCATCAGAGGGAAACCCAGACTGAACCGTCCAGTCACATTACTGCACATTGCCAGAGACTTGAAAGCAAAGCTCCCTCTCGTCGGGCACAGTGAGCGCTCTTCATCCTAGCATTCATCACAGAGACACCAGACTTTACAGAAACAAGATCTGTTCAGGACCACGTCATCTACAAACACTGAAACTGAAGCTAAATATTTAAGTCTGTTTGTGTGTAGCTGTGTTTGATTTCAGATGTGACGCTAACATGCCGTTCAGGATGTTCTCTCACTACATTATTGGCATGGTATCATCAGTTGTGCCTGGGTAGCCGGACTGAGCTATGCATTGTGCATTTCATGTATATATTTGACCCTTTTTTTTTTTTTACAGTCTGGATACTTGTACAGTTGTTTCCTCAAGTACAGTGTTGTCTTTTCTTTGTGAAATATTTACATGTTTGGCATCACAGGAACAGTCTGACATTCTGGGTTAATGTGCTTATTCACTTTAGATATCAAGGCAAAAGAGTTTTATTTAAGAGTTAAGGGACTGATTTGAACATCTGTCATATATGAACAGTTCATATGAAGCTACAGCCAGGACAAGGTTAGCAAAAAAATGATGAGCCCTCCTAGCTGTGTCTGAAGGTAACACAGTCCAAAAAGTAGTTCTATTTTTATGTCCAGAGAAAGAATTGAGATAATCTTCCTATGAGAGGTGCTGAAACAGACGACTATCCACCAATGTTAGTAATCCCAACTCATTGCAGCATGAAACTACAACAGCTAAACCAAAACATCAGACTTTTATGCTAAGCTACACTAACCAGCTGCTAGCTGTGGCCTCATATAAGTGTAAAGACTTGTGATTGATATCCATCTTCTCATTCAGCCCTCAGTAGGAAAGTGAATTAGCATGCTTCCTATAATGTGGAACAACATCTACCGTACATCTATTTTTGTTGTTTTTCTGCTTCGCTTCACAGCATGTCCCCGAACAACATGTGTCACAGCAGTGTGTGAAATTACCACAAAATTACAATCCATATATTCGAGTATGAGGACACATTTTCACATCGATTAGCAAATGTACAAAAATGTACGACTACTCTGATTCAAAAGGAAAAATAACGAGTGCCTGCAACAAAAAAGCCTTTATGAAGTCAGGCTACATGTTAAAAAGAAAGACTGGATTTGAAAAGTCAAATTTAAAGCTTGCTGGCTGGTTAAGAAAGAGACTGACACTTTATGGCCTACAAAAACAAATTAGACCGTCAGCATTAACATTGACTATTTCTAATAATTATTTTTAATGACAGAAAACCTTTGCTGAGGGGGTAGGTGTCAGACAAAGTTATTACCTGAATAGAGTTGGTTTTTTTTTTACATTTTCCACAGCTAAGATTCTTAATGAGGGAAACATTTGACCGACTACTCATATTAATGTACACAAACATATAGATTCTGATATTTTAGCATTTTAAAAGCAGACCTCAGCAGAGCTTCTCTTTGAAATGGAAATATGAACTCAACCAAAACAGTTTTAAGATTGTTTACATTAAGCTCCACTGTCCAACCTGCCTCTAACAAGGTGCCTGTGATATGTATTATCTGTCAAGTTTCTCATTCTGTTTTCATCTTTTTGTGCAGACTGTGTGCAGACGCCATGAACAAAACCTGCCTTTGTGTGGAGATAAGCTTCATTTCACAGCCATTGTTTCATTTATATCACTTTTTTTTCAACCTTTTTGCTGTTAATGAGACTTGTTTACTACAAGTGGATGCCAGTGACTCGGCATTATCAGCTTCCAGCTCTTATTTCTGTGATTTAGTGCGTGCTGATGCTCTCACACACTGCTTCAATCTGAACTGATCAAATGCATGCCCTAAATTTATCCCACCAAACTACTGACAGTTTCTTTATCAGACTTAAAAACACGAATCATATTTATTTGTACTATGTAACATTGACACCCATGATTGGTCTATTTTACTGTGTACCAGGCTGTATTTAATATCAGCTAAATCTTTTTTTTCTAATCAAAAAAGCTAAAGAGTGCATGTAGCAGTACAGTTTATGTTAAATGAGATTGGTTTGTTACTCCTGACAACCTGTTGGTGAAAACTACACCCTTTGTTGATGAGGAAGCTGGGTGTTCTCTTACTGACGCAGACAGAAAGCTGCAACGCGTGCTGCACAAGAAAGCAGAAAGAGGATCTGTCTCTGAAATATTGATGAGACCACTGCTTTTTTTCTGCTGCGAGAATAGGAGACCATTTTTCAACTTCAATGTCACTTGTACTGTTTATGCTTCTGTGTGCTTTTTAAAAACTGTTGCTCCTTGTACACACTGGATACAGAAGGGTGACATAAATATTGCCTTATAAAATCTATCACCCTGCCGCTCTAAAGACTCTCGAAATAAAACTAAGAGAGCACACTTCCACAGAGACCGCCATCAGCTCAGTTTACACTGAAACAACACACAGGCTCCCTTTGAGTGAATATGTTTAAAGACTCAACAATCTTATAAGATAACGTGTATTTAAGACAGAAGTGGGACTGTTTCAAAAGTGTAATGTGAAAGTGTAAAGAAACCACTGTGAAAACTCCTGTCATACACTGAAGGACTGTAAATCATATTTAAGAAAAAGAAAAATCTGAAGAGCTGTTCTTTTTTTTGGTCTGTTGCTCCTGCTGGAGACGTTGAGGAAAACTATGTGGAAGACTCGAGGGCTTTCTCTCTTTTCTTTTTAGCATAGAGCTGTACTTTCAAAACTGTAGTGCCTGTTCATCTGAATAAGCAAAAATAAAAGATGTCATCAGAAAACTTTGGGGTACGTATGCGACTCTGAGTCTGATACAGTGCTTTATCATTTCTCTGTTCTGAAAAGTCTAAATGCAGTCATTAGCCTTTTTAGTCTAAAGTAAGAGAAGTTCAAAGTCTGATAAAAAGTTTGCTACATAACATTTGTTTTTACGATAGAAATATCTACTAAAAATGTGTGTTAACATGCAGTTAATATATAGAATATAAAAACTGTTAACAGCAACAGAGCAATTGGAGACATGGAGCTGAATCCTTATAACTAGCGATAGCCACAGCCAGTAATACATTTTACAGTAATCCCATAATACAGTAATACATTTTGGTAAAGTCACGTCTTTGCAATTAGGTTTGCTATTGCACACTTAAGCCAGAAACATAATCAAGTCATGAAGAATGAAAACAGTCACTATAGCCTAACACTTCTTATCATTTTAAGATGAAAATTATTAAACAAATAAAAAAGCTTAAACATGAAATCTTGTGAAATTTAACGTAGAAAAATAAAAGGCAAAGTAAATGCAATATGAAAGTGTTGAACTCATAATGCTGAAAGGCTGCTGTGAGAATCATACTGCTGATTTTGTTTTCTCTTTTAGTACCATTGGGTCACTGAGACTTCAAATGTGAGTGTTTTTGTATCAAACTGAATTTTTAAGGATGGTTTTTACTTTTTAGGTTATTTTTGCCTTCATTGGATAGGACAGGAGATGATGGGAGGAGAAAGTGGGGCATGACATGCAGCAGAGGCGGCGGCCGGATCTGAACCCACTGTTGCCTCTGTACACGGATTGCACTCTGAGTTAAACCATCGACCCAAACTGAACCTATTTATTTTTTTCTTTAAAAAATCGAGAATTCACAGGATTCAATTTCACTAATGAAACAAATTCAGACCAAAAGATTGAGATTCAAAATGCATTATATAGCTCGACTGATTGATATAGCTCAGGGCAAAACTCTGAATATCGTTGAGATATTGTTTGACATATCATATTCACAAAAAGAAGGGGACCCCTGTCTAAATGTCTAAAGGGAGAGGCACCCCCTTTTGTATAAATCTGAATTTATAATTTGATTTCATCTTCTTACAATCATGGTCCATAAAAGACTTGAATTAAGGATTAAGCTGCAGCTCCCATCTAATGTTGTCTCCAGGGTTAAACATTTACAATCAATAACTTTGTGTGCCACTAGAGGTCAGTAGTAAACAGATTCACCTCTGTCTGGCCGCCTCAAAATAATGTGTCACACGTATCATCATGTATGGAGTTAGAGTCTAACAAACAACCACAATCTTTCAGTATTATTCACTTTAATCATCACACCTGCTGCTGGTAAATTGACCTGATGCCAACCAAAAGCACACATTGCCACACAGGACTCAGTCCTTTACAGCAAGATAGCAATTCAGGGAACTCTTAGCCTAATGGTACTTATATATTTTAAAAACTTGGGCATGGTATGCTACATGTTTAGGCAGTTTAACTTAAAGTAGGCTCTGCACATTGCTGGTAAGGACGTTTGCTAATAATTTGTTAATTTCTGCAGGGTTTTTTCCCCTGGTAAAGACCTCACTTGACTTGAGTGAAAGTTTACTTTGACGAGATCAAACATATTAACTACAATTAAAACAGCTATTTGCTTTCCAGAGCACATTAGATGGTTGGTTGAAGCAAATATTTTTCCCCACTGACAACAGAAACAGAAAAACATCTCAATAACAGTAACATCTGCTTCAATAACTACAACATTTTGTGTTTGATTAATTTCTACTTGTATCATTTTACCTTCTGGGAGAAAGTAAAATTGGGAGATTTTATTAAGAAGTTGAAACAAGCTATTATTGTATTGTGTTAAGCAGGTGGAAATTGTTCTTAGGGCAAAAAAAAACAATACTAACAATCCGAAAAAAGTCATGTAATCCCGGGTGGATAAATTAAACACGTGTTTCTAATTTAACAACCTAAAACACGTAATTTTGTGCATTACCAGTGAAGAAAAACAGTCTTCTTAAAGTATACATCATCAGAAAGAATCAAAGTCCATAAAAATATCACCTGAGATTTGCTTATTTCTTAGCTGTGAGCAAAGGAACGGCAGCATTGCACTGCTCGTTACCATGGAAACAGTAATATGCAACTCTAGCTAACTAGCAGTTTTGCTAACTGTTGCTTACGTTAGCCGCAGACACAAGAATCAGCTAACTTTCAAATGACAAAGCCAACTTACGATATCAATGAAGCTTGTTCAGGCTGTCCTCTTCACCGTCGTCGTCCTCCTCATCGTACTCATTATCCCTCTGTTGTGGTTTTTACCATGTTAGCATCCTTGATACTGGAAACATCATTCACTCACTTTTCGTTTATTTATCAACACATAAACGCACGTAAACACGTAAAGCGGTCCAGAACCTGTTTGTAATCTTTGAAACACCTGAACGCACCGCACATCGTGTATTTAGAGCAGTCATTTTGGATTTATATGAACTATTTCGCCTAGAAAGTGTTTGATAGTATGATGCTGTCTCACGTTGTTTGGTTTGAAGATTTGCGCAGATTTAAGGGCTTTCTGTAACGTCACTTAGACGTCAGAAAAAAATGTGGTTTTCATGCGCATGAATCAGTCTATGGCATTAATAAGCCAGCGCGATGGCTGATGGTTGTATTCTAACATTAGCTGCTGTCTTGTAATAGACAGACAGACAGACAGACAGACAGACAGACAGACAGACAGACAGACAGATGCTCCATATTAAATTTTAGAACTGACAAGTTCAAAAGAGTGCTTCATTGTGCCCTTATTCGGGCGGGCCAATGTATCTCAGGTGTGATGGTAGCCTAATGGTTCAAATACAATTTGGAATATCAGTCAATAAAATGTTGATTTACTCTGGGCAGTGTGGCTTGAATTGAAACGGTTACAGTATCTGCGAGTGTATCAGGGGATGGTGAGGCTCATTAATACATTTTGCTGACAGTCCTTATTAGGGATATTTGAACTGCTGTAATTCCCCGTAGGTTTACACATTTGTCCCTGCATTGTCCCATTTCCATGGTGCAGATCATACAGATATCACAGAGTCGTATCCTTTCAGCTGAAGACTGACAAGTTAACCCCACTTGATCCTTTTAATCCCTTTTTCTAAACCTGCACTGTATATTCAGGGATACATTTAACTTCCACTTGTGAACTGAAAAATCAAGTTTACCTGCAAGATTTAACTGCTCAATATGGCTCAAGGCCACTTTCTTTGGCAGATATCCTCTGGCTCACTTCATAAAAAGAACAATTATGACAAATTTTACAACCAGTAGAACTGTAGCGGGTGAGAAGAAAATATTAAATGCTGACTAAGATCTGGATCAAAAAGATCACAGTAAAACTTAATAACATAATGATGATTGAGCTTTCCAGCAACTGTTACGGTGGGTGTAGCCTACTTTGATGGCACCTGTGTTAGCCAAAACAAAACAGATGCATATTAACATATAACGTTCATAGAGCCCTGCTTGATAAATATTACAGGGACTATGGTTAGAAAAGAGTGTAAAATACACATATTGTTCAAAATGAAATGTTATACTTTTTGTCCAAATTGTATTAACTCAAAGTCTGTTTTCATTCCTTAAGAGCATGTTTTACTTAGCTTTTATTTTAGCCATCAAAAGCTGTTGTTCATGATACATTTAACGATATTTTTTATTTGCAACAGGCTAGCTCTGAGATAATCTTCTCTTTAAGCTTTATCTGAAAAAAATGTTATTCATAACTGCAAAAAAAAAAAAAAAGCTCTAGAAAGGTTTTGTTAACTCTTTGAAAAGAAGCAGGACCGCATTTAATTTTGTAATAATCACCTTGAGAATTATGAGAGTCTGCAGCCACACATGCAGATCTGTCAGGCATTACGTTGCTAAATGTGAATATTATCACGCTCACCTCCTCTAATGACGATGCGATCATGCTGATGTTTAGTAGGTACAAAGATGACCATGCTCCCCATCTATAGCTTGTTAGCATTCCAACATTTGCTGTTAATCACTAATCACAAAGTGCAGAAAAGGCTGATGGGTAAAAGACAAACTTTGTTTTTGACCTGATGCTAGCACTAAATAAAACATTAGACATGAAAGTCATTAGAGTTTTACTTTAATCAGTCCAAAAGTTTCCAAGAGTCGTCTTGACTACATTTTCAGACTTAGACTGATATTACCATCGATGGACTCACATGGCAAGAAGTTCATTTACATATTCAAAAATGTCATGATGATATCATATAATTTGTCTTGATTTATTCACAAGATTATTTTAAATCTACGTATTTTATTACACATTGTGATTCCATAATAAAACATCCACAATATAAAAAGCATTATACAGCAGAATAAACCAGAGTTGACAGACAGCCTGTTTGTGTATAAAGCTCCTCAGTGATAAAAACAGTACAAGGGCATGCATCACTTTTTTCTGTTTCTCTAAGTCAAATCTTGGGGAAAAAAACAGTTAAGTGGAATAAACACAGTCCCAGCAGTGTCCGAGGCTCCTTGAGAGGTTTACACACTTGTTTCCAGAATCACAACAGTCTCCTTTGTGCCTCGAAGGTGAGATAAAAAATCTCTCTGTTCTCTTGTTGAAGGGTTACAGAAACTGACTGACTGATTGTGTGTATAGCAGTCAGGACCAAACCCAAAAAAAAGGAAAACATTTCCAACCACATTTTCACCTGTGGCAGCGAAACTTGCTCTAACTCAAACAGAGACACTGGTCAAGACGAGCGAAACAAAAAGACAAAACAAACGTAGCTGAGGGCGATGGGCGTTTTCCTCAAACTAGTACGTAAGAGCAATCAGTTTTTACTATTTAGTTTAATGAGTGTGGGATAATAACATTATGGAAAAATAAACAGGCAGATCAAGCAACTGAAAAGGCAGTTTGTGTATTTATTTTTGTTCCTATTTTCAATAAGTTGTTTTTATTCTGCAGCAGGAAAAAGCCTCAACAGCCACGTTGTTTTGTCTCTTCCTCTCGGCCCAGATGCACAGATAAGCCTTCATGCAGCAGCTGCCAGCTGTTGCTTCAGTGTTGGCAGGAGAAGTGTGTACCATTGGGGTTGGTTCAGTGCACGTGTACCCTGTCACCTTCTCATCTCAGGATTAAGTGTTCAAGTGCATGATGAGATACTGTGTCCTTTTAGTTTAGTAGGATTCATCTCGCCTTCCTCCCACGATGCTGCCGCCTCATACTGGGTGGACAAACTGGTACACCAGTCTCTGAGACACATCAGGCTTGCGGATGATGCCTTTCTTGTAGTATTGACGTATGGAGCGGCTCAGCTTGTCATAGTTCATAGCAGGGCGATTCTTTCTGAGTCCCCACAGTCTCGCGACGTGAGCCGAGTCTTCAATTTTGAAAATACCTGGTGAGAAACAAAGAGATGTAAGATTAATAACAGCATGCTGCACAATGAAAACAACATTTAGGTTCTTACATTTACTTCAGGTAATGCAAAGAGCAACTGTAGTGTTCCTTATTTTTTCTCAAATACTAAACCATAGAGATTCAAATCTTCTTTTAAGAAGCAGCATGGCCAAATAGGCAGCACAAAAAAAAAATTTAATCACAAAGAGAAAACCGACACAAAATAACTTGAAGGTACTCTGTGTGCTTTTTGAACTGCTTTAAGGAACAGTGTCTTAAGAAGAGACACTTTCCTGGTGAATGCTTCATACTTAGGTTACAACATAAATACAAGGGGGGGGGCTGGAGCAATCCCTGTCATTGGGCGAGAAGCAGGGTACATCCTGGACTGTTCGCCAGTCATTCGGGATTCGAACTAGGGACCTACTCACTGTGAGGTAACAGCGCTAACCACTGCTAAACCGTGCAGCCCCTGCAGGATTATTTGCAAAAATTGAATACAATAAAAAATAAGCTTTGCCCATATTTCACAAGGAAGGAAATCCATTCAAAATGTGTTAGGCCCTTATGGTTACAAATCAATGCATATACTGTAGGCAATAACTGACTGTAAGCATTCATCCTCAATGTAGACAAAAAAAATCAGGTAATTTAAGAGACGATTTATATGTGCATTTATATTTTCTGCAGAACATTTGAACATGTTATAGATCGAACTTCTGCTTTACTTCTTTTTGTTTTTTGGTGCTTTTAAAAAGAGGTAAGAAGGTAGCTTTAAAAAGTATTATTTTAATGATTTATTAAGTAACTGTTGCAGTTTTAAACTCAGCACCTGTGGAATGAAATGATCTGTATACGCTTTAAAAGAAGTGAAGTGTCAGAATGTAAATCATTTGAAGTCTCAATTGAAGTGTGAAGCAGTTGAAATGTGGAGATTCGCTGCTATGAGCTAATTTATGAGCTCAAGTATAATTAGTGAGAAAGGTTTTAGAGAAAGTGATTCAATATTCAGGACTTAAGTTGATGTATAACAAGTAAAAGCAGATAACGTGCAGTGTTAGCTCTGAAAGCAGCTGAAACTCCAGCTCCAATGTGAGCCCTGAAAGTAACTAAACTGTAAGTTAAGGGAAACAGAAGAAAGTCAAAGCATCATGAAGGTAAAGCATTAATAGGAATTAAGTTTCAGATTTCAATTCAACAGTTTTGGTCGACATTGAGTAAAAGAATATTAAAGTGAGGATGTATGATACATTTTGATGTAAAAAAAAAAAAAGGATTTATGGGCGCCAGTAGCCTAGTGGTTAGTGCGTGTTCCCCATGTACGGAGGCCATACTCCAAGCGGACGGCCCGGTTCCCAATGCAACCTGTGGCTCCTTTACCGCAGTTCATTCCCCACTCTGTCTCTCCCCCCGGTCTCTGACACTATCCACTGTTATATCTTTCTCTGTATTACAGTACTTCAGCATACATGAATTCTATGAATGCATTAGTAAATGAAGATACCTTTTTCTTTGTTGAGCCAGCGGATGCAGCGTCCATAGGTGTGAGGTTTGAGCAGGAGTTCTCTGAGGAACTGCCACAGGTGAATGGGCTGACCTGAACAAGAAGAATCTGCCTCGGACCAAAGCTCCTCAGCAACTAAACAACAACAACAAAAACAGTGTAGTGAATCACAGAGACAAAAAAAGACCTTAAACTTTACAAGAAAAGGCCCTAAAGATTTCTAAACTAACTAAGAAACAGGAGACACCAGCTCAACCTTGAACCATGAACCTTGAAGTTCAAATTTCCAATTATTTTGAAGCTCCTCCTTTTTTTAATTTCCAAAGTGACTTTAAACCTCTCAGACAACAACATAGACGTAACATCATCTAACATACTGTTTGTTTAATACAAACTCTAACAGTATGTGATCATTCAATAATTAAAGCAGCCATCTTTGTTGTTTACAAACATGCCTCCACTGTCTGAATCTGCCTCATATAGAATAAACATTTGTGATGGTCCCGGCCATAAAACATGAGCTCCTACATTTGTCAGGATCCCACCCTGAGAGATAAACAAAGCATGCTTTATGCATAAACGTCATGTCCAATAAGTCTTATAGTTTTCTTACTGCTACTTTGAGGAGTTTGCAAATGTCCATAACTGTTAGTTTTGTCTGATATTATGCAAGGTTACACTGGAAGTCGTATTCCCTAGAGTGTAATGTTTTGTAACCTTTAAAGGAGAATGAGATAAAAATATCAAAAGTGAACCTACCTGTAATTTTTGTTTCTCCGACTGAGCACCTCTCCTTCATCCAGGCAGCTGGAGAAGAAAAGGATAGTCAAAAAAGGTTTCACCTTATATTACTTTCTTTCTTTCTGTCTTTCTTTCTACTCAAACATTAGAGAACTTTAATTCTTTAATAAAAGCCCTATGATTAGTGATTTTAGGGCATGTTAAAAGATTGCAGAAGGTTATAAAGAGCATGATTAAGTAAATAAATCAAGCACACACACACACACACACACACACACACACACACCTGACTTCCATATGTCCAAGTGAGCATGCAGCGTGTCTCCGCACTGCGGCGAGCGCTGGCGAAACTCTTCCTCGCTCATGGCACACAGATCCTTTCCTGTCTGGTCCTGGAAGGCCTTTCCTGCATGGGGTAACCTGTACAGGTGCTCAGTCCACAGCAGCCACTTCTGCACGTTCCCTGTGTTCCACTCCATGGGATCTATGAAAACAGGAAAGGGGATGGTGAGAAACTACCAGCTGTACATACAGTAAGTTACCTGGTTTAGGGTTATTCCTCTAGTGATAAGACATATAGAGTCAGGTTGAGTTGGATAATCGTGTAAATTATGCTTTGTGCCTCTGCGGTAGCGATCGGTGGAACAGATGACTGTGGATTACGCAGGTTTATGACAGCTAGAGGTTTTACAATACATAATTCTGCTTGTGTTTGCTTTATGAGCAGGAGAGACCTCGCCCATAAGACTGTGTATACACATCTAATGTCAGGAGAGAACCATCTCTGTCACAATCGAGGAGAACTCATGCAAAAGGTCAGGATTAAATAGATCCTGGAGCAGGCAAACACGGCTCTGCGTCAGTCGGGATATGATTGAAGAGATCTGTCATCTTCCCTGAGCTATCCACACAAATATCTGTTGAATCAATTGTCCCTTTTTTTCAAGCAGCACATGAAAAATGTGCTGTGTACTTTAAAGATTTGTGTCTTTGTCAGATATATTTCCTACAACTGTAGCACTCCTGTTGAACCTACAGTAGCAGGTGTTCAGAGGAGAGAAGTAACCTAAAGTATGAAAACCTTTTATCTGTATCTACCGACAACTTTTAACTGTTACTTAAAATAACTATTTCTACTTTCTATTGCTTATATTTTTAAGTTAATACGTTTTGTTACTTTAGCTTTAACAACTTTTAAGGGGGATTTTGATTATAATTTATTTTGAAACATTTGGTGTCATCATCCCAACAAAAGGGCTGACTTTCAACCTCACTGGATGGCACAGTAACAGCTAAATAAACCTTCCTACCAACATGTCGATCAGTACACATCATTTGTGTAACATGAAGAAAATGATGCAAAAATTCAGAACAGCAAGTCTCTTCTCGTCTAACTGATAAGCACATTTGAAGAAAAGGTCATGTTCACTATTTTCTGTCTATTTTATTTTAATTCAGAACCACGAAAGGTTTAATAGTGGGGTTGTTAATGATGTCAAGATAAATTGATTCATCTTTCAGTCTGTAAAATATCTAAAAATCACAATTTCCCAGATCCTAAATTGACATCTTTAAATTCTCTTTACTCCGGTCTACAGCCCGAACCTCCATTTGACTCTTTATTTACTGTCTGCACGTTTAAGAAGCTGAAGGTCTACCTGATGCTTCATGAAAGAGGTTGAATTTGATCAGTGTCTGTTCTTCTACATGAGTAAATTACAAGAGTACTCTGCCACCTCTTTAGGTGGGGTGGTAGGAAGCCTACCTGGTGTGATGTTGAGCAGTTTGCAGGCCGTTTCGATGTCTTTCAGCACTTCTCCCACCACCATGCTCTGCACCTGCTCCAGAGAGCGCTCCTCCTCCTGACCCTCCAGCCCAGGAGAGAGTCCCTGCTCCTGGCTGTCGATGACGGGGCACTGCTCCGGTTCATCCCGGGGCTCCATACGAGTCATGGGAACAGCCAGCGCCGGGGAGGCATCCGAGACTTTCACCACATATGTGGCATCCTCAGTGAGGAGCATGTCAAAGCAGGAGAGGTAGAGGCCCTGCACGCTGGGTTTGGTCTCCTCCAGGTCCCAGGGTTCACTGGAGCCTCTGTTTCGCTCCAGGATGGCGAGGGAGTCCTCTGTTATCCCAGTCCTGGATCCGTACACAGTGGCGTCTGATAAACTGCCCACTGGGTTTGACATAACTGCAAACTGAAGACAAAAAAAATTGCCAACAAGTGTCAGATTTCTATCTGCTACTTATACATGAGCATAAAGAAAAGACATTCATTGAACATTTAAGAAACATTTTCTCTTTGTCTTTGAGGAACTATTCTAAATCAGAAAGAATCAGCAGAGCAGCTTGGGACATATAAATAATGAAAAAAGCAGTCAACAAAAGTTCAAAAAGATCCTGTGAAATAAACATTTTGAAAAATGTCACCAGCTGAAATTTAAAAAGTGTTATAAATACCTCCCCTAATTGTTCCTTTACTGTAATTATCGAGCTGCTAAACAAGATTTAGAGATCCTTTAGTAAAACACTCCATCAGAGGAGCTGTGTAGGAATCCGTCTTTGTTACATGATTTTTGAGGAGAACTGAAGTGAGTTCTGCTTGATGCTCTATAAGAACCCTAATGGAGATACTGAGGGAAATGACCCTCATGGGAGTTAAAACACACACAGCGCTGATGTGCATGGGGCAAAATGGATTTGACTGAGTCTCTTATGTGTGGGTCAGTGGCCCAGAATAGCTGATGTGTTGGGGGTAGGTGACTCTTATTGAGGCCTGGAGCAGCTCTGCCGCCTGCCTCAGCTTTCAAGGTGGCGTCTGTCTCCACTGTCAGCTGGAGTTTTTAATCAAGTTAGATAATGTGGGGAAGAGCGTGCACCAAATCCTGCACAAAACAACCCAGGAGTCTGTTTTATAAAGACGACACTAATAGCGCCTTCTTTTCAGGAAATTGCCGTCATAAGAATTGTTTTATGGACCTCAGCTGTAGCGCAAGTGTTGTAATGTCAGGGTGAACGCGCATATGGCAGCCATAATGTGTACCTGCCACAGCTGGCTTATGGGAAGGCACACTGCTGTCACACACCAGGTTATCAGCGGCTGAAGGAAGTGTGCTTCCACACAGCACATGTCCGTAAGTAGGCACGGCTTTATTTGTCAATACACCCACAAATTAAAAAGTGATAAAAAATGTCCCAATGATTGACTTTATCCGTCAGCCCAAATTTTTGTGAACATGCTGTTCTTTATAAAAGGGGTTTTGTGAACAAGCTGCCAAACTCAAGGTGCAAGCACTACCTGTAGTTCATTTCCAGATATGGTTCTCTTATTGGTCTTAAGATTTAAAATGTCTAGCTCAGTCGGTAGAGCAGGCGCCAAATGCACAGAGGCAAAGTTCCCTCGATGCATCTTTTTGCATTTCATCCCCACTCTCTCCTCCCCACATTTACAATCTCTCTTCAGCAGTCCAATTAAATAAAGGCAAAACACATATGTTCGCATAAGATATCTTTCTGGTTTAAACAGCCTAAACCATACCTGAAAATTAAATATACAGGTAGGTAGTGCTTGCAGATTTACATATCCAGAGAAGACCCGACTAATGTCCTTGGTTGAGGTTTTTACTCTGTGACTATCCATCAGGCTTTTAATTTCCATTATTGACCTCTTGAAAACTTAGTTTGAACAATGACTAACCGCTCACTGAGCTTAAAAACAAACATTACCCATGATGTTTTTCTTTGTTGTTAAAGTTTTGGTTAATTAAAACCACCTTATGAAGACTTTTTCTTTTTCATATAAACCATCTCCAAAGTTAAATGAAGTTATCTTCCCCTGCCTCCTAAAAAAAGATTCCCCTTCTTCTCTTTGGTCCTCTACCCCCCACTGTAAAATCTCCTCCCCAGTTTCCTTTTATCTCCAAATGTCTGGTAAGCTATAACCCACACTCCCTTTCACTCCATCAGGAGTCAGATTAAAAGCCACTGGTATCCCAGCCTGGCTGCTGCGTGTCAACTCTGCTCTGCAACAGCTTGCGCTAAGCCCATTAGCAAAGCAAATTTAGCCATATTACCTTCTTCCAAAAGGAAGAGGGGGCACAAGAAAAAGACACAAACACACACCCCTGGGGAGAGGGATTAAGACCCTGACTGATCTCTAAATGAGTTTGGTCAAGATGCTGATATTCATTTCAGGAGCATTAAAGCTTGCTCCATTTACTCGGCAAAGTCAGCCTTTGACACCGACGGGAAGAGACTCCCTCCATGCAGGCGTCCACCCTGGGAACCACATTTCTTCTACATGCCTGTTCTCTTTTAACTTCCCAACTATCCCAACAAACAAATGTCTGGATTAAAATGTTTTCCTTTAAATACATCTTTCACCCCTCTGATTTTCAGTGGCTTTTTGATGTGCTTTCAACTTCCTGCTTTCAAATTAATCCTGTATAAAAAAAATCATTCAAATGAAGTGAAATACTGTATTATTCCCAAACTATTCCTGAAATAAGAGAGGTAAAAGTTGTATGCCATCTTAGACAATCTAGCTTGAAATGAACTTGTTAGCCCATTCATCATTGTTGCTGAAACAGCGAAGTGACAGACGTGTTTAGATTAAAGTTAATGAGTAGTGATTAAAGTCTGCTCTCTCAGCAGAGTGTTTAACCTGGACGACTCAGTCTGAGCTGAAAAAGAAAAAGAAAGGTCATCAGTGAGGTTTTCCAGAAGTGTCTAAAATGTTCATCAGGGTGCTGGGCTCTGTGCTGTTTGCGTGAGGAGTTAAAGGAGTGTGTACAGCCAGGCGTGACTGTTTGCTATGTGAGCGTCAAAGGTAGATTTCTTTTTTTTCCCCTTGTTATTGTTTCTCATGGGAAACTCGGATCAACTAAGGAAGTCTTTGTTCTGAGGACAAGGAAAACATAAGTTTCCTGTTTGTGTGGAGCTCTCTGTCTAATATTGCTGAGGGTCTGTGTATATTTGTCCTGGATTCATGGCAACAGTGACATATGCAGGTGTTATAAAGAAGGTTTAGATTGCTACACTTCGTCTATTTTTAGGTAGAAGGTTTATGAAATGCAAATAAAGGTTGATTTTCCTGTACACTTGTTCACCATGACTTCTAATTTTATTGTTGTTTACCGCAGTGATTCTCAAAGTGGGGTCCCAGGACCCCCAGGGGTCCGCAAAGCATAGCTTGGGGGTCCGTGGAATTATTTACAAAAAATTGTAAAAGTGTGCTGTATCATTGAAAAAGCATACCTACAAACTTGGACCTTCTGCACCAATAAAATCAGCTATTTTGTCCAATACTCCCGCCGACTTTAGTTTTGTTACAATAGATCAACTCTGACATGAATGTGACATGTCTGTCACTTCATAGTCACAACGATAACATTTTTTTTTTTTTACTCAAAATCAGAAACACCTCAGAGCCAATATTTTCTCAAAGTTTATAAAATGAATTACTTGGAAAGTATAAATGTAGCCTACTTCTATCGTTGCAAAGTACTACATAGTACATTAATACATTGTATTAATATATGCTTATCAACGTTACAATAATGAGGGGGTACTTGGAAATATGTCTCACCTGAAAGGGGTCCATGGTCTAAAAAAGTTTGAGAACCCCTGGTTTACAGTATAAGTACTTCACAGACCCCACCTTCCTATTTCCTATCTGTAAAACATTACATGTAATTATACTCCTCTTCTATTCCTGGATAGTAATAACTGCCATTGAGGTATTGTTGGTGCCCTGGGTGATTTGTATCTGCTTTTAGTCAGGTGCACTGGCATTCGGCCAGTATCCTAGGAAACAAAAAACCAAGCAATGGTCCAGATACATTTTTGATGGAGGGGCTGTAGTTGCAGTTAATGATGCAGATGATAAACGTCCCCATACTGAGATTGAACCTGCAGATTGGAGGTGTTGCACGGACGATGAGAGGAACCTGTCACCTGTTTGTGCAGACAAATCGCAGAGATGTCGCTGATACAGAGACTGTGGCTGTGAGGCCTGAGGCATGTGCTGCTGCAGCTGGATGTGAGGTGCTGATTGTCAGAAGATCAGAGAAAGCAGGTTTTTTAATAGTTGTCAAAGTTTTTGTAAAAATTGGAATAGTCAGCAGCACCTGCTATAGGAGATGAAATATGTTTCCTTTCTGACAGAAAAAGCGTTTCCCATCCATGTTTTTTTGCACAGTTATAATAAATACAAAATCTAGAAACAGGTTTGAAACTGATCGTTTGAAAAAGTTTTAGTACGTCTAAAAGGTTCCTCTTTAGTGGAAGAGTCAGTCTATTCATTAAACCAAAATGTGCAATGGTTTTTAAAATTCACAAAGTCTGTTTAGTTGCCTTTCTGTATCCTTCCAGTATCTCCATTTTTAAAAGATGTCGCCTCTTGCTCAGTGTGTCCTTTAAGTTGAGATAGAAACACTCAAGGTATCCAAACGCTTTACAAGAACTCAAAGACACTGGACAGTAGTAAAAATAGAAAGATCAGGACATCATAGTAAGAACAATCTAGCAAACATTGCCACATTACACACAGATCCTAGACGACAATACACATTAACAGAAGACACGTCACAATCATACATTTAAAGCTGTTTTGAAAAGGTGAGTGTTGAGTAATGATTTGAATGTGGATGGGTCAGTGCAGTGTTGAATATGTGTGGGGGCTGAGTTCCAGCCCCCCGGGTTCGTTTATACATGTACTGTATATAATTTGGTTGAACTGAGTCAACAGTAGAAAATGTTTCCAGGGTGCAGCCTGGGGAGGATCTTATCTTTTTAGACGTAAAACACAAAAACAATTAACACCTAACATTTAGGAAAGTCCCTTGCCCCACAACAGAGTCATGAATAACAGAAACTCTTAGCATGGCACTTTCATTTTAACTTACTCTTATCAGTCTTAACACATAATTCAATCCCCTGTCGTCTCCTGGACTGCAGGGAGAACATTACTTTGAATATGTGTGTCAGCTTATCGTTGTGGTTTTGTTTTTTGGCAGTAAACCGCCAACACCACCCCAGACTTTGAATATCTCACCACATTTTGTTTTCTATCTCGGCGTCATGTGACAGAAATGTCCGATTGAAAAAAAAAACAGGTAAGAAAAAGCAAAGGAAGCAATAAAAAGAAAATATCAATCAATAAGATAAGAACGTTTTTATCATCTCCACTTATACCACCTCTGACACTTTCCTACTTGTTTGAGAGTCTTTTTACAGATTTCCTTCAGGAATGATTTTCTATAAACACAATAACTTTAATTATTTATGATGCTTTAGATGTCTAGTAATCATTTTACTAGTTAATACTTAGCTATTGCAATGACAAAGAAAAAAAAATGCTTTTCCAAAACCAGGCTATAGATAATATCTTTACTACCAACAAAAAACCTTCAGTACAAAATGAAAAAAATATTTAATTTCTATCTGATTTTGAAACCAAATAAAATGCACAGAATATGCATTTTTTTCTCTGAAAAAATATGATGAAATTACAGATTTTTTTGACATGTGCAACTGCAAAATTTCGCAATAATATGCACTTGTGAAAAGTGGACACTTTTTTTTAATGCAACTACTGCTTCATAAATGCAGATGTTATTCCGTCAACAGGCAAATACAATCTGTATCCTTCAACACAGCACACATTTAGGTCATTGTGTATCATTAGTGTCTTCTTACCGAGGTAAAGGTGCTCTGATGGCTGGAGGCAAAGACTCGTCAGGATGGGAGATGATTGACTGCCGCTCTGGTTCTGTTGAGGATGGAAAAACTGGACTTTCCCAGCTGCAGAGCCACTCTCAGCTCACTCAGTAAACCCTGTGCTACCTGAGGACAGAGGTGCAGCAGACAGCAGGAACCCTTCAATGTGTTTCTCCCTGTCTTTTGCAGAGCCCCCAGTCCGAGGCCTCTGACCCTCCCAGCCTCTTCGCTACAATTACACTTAACCTGAAAGTCAGAGCCTAAAGCACAACTGCAAACTAAAGCTGAAGAGAAAGCACCTGCTGGGGGTGTGTACAGAGAGAGAAGGAGCAAGTGAGAGAGTGCAAAGGAATTCCTGCACCATTGAATGCAATTTATATTTATAGGGCAGTCATGTTTACTTATGCACACAGTCCTGTGTGTGTGTGTGTGTGTGTGTGTGTGTGTGTGTGTGTGTGTGTGTGTGTGTGTGTGTGTGTGTGTGTGTGTGTGCGTGTGGTTGTGTGTGTGTGGTTGTGTGTGTGTGTGTGTGTGTGTGTGTGTGTGAGTGTGTTTGCGTGTGTGTGGTTGTGTGTGTGTGTGTGTGTGTGTGTCTGAAGTGCCATGTGTCTTGCAGATTAGCTCAGACCTCTTCAAACACTACTAGTTGACCTCAGAGCTCATAGGTGACAGACTTACAGACCATTTAAAGTGATAAGAGACTTAAGAATATAAAGTGTTGCTTTGAAAAAAAAACTATTGAAAGTGACTGTTTTTGATTTGTGTTACACATGCAGTAGCCAAGATTACATTTAATGACGTCAGCTCTTTAGTACAAATATGAAGAAGTTGCAACTCATGTTAATATTTCCTACTTTTGCTCTTTGCTACTTTCAATCCTCTACATCGTTTTCACATCAAATCTACTTACTCCTTTTTGTTAATACAATTCAGTGTAAAAGATTCAAGCATTTTTTGCCATGAGAGTCCTTAAATATACATATGACGACATAAATAGCTTGTTCCTTGCCTCTCGAGCTGCACTGCCTTAAAAAGTTCCTGGAACTTCCAGTCACAGGAGCTGCTTGGACTAAGGACTTAAAAGTTCCTCCATCTAAGTGTGTCTGTATTTACTAGTGGTTCAAGTTCTGAAGATTAGACAAGTTATTTGACCTCACATGTTTGTCACTGGTTTACAGAGGATACATCCACACCATTTTCATGAATCAATGACAAATTGTCTCAGCAGCATAACTCTATATCAACTGAAATATTTGATCTCATTTCATCACGTGCACACTCCCTTGTTTTAAATGTTTGAAAGGGAGTTAATGTATTAACTTAGGTTCGGGAGCAGGACCACGCCCAAACCACACCTCCAATCACCTGACAAGCCTACTTATACTGAGCCATCCCACTCCACACCGTTTGTCTCAGTTCTTCGACGACCCACCCTCCCTTCCCTTCCTCTCATCCACTCAACCTCCTTCCTCATACCTCCATCTCGTTTGTCTAAATTCTAGGTACAGTCTGGGGGCCATGATCAGCTCGGGCAGAACTACGCTTGAGACGGTTCCCCCACTCAGAGTCTCCCTCTGCCCTGCAGTCAGTTCATCCTTCCAGACCAGCCAAACGACAACATCCTCCTCCATCATAACCATTACCTTAGCATATTCATCTGTCTCATCATTCATATGATCTATCATTAAATACTGTATCTAAATCGTCTATGGTTGTGGCGTGGTCCTTGCTAGTGAATGTTAAGATTACTGGTGGACATTATATGTGAAATCTATATCCGCTGCTTCCTCAGAGTGTTGCAAATATTTAAGCATGGTATTAAAACACATCCAGATGGGGTTTTTGCACATGATGTGAGTAATCGGCTACTCAGGAATTGTCAGTGCTGTGAGTCCCATCCACAATAAAGGGGGCAGCCCCAACTATCCAATATTCCATAAAAAAGCAAATATGAAGGAATGTTCAAATTAAATATGAATATAAGTTTTGCAGCAAACCTGTATTCTTACCTATAAATCATGTCAAGACCCCTCTGTCGTATATGGTGACCCTAAGGAAGGAATTTAACCAGCAATTCATCCAAGAAAAAAACATTTTTTTTTCATCATCACCGTCATACACACCGGTAATAATCATCAATGTATCATTCATGAGAGTATTTTATCTGAAAACACTTGAGTTAACCTTTGATACTTTCAGTACATTTTGCCATTCTTCTCATTATTTTTAATGCAAAGGTTTTTTTTTGATCATTTGTTAGAGGGTCCTAATGCTCCCCATGATTGCCTGGATTTCTCTCAATGTCCTGGTTTTAAAATTCACGAGGCAGACTCAGGTGACCTGCAGCGTCATGAAGAAAAGAAAATTGGCTGGAGATTTTGCTCAGACAATATTACATAATGATATCATATTAGACAAACATGAATCAATCGTCACGAAATAAATTAATATTTGATTTGTAACAATGTTGAGAAGAAAAGTGGCTCTTCTCTTTCTGTAAATATCATCTCCTGATGTTGTTTAAGTGCTGTTAGAAGAAATGTTCTGTCCTAAAGAGAGTCCCTGGAAGTAGGATCTAAGTCAGTGCCTCACGATTTGCTGAAATTGCACGATTGCGATTATTGTAGACAAAATTGCGCTTGTGATATAATACATGGTTTAATGGGTCTTCTTTCTTTGGTTATCAAGGAACATGCAGTCTGAGGTGTTGATACAAATCAGTCGTGTTGCAACGAACCTACCAAAACAGACTCCAAACAATCATCAGAGGAGAGGTTGTAACCAGGGTCCGGCATTAACGTTTTGACTCACTGTGGCCAAGGTAGATTAAAAAACTCACCGGCCAAGCATATTTTTGCCGATAGCCCTCTGGAATTTACTCCCCAAACAGAAAATGTACCCACCCTTGGAGCTTTCTGGGTGTTAATTCTGGACCCTAGTTGTAACGTTTACAGACACACGAGCACATTTATTTTAACCCACAAATTGCAGCTTTTATGCAGTTAAGTAATTTCAAATTCTCACATCGGGATTGATATTGCAATTTGATTAACTGCGCTACACGAGTCTAACTTAAGTAAAAGTACCAACGAGTTGTAATAAATATGTACTTAAAGCATCCAAAGTAAAAGTTCATACTATGCAGAACGTACCACTGAATAATTATTCTTAAAGCTTTGAACATCATTTTCCTCTTTTTTAATCCTTTTTTTACATTTGTTAAACTATTTATGTTTTGTAGACAACGATGAAGTTTGATGACAAAAAGATGGATATTACATTCATTGTATATAGGTTGGTAACTTTCTGGGAGCACTACCATACAAGAGTAACAGTAAAAGTATCTGCATGGGTGTGCCCTGCTTGTAATAATACAAGTGATGTAGGTGGAGATGGTTCTGACTGCTCTCTGTACAGTTAGGTACTTCAACACAACCACAACCATGTTTAGTTTAAGGTCAAAGTGTGTAAGCATGCAGCTCTCAGTTTAAGAGTTTGTTGTCAGTATTTTTGCTTACATTTATTCAAAAACAGCTAAATTTTGTACGGTTTTTGCTTTCTTTTTTTACTTTTTAATGTTTGTATTGGAAACATTTATCATCATATTACCAGCAGAGTTCAGTATAGCTTTTGTCAGCTTCATTTATTTGGTGATTTATTGTTGTTTAGCATCAGGCATGCTACGGGCGCTAGCTAAGCTGCTTTCTATCGCTAACATCTACTGAGTTAAAGTTAAGAGTAAACCAGAATGTGTTTGTTAAGACTTCTCACACTTTGTTTACTATTTGGAAATAAGAAGAATACCCTTATTGCAGGTTTATCATAATCTTATTTTAAGCACGACATACAGGACCTATCTTAAAGTGACAGTGACAGTCACCGCCTCATTACCGCCGGTTTCCCGTCAGCAAATACACAACTTCCATTCAGTTACATGGGTTCTTTCACAGCCAACAATAACAATGGTTAAAAACAAGCTCAGAGGAGATCTCTATCACTGCAATAGGCTTTAAAATATTGACTTTAATATGGACATATGATCTATCATCACCACCACATCTCAGCTCTGAAACTCTATCTGTGTATCATTTTGTTTGATTAAAAATGATACATTGCAATAACAGCTGCCTTGTGTAAATAGTCTTTCTGAACATGGTGTCACTTTCAAAGGCACAGATATAACACGTGTATGTGAAGAGGCTGCGGAAGTAAAGCTTATTTCTAGCGTAAAAATGGTAAACAACGCCAACAAAAGTAATGTATATCTAGGGGGACGCCAGTGGCCTAGTGGTCAGTGTGTGCACCTCATGCACCTGTCTTTAAAATAAAGGTATGAAAAGCCCTTTAATGTAGCTTTCTGATTACCACCAGGGAGTTACTTATATGCCATTTTATTCATAGAAACCTCTGCATCCAAAAGTTATTACTTACTTGTTTCCTCTAATACAGACAGGGCATGCACAAACTGCATCACGATGCCTCAACATCTGAGTGTTTTTCCCAATTGAACAGTTCGATAAGAAATTGTTTTTGGAATTTTAGACACGCAGCCTGAGGGCAGACGTTTGCAAACACATTAGTGCTTGATGACATTTCAACACAGTTAGAGTGCCTTATAATTAAAAGGTCATGAACCTCAATATTTGATTTCTCTTCCAAAAAATTAAATAATTTCAGATTTCTTTGAAGAAAAAGGTCTGTTTGCTTTTGGATTTTCCTGCATCCAGTTGGTTGGCAAAATTTGCATGGCAGTTTCTTAAACTAGTGTTCGACCTTTACTTTGGCTCAAGACCTAAAATTTCATGGATGAGAGACAATGGGCTAAAAGACGCAACAGACTGGGCGTTGAATGCGAAGCCACAATGGTTCAGTGTGATCTTGAAATGAGTAATGGTTGTGCAGGTGTCTCTACTGTAAACAGGTGTCAGTGACCCACCTGAGTTATCTTAGCAAAGTCAATAAACACCAATCGTTGTTATATGATTGAGCATATCAATTTGAAGTGTTTTGTCTGCTCTAACTTTGGTTTTGACAGCTCCTCAAACTGTTTTTGGGAGATAATTTGAAAGGAAATAAGATCAGGAGCTTGAAAAAAGTCCTGCTAGTGGTTTGGAAAAATTCAAGGACTACAGTTATAAATGCAACAATAAACATTTTGATAGTCCAATTATGTTACTTCCTATTGAAAACAGAGATATTAATAGATAGAGATGCAATTATTTTAAACGACCGTTTGATGTCCGTTTGACATCAATTTCCCGATGATCCGCTTCAACAGCCAGGCAGAATGCCAAGATATTAGACAGCTTGTAAAACTGTTAACGCTGCAAAGACATGCCTGGTCCTGCAGATGTGCAAAATCCAACAGATATGAGGTCAAAAGATCGTATGCAGAGTTATGTAATACAAGAGAAATGTAGTTCAGTGTGTGAAAGCGTGTGGAAGCGTGTTCACCGGTGCATGCACAAAGCTTTATTTCACGACCTTTTCAAATCAGATATCAGTAAGTTGGGAAAAGAAAATAGATGAATGGACTGTTATTTATTTGACTTTGGCATGTTCACAAGCTGAATAACAAGACAAGTTATGTTGCTTATCAACTTTAACATCAGATGGCTGTGTGGAGCAGGCAGCTTGTATTAACCCATGACTGTCAAAATTGTCTTAAAACTGCTGCTTACTTGTAAAGACAGAGGGATCAAAATAGATGTGTCTCTCGGTGCATACATATGTGCAACAGCGATTCTAGAGTCTGTGGGGGCCCTAGACAAAAATCAATCGGGGGGCCCTCCAACCAGCGTTTATCGCCATGTCTTCCAGTGTCCCGACGCTTACTCCTCTTCCTCTTTTTCCTGTTTCCTTTTTCTCTCCTTTAGACGGATCATTCCTTTTAATTTTTTTGTTGACTTTCATTGACAAACTTTGGATTTCACAGGAATTATGCATACAACATTTAGCAGGGCAACAAGAGTGAGTGCTGTCAGATGGGGCCCCCTTAGGGAGGTTTCCTACTGTCATTGTAAAAAAATGTGCACATAATGGATCATTGCTTTGGTTTAAGTTTGTGAGCCCTCAGGGGCCCCCTACTGGTCTGGGGACCCAACCAGTTGCCTAGCAACTAGTTGACAAGCAGCGCCTCTGCATATGTGTCTCTGCAGGTGTGTGTGTGTTTTGAATCCAATGATTTAAAACTTCTGAGAGAAATGTTCTTTGTTTGTCCATCTTGGAGAACATTGTGGACAAGCAGTACTTAAATAGCCTTTTGCTAACCTGTCCTGTACAAGTGTAACTTGTTCTATTCCAACACGAAACCTCGTGCTGCCTTTTGAATATCAGATGTATCACTGTCAAAAAAACTCAACTTCAAGTACCTGTGTTAAACATAGACAAGCAGAGTAGCTCACCTGGTGGAGTGGTGGTGTATAGAGGCTAAATCCTGGTGTCCTGCATGTCATCCCATCCCTCTCTTCACCACGATTCATCTTTTTCCTATCAACAAAAGCAAAAATGACAAAAAGCATTAAGAAAAAGATCCTTAACAAAAGGGGTAGAACGTTGAAACCAATGAATAATGATCTTTTTGTTTATTGATGGATAGCCCCTTGAGATGAACCATCTCGTTTTCGAGGGGGTCCAACAACATCTCCAAATTAGTATGTTGAAGCAGGGGCACGGAATAATTTGGGATTTATTTTTTTATAATTTCCCAGTTTGGGATCAATTCAGTTTGTTCATTGAAATACTGAATAAAGGTTTTAAAAAAAGTTGTCCCTGTGACGTCATAGCTTAAAGTTTACTTGTTATCTGTTAATATCCACATTTTTATTCCATAAATTATCTAATGAAGTAGGGATGGTGTTCAGCCTTTTTTCAGGGGGTCGGGGGTTAAGGATCCAAAAATTGTTTTAAGACTTTTACGTTATTTTCTACTGCAGACCAACAGCACTGCCGTGAAGCAAACCTGGTTCGTTTGTCTTTTCTGTCAATTACATATGAGAAAATAGCTTTTAAACATGACCCCTCTATGACCCTGATTTGCATTTGTTCACTTCAAGCTTGTTAAAGTCAGACATTTTTACACACTGGTGCACTAATAAGACAAGTCAACAAAAAAAAACATTGACTCATCAATTGCTGATAGCCAATAAAAGCAGTAATGATAGTTATCACTGCCACCTTTCAACCTGGAGAGGACGAGAATGTGGGGGGGAACTTCCTGCCTCAGGGAAAAAAAGAGTTGCATGTGTTTTAACGGTCTCTGCAGGTGAATTAAGTCGGCCTCGGCAGGAGATTGAACAAAGCCATCTTTGGTTTCACAGAGATCATTTTGTTCCTCAGTTGGATCTGAAACTGGAAGAACAAGTTTATCCTATTTTGGGGATATTTAAGGCAGAGAGACAGCAGACCATTGAAGTCATTTAAAACACCACAAAGTGTAAAATGTAACCTTAAACACAAGAATCTCTTTATTCCAGTTTATTTATTGAACTTTCTTGCTTATAGAATCATTGTTTTGTTATTTTAGGTTCATTATTTCCCTTTTTATAGCTAGGCCTATTGCTTGTTTAAAATTGGACATTCTTTGGTTTAAGTTTTAATGGTTTTTTTTAGACACCAGGCAGTAACTTTTTACTACAAGAGGGAATGAGACTTCCTTTTTCAGCCTCCACTGGCAAATGTGTGCATTATTGATGACCCAAGCTAATCAATTCAATACAAAATAACAAAACATAACTTTTAACACACAGTTTGAACCCTCACAGCAGAGGATTATAAACATTTAGCAGAAGGACTTAGACAGTGGTGTAGTTGTACCTAAAGAAGTGGGCATAGTTTAATTTTTACACCAAATGTTTTGAAGTGGCCCGTCCAAGCAGCCAGGGTCGTGTCTAGAGTGGTGACCAGGGGCGACATGGGCCCCCCTTGAAATCAGATTCCCAAGCTGTGATTGGCTATTTGCCTTATCAGAGGTGGGACTTAAGTTACAATGAACTATTTAGGCTTTTTGCAATAGCCAATAGTTTATAGCACAACTGCTCTGGCATATTTAGTTAGTGTGTACTTTCCAATAAGAGACAGAGCAGGGAGCGTAATCCCTTCACCATCCTACACGTTTTTGCATAAAAAAAACGTAATATTGTCAATCAATCAATGATGTGAATCAGAGGAGATTTAGAAGGGGGTATACCATATCGAGACTAAAAAACAAGTGGGTATACTCTGTATTCCTGTGTATACCCCGCACTATAGGGCTGGGTATTTCCTACAACCCCACATGGCTACATATCGAGATACAGAGGCCAAGATACGATACATATGATGATAATGACCATGTCCTACACAGAATTCACTACAACAGCAGTTTTTTTTATTGTTGAGAGTAACAGCAGAGGATCCTACATCTTAAAGCACTTCAATTCAGGTCCTCAGAGATCCTAGATATAATAAAATATTTTAATCCCAGAGCTAAGCTTATGGTGTTATTGTGAACTCCACCATAGGATAATTGTCTTTCAAAACTGTCCTCACAGCTCTGCAGCCATATCGAACATCTGCATCGATAGACGTATTTGCAAGGAGCACATGACGATAAATTGGCATATCGATTTTTTGGAGCACAGCACTACCGCACTACACCACTGGACTTAGAATAGAAAACTGAAAGCAGAATTTCGGAAAGATAGGAATCAGATCACAGAAGAAAAAGGTATAAATTAAGCATGAAAATTAATAAATGCAAAAATGTGAGGTTCGTCCTTCATATCACATGCCAAATGCCGACTTTAAATGCAATGTCTGAGTTACTTTTATTGCTTTGGTTCAGGGTTTCTTGTGCAACTTTATACTCTCATTGGCAACATTTATGATGGAAATGAATGTCATGCAGCTACATTTACCAAACAGCTGTGAGGAATATTTACTCTTGCAGAGATAATCTCAGAACATATGTCAAGTAGCTAAAGAGGATACAGATTGCTTCTAAGAAGTGTATCAACCTGTAAACTTGACACCTGGAACATGAAGCTTTTGTTGTTAATGACTCCAGATTTTTTTTCACTTCCAAAAGCTTTGATGAAAATTGTATGCAGTTTTTCCTCCAGAATACATTTGGGGAAATCAAAACTCTTTTTTCTTGAATTGAAATATTTGTTTTCACTGTAGTAATTTTAGAGATGATTTACAACCTTTACTTTTTCTGAGGGGTTGATCCTCCTTTGAGCAGGCTGCTCTCCAAAAGTCTGGCTGACGTTCATCTTCTTTTATGATGCCCCGAGCGCTCCCCACCCTGACATATAAAATCTAATCTAATCAACATTGACACTTCCGAGTCAGAAGAACCTCTATCAACCAGATGGTGCCTTAAAACACACGACTGCTTCCTGTCTCCGACACTGGCTGCACGGTTTGACCCGTCAGTTTTACGATTATTCCAGATGAGTAAATGTATTTATTCATGTTTAATATAAAATTGCTACAGAGCCCCTGTAGTCCAAGAGATTAAAAAGGAATATATCTTGTGTGCAGATGATACCATCTCATTTGTGCACACAAGTGAATTATATCGTTTGAATGTATTTCATTTTTTACTTTTTGGGACTTCGGTGGCTCCATGTGTTGATCTCAGACAGTTAAATCTTATATCACTGCTGTGTTGTGATGCAAAAATTGACAATTACCACATGTTGTTTTTTTGTTCCTATATGGAGGTTTGCATTTTCTACAAAACTGACAATCCTGCTATTACATTTTGGGTTTTTTATCATCCAAGGACTTTCCTGTCCTCAGAGGCGCTGCTTGTCAACAGGGGCCCCCCCAGGTCTGACAGAGTTTAAACCACAGCAGTATCTAAACATGTGCAAAGTTTCCAATGACAGTAGGAAACCCCCCGAAGGTGGCCCGATCTCACAGCACTCACTTTTGTTGCCCTGTCAAGCATTGCAGCATTATTGCTGTGAAAACCAAAGTCTGTCATGGAAGTCGGCGGGGGAAAGTGAAGGGTTTTACTCTCCTTTGTATACATGTTTTGAAAATAATGCTAATGTATGAAATCTGTAAAAACTTCCCATTTGGCTATTTTTTGTTGGTGTCAGATCATTGATGGCATGATGGTGATGAACGCTGGTTGGAGGGGCCCCCAGTGAATTTTTGCCTAAGGGCCCAACAGGCTCTAGAATCGCCCCTGCCTGTCCTCACTATGACTAATCAACCAACACCACTGTAAAGTCAAATTTGATGTTGTGTTTGTCGTGCGTTGCTTGGAGTACAAAATTATGGGGAGGTTCATTTGAATTTTGACTGATAAGGATCAGAGGACGAGATTCTAAAATTAAACATCTCAGTTTGCCTCAGGCTTTTCACCCTCATGCCTTCTGGGGACTATTTAATTAAATCATTTTCAACTTTAACTTTCGTCTTCTCTTTTTGTTATCTCAGAGGTCAAAAGGCTCCAGCAACACTTGTAGTAAGAAGATCAACTTTATTAACAAATTAGACCAACGTGTTTCGGCTTGACGCCTCCATCAGGGTCAGCTTTTTGACCTCTTCAAGCCTTTCACTCTTTATGCACCTTGCTAGTTGTCGAAGTTGTGCCAGAAGATCCCACTCTGCTTTTTGTTATCTCTTCTCTTCTCTTGTCTTCTCTACAGTCACTATGTCAAACAAAAGGCCTTCTACATTATGATGTGTTTTATTATTTTCTTTTCATATTAAAAACACTGTTTTTCTTTTGACACCTGTGTTTCATTCCTTCACTTTCACGCTCTCGCAGCAGCAGCAGCCTGGAGCTAAAGGCCTGTTTGACTTGATAGCAGTTATCCATCATTATCAAAACAAGCCTATTGACTCAGGCGCTACAAGAGATCACAGATATAATTGGAGCTTTTGAGACTCCATGCTGTCACAAAAGTCAATATTTGTCCTCAGTTACCCTGTCACACCATGTTTCACAAGCCCCATTCATGTCATCGCCTCAGTGCTCGCCACCTGCATGCACTGGGACATCACACGCCCACACACACACACACGCCCACACACACACACACGCACACGCACACACGCACACACACACACACACACACACACACACACACACACAGAGTACAGTATACCTGCATGACTGAATATGACTGAATGTCAGTGAATTTGAAGACAGCGAAATGCAAAAACTTGAAGTCTAGTTTTGAGTAATAACTTATCATTAATGTTCCTTTTTGTGAATAAAAAGTGCACTCAGACACAAATACTCTCAAACACATTCATGATTATTTGTAAAAATCTAAATTGAAATGAGATGAGTTTTTGGCCTGCAGGAACATAAACTTCCACCAGCAGGGCGGGAGCGACAGGTGACAGATACTGGCACGTCTCTGCTGGGACTTTCTTTGGAAATCCATGAATGTCGTGAAGTATGTCATTCATTAAACAAACAGAGTAATTCCATTACAAGAAAACATTTTGCAGACACCTCTTTGGAAATAGATGTGTATCGTGTCACAGACTGAAAGGTGATACTTCGATGGACGTTTTGCAAATCAAGACAAACTGACATCCTGTTTTGGCATCGAGCTATTTCCTCATCCAAAGACGTTACTGTCCTCACGATAAGGACTGGTTAGTTCAAACGAAACACAGTGAAGCCGCATTTAGTGTCTCTGCCTCTCAATGGTGGAACAAATGTCCAGAGGAGCTAAGACTGGAGACAGTGCAAACTACTTTTATCTAAAGAGTCATCCATTTAGCAGCTTTTGAATGAATATTCTTTCACTTTAAATGTGTATCCTTTTTTTTGTGAGCTTTGTTAAGTTTTCTCTTGTGTGTGTTTTTTATTCTTCTTCACTGCTCTTTCTCTGCTTGTATCTAAGGGTTGCCCTTGTGCATGAAAATTGCAACATGAACACATTTGCCTTGCCTAAATGATCAACAACCATTGTAAAAGTACATTTTGATTGAAGTTCTCAAAGTAAAGATCTTTATTTTTCCTCCTCCTTGAAAGCATATACAAAGCTGAGCAGTAATGAGAGTTAACAATTGTTCCCTGCTGATTGTCACAAAGCTTCTTTTGATACTTTTGTTCATAAAAATGTGATTTTTTTTCCTTTTTTGCTGAGATGTTCACTATTTATGAAGTGTCATTGTCTAAAGTCATCCATTTTTCTTTCTTTGTTCGGTTAAAGCAGCTGTAAATACAAAAAAAAAAAAGCCTCAAACACATGCTGGTTTACAAGTGTCAGATGTTGTAAATAATTGAAAAAGACAAACCAAAACTTGTGTTTGAGCTCATTTGACCATCGCCATGGAAACAAATATCCTTCAATCCTTATTCAAAGAAACTTAAGAAGAAATGACTAAGTGTCTTAAATAGTGTCAAGCTTTCTCAAATTATTTTTCGTCATTATTTTAAGAAAGCTTCACAATACCTGAAGAAACCCGATTCATTTATTTTGAAATAGTCATTTAGAGATCCTTAATGAATATTGTGACGGAGGTTTCAATGAAGACAGATGTTGTTGTCATCTCATTAGCAAACATAGACTTCCATTAACAACCTCTTAGGCTGTAGTTAAAGCCACGGGGTACTTTAAACTGAATACCAGTCTAAAAATGCAACATGATAATATATGTGTAACAGCTACATTTAAGGTGTAAGAATAAACACCAAACATTACACTGGAGGCTAAAGGGAAGTTCAGTACATCTTCTGTCCAAACTAAAGAATCACACAAAGTGAAATGTTGACTCAAAATACGTGAATGTCACAAAATCGTGAGGATTCATCATCTGTGGCACCGACTACATCGGTGTCGTAAATCTATCCACGAGTTATTAGAACATAACACCTGACTGTAAGAGGAAGTGAAGTACAGAAAAATATGATCAAAATGTCTCGTGTTTCCTGCCTCTAAAAACACACAACGTAGTCCTTGTTTCAGTGTTAATTTAATCATACAAATGCGTACTTATAGATACAGGGGGGGAAGCTTTATTTTGACTGTTTCTCTTCAGATAAATGTGCTATATCAGGACTATGTAAACTTTCATCTCATCCACTCACCATGCCACTAGTCTCAAACCCACACATAGTCGCATACTCGACCTAGAGAATGAATCCAGCAATACTCACATGCCTCACTAGCTGTCTCTCTCTCACACACACACACACACACACACACACCGCACACACACACAAATACCCTGACGTGACTCAGAGAAGCAAAGCAGAACAGTGTATACTGTTTTGGGAGGAGGACTTTCAGCTGACTCTCAAAGCAAATACAGAAACGCAGAATGCTGGTGAATTGTACAAACCGCAATGAAGTCTAAATGTCAAGAAGTAACATTCAGAGGTTCATCCTTAGCACTCAGACAAAGTTTGATAAAAGAGGACACATGTAAAACACATTTTCACCCTTATTGAAGAAAGTTCAAAAACACTATCATGGAGTCCCGTTAACAACCTCCCCATTCTTTATTTTGAATCCCAAAATACATGATGAAATAACTTCCAACATTATGAACAAGGCAAAGCTGAGGTTTAAATTCAGGTGTGGTGGTAGAAAGACTGTTGATGTACAAATCCTAAACGTGTGATCACCATTAGCATGAGTCAGTCTCCTTTTTTTTTTTTTTAAAGGTCAGATAATGCAGCAGGGATTAAACTAATGTTAAAGAACCATGAAAACAAAACGTTAAAGCTGGGGAGAGAAGATGAGTAAAAAAAAACAATAAAATCTTCCAGGAAATGCTGGTATTACAAACCAAAAAAAAGCAAAAAAAAAAAACATGTTTCCTTATTAGAAGTGATGGAACAGATTTGTGCAAATAGCAGTAACATAGCATCAGGACTAATCCTGATGTGAACCATTCATTTTCATACTCAAATCTAACTAAAAACAAACTACTACAACTTGTCACTCTTTCCTTGCAAAGCACTCAGCGTGATGTGAAAATCAAGTGTAAGGTTGGTCTTCTGATTTTTAGCACCACCTGCTGGTTTTAAACGAGATTTGATGTGACCGCGGTGCAAGATTAAACAGCAAAAAAATAAATAACAAAAAGGGCAAATAGTGAGTCAGTTCATCAAAACGCTGCCGAATCATTCAACAATACTTCAGAGGTACACGCTCGGTAAAGCTCTCTAAATGTAGGTGCGTCTGTGAAAAAAAAGACACGTCATCCTTTGCCCAAGTAGTATACACCATTATCATGTCAGTTAAATCCAAAGAGAAACCATAACACATGCACCCACACATTCACTGGCATATATATATAGTCGGACACATACGGTTGACATGGACTCAGACTACAGTCACTCATCAGGCAAAAATAGATTTGAATGGCTTATTTCAACCCGTCCTCCAGCCGCACTTTCTCACATTCACTCACATCCCCCTTCAGCGTCTGATTAAAGGGAAAATCCACCCTAAAACACGTTTAAAAAGAAATTGTCAAAGCTGTCAGGAAGGGTAATTTTCAGACAGCGATGCTTGATGACAGAACAGATCAGCGTCTCTTTGTTCTCTTAGGAGTGTCAGGGATCCTACACAGGGATACGAAGGCCGTATTCTCTTTGAACAAGTGGATTTACTCTAATCCTTTAAATTCTTTACATCTGAACATGTTCTGTTTGTTGTGTTAATGGCACCAGTACGTTCATCTAACATGATACAGGGCTACTTTTTTTCTTCTTCAAGCACACAGATGGTTGACTTCTGAGTGTGATGTTAGTTCAATGTTTTATTGCAGTAAACACAGGATTAATGTAGTGTCGTTTTTAAGATACTGACCGGGACTTTGTCTTAAAGGGGTCGGAGAAATGGGGATAAAAACGGTCTATTTTTTGATAATTTAGTTTGATTTGAAGCACGTTCTACCTCTGGGGTTGTAAATGTTCTGTAAACTTTGTGACTTCTAGTTCTCTGGGCTATAAATGTGAATAATCTCCATTGAAATAAATGTGTGAAACTCAATCATATGTTCTGAAATGTCATTTTAGTGTAGCTGTTGCCTTTAAAGGAAAATCCACCACAGGCTGTTTAAGAAAGAAAATAATAACAGATCTGTGCACGTCACTGTTTAGTAGACATTCTATAAGAGCAGAATTTCAAACTTTGTATGGAGTTATTTCTGGTTAGCTTTTATGTAAACCTGAAACATCAACCAGAGAGTTTTAATTCTACGGACCTAAACGACCTTCTCAGCTTCATTATACCCACGTGTTGAGCTAAACAAGTAAAGATGATTCACCACAGCCAAAGTCAGGCTTTTAAGGCGATTAAACACAAATTGATTTGATAGTTTTCCAACATTATGCTTTGATTATTGTTCGTCTTTAGTGGTACTACTATGTAAAAGCTTGCATAGTGAAAACTTGACCATCTACATGTATCCAGGGGACTCTAGAAACATGGTGGTTTAGTTATTTGTGATTGGCAATGCTTTATTAACTATCTGTGACCAACAGTCTGGTGTAAAACTCCTTGACAGTTATTTAACGAAGTGGAACTGGAGTAAGGTTTTCATTCAGAGGCAACAAGAAGAACATGAAACCTTTACTCCTGGTTTAAACTGTTGGGTGTGGTGAATTAGAGGTACCATTTCTTTACCCCATTCTTTTCTGTTTTTATTTTTAACAAGGCCTGGAAAATAAAAACATTTCCAGACCTGTGTGGGAACCCTGAAGAGGACTAAATTACGTGCGGGTAGTTTAGAGTGGATCTTCCCATGAACGAGACGTGTCTTACAGTGGAAATAAAAATAGTTGAGTGTATCTATTTTTAACTCTTTAATGAAGCGTTCACACATGCGAGTCCGGGTGTAGATGTCAGGTGGGGCGTTTCACTGTAGCGGATGTAATCCATCACCCCACTGTAGTTTGTGTTTCTGTGGAAAGGGCCATGAGGTCAGGGAGAGGGTTGTCATGAGTCAATATAAAACAACAGTTCCTCCCCCCTCCGACTCCTCTGTATTTAAGGACTCTCAGGGTGTATCGCTCGTCATCCACCGTGGGAGGGGGGGATCTTTGTCGTTCTAGCTCTGTCCAAATGGATAGGGCCCGTGAATACCCTGGGGGGGGAAATAAAGAGAAAAACTGTATTACAATACAGACATTGTGAACAAAATAAAGACAACACACTACAACGGATGTGTGTAACTAGAATAATCACCCAGTACTTGTGTTCCTCCACAACCAGTGAAGCTGCAGTTTGCATCCCGAGTATTTCTAGAACATTTTAGGAAAACCTGCCCCTGACATTTTTCCTGAGTTGCCATTTCACACATGTACCTCACAGCGGGAGAATTTTGCTGTCAGACAGGGAAAGGTGTATGGAGGCAACACGTGATGTAAAAAGGATGCTCGGGGAAGTCACCCTGTAACATTGACAACATATCCAAGATGGCAGCCGAAGCAACAGAGTCCGGCGCTACGAAGACCGTTTTTGCCTCAAATAATGCCATGTGTCGTAGACTCGTAGTTGGGTTTTTTGACAGTATGAAGGAACGTGTAGAGAATAACACATTGGTGAATATAAAGCTTATAAAGCAGTTTCATTGTGTGCACAAAGATCCCACCGGTTACTCACCGGTTGCATGATATACCTTGTGGTGAATGTTCCTGAATATTACCTGCTGTGTTTAAACATGGACTCACCCAATCGGCTGGCAGAAACAAATTCTGGATATTCAAATGAAAACAATTCTGCAGTTTGCATTCACTCAGTCAGCATGACTGGACGATTTCAGGACATTTTCAGGAGTGCAGTGCAAGTGCAAAAAAGGGGCAAAGCACCCTAAAAACATGGTATGAGTAGTACATTAAACAGTAGAGGTTGCATCACGAGAAGGTCATAAAACCATTGAACACGTCTCTCTCTCTCTCCGTTAATCTGCAGAGCATTCATTGTAAATGGACCCTTCTCACGACAGACATGCATGAGTAGAGTGAGAGAAATGTTTTCTATCACCGACGACGTTCAGTTAAAAAATACGTCATAAAATTCCCTTCGGGCATTGCTGACACATTGCATTCACTGACTGCAACGGTAAAAAAGAACTTGACCCTTGACCGAAATCTCAAATCACCACATGGGAACTTATAAGATGTATAGCTATTCGCTTTAGGCATTTCTTAGATATTTATGTTCACAACAATGCAACAGACTGAACAGTAAATGGACCACTTGCCCCGGCTGTCAGAGGAGAGGACTCATTTTCCTTTGCTAGTGTTAACAGCTTGTGTGAGGCTAACACGTGTACCTGTATCAGCGTGTATGTCTTATGAAATGTGCTGATATAACAACAGTTTTACAAAGCACATCATGTAGGAAAACAACGTTTTAGTCGATTTAGAAATGATGCAATGGCATGTTTTGTCTCTGTGCTCCACCTCTATAGTTTCCAATACTCCTGCAGCACATGGAGCAAAGCATCACAGCTGAAACAAGGGGGGTGCACACGAGTAGACATGTTCAAAATATTTAATGAGGTTTAATATTCTTTAAGTTATAAGATGAAAAAAATAGACATCTGAGGAACCTTTCAAGTCATTTTAGTTTAAAAAAAAGTGGCATAATCCACGGGAAAATGTGTGTTTTACCAGTAATAAGCCTTACCAGTAATTTGTATTTTCTCCCCGACTGGTATCTGTTTTAAAATGTCTCATTTTGGCCACGCTCTGATGAAAATGTCCGGTGTTTGTTGGCGTCTGTTTGGTAATTGTGTCAGAGCTGCACGGCTGTCTGGTGTTGTTTTCACCTTCAAGGCAGTAAGACAACCTGCAGTACGTACATGGAGGAAGCAGCTCAGTCAGTGTAGATTTAAATACAAGCTGACAAAGCTGACTAGTTGTCAACTTTCAAGTTTAGCCACCCAGGAGAGACCTAAACTATGAATAATGGCTCAGCTACGACAGGCATGAGATAATGCTACTGTTTAACAATTATCTCGCCCCACCTGAGCGATTAAAGTGGCTGAATGGAGTAAATGAGTTGTTACACTGAGTGGTACGTGCTGTGATTACATGAGACATTTCCTCATAAGAGACCATAACACTGTTTTAAAGAAGCTACTTTGTTTAAAGGAACATCTCAAAGCGTGGCTGGAGCTCACAGGTACCAGATCATTTGATTTTAAGGTGGACTACGGTTTTGAAATGTCCACTCATTTACTAAATGTCGTAACAATCCCTCTCTAACAGCCATCATGATATGTCAGTGTGGACACAAAGTGTTGGACCGGCGGATCAGGAGTCCACCTCGAGCATTTGATGACTGTTGCAACTCTAACTCTTTGTTCAAACTGCAGGCAAATCAGACCCGTTTCCCCACATCAGATATTTAGGACGGACTGTCTGCACGGATTGGATATCAGACTGGATCCCTAATTTATCTGCATGTGCTTCTATGGTAGAAACATATGTGTAAAGGAGAAGAAGATGAAGAAGATACAGATTATTAATCCCAGAGGGGAAATTCAAAATGTTCACTTTGTGGTTGAGAAATGCTACACACACACATAGTCTGAAATACGTGCACAAACAGGTTCCTATAAACATGCACTAATGGAGAGATGACCGAGGGCGAGACTGCCTAACAAAGAGCGCCAGATCAGTTAGGAGCCCTCACTCAAGGGCACCACAGCAATACCCAGGAAGTGAACTGACACCTCTCCAGCTACCGGTCCAACTTCAAGACTTGGTCTTGACCTGGACTAGAACCAGCGACCCTCCAGTTCTCAACCACAGTCTCCACAGACTGAACTACTGCCACCCCGATTAACTATGTACGCTGGTTACCAACGTATGAGGCATGACAAATGGAGATAATTGACTTCACCCTCCAAACACTTGTGATGTCAAGAAGGGGTGTTAACATCCTGCACTACAGTAGCAATCTGAATGCACCTATTGTGTGTTGCAATGCAATCATGACTGTGACATGTAGTATTCAGATTGTACCTGCATTTCAAATCATCAAATGAGGCTTAGATCTGACTTACAAAATGTTTTCAGGCTTCTTTCTGCCATGCACACTTTTAAATTGGCTTTAAGTTTGTCTTGGTTCACCTAAAAAAATTATCTGAGTAACTACCTGAGGCAGAACCTGATATCTCAAAAACTGCTGACCGGGCTGCAACACTATTGTTGCTGCTATGAAACGAGCCCTAGACATGAATTCCTAATGATTTTAACGACCATTCGAGCTTTCCATCACTTTGGTCCATGACTAAACGCAGTGTGCCGTGTACAACTTAGACACGACCAATATTAAAATCTATGGAGCAAATGCCATAAAACTGAATCAGCACACAGATGCTCCTGAGAGGATAAAACCTTTATGTTTTAAACACTCCGTGAATTTTTAGCACCACCCTAAAGCCAACATTTAAACCAACACATAACTCATTGAGTAAAAGGTGGACTGCCAATACATTTGTTGAGAAAAACCAGGACAACCCTTTGATTTGGATAACCGTGAGGTTCGATGGTTTAAGGAGCACTTTTGCCGGGGTACCACTGTCCGAAATTTTCATTTTGTAGGGTGGGATGATGAATTTTTGGGACAATAATAACTGAAAGAATGTGCAACATTTTACACATAAATACAACAGAATTCTAGTATATCCTCTGTAAATGTCTCTCTGAGTCATGACTGTCTACAATGAGTGAGAAGCGCGAGTCCCGCCAGCTTTGTTGTCGGAGCCGCGTATACATCATGGACGGGACGGCCTTGTGTATAAAGATGTTTCAGTCAAGAACTCGAGAAAAGAAGAATAACATACTCGCTGTTTATTTGGATGTCACATAAGTGTGTTTAGATCACGTGTCAATTTATGTGCAATATGAAGCTATGAGTTAACCAAAGTATGCTAACTAGCCTGCTAACAAGACAATGCAGGCCACAGGCAGCTCGAGCAAAGTACAATGTTGTCTGTTGCTTGCGCTTAATGGTGCTTAATTATGGTGCGTTCTAATTCATGACTCCTTCGTATGAACACGAGTGGAGAGGGGGTTGGAGGTGTGTCGCTGAAGGAGAGCGGAGGCTTCAGAATAGCGGAGGTGTCGCCAAACAGAAGTCTGTTTTGGTTAAACGCTGGTGCATAAGACATCTACTGGATCAAAAACACATTCTTCCTTTAAAACATATTCTTTAACGACTACAACTTCTCCAGAAATGGCAGAGAAACATTATAAGTTAATATACAACCATGATGACCCAATCAAACGCTTTCACATTATCAGTCATCATAGATTACAAGTATGGTATGTTTTCTGTTTCAAGATCCATTTGATAAAACACATCTCAGAAGAAAGAGGAAGGACCACTGTTCATCCAATGATGTCGCATAACATGTCTGGCTGTCATTTGAAGCACTTTTGATTCTCCTCAAAACCAAATGTAAAAAATATTTGAAAAGGTTCAGGACTGATCTCATTGCTTCCACAAATGTCAAAATGAAGCTGTATCAATCACAGATTTATTTGATCTATCCAGCTCATCAGCTTCTACTTCATCCACCGTTACTGCAGCTCTCAGATTCATTGATCTGTGGGCTCAGTTTATCACCACTGACCTGATCCACTTTAACTAAATAATCAAGTAATGACTGAAGAAAGCTCGAAACAAACTGAGAAAACAACCGACTCCATATACAGTCGATGGAGGTCAGTCCCACTATCATTATGTAGGCTTCTGAAGAGCAGTGTTTTCCACAAACAAACAATTAAAAAGGCGACTTGTGACTTTTGAATGTAGTGGGTGTTGATGTGATTTTTAAAGCTGTAGTGCAGACGCCGATATTTGAATTGTACATACCTGACCATAAGTCACCACAGAAAGATTGGTTTGAAGACCATTCGACGCTCTATTTACAGCATTATGAGACAGTCCATTTTGATCTTGCTGGATTGGCTCCTGCGTGCGCTCCCACGCCCCGCCAGGATCTCTGAAACTGTTGTCAGTGGCGTCGTGCTTGTTTTTCTGCGGTGAGGCGAATGGGTTGAAGTCTTCCTGCACGTTGCGCTGGGGTTGGGTGTTGAATTCTGTCTCGAAAGAGGACAGCTGCTGGGTCACGCCGAGGAGACCTCCGACTTCTACACTCAGAATCACCCAGATTACGTCTGAGGAGGAAAGAAAAAAAGATGTGGGATCAGATAAACTTTACTAAGATTTTGATGAAAAGAATTCAGCTGTTAAAAACATGTTGTAGTTAATAACGCAGCCCTGTTTTGTAAGAAACCAATCAAATATTGTGGGATTTCCTACCTCCGTAGAATAATCCGGTCGCTGTACACATCCTCCACTGGCCCTGGTACATGCCTGGATTTGTGGGACTTCGCATCTGCACACTCACATCTGATATCTCCTGGGGGTCTAGTGATTTAACCACTACCGTGTTTACGTGCCCAAACTGATCCCCCCCAATGTACTTGAGACAAACCCCAGGTGGCCACGACTCTGCACCTACAACACACAGCAATGAGTGCAGATAAGACACAGCTCAAAAAATAAAAAAATAAAAAAAACACATGACGGCGTAACTAACATTTACTCTGGCAGAAATTACAGAGAGCTTTAGAAAGGCTAATTATACAGCGTGAACTTAAACATGTGATTGAAGTGACGCGCTCTCCACCTGTGTTTTGTATTCTCCAGGTCTTCGTGAACGGTGTATCTGGAGGAACTGACTCTCCTTCCCCAATTGTCACATCTTCAACGAAGGACATGGATGGCGTGTTGACGTTGGGACTTTCAAAGTCATAATACGCACCAATAGCAGACTGCAGGTTCCTGTAGCAACGCAAAAGGGCAAGCATGGTGTTGTCATGGGTTAACACAATTCACGAGACCCTACCTCGCACAGGGTCTCTTAATCATCACACTTTATAGGATAACATCAAGAAAACTAACAATAAAGGTGTTTGTTTTTTCTCCCTGCAGATTTTCTGCTCCTTAGAAAACCTTATCTCAATGTAAACAATACATGGCAAATCCTTTGTTTTGACAAGACGGTACTTCATCCCTGGTTTAGGTGACCTTAAATAACTCACTCATTTACTTACCGCAATGCAGTTCAATATAAAGTGAAATCAGACTCTTCCTGCATTAACGTCCATGTCTGACAATCCACATTTCAAATTTAAAACTAATACTGTCTGATCTACATTTGTTGTCTCCATGATAAAGTAGAGATACATCTAAAGACATTTGCAGGGTTTTTTCAGATGTCTCAGAAGAGTCTCTGAAGACAAACAGAATTTAAATTAAAAAACCAACATAAAGTTTAAAATGTGTTGGGCTTCCACGTCCCACCAGAACAGCTTGATGGTATCTTGGTATTGATTCAACGGGTCTCTGTACTTTACATCTGGGTTGGTACATCCTTCTTTCATACAGTATTTCAACCAAATTGTGTTGATGAAGGTTGTGATGAGAGTGCTATGTTTTCAGACCCCCCAAAAAAAGATGCAACATATATACAAAGTAATGATGCCATCGCTTGACTAGGTCTGCTCGATTACAGCAAAAACGCTCGATAATCATGATTAATTTGATTGATATAGCGTCTAGAGATAAAGTTTATTAAGCATGATTACTCTGATTTTACAGCATCTGGATCACATGAACTCTAAACACCATAACATAGTAGAACATGTTAAAAAACAAGTAACTAATAACTATAATGACTCTGATTTCCAGACTTTAAATGTATGCTCTACGGTGAAAACATGTTAATGTTTGGGTGGGTTTTTCCCTTTAAAATAGATTAGATCAAGGCCATGAACCACTGATTGATAAAAAAGGGACCCAAGGACGATTTGA
This sequence comes from Tautogolabrus adspersus, assembly GCA_020745685.1. Classification (NCBI taxonomy): domain Eukaryota; kingdom Metazoa; phylum Chordata; class Actinopteri; order Labriformes; family Labridae; genus Tautogolabrus; species Tautogolabrus adspersus. Next base: position 28,570,527 of record CM036538.1, read on the forward strand.
TTAACAATGCCTGTTGATAGATCACGACTAGTGACGTCATCAGACGCTTGTGAAGCTGCTTCCTCTGCTTTGAGTTTCCCAAACAGCATGGCTAAACTGGCTCTGAATACGATTATAATCTACGCCGAGAGTCCCCTGTGCTTAAATTAGACTGCTAGCCAGTAGGGTTAGATCTCGTTCCGCTTTCCAAGTTATTTCACCTTAATTTGAACTCACTGCTGGGACAAACTTTACCTTTTCACTTCCGTTTCTTTTAAACAAAACTAAGGTACCTCGCTTTCACGTGGCGTCAGAGTAATCGGAAAATGTTGCTTTTATCACTTGAAAACCCACTCAGGTCAGGAAAAAACATCACGGGAAAGTCGGGACACAATGTGGGTACCTGCCCTGCAGAGTTGACAAACCCTGACGTCATACAAAGCTGAAAAATGGCGGACCAAATTAAATGTTGTGTTGAGGGCAAGAAACTTTTTATTAAATACATACAACGAATAACAAGGTTTTTTTTTTTGCTAACATGTGACGTGTTGTATTGAATACACCTGTAGTATTTAGTTGCACTACATTTAAGGTGATGTAAATGAATACTGAGATATAAAACACAACACATCATCCCCCTCGCCTCTCTGTTGTTTAAGTATGAACACATCGAAACCGAAAACTGGGAACTCCGAGCATCCGAGGAGCATTTGAATGCAATGTGAGCACCATTTTAGCTCTGTGTCTTTTCAGTTTTCTTTCTTTAAATACGGGTTTACTGTTTGATAACTAGCTAATTATCCAGCTATGTTAGCGTTAGGGTTGCTGTCCGATAAGAGGCCCTCGTATCCCCGCACTCACCAGTTGGTCATGTCCAGGAAGAAGGCGCAGCCGGCTGGGTTGAGCTGGAAACCCAGCAGCCTCTGAAACTCCGAGATGAGGACGTCTTTGTCCGTGGTGCCCATACAGCTGAACTTCTGCATGAGCTCCGCGTCCACGTCCATGTCTGTGCCCTCCATGGGTGGCGGGTGTCCCGCAACAGAGACGGGGTGGTGCGGGGGTCCTCTCAGTTCAGTCCGAGGCCTTGTCCAGCCATAACAACCAGCTCAACAACAACAACCGCCAGTGCGCATGGCACAACCAGGGGGACGATGTTTGACGTTACAACAGCCCAGCGCGTCACCTCTCGCCAATCACGTAGTGGGCGTCGACGTCATCTGTTGCTATTTGCAGCAACATTTTCATTGGTTTATCAATAAAAGTGGCTGTTTTTAGAGCACGCTACCAAAAATATCAGCGCTGCAGTATGGAGGACACCATTTCCCACATTACTTCATTCTGGTATTGAATCAAAACGACAGTTTTATTGATGCTCATTTGTCTCAAGCTTTCTTTCTCAAGCTACACATAACGTAATACAGCTACGAGATTAATAAGTGTAAGCTTGACATTTAAATAATAGTCGTTTTATCAATAATGTATTCTATAATTTGTTAAATTCTCAGCTCAGTACCAGATGATTAATAGGTTGAATGACACTGAACACAACATTTGAACTGCTATTAAGGTGATATTGAAATTAAATGTTTATCTGCATTTGTTTTGCTTAAGATACACTGAAGGCATAATCCATTCATAACGGTAAACCCAGGATTAAATAATAATAATAATTATTATTATTAAAGCCTAATAAGAATGCATCATACCTATTTTTGCAGCTCAGTACCAGGTGCATTGGCGGTTTATTAATATTAATATTAATATTTTTTGGATTTGGCCAAAAGTGTATACATAACTAGAACCCTGTGTCCCAATGATTTGTAAATTAATATGATTTCGTTGGAGAAATATTATTTAATACATAACCAGTAGTTTCCATAAATCCCTCGGCTAGATAAAGCTTTTTATTGATTTTAAAAATAATTTCACTGTTTCTCTTAAATTCTTGAGACAAAACTGAAGTGAGAATTTTGAGCTGCACAACTCTTTGGACTACTTTAGAGTACTTCATCTCATTTCTTTTACATATACTTGATTCACAACACAAACTATTAACACACATATCAACTTCTCTGCAGACAACATTGTCTGATGTTATCTCAATGTTCAATGCTTGGTTAAAAATAAACCTTTATTCTTCACAGTGAGTAGTAACTTGGTAGGGTCGTTGTTGTTATAGTGGTGTGTACCTACATGCATAAATGATGAAGTGTGTAAATTATGTACTGAGTAGGTTCGTGTAAGGTAAGAATCGTGCTTTGTATGACCCCCTTTTTGCTTCTTTTCCTCTATCAAGCCATATTCTTTATCCAAAATTGGTTTTGGAGCTCGATCTTAGTGTAGAGGTTATATTTGTTGTTATAGCTTGCTTTTTTTGAATGATGAATAATTTTGTCCCAAATTTTTTTTTTTTACAGGCATGGTAGAAAGTACGGAGCCCCTCCGGTGACATTGGTGAAAATTTTATAATTCGTGCCCACAGAAAGTAATAAGCAGGCATTCAAGTTTTTTATTTTGAAGGTTTTGTGCTTGAGTATTTTAATCATATGCCACCTTCAGTATCAACTCAACAACATTTTTGTAGACTCTTTTGTACATTACCAACACTACATTTATTTTAACATGTACTTTGTAGAATTAATGAGTAACAAGGTCTACCAATATCAGGTATCCTTTCATATTGAACCTTTTACAGTTAGAAGAACCTGGCACTACTACTAACAAGTGTCACCATAACCTGCAATTATTGTTTAAACACAGCAGGTAATATTCAGGAAGATTCACCACAAGGTGGGATCTTTGTGCACACAATGAAACTGCTTTATAAGGTTTATATTCACCAATGTGTTATTCTCTGCACTTTCCTTCATACTGTGAACAAACCCAACGACACATGGCAAAATGTGCATATCATTTTTTTTCCCAGCAGGGTAAGGATGTTAAGCTTCAACTTTTGTTGTAAGATATAACTAACTAGCCTTTTTTTGGGGGGGAAATGATGATAGCCCTACTTAAAGTAGGCAATAACTATTTACTTGAAGGAAAAACAAACCTTTTTTTTAAACTAAATTGTGTTTGCCAAACCCTTAAACGTCAAGCAAAGTGTTTTTAGTTTAACAACGTGTCCTATACATTTCTAAAAACATGTCAGCTTTAGGACAAAAACAACATATTTCAATATGCTTATATCTTCCAGTGTTGTAGTTTTTGTTTAATAATAATTGTGTTTTATTTTGTCTAAAAGGAACCTTTTGTTACAAACTCTCCCCAGGCGGAACTAGCTGTCGGTAGCTGTTATATCTAGTGGGAACACTTTCTTGGTAACACCGGAATCGCGCTCGGCGGGGACTGCTGTGGATCATGCCTAAGTAAGTTCAGATATCCCTTGTTTTTTATGCTTATTATCAATTTCTCAGTTTTCAACGACGCTTTATATTGTGTATACTTCCATCAAGGGTAAACTGACGGTAAATTAAAAGTTTAAACCCGATAATTAATATCAGCTTCATTCATGTTGAATGTCTGGAGCTTTGTTTGGGCTGCGTCTATTTGCTGGACGCAACCATGGGGTGAACGGAGCTACTATTCAAACTGTGTGCCTCTAAAACACTTATTTCTGCTGGAGGATACGATTCAGAGCTTATTCATTTCGTCTTATTCATGCAGAGAAGTTTTATTTTCTGTTTTCGACAGGAATTGGAAACATTTGACTTGTGTGGCTTACATCAGAGTATATTTTATGAGAGGAGAAGACGATTTCGCTTTTGGTCTTTTAATTTAAGTTCTTCTAAACACAAAATTAAATAATGCAAAGTAACATCAACTTACCTCCAAGGTGATCCGGGTTGAAGCTGTAGAAAGAGGAACACGTCTCCCATGCTGCTGCAGAGAACAACGAGTCACAATGAAATAAGTAGATGAAGCATTCAGGAGCAACATGTCGTCTTTCCCCTGAAGTGTTAAATTTAGATGCATGAAAATAAAGCACGATGAATTATGAATCAAACAGGTCCTTCACGACATATACAATCCTTCAATAAGTAGGCGAAGGAGTCCTGCTGTAAGTAAGGTTATATCAGACATCTGCAGTGCACATCTGCCCGCTATAATAGTCCTCACAGTACTACTTCACAACACTGGTTTCCCCTTCATGCTCTGTGTTAAGATATTTGTATTTATTTATTTATAAAGGTTTCATTCATTCATCTACCAAACAAAACAAATGAATAAAGACAAAACATCTTGAATGACAAACAGGGAAAAAGAATAATCTTATATAAACTGACCCTCTTTCACAAGACATTCATCAACTAAGCACATTATAATAAAATAAAATAAAAAAGAGCTGCAGGCCAACACAGCCACTCACATCCAGCTACTAGTTCCTAAATTACATTTCATTTTTATACCATTCAAAGAAGATCACAAAATGACTTGCCTGTCACAACTTGAGAAATGAAACCACAACACAGTTCATCATTTTCTTCATCATACTGACCTTCAGTGTTTAAAATGTTCATTAAAGTGTGAATATGATACTTAAACAAAACTTTATTTGTATAGTGCTGATTTTAAAACCAGAAAATGAACGTTACATTTATTGATAGAGGCTTAGACCTCCTGTTTATACATTTTTCAAACATTTATATTCTTGTTAAAGCTTTTTCTTCAAAGTATATCGTCTTTGTGCTAACCTCAATCTTCTTCCATCTTTCCCCCCCTCGAGGTTTTACTGTGATTACTGTGATACCTACCTGACACATGACTCGGTAAGCTGCGTTTCTTTCTACGTATTCACATGATTGAAAGAACAAGCCCCCTCGCTCGTTTTAAACATACAGTAATTTGTTTTTCTGTTCCAGCCATCGGTGAGGAAGACCCACTGCAGCGGCAGAAAGCACAAAGAAAATGTGAAAGACTACTATCAGAAGTGGATGGAGGAGCAGGCTCAGAGCCTGATCGATAAAACAAGTAAGAAAGTTATGGTGAACCTTCAGTGTCACTAATGAAGATTGAAACGGTTGCTTAGCAGCGCAGTGCTCAACGACGATCAAAGCCTGATTTCTCTTTTCCATATTTAATATCCAGGTTAGACCCAGACTTGGTGTTGGAGTAAAGCCTGTTAAAATAACCCACACATGGCATGATTATTCACACGTGTGGGATATACCGAACCCTTTGCTTTAACGGTGCACTATGAACACCAGCTTACTCGAGCCCCCTCTGAGATTACAGATCACTAATCCCCTTCAAAGATGCAAAGTTAACATGGCGCTAAAGTGTAGCTCTGCTCATTGGAGAGCAATATGTTGATTTACAGACTGAACTCTGGATCACAGAGCTCCTTCAAAAAGATGTCAGACTACACATGCTTTACAAACATGGTCTTTTCACTTAGCAATAAAGGAAATGTAGTTGAGAACAAACTTTGATCCACATTAGCGTCGTGTCTTTGCAAGAATCTGTCAATTTTGTGTCAATGTTGATGCTTTGTCTTTGTCTCCAAACAGCGGCTGCTTTTCAACAGGGGAAGATTCCCCCCACACCGTTCCCCGGTGGTCCTCCCCCAGGTGAGTCCATCGAGTTTCAGCTCTGCAGCAATGTGATTCACTGACCATTACACAAACACTGGCTCATGATGGGGAGATTCTGACTCAATAGGGAACTGATGTTAGCACTGTACTCGATATCAAGGACCTTAAGAGCAGTCGACTTATTATTCACGGAGCTGCTGCTGCAGGATTACAACTTCTGTTGGAGTGACACTCCACTGGACAGAGGCGAGATAACTTTATCTCAAACACATTTTCCACACGCTGTGCTTTAAATAGGCAAAGAAAGCTAAAATGGACCAAATAAAAAACACGCATATTATTAATACAACGTACTGTGTTCAAAGTTTGAAATGGCTTCTGAAAAAGACTCTTTAGAAATGATTCCTCGATTTGACCTCCAAAAGTAAAGCAGGCGTGCAGCGCTCAAAGATTCACTATCTCTACATGGTTATTTTGAATGTCTCTGGGTTTGGATTCTGACAGAAGGAGCTTGTGTTTTCATTTGTTACTCTGGCACAGTTTCACAGTGTGTAGTTCATTCATTAAAGGAAGCAGGAAGACACCTCAACAATTACACAACGACAACAGACTGAACTTACAGACTGGTGGGACAACATCCAGCAGGTTATTTATGAAGTACTGGAAAAAGAAACTCCCAAGCCCACTAACTCCCATCCTCCCCCCTTACATTTATTTTGTTCTTGTTTTGTTTATTGATTGTTGTTTTGGTTTTTTTCTCTCTCTGTCAAAGCGTCTTTGGGTTTTAGAAAAGCGCTATATAAAACTAATGTATTATTATTATTATTATTAAGTCTCCACCAAACAGTTTGTTCTTGGCTCAACCACGGAAGTCGACACTGAATGACAGATATTCTCAGCTGCTTCATGACCTGATAACATTAATACAAAAATCTGAAGTAATAAAAAACTTCATATTAACTTTTGATCTATCATCTGTGATACAGGCGGTCCTCCTCGACCAGGCATGCTACCTACACCCCCGATGGGAGGCCCCCCCATGATGCCCATGATGGGGCCTCCTCCACATGGGATGATGCCGGGCGGACCCGGTAGGAAACGTGTTTTATTTTCTAAAGCTTCAGTCCCTTCTTACATGTGTAATGTCACTTTTTAAAGTGCTGCAGAAACAAAGTGAGTTTGACAATCAAAGGTGTTTCAGAGGCCGTTAAAGAAAATAAGATATCACCTCAATGAGACGACGCTTGTTGCTTTTATCAGACGCCTTTTGATTTGTGACGGGTGCTGCACTTAAAGTCTTCAACTGTCTGCGCTCGTGTTGAATGTGGATGTATTTATGCTGCTTTGATCCATAAGAGCGTCCTCCTGAGGGATGAAAAAGATCTGATATGAAGTAGAAAAGTGTTTAGAATTGAAGTCACCACCAAACAGGTTTTTATCTGTTGTCTTTGAAGCCCTTTTTATTCGTTTCCTGTTGTTTAAATAAAATCAGATAACAGATTCATCTGGTTTAAACAACCATTCATAGATCCTCAGGTTTCTTGTAACAGTACATTTAAAGTTTTGCCTGGACATAATTAATACAGTTATAAGTCAGAATGTGAAGATGAGCCGTCTTTTAAAGGAAGAATGTGCAAACGTTTACACATAAATACAGCAGAAAGATTATCCTGTGTAAATGTCTCTCTGAGTCCAGACTGTCTACAATGAGTGAGAAGGACAGTGTTTACATGAAAAGATTGACTAAAGGAAGGAATGGTTACACATTTAAAAAGTAGTTGAATATATTTTAAATATTAATGACTGTCCTAAATGTCGAGCTGAAGTGTGCACGTTTTCAGAAAACCTGAAGAGAAACCCCCAGCAGCAGGTTTGATATCTAAAGAGTACGATCCTAACAAGGTTATCCTAAATGAACTCTGAAGTTTAGATTACACTGCTGTGACTCTTCCTGTCAGGCTGTTGTCATAACGCCGTGTATCTCCTCACTGTCACATTCAGGAGGCATGAGGCCGCCGATGGGAGGACCCATGCAGATGATGCCAGGACCACCACACATGATGCGTCACCCTCGACCCATGATGATGCCGGTCAGGCCGGGCATGATGCGACCAGACAGATAAGAGCGAGCGGAGGAGTTACTCCTTTCCTTGTTGCCATGAACAGCCGCTGTCTAGTGAGGACACTCGGTTTCACTCTTGGATTTATAAATACGACTTTTTAAAAAATCTCAGATTTACATTTTTTTTCCACAGATCCCCGTTATGTCATTCATTCATTTACTTTCTTTTTTACTGGAACTGTATTTATTACATGTCACCTCTGTAGATGATGATCCTGATATAAAAGCCCTTTTTTAATGAAGCGTCCTCTCCTATGTTGGTGTTAAGATCTAAACATCGCGCCTCACTTCCACAAACTGTTCAGCACGCACTTTTACAGCGTGTTTGCTTTGACCAATTGTTTCCTTATTTTTTTGCTTTGTTTTTAGGTTTTTACATATTTGGTTGTATTTCATTGCTTTGCTTTGAAAAATAAAAGCTTGATCTCAAACCAATTTCTTTAACCCTTTCATCAGGTGGAAGCCCTGTGATACTTGTGCATGACATTATGTTATGGAATTGGATGCACCGATTAGGGCCCGACCGATATGACACTTTTGTGTCCGTTATCGATGTTAGGCAGACCAAAAATACCGATATCTTTCTCAGATCAATGTTTGAACTGTAGAGACAGATGGACACATTGATCCCTCAGGAGCAGTTATCAAACACTTGTGGAAAAGATATATAATGAAGACAAGATGGTCACTCAACTAGAAAGTAACTGAGCATGTACAGTATGTGCATCATCGCTTGACACTCTGGAGAGTGATGATGCTGCTTGTAATCCATATAGCGCCCTCTGCTGGTGACAGAGAACTGCTAGTGTAATTAAACGATACTCAAATGAAATGCTTTTTGACTTGAGAATAACTCTAGTGATATCAGCGCTAACTGTGATAAAATTAGAGGATACTGATAGTCACTTGATACGCTAATATTGGCAGGTCGATGAATCGGTCGGGCTCTAGCACCAGTGATGATAAAAGAAGAAATAATCCTTACAGTCGGTTACAGCTATCAGGTAAACCAAAGAGATGCCAAACACATTTAGTGCAGGTGACTTTTCTATGAATGATTCCTGAATCTCTGTTAAATAAAGGCATTAAAAACACACTTTACACCACATGCTCCAAACTGCAGACAGACACAGTTGGTGACTATCTGCTGGACGAAGTTGAGAATTTAGCAGCTTATTTTCCTCTGGAGTTAGCCGAGAGCAAAACTGAACTAATAGAAGAGTGAGTATGAATCATGATCATCCGGTTGGCAGAGATTAAAACTTTAAATTTACGATCATGTTTCTTAATATCTCCTGGAAGTGGAAGGCGATAGCTTCCACGATCAGTATATCAACTTTATTAGGTAATAGTATATCAGTGTATCTGCTGACACGTTCAGTTTTTCATGCTGTGAAAATTAAACAGCTGAGGTGTGAGAATGAGAGCTTTGAGTTGGCAACACCAACGCAGATTTGTTGGCTGTTGATAAACGGCCAGAAAAACAAAGTATAGACACGTTTGTGTGATGAACACGAACATGAGCCTACAAAGTGTCGGCCATGTGTGGCGGCGGCTGCTAATCTGTTTTCAAAAGTGATTTCTCTGCTGATTGTTTTTGACAATAGTTGACACGTCTTCTTTTGTCGCATGAACAAAAGCAAAACCAATCAAACTCACTTTCCCATCATGCAAGAGGAAGAAAATAATCAAATTCTCAAACTTAATAACCTAGAATCATCAGTATTGAAGCATTTGTCCTCGTTTTCTGTTGACTGATTCTAACAGCTGCAGGTCAAAACATTTGACCTTTGAACTATCCTGCACATCACTGACATGAGGATGAGTTTGCTATAACCCCAAAAGAAACAAATTCATTAGATCTTGAACGTACCTGCACCAAACTTAAAATCTTTGCAGGATGATATTTTTCCCCTTCTTACACTGATCTGATTCTTTGTTGTATTTATAAGAATATCCTTCATGTTCTTTTCTAGCTTTATGTAGAGATGGAACAGATCCGATCTATTAGATTTAATCAAAGAAGATGGTTGGGCACTTTAAAGATTCTCAGGTCTCACAGTCTCACTTTGAAGACGTTCAGACTGAACTGCAAGAACCCACAAATGGTCTCCATGACGACGTTCAAATGGAACAGCTCCTTCTATGTGATCAAGACTATGTGAAGCCAGCACATGCCATGACGGGTTTACTACAGGTTTGTGTAACCTTACACATCATACCAACAACAACATTAACACTATTAATTATGATCAAAAAAATATCTGAATCTGTATCTGTACATGAAGGATCAGAATCTGATCAGAACTGAAAAAAAGTGGATCGCTGCATCTTTAGCTTTATGTAACTCAGTAGTCTTTTTAAAGAGAGTTATCCGTTAAGGAAACAATAATAACTTTATTTATACAGTTCCTTTGACAACCAAGCAAAGCAAATCATCCAAAACAAGCAAGAAAGTCTGTAATCAACAAAAGAAGCCGCACAACACGGCTTCACGCGAGAACCTAAGGGACAAAAAACAACAACGTAAAACACGTTTAAACGCAGCAGAGAGGAAACAGAGGAGAAAGGATAAAAGCAAGAATAAGCAGTCAAATTAAGCAGGAAGGAGTAAAAGCACCAAAATAAAATACTTAATCAAAATAAAATAATTAAAAACTAAGAGAAAGGCATTAAGAAGATATAATAAAAACAATACAACAATAAAATACAATAAATAAAAGCAATCAAAAGAACTAAAATCATTCAAAAGATTAACAATAAAACTAAGTTAATTTAAGCCTAAATGTAAAGACATTTAAAGGCATTACGAAGATGACATCACATAAAAGAGCATTTATATAGAAGTGAGTTTTATGAAGTGATGTAATAGACGTCACTGATTGCTCGTCGTTCCTTTCTCCTGACATTTGAAAGATTCAAGTAGCCACACAGCATTTAGGTTAGCCCTGTCACTGGACTGCAGAGAGGTTAGCTACCTGTGTTTCTCTGATCGAGCTTGACACGCTCTCTCTGCCTGAAGCTCCGAATGTGTATGTCAGGTGTTTCAGCTCTGTGACGGACTGGTGACCTTTTCCTGCCCAGTGCATTCTGGGAAAAGTGCCAGCCACCCAAGATCCTGAACAATACAAGCAGATGCAGAAAACAGACGGATGTGTAAATCATTGTTTCACAAGTCAAATGAGGAGGTTGACCCAGCCCTCATTAGTCTATTCAGTGGAGCGTGTTTGAAGAATAGCAGCAGCCGTTACGTAAGAATCTGTGGCTGCTGCTAAATCATTATCTCAGTCCACATTTGTTTCCACCATGCCTTGCAAGGATTCAGCACTCTCCTCTAGCCCGAGTGTAACTCCTGCATCCTGTGATCTCCAATATGTGTGAGAAAAGAGTGATGAAAATGTCTCAACAGATGGAGCTAGAGAGTTATAGAGCCCTGAGTTAAGAACCGAGACACTGTTAAGATGTGTGATGACTGATTTTGTGCTTCCCTGGACTGTTAAATGTCTTTGTATCTCATTCTTGTGGCTTTATGGTTGAGGACATTTCTAGGACATAAATAAGAAGTAAAAATGTTTAGGGGCAATAACCACATGCTTCATGCTGTGCTTGCCAATTCATACAGTATACTTTGAGTCTGCAGAAAAGGGATTGCAGAGACGATGCAAACTGTTTCAGTGAGGTGCAGATCGTCAGAACGAACTTGTGGGCGCTGTCAGTCATGCAGGTTGTAAAATGGGATCTTCAAAGAAGACTTTGGCAGATTACATGTGATCTGATGGCTACTCAAAGGGACGGATTCCATTAAGTGTCCTATAAACACCCACTCTCCACATCAGTGAGGCAGGAATAAGACCAAGCTAATGCACATTTTATGCATATGTCGAGCATAGGCAGATGTCCGCGTTTCAACTGAAATCCGAAGAGTCTTTTATGAATATTCAATCTCGTCCATGAAGTGGAGCGCTGCCCTGAAGGGAATGAAGTGGAGTGGGGGAAAAGTGTCTAGAGCTCAGCGGATGAGGACATAAGCCTCCATTATGAGAAATGTATTTTATAATACATTTTACATGAAGGCAGTGGACACTGATCAGATGATTTCATGTTATTTGAGAAAAATCAGTTCAGTTTTTCTCTTATTTTAACTTCAAGAGCATTCCTGTGATGTTCCTTTGTGCTGTACTGTAAAAACACATTTCCTGTATGGTGAGCTTCCCGAAGAGGTTTCACTTTGCACATGTCATTTTTTTTGAGCTGTATTTCTCAAGAAAGGAAAATAGGGCTGTCAGCATTAACTAGTTAATCACAATTAATCAACGTCTGAAATTAATGCCTCCACAGTGTCTCCCTGTAGTCACAGTGATGGAAAAGAACGACACCTGTGCTCCTTTGATTGGCTCATTTTACTTAGACAAGTAATATCCACCTCATGACATCAAACATTTAACTTTTTTACCATTCCTTTGAGCTGTTTTCATTTAGTTTTTGATCCGCAACAAGTTCCTTTTTCCGTGGTTCAGTTAATGTAGTATCCTTTGATCTACATGAAGGTCCTTTCTTTATTTCGAAATAAGAGCACTGTTGAATTCAAACAGCATGTAAAGTACTCTCAGGTTAAAACAGTACAAAGATTCCAGATGAAAGCCTCACCGTTTTTAATTTTTTAATGTGCAATAATGGAATTTCAAACATGACATTAAAAATTCAACAGACAAAGCTTTTTTTTTGTTTTTAGAGTAGGAACCAAGCGGAAGTGCAAAATCCTGCAGTTTGTCGAGAGTCCAGGGCTTTTACAGCCGGCCTCAAGTGGACACTTGGGGAACCACAGTTTTTTGCACTTCCACAATCGCTTCATTTTTCAACATCTCAGGCTGTCGCTTGGATATACCAAAATATTTTTCCTGATTATTATATCCCAAAAGTTATGTGATAATAAAACCAATTTCTAAAAAATAAGTAAAAAACGCAGCCAACTTTTTTAAATGATGTTATTTTATTGCATTTTGTCAACTTTAAATTGGCCTGAGCTTGTTGTTTTTACAGTGCAGTTCACACTCACCTCTTTGATATTCCTGTTATACAAGTGAACACATGAATTTAACCTCTCAGGGCTCACAGGAGAGCGCTCAGAAATCCATCCTCTGCAGCCCCCAGACCCATCAGCATCAGCGAGGCCATGAAGGAGAGTGGCTGAAGGAGAACTGCAGATTGATTAACTGTTTATACCAAACAGGTTTGACTGCGACCGCAGACCGCACAGATTTACACTCCCTGAAGGATCGTTTGGGTTCTGTATTCATGATGATGCATCTTCTCCTGCACCCAGCATGCAGTTGGCATTCAACAGCCTTGGTTGAATGGGAAATGATAATCCCCCTGACTGCCGATTCCTCCAAAACCAATTGGCTCATAACTGCATAAAGACCAGGATGATGCCTGAGAGTGAGAGCATTATCGCACAGGGCTGCAGGGAGGGCTATTGACAGGAAAAATCTGAGAGAAAGAAAGCAATTTCGGTGAACTCAGTCTCCTTTTTCCCACTCCTTTCTTTTGTCTCTCTGCATCTCCACTCTACCTCGTTTTCCTCCTCGCTCTCGTCTCGTTCCCTCCACTGCCCTGCTACAAACACTACTCTGTAATTTAATCCATTTAGTCATGGCTCCAGATCAATATCCATTTTCCTCGGCCTTAGGGAGAGCCTATTGAAAGTGCTTGTTTCAAACTGTGGTTGTGTTGGCCAGCAGGGGCTCCCACTGGCCTGCGGGCTGAAAGTACAACACAGCGTCTAAGGAAACAAAGCAGAATCTTGTATCTAATCTCCCACAAACCTGATGAAAGAAGAACAGCTGTAGATGATGCAGCTTTATGTGTGTTTTCACTTTAAGCCTCTCTTCTTGTCCAAAGATAAATGACTCTCCTCCACTGAGATGTTGAAATGCAACGCCTGGCTGGTTAGCAAATGAATGACATCAAATGAGATTCAATTAAAGCTAATTTGATTAGTGGGCCTTGTAAGTGACCAGGAAGAAAGATGGAATTATTATTTCTTCTCCCTCCAGGATTGATTTACTGTCTGCACAATGAAGCACACTGGGAGGGCAGATGAAGAGCTTTATTATTCTGCATAAAAGGTTCAATCGCTGCAAACTGCTTCTGTTTGCCGTCAAAGTGTCCTTGAGCAAGCTAACCACTTGCCATCAGCTAAAAGTCTAAACACGACTGTAAGAATTAGTCATTCGCTGCCACTGGGTGAACATTTTGAGCGCACATAACATCGTTAGCTGCCCTACTTCAGTATGAACTGTCTTTAGCCGGCCCCGTGGCGTCCTGCCACCGGCCAGCTGTACGCTCTGTGGACACTGACAGTGATTCTCCTTCACCTGCTCCACTGCCTCGTGCGTCGCCATGTTTTATAAATAACCGTGTTAAATATTCATCTGTCAGCATTTGCATCTAAAGCTGAGTTTCATAAAGTCAAAAGTACAGGGGAAACAATGTGTTCAACTATTAACAGAATTGGTTAAATCCTGATGATGATGATGAAATACTGGGTATGAAATAGGACATTATGATTGGTTACAAAGGAGCACAGGTAGCCTAGTGGTTAGTGCGTGGGCCCCATGTACAAAGGCTATAGTCCTCTAAGCGGACAGCCCTGGTTTGACTCCGACCAGTGGCTCCTTTTCCGCATGTCATTCCTTACTCTCTCTCTCTCCCTAGTTTCTGACTCAACTGTCCTAACTCTCAATAAAGGCCCAATAAAAAATTGGTTACAGATATGTCAGACTGTGGTATTAATTTTTAATGGAACTTAAAGCTAGAATTATTCCCAAGCCGCCCACTCCACATGTGGGTTAGTCACACAGCTGGAGTTTATCTCTGACTTGTATGCAGGCCCGAGGCAAACGTTTTTTTTGGCAGCAAAATGAAGATAAATAATACCTACATAATTCATTTTTTAGAAATCATATTAAACTAAAGAAAATTGCATTTTGTTTGGCTGCTTAAGCTTTTCTCCTCAAAATGATTAGAGCTTCAAATTGTATTTCTTTTCTCTGTGTTTTTAGGTATTTTAACCTTTACAAACCGGGACAGTGCTGTGACGGGCACCTACATTAGCATTTCTGTTTGTTTTTAATTAATTTGGTTTCCCCATTAGCAAAAACAAGGGGAGGAATGAATCTTCCTGAAGACCACACATATAAACATGTTATCTAAACCATCAAAGTTTGAACTGAACCGAGCAAGGAAGGATCCAGGGTTGGCCATGGCCCCATGAAAATCTGATTGGCCACCCCGAAATCCTAAACTACGATTGGTTATTTGCCTTCTCAGAGGCAGGACTTAAGTTAAAAAACATGTTTTACTATTGAAGGCTGTGTTGAGGCTGTGAGTGGCTTTCTTTGCATTTCAATTTACTTTCCTTTTTTTTTGTATGTTTTGCTTTTTAGTACGTGTTGTCACAAAACTACTTTAAGTGTTTAATATTGAGCATCAGCGTCACGGTAACAAAATCCAGTGGTGTCAGATAAAAACGAAAAAACAACATGAGCCTCAGGCACCATGAACTTCTGTGGCAGTAAAAGTCTCTTTTTTATTTTGTGCTGCAGATGAGGAAAAGCTGAAGTTCAAATAAGGTCATGTGCTTTCTTTGTTCTTTTTTGTTTGGCTTTTGTAACCCTTAATTCAGAAAGTCTAAATTTAGAATAACTTGACTTGATGAATTTTTCATGTAACCTCACCTCAAACTAAAGGACTTGAATTTTTTATCAGGGTCCTCATCACCTCAAACATATGGCTCTTATCCACACATGCATAGACAAGTAGTCTACCTCTTTAGAGTCTCTCTGGTCCAGCCGATGTGCCTTCACAAAGATTATTTAGATCCTTTTTTATCACTTTGTTTGAAGAAATTCTGTCTCTGTGTTCGTGTCATGTTATTCCACCTTTTCTCTGGCTTATTTTGTTGCACTTTGCTCGTGTGTTTGATATCTGTTCTAACAGAATCTGCACTTTCAGTTTATCTTCTTTTGTTGTTGAAAAGTATCACTGTCTGTTAACATTTATTCATTTTTATTTTTTAAAGGAACAATATGTAACTCTGACACGCAGCATTTAAAATGGTTACTGCAGCTCTAAATTCAAACCGTTACATCGCGGCCACCTGTCAATCATGTCAACTACGCGCATAACTATTGATAACATGTAACGTTCATGAAATCAAAACAGAGCCAGCCCCGTACAGTGTGTGCCCATGATGGTAATAACTAATGAGAAACTATTTGTTTTTTTGTACCAGGCAGTAAACATGTTAATTTCTGCTGTAAAAACAGCTTTTTTTGGCTGTGGTGTGTAAGTGACTTCTGGTCCTCAAGCGAACGCCTGATGGACTGAAGGATTTTGCACTTCCGCATTGGCTTCATTTTTTCAAGGCCGGAGGTTGCCGCTTGATTCAAACCTACAAATAGATGTACATAATTCAAAGTAACTGGTCAGGGGTAACCATGGAAACAAACGTGTAGCAAGAGTGCAGGAGAATGTTAGGGGGTTGCTTGGCAACAGTCCAGTGTCAGTGAAGTTGTTCCAGCTGAGTTGGTGGAGCAAAATATAACCTGTTGTTGGATATTTCTTTTAAATACTCTCTGCTACTTGATGACTGTTGTTAGACAGTCGCAGATCAGACCCCATTAATACAGCAAGTCTCCTGCTTCAGCTAATGTAACTAGCTTACTATAGTAAGTAGAAATGATAGTCTTATTCCCATCTTTAGAAATTCACTTTAATCTAAAACAACAATCAATTCCAGTATAAAAAACTACAGGCTCTTCACAAAGGCTCTGCTCACTAGCTGTTTTTTTCCTAACACATTAAACGAACACTGAGTGGGCATTTTGTAGGTAGAAACTTTCTTTTTTCCTCCCTTGAGTGTCCATGTAGATTTTCAAGAGGAGAAGTGCAGTTGAGTTTAATTATAGGCCAAAAGAAAAGCGTGAAATGAAGCATCACAACCTCTTCATCTGTTATGCAGTTTGGCAGCAAGCCCGAACACTTCAACTCCATTTTTCTCAACTTTTGAGATTCAACAATCCTGCACAAGTACTCTGCTGTTATAAAGAAAAATGCGGATGGCGCCTCTCACTCCTGTTCATGCACTTTCTGTGTTTTCCCCTCATCAGCATCAGCATGAACAATCTTAAAACCATTCAGTTCAGCTCTTTCCTCTCGTACGAGAACACATGGCATGATGAATCCAGGATGAAGATGCAAAATCTGCAGTTTAATGATCTACAGTGATTGTGGAAGATTACCTGCAAAGAAGTTTTACAAATCACTTCTTTTTCAGCCTCAGAGGCGAACAAAAACTGCCTCAAGTACACAAAATTGTTTCTATCGGAAAGATGTCTTCGCAATCAAGTATCTCTCTCTGCTTATCTCCCCTATACAGAAATGTCTGTTCTTCTCTCCTGTCAGTCAATATGCGCCCGTGGTTGCATAGAAAAACCCATCATCTTTTATCATCTCATCCATGCATGTTTAATACAAGGACACAACTCTTGCAAGAAATGAGCAAACCCGTCTTTTTCACAATATACGCCAGAGAAAGAGAGTGCTTTCCTCTGTTAGGTATTGTTCTTTCTTTGCTTACTTCTTTATTTTGCCAAAGATTTGAGCTAGTCGGCAAATTAAAAGTCTTTTAAACAAAACCTTTACTGTTTTCAGGCACATTTGTTTTCACTGACTTTTTTCACTGCCGTTTGAGTGTTCCTGTTTCCCGGAAAGGTTTTCAATATTCACATTGTCATTCAAAGCAAACTTAATGTTAAGAAACAGAAAAACACATTTTCATGCACACAAAACAGAAAGAACATTTTCCCTTCCTAAAATAAGACGCACAAGGTGCTTTCAGATTTAGATAAAGAACTCCTTTCACGTCAGTCACCTTTTATATCTGTGTAATAGTCATGACTGAAAGCTAGAGCTGAATACTAGAGTGCTGCTTTGCTTTTTACTCCAGCAACAAGTCAAATAGCTTCTAAAAATGTGCTCAATATAGAGCCAAGGTCAGGGTCTATTTTTAAGGAAGGAAAGAACTCTTACGCTCTTAAATACTTTGATGTTCGAAAGTTAAAAAGTCTAAAAGCCCTCTGCTGAGCTCTGTGTTTCATAAGATGTGGGCAGATATAGCCTTCAAACTAAACTTCTGCACATAAAAGAATGAAAGAGTTGATGCAACAAGGTCCAATTTGTGATATCAGAGAGATTTCTCACCATAGTATTTTGTAAACTTTGGGGAAAAGAGACACTTAGTGTGTTTGCATGGACTTGAGTTATGAGCTTCATCCTGGTTTTGATCATATTCGGGATATGGGTTTACAAGCACACAGACAGTTAGTAATGTTATTTAGTAGCCTACTTTCCAACTTGACTTGGCTTGTTCCACCCTGTGTTGGAAAACCAGCGTCCTGCAGCATGTTCACCACTGACTTGTAAGCATTTTGATGCTTTCTCCCATCTAAACTTCCAGTTTTATTTAATTCTTTCATTACCAAAAGACAAGACTGTTTCTTCATCGCTCTAGTAGGACGATCGGCCATGTTTGTTTTGCTGATAGGTCACTTGGCTGAGGTCGTGCTTGCAGGTTGTCAGACACCAAGACCTATACATGCCACAGTATCCTCTTTTCCTTCTAAGTTCTCTGGGGAGAAAAACTGGTTTTGTCAAAGTCAGTATAAGAGCTTATCCTGGTTTCTGAAATCAGGATGATGTTTACATGCACAAACGCAAAATGGGAGACTTAAAAAAACAGATCAAAACCGGGATACTCAAGTCCATGGAAACACATTCAATGACTCCACCAATGGGTTTGTTAACCACCTTTTGAAGCAGCATGCTCTGCATTTTTTTCCATATTGGTTTTCTTTTCTTTGGAGCTGGAGAGGAGCCAGAAGGTTTGCAAACACAAAGTTTTGAATGCTGCACACACCCAATGCTTTAGCTGTTTAATAAGCTAGTTGACCATATACTGTAGGGAGATTCTATTTGTGGTATTGGCTGACGTAGAGGCCTCAACACTTGCTTTCCCACATCTGCACTGGTTGAACGATGAGTGGATGAACCTTATGAGCCTCATCCACTACCTATATTAACACATAAATAATCTTTTACCAGAATCTCAATCACAGAAAGGGCATAAACAAATTGGGTAGTCTGTACTATAAACCACAGAGTGAGCCGTAATATTTGTCTGACATTTACAAGATTTTATCCCCAAAAGGGCCCTACACCACAAACTTGGCCAAAATGTCAAGATTGGTGACTGATCCCTCTGAGGTGACATCTAGCAGACAGCTAACAGCACACTGTAAAAAAATGTCCGTAGATTTTACGGTAAGAAACTGTCAAACCATGACAGAAAAAGACCGTAAACTCTAAAATGGTTAAATACAGTTTTTGTAACAGTGGAACACCGTAAATAAGAATAACAACCAAGAGTGTTAAATTTGCATACATATTGTGTAAAAAATACATCTTTATACTGTTAAAAATACTGACCATCATATTGATTACAGACATATACCGTAATATATATAACAGTCAGTACTGTAATTTTTGCATTTATGTTTTGTAAAAAATACATTTCATCACTGTAAAATATATTAACTTTTGTGTTGTCAACGGATATATACCGTAATATGTTAAACAGCCGTCTCCGTAATTTTTACTTTCAGTTTTTGTTTAAAATACATTTTGTCACTGTTAAATTTACAGTGTTGATAACAGACATATACCGTAATATATATAACAGTCAGTACTGTAATTTTTGCATTTATGTTTTGTAAAAAATACATTTCATCACTGTAAAATATATTAACTTTTGTGTTGTCAACGGATATATACCGTAATATGTTAAACCGCCGTCTCCGTAATTTTTACTTTCAGTTTTTGTTTAAAATACATTTTGTCACTGTTAAATTTACAGTGTTGATAACAGACATATACCATAATACATATAACAGTCAGTACTGTAATTTTTGCATTTATGTTTTGTAAAAAATACATTTCATCACTGTAAAATATACTAACTTCTGTGTTGTCAACGGATATATACCGTAATATGTTAAACCGCCGTCTCCGTAATTTTTACTTTCAGTTTTTGTTTAAAATACATTTTGTCACTGTTAAATTTACAGTGTTGATAACAGACATATACCGTAATACATATAACAGTCAGTACTGTAATTTTTGCATTTATGTTTTGTAAAAAATACATTTCATCACTGTAAAATATATTAACTTTTGTGTTGTCAACGGATATATACCGTAATATGTTAAACAGCCGTCTCCGTAATTTTTACTTTCAGTTTTTGTTTAAAATACATTTTGTCACTGTTAAATTTACAGTGTTGATAACAGACATATACCGTAATATATATAACAGTCAGTACTGTAATTTTTGCATTTTTGTTTTGTAAAAAATACATTTCATCACTGTAAAATATATTAACTTTTGTGTTGTCAACGGATATATACCGTAATATGTTAAACCGCCGTCTCCGTAATTTTTACTTTCAGTTTTTGTTTAAAATACATTTTGTCACTGTTAAATATACAGTGTTGATAACAGACATATACCGTAATACATATAACAGTCAGTACTGTAATTTTTGCATTTATGTTTTGTAAAAAATACATTTCATCACTGTAAAATATACTAACTTCTGTGTTGTAAACGGATATATACCGTAATATGTTAAACAGCTGTCTCCGTAATTTTTACTTTCAGTTTTTGTTTAAAATACATTTTGTCACTGTTAAATTTACAGTGTTGATAACAGATATATACCGTAATATATATAACAGTCAGTACTGTAATTTTTGCATTTATGTTTTGTAAAAAATACATTTCATCACTGTAAAATATACTAACTTCTGTGTTGTAAACGGATATATACCGTAATATGTTAAACAGCTGTCTCCGTAATTTTTACTTTCAGTTTTTGTTTAAAATACATTTTGTCACTGTTAAATTTACAGTGTTGATAACAGACATATACCGTAATATATAACAGTCAGTACTGTAATTTTTGCATTTATGTTTTGTAAAAAATACATTTCATCACTGTAAAATATATTAGCTTTTGTGTTGTCAACGGATATATACCGTAATATGTTAAACCGCCGTCTCCGTAATTTTTAATTTCAGTTTTTGTTTAAAATACATTTTGTCACTGTTAAATATACAGTGTTGATAACAGACATATACCGTAATACATATACCATTCAACACCGTATATTTTGCAACAATTCTTGTTAAAAAATACATTTAGTTACAGTTTATTATACTGAATATTGTGTAGTTAACAGACATATACCGTAATATAGATATAACAGCTGACACTGTAATTTTTACATTTAGTTTTTGTCAAAAATACATTTTGTCACTGTTAAATATACAGCATTGATAACAGACATATACTGTAATGTATTTAATGGTGCACACTGTAATTTTTACAATTATTTATTGTAGAAAATACATCTTGTCAATTTTTAAATATTAGTGTTTATAAATGTTTAAAATTCTAAATATTGTGTTTAGGGGACATATATACCGTAGTATAAATCAGTAGATTGACACTGTAATTTTTGCTTTAATTTTTTGTAAAAATCCATTTCAACAGTGTTAAACTGACAGTGAACATTGACCTGTCTTATGCTCAAACATCAGAGCCAAAGGCTAAAGTTACAGATTTTGGCTTATTTGGGTATAAAAATTATGGTACCATCTCCCCACTCCTGTATATATGAATCCATCTTATGCAACGTTCCAGTTGAACTGGGAAGTTGGAAATTCCGAGTTCCCAGTCGGAAGTGTCAACTGGAACGCCCCCTGAAGTCGTAATTACTAGTCGGAAACTCGGAGAAGTCGGAGTAGCCTGAGTTAAAATCCAACATGGCTGCTACGTGCATCAACCGTACGTTAAGGCTGAGACTATAGTGTTTATTAGCCGCTTGTTCCTCTTTTTGTCTGATTAAATCAATCACACTGATAGCATCGTGCAAGTTCTATCTGTGGACATGTTGTCATGTTATTTATGTGTACAAACTATCACGTAGTGTGTTGTTATCGTCTGGTATTAGCTAACAAAACAAAGGTACTCCTGGAGGTGTCCATGTTGCTTTACCGACTTGCAACTGGAACACGCTCAACTCGGGTGTGACGTCATTCCAAGCTCCGACTTCCCAGTTCTGAGGTAACTGGAACGCAGCATAAACATAGACCATCTTGCGATAAGATCTCACCCGCTGCGATGCTATTAAGTAGCCGCAGTACTTCCAGTGCCCATCCTTCGGACACACCTTGGCCTTCATTTGATTTCAACTATACACCTGCAAAGTTCCATGCATCTATCATTGTTGCAAAACTATCACAGTGACAAAATTCCCCACTTCATACTCACTACGCACTCTACTTCCAGCCCCCTTGCTGGGACCAATATCATATTTTAACTCTGCGTTCATTGCGTCTTGTAAGGTTACAACACTATCAAGCTGACAATACAGTATGGTGACCGATATGAACACCTTCCAAAATACTCAGAATGTCTTCATGTAAAACAGAGTCTCTGGCTTGTGTTCCATTGTGAGTCATCACAAATTAGGCAAACCTGTTCAAACTATGGCTTTCACATCTAAGTTGTCTTCTACCACGACCCCAGAGGAGATCCATCATTTCAAAGTTAGAGGAGCCATTGCTTGAGGTTACAGAGTGGGAAAAAAAAACTCAAAACAAATCTGTCTTTTAATACAGGTTTAAGGCCCATCAATGTAACCACAGTTCTGTGAAAAGCCCTGCAGTCTATTCCAAGTGCAAAACCATAAATCATGTGAAAATGTGTAATTCTGTTTCATTTTTCTATTATAGTATAGTATGGTTTTTGACCATTATAGCTTTTTATGCCAAACAACAAAATATTTTTTCTGACTTTCAAAATGCATGACATGCCACGAAAAAGCATATGGGACATTTAACATTATGCAACATTGAATTAAAAATCTGCTGATTCATTCTCTCATAGTTAAGTTTAATTTATACATGTTTTACATCTGTGGCCCAACCTATGTTGAGAAGCTTTTTTAAATAGTTTCTCGAAAACCAGTTGCTCTCAGTTTGCATTTTGTGATTTTTGTTTTTGTTATACTGCCAGCCTGCCACTCTTTATTAACTACACTGAGACAGCCACTACTTTAAGAAAAACACTTCTCAATGCTTTTTGAATTAAAATTTCAAAAGTGGCGCCTGAATTCAAACGCTAACGTTTGCATCGTTGACTCGCCGTCCAATCAGCGCATTGCATTTGGCTTCCAGGTCACCGCCGGTCACAGACGACGTGTTCAGACGAGCCACTCTCTCGGTCGCTTTGCAGCTAACTCCGGACTGTAGCTGAACACGACTCTCCGTTCCTCTGGATTTTTGACTTTTACAGCCGGTCTTCTGAAGGTAAGATAAAGTAAATCAATAAGGCGCATATAAAAAATAGGAAATAGGACTGGAAATATTTAGAGTGCATCACATTACAGCTTCCTAACATGTTTATTCAGTCATGCTAACGTTAATGACGCATGTTGAGATGTTTTTCACGACGGGTTAACGTTAACGTTAGATTGGTAGCATTGTTTTTCCTTTCAAACTTGACAAAGTTGTCAGTGTAAAGTTTAGTTGGCGTGTGTTAAAGGAAAAATGTGTTGTCTGTTATCTGGCTAGACTGCGCGGGTAAAGTTACCTAGGGTAAAAAGTACGCAGCTCGTTTCAAGGCGGACAATTGATGCCTGTTTGACCATCGTTTAAGATGTATTCCTGCTGTATCTGTGGGGAATCCGTTCAGACTCTAAAGGCGTATGTTGTACATTGCAAACTGCATCGCAATGAACCGCGCTGTATTTTCAAGTGTGTTGGGACTGGTTGTAAGCAGGCTTTTTCTGGATATGCAGCGTTAAAGTCTCACTTCTATCGCCATCACCATGGCGTGTCGTCGGTTACTCGGGATAACGTCTCAGCTCTTATTACATTAAAATGCACAGTTTCGCTATGTGAACGTGAGTGTGATGGAGTCAAAGAGCTGATAGCTCACTTTAAGGAGCACATAGCAGAGGGACGTCCTGTGACCTGCCCAGTGAGAGGATGCGAAACTGTGTTCACTGTAAAGTCTTCACTTACCTCCCACATGTCCAGAAAGCACAGACATTGTACTGTAAATATGATTCGTGGCACATTCAAAGACTCTAATGCTGAATGTCCATCAACAAGTGAGCAAAGCTTTACAACAGTACAGGAAAGTGCCAATATGTCAGATGCTGATGACACTATTGGGGACATGACTAGTTTCAGTGACTTGTATCTCAGGAATGTGTGCATGTTTTACATTAAATTACAGGGACAGCTGTTGATTCCAGCATCAACTATTCAGAACATTGTTGAAGAGATTCAGAATATACATGAGTTGGGACAGACATATACTTTGAATAGATTGAACTTGCTTCTCAAAGAGATGTCTGTATCGGATGAAGACATTGAAAAAATCTTTGATATAGTCAAGGAATCTGACTTGTTCTCAGCTTGCCACACGGGGCCTATGAGATCAGCATACTCTAGAGCACAGTGCTTTAAAAAAACCTTCAACTATGTGGAGCCCAAGAAGGTGTTTTTAGGCAGAGATGAGAACCGAACAGAAAGGTTTGCATATTATGTTCCAGTGTTAGACACTTTAAAGAGTATGCTACAGTCAGATGTATGGCAGGGGCTCATGTCAGATCCTCCAGATGTTTCCAAACCAGATATTCTCTGTGACAGCTGTGATGGTAAGGTGTTTAAGTCTAACACCTTTTTCCAAGAAAACCCAAATTGCCTTAAGCTGGTTTTATACCAGGATGCATTTGAGGTTGTTAACCCTTTGGGTGCTGCAAAAAAAAAAGCACAAAATCTTGGCTGTGTACTTGTCACTGCTCAATTTGCCACCCCATGTCCGATCAAACGTTGATCACATGCAGCTAGTTATGCTTTGTAGAGAGAAGGACTTTAAAGAATTTGGTCATGCCAAGGTTTTTTCAGAGTTGCTGGCTGATTTAACAGTACTGGAGGAGAATGGCATAACAAAGGCAGATGAAACTGTTGTTAAAGGAACACTTTACTGCATTGCTGGAGATAATTTGGGCTCGCATTGCATTGGTGGCTTTACTGAGAATTTCAGTCGCTCAGAATATTTTTGTCGATACTGTCTAATTTCTCGAACTCAATTCCAGGTTGATGCCTCAGCTTCATGTGGACCAGAACGCACTGCTGAAAACTACAAGTCTGCAGTTGATCAGTTACAGGCTGAAGATGTGCAAGCCGTTCAAGGCATAAAGTTCAGGTCAGTGTTTAATAATTTGAAACACTTTGATGTTTGTCAGCCTGGTTTGCCCCCATGTCTTGGGCATGACATGTTCGAGGGTGTACTCTCTTATGATGTTGCACTTTACCTGAGGTATTTCATCAAGAAAAAGAGATGGTTCACTCATTCTATTTTGAACAGGCGGATTAAGCAGTTCAAATACAAAACCACTGATGCTTCCTCCAAGCCTTGTGAGGTTGCTCCTACAACACTTAAACTTTCTGGTCATGCTATACAAAACTGGAATTTCTTAAGACTGTTGCCTCTAATAATAGGAGACACAGTGCAAGATCCACAAGATGAAGTGTGGCAATTAACTCTACAACTGAAAGACATTGTTGACTTGATCTGCGCTCAGAAAATTTCGACGCCACAGGTTTGTTACCTAGATGCTCTTATACAAGAGTATTTGGAGTCCAGGAAGGCTCTGTTTCCAGAAAACAGCTTGAAGCCAAAACATCATTATTTACGCCACTACCCAGGGTTGATCCTGAAATTCGGCCCACTGATGAGATTATGGACTATGCGCTTTGAAAGCAAACATAGTTACTTTAAAAGATGCGCAAGGAATCTAAAGAACTTCAAAAATCTGTGTCTCACTCTTTCAGAAAGACATCAGATGTTACAGGCCTATCTTTCAGCTGGGTCAGTGAGTCCTCCAGCTTTGCAAATAAAGCACAGCTCACCATTTTACTCTGAGCTTTACAGTGAACAAGTTAAAGATGCAGTCTTACAATTTGGCTTCACTGAAATAAATACAAGGATTCCTGTAGATGTGCAATATCATGGGATAACATATAAGAAGGGCCAATTTGTTGTCATTAGAAATGATGACTCCGTGGAATTTGGTGAACTCATCCTGATTGTACTGAAAGATGATTCTGCACTCCATTTTTTGATGAGAGTATATTCAGGAGAATTTCTTCCACACTACCACATGTACTCAGTGAAAAATGAAAGTGGAAAGTTGCAATGCTTGCACATTAATGACCTGATTGACATGTGGCCATTACAATCTTACATGATAAATGGAAAGCAGATAGTGCCACTGAAGCACAGTGTATTGTCAGAGTAGATTATGTCAGGTGGTCAAAAACCAAAACTTTTTTTGTGTATCTGATAGATATGGCCGAATCACAGACACAGGACATTAGCCGTGCCATTGCTGCAGTGTTTCCAGATCTTCCTGAAGCAGTTCTCACTTCAGTTGAAGATACTCTGAAGGCACTTGGCACAGAGACCACCGATGATCTGCAGTACATCACAGAAGGAGACTTGCTGCCAGTTTTAAAGCCAATCCAAGCCAGAAGACTTGTTGCTGCATGGGCAAAGAACAGTAAGTGGATTGAAATTAACACAATTTCATAACATTTAAAAATTGCCATCACACCACAGCACTATTAACTTATCAGAACATTCTATATTCAATAGCACAACATTACAATATTCAGGGTTTGCTATTTCTAAATCTCCTTTGTTCCTCTGTTACAGACTCAACCATTCAAACGTCAACCTCAGTGTGTTCCTCTCCAGTGTCTGTCTGTTCTTCTCCACTCAGTTCTCCCTCACCAGCGTCATCTAAAGCCACTTCAGGCAGTTCCCCTTCTGTGCCAAACTGGGCAGACAATTTTCAGATTCCATGGCAGAAGTTCCCTGAAGAGTTGGTGCAGATTTTGGAAAGGCTGAAAAGACCAAGTCCGAGACTACGCCGAGAGATGGTGAGGATTGTAGTGTCGGAAATGATGAAGATGTGTAGTAGTCCAACCAAACACAACACTACAGAGATAGGCAAAAAGATGGTGGCCAAGTATCCAACATCTCTACAGGATGTCATTGAGGGTGACATAGTTGGACCTGGATATCATTCACTCGTCAAGCAACTCCAAGCGCGAGTTGAAAATGTTAAACGATCCAACACACCAAAGATAACCAAGCGCAAGGCAGCGTCAGATGATAATGACACAGAGGAGATTCCAGCTGAAGAAAAGGCAAGTGTTCAAGACACATATGGCTGTGTCAACTGGGAGCCAAAATATTTGCCTCTTCCTGAAACGGCTGAGAGTCAGCAAGAAAAAAAAGAAAAGATGAAGAAGATGTTTGAAGAGTCATCTTTTTATAATACTTAGGATGCAAAAAAATTAGTACAGTCTACCTATAACACTCAGCGTAAAGACATAAACAAGGGGACAAGCATCCAGAAACTCAAACAGGAGTGGCCCTTCCTCTTTCAAGAAGCTGGTTTGGCAGCACACTACCAAGAACTTACTGGTGTGAGTTTAATAGAGTCCTTCCTCGCTAATGTGGACAGAAAGGGTAAACGCCTCTTAAACTTCCTCAAAAGCGTTGATGCACGAAAACACAAACAAGTCCTGGATGCGCTTATCAAGTTTCAGACAGAGAAAGGCCAGTCGCATGGTTGCTCTGAAGACATTATACAGATGGTGCTTCTTTTACTGGCTCATTTTGGTGAGAAAGAGGAGGACCTGTTCCATTGTGTTGAGGAGACATGCCTGGCTGAAGAGGTGGTGATGGAGAAGTTGCCGCTAACACCCTGCATTATTGTGTGTGGTAAGTATACAGAGACACTGAAGTGTTTATCCATTTACCTAAATCTACTCAGGTACTGATATTCAATGCTACTGTTAGCTTACTTACTAGACTTAATAAATTGCTGCTCATATAGTGATACTGGCTATTCACCTGCTACACCGATCAGCCAGTAGCAGAATTCAGTGCAGTAGCATTATTTTAACAAACTCGTAATCAGTACTTACTCAATACTTTGAGGCCTTATTAAATGTTTGTTTTTGTCTTTTTTTGTCTTTTTTTGTATTGTTAATCTTCTCAGGGTCCTCCTGCTTTGCTGCTGGGACATTCATGTTGAGCATCGACCAGCGGATTGTCAATGACTACATTACTTCTTTCATGACTGCCTTCTGCCTGATGTTTGGCAGTTACTACTGCTTCAACATACACTATCCAGTGGAACTCCGGTCAACACTTGAGTTCCTCCAAAGGTACAATTTATTTCTTGTTCTACTATTTAACAATATAAGTTCTTTGATTTTACTCCTCAGTTTATGTTTTTTGTTTTTTTCATAAAGGTGTTTCTTCTCAATAAATCCTGAGAGAGGAACCAAAGTTGAGTGGAAGAAAAATAAGAAAGTACTCTCGGTCAATCCTAGGGTCTTCACCTTGATTTCAGACCTTGCAGACCATGAGTGGACATAGACATAACTTCCTAACCCAGACATTTACAGATGTTTTTTCTGTGTTAAGGTAAACTGTATGTTCAGTACATTGCAGGTATTTTGTTGTTCAAAGTATACCAAACAGTTTATTGAAATCCAATGTATCTATATTTTGTAATGGTACATTGCACCTTTTGTTGAGGTTGAGGTGAACTTTTAAGTTCCAGAGAAGTTAAAATTGTACCAAAAAGTTAATAAAAAGCCAACACTGCAGAAAAGACAGATTTTACCAAGTGTTTAATTTCAAGTACCGGTAACAATATCTCATTACACTTAATATATTACACAGTTGCCCAACGAGTGATCTTATATCTAGTATATAACAACTTATTTTAATACAGATAAAAAGCAAATTTGCACTTGTTCCATTGGCAAAATGGTAATAGTCTGCAAGTTTCTGTGTTTCCTCTGATGGCACCATTAAAGAACAGAACTGGTAAGTTTGCATGAAATTTAGGATATATTTAAAAAATCAAATAGATTGATCTAATTTGCATTCTGACTCCTCAAGTATTGTTTTCGTTTTAATAGGCTGAGCCAAACCTGTCCAGTGGTCTTGAAATTAAGTGGTCCTCGACTGGGAATACCCTTCCAATATTACCTTTCAAGGTAAGGTAAACAGTATAGTTCTGGAAAAAGGAATTGATCACATTGTGGAAAGACAAATAAAAAAACAATGGTTTTCTTTTCCAACATGTTAGGGGACCGAGCTTGGCCCATTCAGTGTTGTCCTGCTGCTGGAAGTTCTCCATGATCCTTCAACACAGACCTGTTTCTGCATTCAGCCAGGACACTTGTGGTGAGTGATTCCACATAAACAGGCTTTCTATCATATAGACTTCACCTAAAAAAGTGCACCTTTAAGGTGCATTTTGACCAAGAGTTACGGGGTCTTTTAGCCCCTAGATTAGAACTACTTTACCCTGAACTAAACGGGTTAAATCTTTCTTTTGAAAAGTACACACACATACAGAAAAGATAATACAAATGGAAGAAAGAGAAATCAAGTGAATCACATGTTTGTGTGATGTTATTGTGGACGGCGGGCGGAATAAAAACACTGCAGTTAATCTACCAATAGGACACGTTCAGCATTGCAGGCTCTGCCCCTCGATCCTGGCTCCACCAGTTGAAACGCACATAGATCAGGGGGTTAGGGTTAGTCCCTAGTTCTGGGGTACAGTTCCTCTGGTCGAGAAAGAGTGAAGTTCCCTTTGGAATTTTGCAGTCGCAGCCCAAAACTTCTAGAAAACCACTTCACATCATACAAACATTACCTTTGCCTGGTACATTTTGATACCATGCTAATATAACTTTTGTAGACCGTAAAAAAAATCAACCAGACCTTGATACATGTTCATATTCAAAGAAATTGCTTGACGTTTTTCCCTAATTATACCGCTGCCCAATTATACAGCTAGAGGGAGACATAGACCATGGAATGCATGAATGATGTGCCAAGGCTGAACGCAACCTAACTTCTGTAGAGCTAGTGTGAGGTAAAGAGGTGGGCTTAAGCCTCTTAACTGTGTTCCCACCTGTCAGTCAAGTCAGCCACGGACTTATTTAGGCAGAACTCATAATCTTAATATCTTCTGAACTGTCCCATTATAAAAAAATAAATAAAGAAAAAATGTAATATTAATTTTAGACTGGATCAGGATCTGACGTTACATCCTGACCAGGGGTCGGATATAATCAGCGTTTTCCCTACCATTATATGATGTTATTTTTTCTTATTTACACATCGGCATGTTATTTCTGTCTACATGGTCACGCGTTTACAATTCTCCTCTGCTCTCTGTAGCGTGCACTGCGGAGTTCAGCCCTTAAACACACACAGACACTTGCGTGCACAGGTGAGCACACTCTCACCAGCGGAGGCCTGTGTGTCCGTGTCTTTTTGCCTTTTCTCGGCAAAGACAACAACTCCCAGAATGCACAGCACCGCAGGACACTCCCGCTGAAGGAGAGGTGCATTCATGTGATATCGGAAAAATTAGATTCCGAGTTGTAAAATGCACATGAAACACCTGCTTAAGTCGGTTTTGTTAACATACTTTTTATTCATGCTTTTTACCTAAATATAACTTGACAATAAGATTTCTCCGAGTTGGGAAGTCGGAAGAACGACTTCCCAACTCGGAAACTTGGACCACCCGAGCAGCACCTGAATGCAGCATTACTCGCGGACATTTACCACAATAATACAGCCGTTTCCACAACTGATTCCGAGATTTCTTCCAGAAGGAATTGGCATCTTGGAAATTCCTGGAAGAAAACAGACTATATGTCTGTGTCCATAGACAAACAGTGACAGCACCGACAACACAAGTCTGCCCCGGCTCCTTCTTCCTCTCACAGCCGCAGACCCAGCCAGCCAGCTAGGCTAGCTAGCCTGCCTGTCGGCACCAGCAGCCAGCTCGCCGCTATATTGCGGCTTGTATAAAGAACCACAAACATCCGATTCGAGCACAAGACCTTCAAAATCCCCTTTAGTCATATCAGTTTGAAGTTGAAACATACGTTTTTTCGCCATTCTCGGTCCATATCAGGTTAATCCGTAGAGACACCCAGCTTGAGCCCGGCTCAGGATCCCTGTACAGCCGCTGTCTGTCTGCAGAAGCCGCCTGGCAGATATTGCAGCTCGTAGAAAGAGCCACGAACATCCGATTCGAGCACAAAACCTTTAAAATCCCCTTCAGTCATATCAGTTTGAAGTTGAAACATACTTTTTTCGCCTTTCTCGATTGTTATAAAATTTCTCCATAGTGCCTGGTAGCATAGCTTTCAAGCAAGATGGCGGATGTTAAGTTTTGATTCTGGCAGTGAAGCCCCACCCACTGATTTGTGATAGGTCTGTAGCTTTAGTGGTCAAAAACATGAGGAACTAGCAATGTAGTTTCAGCCCTGCTAACCACAACAGCCGCGAGTGACGCACTATGACGATTTTTGCGTCACTTGCGGCAGCATCTCAGAAAAGAAAATACAGATTTTTCCCGTCTCAGGGGGAAATGAGGGCTGGATGTAAGACCATTCAATAAAAACACAAGTTTACTACTGATACAAAGCTTAATGCAAATGGGTGAAGTATCCCTTTAAGTTTCGATTCTGGCAGTGAAGCCCCGCCCACTGATCTGTGATAGGTCTGTAGCTTCAGTGGTCGAAAACATGAGGAACTAGCAATGTAGTTTCACCCCTGCTAACCACAACAGCCGCAAGTGAAGCAATATGATGATTTTTGCTTCACCTGCGGCAGCATCTCAGAAAAGAAAATACAGATTTTTCCCGTCTCAGGGGGAAATGAGGGCTGGATGCAAGACTATTCAATAAAAACACAAGTTTACTACTGATACAAAGCTTAATGCAAATGGGTGAAGTATCCCTTTAAGACTTTTCTGGGCATGTCTCTCTCTGCCGTTACACAGGGGATGCGCTGTGAGCAGCATGCTGCTTTCAGGGGTGCTCAGACAATTGAGATGCGTTCAGGTGCACTCAGAAACGGGAGTTGCAGAGGAAAAAAATAATCTGGACAGACCGTTACAAGTTCAAATAATTGTTCAGTTGGTGAACAATTAAAGCTCTAAACCTAGGGGAAGCACTGTTATATATATGTATATTTCTTCTCATTATTTTATTTATTATTACTTGATTGTTCAAGCTACCTCACAGAAGTGCTCCGTTTATAAGTGTTAAATGATAAAATAAGGTTATTAATATAAAAAATAAGGGACATTCTGGATCTGTTTATCCGCTGTTCAATTTTGTAATGTATTATAATAGTATCGTATCGGGACACTGAACAGAATGCGACCAAAAGCGGCAAGAAGAAGGGCGGGGGGCTGGCCGTGTTTGTCAACAACCAATGTGTCACCCAGGTCACATTACGTTAAAGGAACGTGCTTGTTGCCCGGATATTGAACTGTTGGCCGTGGGACTCAGGCCTTATTATCTGCCCAGATAGATCTCCCATGTTAGCATCCTAGCTGTTTTCATCCCCCTTCTGCTAACCCGACCACGGTGTGTGATGTCATACACTCTGTCGTATGGACACATTTGCCTATTTTATTGCTCTTCTTATTATCTTTATCCTATATATTTCCTACTGCTGTATTGTGCGATGAGCAATGGTAACAACGAATTTCCCCTGTGATTAATAAAGTGTAATAGTGAATGTTTAGAACGCCCTCTGCTGGATCACAAGGACAACTACTTCAAACCTCTTTTGTGTTTATAAACGGTACATTTTCAACCTCAAACTCATAACAGCTCCGATACTAGCTACATTTGAAATTAAAAAACCAATGTACCCTGGGCAGATTCAAAGTGCAGTGGCAGCCAGGGTCATCACAGAGATGCAAGTGGCAGCTGTTTGACACGGTCTTTTTCTTGGACAGCTCTAAGTTCTTCTCCCGAGGAGTGAACATTTGCATTGCCTCAGCCGCCAAGTTGATTGTGTTGGTCTCTTTTAAAGGACTTTAATATTTTTGACTACCTTGTGTTTTTCTTAAGACATTAGTAGGTTCTTGGAAGTGTCATGCTGTAACTTCATGTGCTATAACTGAAGTGAATAATGTGCAGTCTTTAAAAGATGAACAGCCATCAAAAGATAAATAATCCATTTTAATTACAACACCACACGTGGAACACACATCTCTTAAAATATACATGATAAAAGGGACAATATTGAACCTTAAAATAATTCAAGTTTATTTCTTAACAACATATTGATTTTCTATAGCAAACATATATTCAACGGTTGGAGAAACACTGACTTTAGTTTCAATGAAACAACTTTTGATCCTGTGATCTCTGCTCTCTCCCTGGTGCTGGTGTAGGTTCTGGAATACTGATCCATCGTAGCTACTCATTCCACCCTACCTGATGAGACCTTCGGTGTCCCTTGCTGCTCCCTTGCCTCAACAGCTACAGGAAGGCACCACCCTGGAAATGTCTGGACAGCCTGCTGATCTAATAATGAACCCTTTCATGCCAATTGACTTTTCAAAACTTCTGTTTGCCTATGGACTTTGGGAGGAATGAGGACATCCCCGGTAATTCTGTCCAAGCATGTGTAGCTGAGCTATCTGGAGCCAATTCCATTTAATTACTCTCAACAATCAAGCTAAGCTGTAAGTATCTAACTGAGCACTGACGTATTTTTATTTAATTTTTCAAAAATGCACAATTTAATGTTCAGGACTTTAAACAATAAAATATTAAATCTAGTCTTGCCTTGTATGTAGTTTTTTTTCATGGACTTAAGTAAGATAGTGTGATGTAGGCTAACCAAAACCTTTTTTTTCCTACACATAATTGATGTGAAATCATCACATTAGACTGTTAATTGTACATTAAAGCGCTGTTGTATTTCATGTATGGCATATCCTTTTATACATAATTTTAAGGAAATGTTTATCGCATAAAGTAGTAACATATTGAGAACTGTTAGTTCAACAGTTAACCCCTTTCAGATTTCATAGCAAAACTTTTATTTTAACAGCATGTAAAGGGAAGTAAATGGCATTATGTAATGGCATAAAGTAGTAATTTGATATATCATCTGTTAATTGCACAGTAAAACACTCGACTATTTAATGACACAAACTTATATGGCAAAACACTGTTCATTTTATTGTAAAAACCTGTATTTATACAGTAAAATATGGAATAAAAATCCAAATTTTACTGTGAAATCAGTAGTACTAATGTCCGTCCACCGTTAAAGTAGAAACAATTATACCGTATTTTTTACAGTGAAATTCTGGCAACTACAGCTGACATAATCTCACCGTAAAAATACAGGTTTTTACCATAGAAATAAAAAGTATTTTTCTTTAAACCTTACATGAATATACCATACACATGACAAAAAAACCCTGTTGTTTTTACGGTAAAATACTGGCAGCTGTGGTTGCCAGAATTTAACCGTAATAAATACGGTATAACTTTTTCTACTTTTACAGTAAAAGTTGGAGTTTATTTCTATATTTTACCGTAAAAATACAGGTTTTTGCAATAGAAATAAACAGTATTTTGCCTTAAAGCTTACATGTATATACGGTTAAATTCTGGAAGCTGCCAGGATTTTCACCGTATAAATAACAGGTTTTTTTTGTCATGTGTATGGTATATTCATGTAAGGTTTAAAGCAAAATGCTGTTTATTTCTATGGTAAAAACCTGTATTTTTACGGTAAAATATGGAAATAAACTGCAACTTTTACTGTAAAAGTAGAAAAAGTTACACCGTATTTATTACGGTGAAATTCTGGCAACCACAGCTGCCGGTATTTTACCGTAAAAACAACAGGGTTTTTTTGTCATGTGTATGGTATATTCATGTAAGGTTTAAGGCAAAATACTGTTTATTTCTATGGTAAAAACCTGTATTTTTACGGTAAAATATGGAAATAACCCCGAACCTTTACTGTAAAAGTAGAAAAAGTTAAACCGTATTTATTACGGTGAAATTCTGGCAACCCAGCTGCCGGTATTTTACCGTAAAAATAACAGGGTTTTTTTGTATTGTTTAAGGTATATTTGTGTTTATTTTATGGCAAAACTTTGTTTTTTTTCAAGGTAAAAAACATTTTTTTTACGGTAAAATATGGACTCAAACTCCAACCTTTACTGTAAAATCAACAGTACTTGTACCCTTTAACCGTAAAAGTAGAAAAGGTTGTACCATATTTCTTACGGTGAAATTCTGGCAACCACAGCTGCCGGTGATTTACCGTCAAAACAACAGTTTTTTTTTTACAGTGCACCCATCTGTCATTTAAAGCCTCCTTCCCCGGAACAATCCATGACTTCTTATTCAACCCCTGACTATTTTTCAGAAATAGAGAAATATACTTTTTAGACAGATAACAGTAACAGGCTGTAAACATGCTAAATTAATCGGTAAAGTTGGGGATAGTAAAATGGGGTCTAATGGGGATTGACTCACCGTTGGTTCCAGCCTCATGTGGTCACTTGACCACATGATCATTCACTTGGTCATTCATCTTTAATTACAGATTCTGCATAAAACTGAATATATGAGGCAACCAGGTTTATGGCTGTAGTCTGAGTAAAATAATCGACTTGCAATTTAACAGGTCTTGTGTCTATGCAGGAAAACATACCATGTGGAGTGCGAAGGGGTGGAACACAATCTGCCATAATGCAATCCTAGATCCCACTGGTACTCATCTATAGACAATTTATCTTTACTTAATGTGTTTAAACATATATCTGCATGCAAGTGCAGCTCTCAGTACCAACGCCATTCTTGCTTTTCAAGTTTCTTGTCAGACCGTGAACAATGCAATGCATGGAAAAGGACATTTTTGGCGTAAAGACCTTCATGGTTAATGGCTGTCTACATCAGAAGCCTCCAAAAAGTTGGCTGTCACTCCCAGAGGCTCGATCATCATCAGACGATAGCTGATGGGTTCGGAGTATACTTGTTCGCTGGCTTCATTTTCCTCCCCCTCGACGCACTCTCTTCATTTATAAATGGATTCCCCCTCAGGTGACAACAGCAGTATAATGTCTTTATTTCATCGTGTGTTCTTAACCTATCTTAAAATGCTGTGTAAGCCATCTTATAATGCAAGTGGATTGTCTAACATTATCACGCCCCTGAGAATAGATTTCTTGACTCTCAGCTGAATATATTGAGCATGTCTGATTGATTCATGACTGGCAATATCATTAGGATCGTTAAGGCATACATCTCCGGTACTCTCTGAATATGGAGCTTGCCAAGGGCAGCTATTATGGTGATTTTACGTTGAATGTGACCTGGCTTTGAACTGTCAGCATTATCTGTGGATTAATTAAGGGGCCAGAAGCCTTGACGTCAGATTGGGGGGGGGGGGGGGGGGGGGTTCATGTGTGATCACTTACCTACCTTATTATCATCGCTGTACTGTGTGGATCTTGTCATCTTTTGCTCATTGTCCTTGCTTCCTTTATTTTAAATGTGTCAGTCTGTCATTTTCTTTCCATATTCCCTTGATAAGACATAACGGACTGATAGCTTTGATATTAAACTGTTTTTTCTAGTGTTTTGTCTTATAGTCGTTAGAGACTGAAAAGAAACAGGGAATGTGTTTCATCTGTCAGCAGCCATTGTCATCATCCACCTCCCCTGATGTGAAATTCAGAAACATGGAGCTGTGCCCATTGTTTTCACTGAGAGCAGCACGGAGAGCATTAACCCAACACAGCGTGCCTCTGGCTGCAACACAAACATTTACCCCTCCATACATACAGAGACATACATGTGCAGTGTGCACACAGGGACACACGTGCATGCATGCATGCATACATGAATACTCTGTAGGTGAAAACTCAGGATATCATGCCATCATTTCTCCTTGTATACAAATGAAGGTGGTACAGTTTGATTTCATGCTGCACTGGGATTCTTATCTTTCCAGCCTGCTGTATTTATCTGTTAAATTTATCTCTCTCCTGATGTGGCCTGCAGCGGATGTTGTGGCACATGATGCTACACAGCAGGACAGAAAAAGAATAAGCAATCCCTTATCACGCCAGAAAATAAGGATGCAGTCTAAAAGTTGTTTTAACATCACTGATAACCGTTTTGAAGGTGGAAATTCTTGGCAACAACTCTGTAATGTTGGGCTAAGAATTGATTGCTTCTTATTTTACATTGTCACAACAATGAATCTTGTCCATATGCATCTGAAAGCTAACAGCACTTATTCAAGCCTTCTTCAGATTTTCATCCTTCTTGGAATGGGAAAATAACTCATCACTGTTCAGGACTCTATACAGCATGCACAGCACTAATGTGTGAGGTTTTACTTGCTTTGAGCTGTTATTGTTTTCACAATAGAGCTCTACCTAATCCAACCTCTTATTCTGTGACTGGCTAGTTCTACCTTACTGTGATTGGCTAGCATTCTTTGATTCAAAGTTTGCCTTCAGGCCTCTCTGCTCAGAGCTCTTTCACCCCTGAGCCATGTTCTTATTTCAGCCAGGAGAACAGGAGCCATCTCTTTGTGTTCATGAAAAGTCAATAATTACTTTTTGGTTTGGTTTGCGACTGACACAGTTTAAAAGTCAAACTTCTTTCTATGGTGACTCAAGGCTCCATCCTTATCAGTATGTACATCTGTAGTGCATAATTGAGCCTTAAGCGACTGTCCAGTGTTTGATTTAGCAGCTTTTCCAGCCAATCACAGCAAAGAAGGACGATATTTTGGAGCTCTAATGACTGATTTTGCCATGCTAACAGGTAAACAACAATTTAATTGACTGGGAATGTGATACGTTTATGTTAAGGCTAAGAGTTTTGCATAATAAGGGGTGTGGCTGATTTGACTGACAGGCGGCTGCATTGTAGCTCTTTGCAAGGAGGCTGGGCTTTTCTATGGCTGAATCCCCTTTTATCTGTTTGTGTTGTTTGCGTCGTTAGTGAAATGCCAGCTAACAGGCTAGACAAGTTAGATGGGAGTGTTTCAGTGACCTTTTCAGCCAACATAAATTCTACATCTATGAATACTTCTCAATTAGCAGGAAGTTGGTTGGAGTAAAAAAAATACTGTACTGTCTTATTTCTGTTTTGTTGTTGGTTCTGTATTCAGAAGATCACTACACTGAATTTAAATTCATAGCAATCCCTTGAGTATACTTTCCTCAAAAACACACGACAATGACATGATAAAGTTAAAGGATTATTGCATTATTGTATTGCATATTATTGTCATTAAGATTCATCGTTGCATGAAAATGAATCTCTGAAAATGTGGTTGCAATCTAGAGTAAAAGTTAGACCCTACTGATAAAAGTCAGGAGAGCAACAGAGAATTTAGGATACATCTCCTACAAACCATAAATATCTTCACTCAATTTCATGGCGATGCATCCAAAAAGTGCTGAGTCGTTTCACCTAAATCAATATACAAACATTGCAACTTGTGGGGCAATGTCAAAAGCCAGTAGTCATCACAGCAGAAGCTTTATCCTTTTGCTTTGCTCTCGTGTCGATTTTTCCATAACCTACACGTGTTGGAGATGTTACTGATAAGAGGGTTTAGAGGAAATTCACAGAATAACCCAGTGAGATTACCAACCAAACCCGGTAAGACGCTGA
This sequence comes from Tautogolabrus adspersus, assembly GCA_020745685.1. NCBI lineage: Eukaryota > Metazoa > Chordata > Actinopteri > Labriformes > Labridae > Tautogolabrus > Tautogolabrus adspersus. The sequence continues at coordinate 28,608,952 of CM036538.1, forward strand.
GAAAAGATCATATCTCTCCCCTCGAGTCCCTCTGTCTCGCTCCACCTCTCCAACACTGATGGATATCCAGCGTTACGTCTTCACTCAGCCATGCACACTCGCCCTCCCATTTCCCTGCTGAGGGGTCAGCTCTGCTCGCTTCTGTCGGAAAGCTTTTCGAGGAGCCTCATCTTTAGCTGCTCTGAGCTAACAGCAGGTAGTTTTACTGTTGAGTCTCATGAAGTGATTTATTGCATCCTTTGACTTTGAAGTATCTTTTGCAAGGAGGTAATATTTGAAGAATGTCGTTTCAGAGTGAGACACCTGTGCAAGAAAGCTCCATAATAATGAGGAAATATTAGCTTTCACTGCCTTTATATTGAGTTTGTTTTGAAGATGTTTTAAATTCTTATGGTGATGACCTTTAAATGACCCATTTTTCCTGACATTTTTAGCACAAGTCGATCTACCACATAATTTATTTCTTGGATTTCTCTCCTTATCCTGAGAAAAAAAAACACTATGAATTCCCACATTTCGTGGATGTGAAAATGAAAGCTTGGTTGAATGGCATCTCTGCCGCCTCGGGGAACAGATGACCTTAAAGGTTAGCATCATAGCATTCTTGTCCGTGACTCTCGGGTTAACATCCTCTCAAACTCTCCAAGGAGAAGAAGCAAAACAAAGCACTATGGGATTTCACAGAATGAAACACATATGACATGTCATTAAGGTCTGAAGATTCCCAAGCAAATGGGGAATTATAGGGCACATCTTTTGGTGTTTATGAGAGGCTGATTTGGAGTTTTGTTGTTTGTTTTGATGTCAAACCGACTGTATCCAAAGGTAATAGCTTCCGAGGTTGATTAACTTTATTCGATCTCTACCCAGTGGCCTCATTCTTTGTCTCCGTTACGCTGTCTGATCTTGTGGGAACTGCAGGGCACCAAATTGCAGAGGAGAATTTTGATTTATAGTCTGGAGTAAAGAGGAAAAAGTGGTTTCAGAACTTGTGCAGTGTTATTAAAAATGTCAATTATGGGTCTGGGGACACATATAACAGGTGGAAAGAAGAAACCTCAAAACAAACAATTTGGAAGCAAATAACCGACAGACACAAACACCAAGCACATGAAAAAATCGCACTCCAGAGTGTGTTTACAGTATGTGCTGTCTCTCTGTGACTTGCACAGTGTGCATGTCTTTGTTGGAGAAGAGGTTCATGAGTCACTGCCGTCTTTAGCCTGAGGCACAGCAGCCAGCCAGCTGAGGGAGCGGATGCATGTTTTATTTTAGTCGCTCTAATATGCCATGAAGACATCATTATATTGAAACATGTTGTATTCCAGAAACTCTATTGTTCAAAATGGCACAGACGATGTGGATAAATGTTTCATCCTCAACGCAGTCATAGAGATCATTAGACGTGCGGTTCATTAGATGTGGCTTTTGTTATTGCCAGCTAAGCAGTGTGTGACTGTGTGAATCCTCCTCTGCGAGAGAGATGTTATCTTTTCTGTCATGCACATACCAGTGCTGCCCATAGGGAAGAGGTGAGCATGCAAGGAACTTGGCTGATTGAGGGCACGGGGCTCAGAGGAGCGCTGTGAGCGGCTACACAGCTTGCCTGTGAATGCAAAGGATGTCTCTCAAGATATCCTTTTGTCAACATCAAATCCCTTTGAAAAGAGTCATGAATAGCACAAAGTGTGAGAGATATTTTCTACATTCCTCACATTTCATCCATTTTTTCTCTCATGATCCATTTATTACCTCTGCAGAAGAGTTTACATTTCATCCTATGCTTTCTTCACAAGTGTTACTGGAGCTTTTTGACCTCTCTTTAAGCCTTTTACTCTTCACGCACCTTGGTAGTTGGGGGAATTGTGCCAGAAAATCCTGCTCTCCATCTCCATGCTTTCAAGTTAAAGAACAATATTAAACAATTTATGGGATGTATGGTTTGCTTAATGATATCGATATGAAATTTTCCTTCAAATACATCAGAATAAAGTAAAAAAAGAAGAAGTAAACTAACGATTTAGACATCTAAGTGAGTGTTTTACGATGAGAAGGTTCACCACTCTTTCCTGACTGAAACTGTGTAAAATACATGCATGACAGTTTATCACAGGCAGAAATGTATGGATAAAAATGAACCTACATGTTACGACTGACAGCCCTGGGGGCCAAGAAACATATCAAACAATCACATCTCCAGAAACATAGTTTTAGAGAACACAACATTATTCTGAATACAGCCACATTTAAGGATGTGGCACCCGGCCCCAGATAATCTGAAGATAATGGATGGATGCATTACTATTCAAAAGTCACTGTTAATTTTTCAAATGTAATTCAAATAACCGCTAAACTAATTTATGTAATAATGTTAATTCAAATAGATCGTATTGTAAGTTAGAAGATGATTAGTTAGCGTCTTGGCATTTCTACATTCTGTAACGCTACTATTGATACAGTCGACTTTTTATAAATAAATGACTATTTGAATATTCGAAAATCCTGACCCCCATCCCTTCCACGTTTCACAATTCACCAAACATTTCACCAAACACTTTTACATACATTTTCCAAAATCAGATATTTTCCAAAAACAACATTTAAAAAAACAACAGCAATTACTCAAGCACAACTTCACAGTCCAACATCAACAATAAGCAAATAACAACCTTACCAAAAACACCACTACTCAACATTTCACAAAACTCAACATTTCACAAAACTTATTCACGCTGCGTGTGCCCAACAATAACAAAATCAAACTCAGTGACCTCTGTCTCATTCACACACACACACACACACACTCACGCACGCACGCACGCACGCACGCACGCACGCACACACACACACACACACACACACACACACACACACACACACACACACACCCTCAGACACATGCAGACAGAAAGGAGGAATCCCGGCTCTCCCTCCTTTAAAATGGAGCAGCCACCCAGCGCGTTAGTAACCTGATTACCCCAGCTGTCAGTCTGAATAAGGCCAGGCTTCTGGATCCTCCCGTCCACCGGTCTTCAGAACGAGACAGAGCCGGTCCTCCTGAAGAGTCTGGAAACAGGATTAGAGCAAGACAGACACGAAAAACACAGAGCACCGGGGAAACAAGTCAGCAGGTAAGAGGATGCAGAGATGTTGACTTTTTTTTAACTTTCAGTCGTTAGTAATGAGTTGAAGTTTTAAACCATCATATCTGGCTTATCTTCAAGTACAACACATAAAAAGTATACCTGCATGTGTTTGAATGGGCTGCACATAGGTGTAAAGATGTGAAGTAAACAAGAGGGATTATTGTCATTAATTTCTTCCTGTAATATGTTGAACCAACCATAGACATAGAAAATCTCCAAATATAAAAAAAAATGAAAAATTTAAAATTATATGCTTCTGTATTCATCTAATACGGGAGTCGGATTCATATTTTCAGAAAAAGGAAACTTTCTAGTGTCCTGTATGAGTGCATGGTGCAGAAACAGCTTTTTTCTTTAATTTAAACCACAAAGATTCTCAGCGAGTTAAACATTTGACCGTTTAAAGACAGCAGAATTATATTTCTTAAATAATAACTGTACTTTCACATGAAGAGGATAAAAAGAAAAGTTTTTAAGCTTCCTCGTTTCTGTCTTCTGGGAATATTGCCTTTGATGATTAAAGCACTTAAAGCTCACGTGAGGAGTTTGTAGGTGGTTACGAATCACACTTAAATTAGTAACTCATGGCCCTTTCTCAGCTACATTATCAAACTAAACCAGCTGAACAAAAACTGATTATTTCTATAAAGTGATTTTGAATGTCTGAATGCACTGCCGCAGGGTAGGTGTCAGAGCATCAGCAAAGATAAAGATCAAACTTTGGGGTGTTGGATAGCCTAAAGATTATGTTGCCCACCCCAGGTACAGAGGCTGTTGTTCTCATTGCTGCGGCCGTGGGTTCGAATCCGACCTTGGCCCTTGGCTGCATGTCATCCCCAACTCTCTCCTCCCATTTCCTGTCTCACGTCAGCTGTCCTCTCCCTTAAAGGTGAAAATTGCCCAAAAACTATCTTTGAACGCCAAAGTGGACACAAACTAAAAGGTACTCACAGGAGCTTTAATAAGTGGAAATAAAGCAGACCTTTAAACTGAGCCAAAAACACACCTTTAACATTTTTTATCTTGCACTTTACTCATTAAGCACTTAAATACGAATTCATTAAACAGCTTTAGTTTAACATTTTGTTTCAGCAGATTGGTTTTCAGTAAGCCAAACTGAATAAAAAAGATGTTACAGGAAATGCAATGTCTTAATGTCTTTGAGGATTAAAAAGTTACATCGCTTTAGGTCAAACTGGAAATTAAAGTGTCTGGACCCTGTGCGCTTTACTGCTCTCAGATTTGGCCCTTCTTAGAAAAACGTTATTGGTCTTTGTTTAAGATTGTCTAAGAAGAAGTCACAGTTCAGAGGATAAAGGAGGGGTATACTTGAGGCAGCGAGTCACTTAGGGGAGGGTAACAGGATACAACATGTGGGTGGACCTTTGTGATTGTTTCTGTGCGCAACAAAGTCACTCACTTTCACACTCACTTTCCCTCAGAACAGCAGCACTTTCTATGTTTCAAAGTCAACTGGAACCTTTGAATCCTCAAGTCAGCGCTGATATTTCATTTATCTGTGTCTATCAGGGTTGCCTTTGACTGACAACTACAAGTTGTAGAGCTCTCTTTGGACTGACTTAAAGTCTGAATCCTGCAGGAAACTGAGCTGCTCTTGGCAGCTCCAAAACCATGGCAGAGTGCACGCCGGACACAAACCCAGCCGCAAAGGTGATCCAGAATGCAGAAAAGGCTGACTGTAAGGACACATGTGGAGTTTCAGCTGAGTCTGCAGCTGTTGCAGCGGTCAAAGTCAGACCTTCAGACCTGGGGCTGATTCGAAGCCTGTCCAAGTCGGACTCTGACTTGTTGGCGTCACCGCTCGGGGAGGAGGATGGAGGAGGTCTGGCCGGCCGCAGTGGGTCCGTGTCTAACTGCAGCTCCGGGCAGCCGTCCATGCAGCGCATGCCTTCTTTTGCCTCCGAGTGGGATGAGGTAATACTCGAGCTCTCTGGGGATGGGAAACAAGTGGGAGGATGTGGAGGAGAGAGGGAGTGGAACTGTCAGGGTTAACAAATGGGCACACTTCCAAGTAGAGTTGATATCTTTAAGAGGGAGTGTGTTAAAGAGTGTGAAAGTGTTAGAAAAAAACAAGATGCAGCTAAAAAGAGGAGAGAAAATGAAGCAGCACATTTCAGGAAAAAGAAAGGAAGGAAGGAAGGAAGGAAGGAGTGAGGAGGAGGGGGGCAGAGGCTGCAGTTGGAGAGCGATCAGGAGTCCAGCAGTGATAGACTGTAGTAACTTTACCCAGGCTGTTGGCGAAGAGCGCCTGCGGCTGAGTGCTTGAATGCATGAATGGCTTGATCACTTGCACCGACCTCCCTGTAGCAGCCCTGGCATCCAAGACTAATTGGGCTTGTGCTGTCATCCCACATCCACTCAGTACATGTCTCAGGGGCCGGCCCACGCTTCCTCTGTCTCCTCCTGCACTCCTCTGGATCCTTTGCTACGTCTTGCGCCATCTACTTTCAGCCCCCACTCCCTCTCCTGCCCCTCCAAAAGTCTGAACTTGTGAATTTCTTTTAGCACTATGGAGCGTCAGTGCAGCAGACCTTAAAGCAGTGCAAATATGAATTATTATGTTTTACCCAAACTTCTCAACACACATAAATATTGAAACCTTTAGGAACAATGGCTGATGCTATTATTATAACAGTACAAAGCTTGGAGGCAAAATTATGAAATCTTGAAAAACGTCTTCAGGAAACTGTTTACTGAGTGCTGGAAACCTTAGTCACACACAAATAAAAAACTGTATGTCTTATTCATACAGTAATCTAAAATATGCATTTAAGTGGAATATGTTGATATTGACTGACTGATATTTAAGCATTTAGGCCTGCACAGTATCAGATAAATATACTATGTTCATTATTGCGATAACAATATGCAATAAATGCACAACAGTCAAAGAGTGCGTATGACTAACAGATTTTTAAAAAGTCCATCTGCTGTTCTTTGTTTTTAACACCTTCACTTCTATCAACTTTCTCTTGAATCCAATACAAATTCCAAAAGACGTTTTTTTTGCCACTAAACTGGCATCAATCAATCTAAGTGAACCAAGCGGCAACCTCCGGTCTTGAAAAATGAAGCCAATGTGGAAGTGCAAAATCCTGCAGTTCGTCGAGTGTCCGTTTGAGGCTTGCTCCACGAACACAGGAAGTCACATACACACAACAGCCAGAAAAGACGTTTTTACAGCATAAATAAACATGTTTACAGCCTGGTACAAAAAACTAATAGGTCTGATTAGTTATTGTCCTCATTGGCACACTCTGTACGGGGCTGATTTTTTTTTAACTGCTCCGTTTTTATTTCATGAAAGATGCGTGTTATCCATACTTAGGCTTATAGCTGACTTGATTGACAGGTGGGCGTGATGTAACAGTTCGTCAAGAGGCTTAAACCCAGCTCCAGCTCTCAGCCTGTCGTTAGGTTGAGTGAAAGTTAGCATGAGACAGGATTTCCAGCATGGCGGCTGCTGCTGATGAGCCTACGGAGCTGCTGCTGTAACAGATGGCTGACGTCACTCAGTTAATATTTACAGTCTATGAAAGGTACCTGATAGTTTGAGCTTACTGCATCAAAACGGGTTGAAAAGCCTGGACATTATACCCAGACCTCCATCTAACAACTTCAATGTTTATGCTTATTAACATAAGATAATTGCTGTGATTTATTTAGATAAATTCAAACTGTTTGCAGTGAATGTTCATATCACAATAATGATGGAATTACGATTACTTGTTCATCCCTTCCAGCCATTGATTATTATCATTCTTTTTTAAAGACTTTGAAATCATTTTTGGCTTTATTGGATATGACAGCCAGAGATATTCAGGAAATGTTGAGAGGAGAGAGCGGGGAGCCGCTGTGATGAGGACTACATCCTCCGTACATGGGGCGAGCAACATAACCACTCGGCTATCCGGCACCTCCATTGATTTATTGTTTCAGTCATAACCATGATTAAAGATAAGAATGCTCACTAAAGGGAAATTAATCATGTTTTCTGTAACACAAACAAATTTAAAAGTGGAGATTCTAACCACAATGTTAAACTATAAAAGTACTTCCCCAAAAAATCCCCCAAAAATAAGTAATGCAGGTTTGCTCATCACTTAGTAAAGTTTAAACAAAAAAAGCCTTTACCATCGTGACTGCTGTACAGTAAAAGCACACAATAAGACGGCTAATTAATGGATGTACTTTAATGTTTTTCGAGGGGGATCTATTACTATTTTTACGTTGTTTCAGAATCAGAATCAGGAAGGGAGGAATTTGACGTTTTGGTGCAATAAATAGAGCACAAATAGTAAGAAGCCTTAACACAGTTAGTGCTCCTGCTGACATCGTAAATCACAGAAAATATTTAATTAGACTTGACTTCACAGAATTATGACTGAGTGGTTCAAAGTATATTACTCCACTATTGCTGTAAACAATAGTGTGGATGTAGTTAAGATGAGGATAATTGAACTTTGTCTCATTTTCTCTTGGGTAGCCCAGTGTTTAAGACACTTGAACTTGCAGTGATCTCAAAACTGCACAGACTCAGACTTGGATAATGATCTGCCGTGAACTCTTTACAAGTGCTTTGATGAAGCCATGCTCAAAGGTGGTCATGGTCATAGAAGCAGGGTCATTCTTTTAAAGTATGTCTGGAGCATGTAGCTCTTTTGTGGATACACCAAGGGCAGTCGGATGTCACTTCAGACATGTTGAACTGTAGCTTGGCTCTGTGCACCCCTCTGTTTGTCAGGGCTTTCTGTCCAGTGCTAGCTCTCTGCTCCACCCCTTTGCCCTCTGACAGACATGTTTATTCAGGCCGCATTGGGTGGGGTGTCCTGTTCTCAAGGGCATCCTGTTTTGCAGCTGCTACCGAGTGTCTGTTTCTCTTCCAGATTTCAAGGGATTTGTTTGGGTTGGCGATATGTGCGTGTGTGTGTGTGTGTGAGGGTGTGTGTGTGTGTGGGTGGCGAGAGGCAAAAAATGACTCTGCCTAGTGAGTTTATCTCATGAAGCGATCAACTACCACCACACATTAAAAGTGACACACGAGGCTCAGAGGGAGGCTGAGCTCATGGTCGGACACATAGTCACACACATACTGTACGTGCACATGCACATGCACTCACATGAAGCAGTGCTGAATACAAACGCTGACATTCTGATGTTAATTTGGAAAGAAATTTATAAGATGGAAAATAACTTTTAAACCCCATTGACATTTTGGCTGCATATAAATTTAACATTTATGATGCTGGAAGCTTGTGTTATCGCCTCATATTGTAGTAAACGTCCTTGGTGTTGTATTTAGATTAGATTTTAAAAAGAGAATAAATAGAAGTAATGGATTCCTTTTCTAATACAGCTTGCCTTCTGCAATGAATACAGAGCGTAAATGTCCACGTGGCCCATTTGTACAGGATTGTTTAGTGTTAGGAAATGTGAATATGGGACATAGGACACTTCTGTTCTTTTCATTGTTGTCATAATCCAAAACAAATAAAACCCAGTGAGTTAAAATACTCCAGCCCTGTTGAAGTTTCTGTACCTGCATGGCAAAAGTTAATGCCTGCCTGACCAATGCTGAAAGCTGAATTACTTACGCTCATGTTTTTGACGTAAAAGCAAGTATACTATGCAAGAGGAGTCTTACATAAAAACAATTCAGGGAAAACTTAAGAGTATACCCACTTCTTTAGACTCCACCACACTAGCCTTTATTTCCTGTCGAACAAAGCTGTCCTCAACTGGTTCATGATTTAAAGAAAGCTTATAATGAAGTAAGTTGTTAAGCATATGTCATTTTTCTTTCACCTGTTAAACTTCGTTGTGGCTGCGTTGAACTAGTCAACATGCTCCCGTTGATTTTTGGCCAGTTATCTTCAGAAAAAGGAAACATAACCACTAAACCTCAGAAAGTATCCATGAGTGCAAGGTACATCCACTCTTTCTTTTTGTGTGTTGATGCATTTTTTATATGCCCTTCAGTTTGATACTAAAAATAACCTTATTACGTAAGGATCTTGCATTTAACTGACCATCACACACTTAACTAATTATAGAAATGGAGCGGCGTATACGATTAAGGTGATTGACGTCTTCACCACATCTGTTCAATACTCACAAGGCAAAGGTTAACAAAACCACATGTTACAGATGCTTGAGTGGCTTCATTCGTGCGTACTCTAAATTTCCCAGTGGTATTCCACAGCTCATTACACATGCAAGCTTTTAAATGCTGTGTGTGTTCATATGTGGCTGTAATGGCTGGGCTTTTACCAAACACAAACGTATGCAGATTAGGGTTACCGATTTAAAGAACATATATTTTTGTCATGTTATAATCTTTAAGAATAAGAACATGTGTTGTATGCCATTGTTATGTGTTATATTAAGCTCATTGTGTGAAACAGATCAACTTGAGGCTTTGTTATGATTTGTAATCCTGAATTAGCGTTCACTGTTTATGAAATGGAATTGGCCACGGTGAAAATGTACAAGAAGGAGTGTGTTAATGTCGGTAAATTCAGTTCATAAAGCAGGAATATTTTGTGTAATGTGTAAGCTGGTTTATAATTCATATAGAGGGCTACGGCAGAGTGAACACATCCCAAGATCTGGTTAGACAGATGTGGTACATATGACATACATATGAGAGTGGAGGTGATGGTGTTTGGGGGGGGGGGGGTCCTTTTTCACGTGCCTTATTGTCCGTAAAATGTGTCCTCGCGTGTAACACATGAGACACCACATTGCATTTAACCTGCTATCTGTTATTCCAAACATGCAAGAGCTACACCTGTTCAGAAGCTATTGTGTGGTTTTAAAAATGGATGTTCAATACAGGCTCTTAGATTTGTAGTCACAAGGGTTACCTAGTTTCACAATATTTACATGATCATTTGTAAGTAAAGAAACCTTTTCTTTAATTTAAAGGCAGGGTTGGTCATTTTCTCCAGATCCACTTTTTAAGATTTTGGTTGAAATTGTCTTTAGGTCCTGACAGACATTAATAACTCATGTGCTCTGAAAAAGGAACAAAGAAAATCCGTCATCTGTAGCAGTTGTAAGCATGTAAAAACTTCGACCAATGTCTGCCATGAGGTACCAATCTGATGAACCAATCACGCCTCCCTGTCTCCCTGCTCGTTCTCTACCCCATGCATGCACGAGCCCACACTCAAAGCATGAGCTGCGATCCGCTTCTGGACCAATCGTGCTTGTGCATGTAAATGAGGGGCGTGGCTTTGGAGGGAGCACAGAGGGGAGGGGGTGGGTGCAGACGGAGCACTGACTACTTTCAAAATCATGCTAGTTTTCGACAATTACCAACCCTGCCTTCAAGTAGCTCTGAAATTAAAAACTGCTTGCTGGACGATCACAAGCTTAAAACTCAGATATATTTTTCATGTATTTTATTAACTGATATAATTTTGTCTCGCTGTCTTAGATGTTTAAACAAATTATTGTCAGATGGGACTGTATAGCATGAAGAAATCATGATGTGTAGGAAAATAGTTTTATAGAACCAAAATGTGAAAACATTGATTATGTCAATAATCAACCACAAACTGAACCAAACAAAGAACAAGAGATGCAGAAAGCAGTGTTGTTGTTGTTTTTGGTTAATGTCTTGTTTCATAAGAGGAGGCGTTGAGTTATTAAATCATGGCTATTAGCGTCGCTAAGTCGTAATTGAGCAACTTTGGTTTTTTGATACGTGAATGTGTAGCGTCTCAAAGACAAACAAAATGAGGCAGTAAAATTACCCTCCAGACGTGTTTGTTCAAAAGTATCTAAAGCAGATTTTTGTTACGTCATTTTTTTGAAAGTAAAAATCGTTTGTTTGTTTTTTTAAATGAAATTGAATAAATTCCTTAATATTAAAATCCTGCTCCTACTAGAGGTGTTATAAACCAAATAATTGGTTTGTCATCTAAAGTGGTTTGTGCCATAGGTGTGGGGGGAAAATCGACTTGTGTAAAAATTGAGATTCTTATCTTCTGAGATTTTAAATAGATTCATAACTTCCAATTGCCAAATGCTAATCAGTGAATCCCTGCTAAGTGCTAAGGCTAACTCTTTCACTCAGTAGAATACCAAATGGAGCAGTAATAAATTCAGCCAGTCTCACAGATGACGGGAGTAGATCCTGAAGTATGAACTAATTCAAAAATAGATTTTGAATCATGAATCCAGAATCGTTTTGAATCGAAAAATAGATTCTGAATTGAATCGTGACCCGAAGAATTAAAATCGAATTGAATCTTGAGACACCCAAAGTTTCCCAGCCCTAATGTGCCATGATAACAGGCTCGTAACTTTCAACTAACAGCAAATGTTTATCATGTTTATCATCACTAAAACAAATATTAAAATGATGTTTTAAGGTTCTTGACAAAACAAGACATTTGAAGACATTACATTTTGTTTCCAAAAATCAGAAAAATAATTTTCTGAATATTCAAAAATGAAAACAGCTCTTTGTTGTGACCTGACCTCTTATTATCCATCAGTTACAGATCGAGGTGATAAATCTTATACAGGTGGAACACTAAAAACTGAGGAATATAATTTATGATAATCTGACTCTACACAGCATAAAGTCACATTTCAAGCTCTACATGACAAGCTGGAAACATATATATGTCGGATCATTCAGCAGAGGTGGCACACGGATTTATACATTTGAAGAAAGCATTTAAAAGTGTTTGAAGAGTGAGGCTGGTTGTCACCATGAATCACTGACAAAAATCAATACAGAAAGCATTAAAGAAATGCAATTTCTTTTGACCTTTAGGGAATACGAATCAATCTGTTTGACACTGCTTAATCAAATAAGAAGAAGAAACAGAGAATCTTTTAAGATAAAAAAATCCCTCTCCATACACAGATGATACATGTATGAGACACCTCTGTCATCTCTCATGTGCCACATTAACAGGACACCACGAAGGCCATCATGGCTTAACTGTTATTATTCTTTGTGGCTTCTTGCTCTATTTATGTTGTGTGGTTTCAAAGCTGTCAAAGAAATAAAAATCAATCCAAATCATGAGCACTGCTGGATGGAATTAGGGGATCTGGGTCTTGTAGTGCGAGGAGCTTCTGGCCCATCTGTCTTTATTGACAGTGATACTGAGACGGTAATCCTGTTTCCAGAGCACAGCCAGTGAAGCAGGACGCCTTTTATCCAGCCATCATTTCCATTTTGTTCTTTTATTTTTTTCTGAACTGCTGTGATGTATATGCAAACATTTACTCCCAGAACAATATGGTACTCTTCATCTGTACATTATTTAAGATGATTTCAATCTAGGTGTCTTAGGCAAAGAAGAAGAGAGAGCAGGAAGAGGAGCAACGGCATGCAAAAACCTGAAAGGGCATGCCGAGAAAGCACACGTCCGCCCACATAGGTCAATAGTCCGCAGCGCTCTTCCATGATACTCTGATATGCAGGCAACAAAACACTCTCTGTTTCTAGATAGAATTTAAAAACTTTGCGAATGATTTGTTGATCCAGTGATTGCTTTGTTTGTCCGATCCCGATCTCCTCTAAAATTCTCATCACATTTCATGAAATTCTGGCCAATAGTCATCTGTCATCTTGCTAACAGACTAACAAACAAACAAACAAACAAACAAACTGAAAACGTACCATACCTCCTAGGAGTAGGTGTTTTTTAAAGGTTAAATGAAAATAGAAATCTCAAAGGGATTTCAAAATGTCTTCATTATGACCAAGCAGAAAGCAGCGATTATGCCTGGTTTCACTTAAAAAATGCACAATGCTCCTCAAACGCCTGCTGTGCCACATTTTTTATACTTTTCCTATCAGTTTTGAGATACGTTTTTAATGCTGAAAAAGTGACAAAGCTCTGTATTTAAAATCTGTCACTATTTATAACAAATGATCCCAACTTGGCATTGGTGTAGTGATGAACTACATCCTCTAATAATGACATTTATGAGCATATTGTGAAGCAGTTCATGATGAGACAGCTGCAGCAACAGAAAGTAAACAGTTTGTTTTCTCCTTGTTAAGTTTAATTGGCTGTCGTGTTTCACAGTCACAGTGTGATGGACATCTTATATCTTAAACAGGTAGTGCAAAAATGATGAAGTATAGAAATGTAATTTTGTAGCTGCTATGAAAACTGACTTACTGCATGAATAAATCTTTGTTACAGTACTTAGTAGTTTTACATGTGGGTTAATCTCTACTGAATAAAACAGTTTTTCCTGTAAGGAACCACGACAATCCGACCAAACACTGAATGATGCATAAAAAAATGAATCAAAAATCCCACTAACTAAAGACACTGACCCTCCTTCAGCGACTGTAAGACTACCTGTGCATAACATTAATATAATGCTAGCATTTTAGGATAGGGACTTGAGCGCTGAGTTTCCACATAGTGTATTTTTAGGGTGCATATAATGAGTGTTTGTATAATAAGTCCAGAGGAACTTACACAGGCTGACTGACTCTTTGCCAATATGGAGATCGCTTTACACTAACAAGCTCAGTCAACAATCTGCTGTTCTTTGATTCACAGAAAAAAGGATGCCGCATATGTCGCTCTTCTTATCTTCGGCTTCTTTTGGGTCAATCAAAATCCTAAATCCAGCTTCGGTAGAAACTTATGTTGAGCCAGACTTTGTTGTCCTTCTGTAGTGCTTTTTGGCTTTTTGTATAAGAGGCTCAGATCTATTTAAAAACATGAAGTATATAATCTTTAGACTTAGACTGGGAGAAAGTTATCTGACCACCAAGTTTTTTATGCTCTAATCTTGATCCATCAACTTTAAACAAGACCAGTTTTCAGAACAGAGTGAATCCCGGGAAAGCACTCTTAACTTTTCTCTCAGATATTTAGATTTCACAGTTTGTAATTCTTAAAAAGTAAGTAGGCGATTTTACTCATTTTCTTTGTCCACCTGTTTCAAGCTTGAAAAGAACAAATCATTAATCTCGGAGCCAACGGGGCCAAGGACATGAAATAATCCCCAACTTCTGTCAACCACTTGACTGTTCACCGCTAAATGTGAGCAAGAGAGGGTGACATGAAATGGAAAGTCTTTGCAGTGTGTGCAGGAATTGAAGAGCAGATCAACCTGTATTAATATGTAAATCACTTCAGGATGCTATCAGTCAGAGTTGAACACTGCTGATTTAATGACAGTCCACTCAGGGCCCCATTTTGATGCCTAACTGCACCGTCAGATACATTTCTGTGTGAATAGTTCCTCTGATAGTTTCCTTCCTGCTACCAGACATTCACTGGGGAGCAGTCTTTGTGTTAAATTAATTTTCAGTTTAGAGCTGGCTTACAGATTGGAGTCTTTAATAAAGAAAAGTCCAATCTTGATAACTAAAAATGTACATTTACTCAGTCTCTTTAGGGGATGATATTTGTTTTCCTATTGAACTTTAGTATAATACAGAGATGTTTCTGTTGCCCCTTTTTGATATAAACGGGTTGTTATTTGTACCTGCTGTTAAAGGATGTTGTTAGAAAAAAGAATGGGACAGCATGGTGCATTTTTGGATATTATTTGTCGCCTCAGTTTAAAAAAGCTCTTCGTTTTGGGATCTTTTAAACGGTGGGACAAAATATCAACACAGCAATATAGCGTCATCCTGACTCATGTGATACGATTATGGAATCACCGAAAGCGATATATCGGTACTTCTGCTCTCAACAGATTTCCCTGGAAATGTAACTCATAAAGTCATCACTTCATGACTCCTCAGTGTGGTGCTCTTTGACTGAGGGTAACGTGAACAGAAGTTTATTTGCCACAGAAAAAGACGAAGACAGCATCGTATCATATAGGGCTGAAACGGTTCCTTGAATCAATTGAGTACTTGATTTCTAAAAAGCCTTGAGGTTTTTTGTTGTTGCCTCAAGGCTTCCTTTAAATCAGGACTACTATAGAGCGCTCTGTGGAAAGGCACAAAATACTCAATGTATTGAATTACTAAATTAAGCACCAGGATAATCAATAGATTACTTGATTACTAAAACAATCGGTTACTGCAGCCCTAATTGCATCATATTGTACCCACCGATTTCCCTGTCTCTTGCTCTAGGTGCTCTGGTACACTCACACAGTGAAAGGTTAGATAGCGATTCTAAATAGTTGTAAGGTCTGAGTGTTAAAGTAAAGGAGATACTGAATGTCTGGTCCACTGTCACCTGTAACTGCCTTCAGCCCCCTAACTTCACGGGGTAGATGGATAAAGCTAATAAATGGATGTTAATGAAGCACTTGACTTTAGTTGACATGCTTTAAACTGATGAAAATAAATGTACTTTTGACCCGTATTTTATCTTTTAAAAAACCAAAACACAATCAGTATATGTCACTTCAGCAAACATCGAGCTACTCATACACTGACTAAGTCTGTGTGTGCACGATGATACAACACATCAGCACATTAACTATGATGCTGCTGGTTTCCTTAAGTAGCATTTTGGTCACAGGTTATGATAAGGTGCACTTAGGCGCAGCTGTAATGCAGTCCTGCCGAGTGTGTGTACGATATAGAATGTAACTGGGTTAATTCAAAGAGTAATGTGAGGTCTGTATTGCTTAAGGCATATGCTACGCGTCCCACGTGCCTGACTTCCAAATGAATCAAGGCCTTTCCACAGTGTTGATGCCACTAGCGAAGTGCATAGGGCTTTTTCAAACACTAAATATTACATCAAATAAGCCTGGCTGTGTCTCTGGTGTCACTAGTGAAAGCAGAATCAGCTTTTCAGGCTTGCAAAAATCTTCCTCACTGATTGTGAATAGACTACTCCAGTGATTCTAAATTTAGTTTCCAGCATGATTTGCAAGATTTTGTTAAAGGTGTTCCCAGCCTGCTATTTGCTTTGTTTTAAAAATGTCAAATGAAGACTGAGATGTTCTCTTTTCTACACAGGCTAATGTGTATTGTTGGATATTTTATGATAGGGCAAATGGTGCATTTGTTCTGTGCATGAGGTCCCATTGTCTTTGACGCATGACGTGTCAGCCAGGAGTGTGGTGCTCTGTACATAAGTTGCTTACATTTGCCAAGATGTGTGTGTATCTTTTAAATATGCCATATATTTGATGAGACACAGACTGTTTGCACTCGCTAGAATATCAGGAATAAGACTTAAGATCCTTGCAAATGAATGTGTATAAGAGGGAACAGAAACAGGACAGATTGGGATAATAAATGTAACTTCTGATTTAAATGCCCCCATCCTCTTAGTTACCGTGTTGTTGTATTTAAAAGAGTACGTTGACATTTAAGGAATTGTGCTGCTTACTTACTTGGTTAATGAGAAGCTTTCTACCGTTCTCTCAGCTGTCACTTTCTCATTTGCCTTGTAGCCACTTTGCTTTAATGAGCGAGTAAAGGAGCAAAAACTGTAAAAATCAAACAGTGACTTGCTGTCAAAACAATGACTTTGACAGGAAGTCACCGTTACCCCCTGAAGAACTGCAGATGGCTGTTTTTTACTTTCTTTTTGTCTGGATTAAACAAATGAGATGCTGTGGAAGGGCTGGTAGTTTTACTGGTGGTTATCTAACCTTCTGACCAAGTTGGTCTGAGCTGTTTGTACTCTGTGCTAAAACAAGCAAATCAGCTGCTGGCTGTGGCTTCATTTAACTGTACAGACTAGGGTTTGACCAATGGACGTGGCATTATCCAGCACTTAACATCACCTGACAGTCATCGACCACTGACACTGCTGCAATCCCAACACTGGGACTTCAAAGCCCCCTTCACACAACTATCACTCAATTATTTAAGCTCAGTTGAAAATGTGTAATGGGATTTAACAAGGATGTCCTCTTAAACCATTTTAGCGAGTTTATATGAAGTCTTCTTTAAATCACGTCAGTAAAAGTGTCAACCTGAACGTATCAGAGTATCTCTGTTTGTAACTCCCTGGTACAAAGTATCCGTGTCAGTAAGTTTCTTATTGACGTGTGACCTTGAGCTTGCCTCCCTTTCACACAGGGAGGGTAACCATCTGCATCCAGCGAGGGATAACGGTGCTGCAAAACAACTTTGTTTCTCATGAACACTCTGAGGTTGTGTCGTGTACAGAGCTCTGTGTTGATCCTTTTTGCCTTGCAATATATACACAAATACAAGTTGGTTGGATCTTTATTATTCAGATTTCCGCCAGAAATGTGAATCTTTTTAATTCTTCTTTATCTGGTATTTGAGAGCATCCGATTTCAGGACATTCTTTGGAAGAAAACATGTGCACCCTCCTTGTAAAATCTAAACTATGTAGGCACAAGTGTCTAGTTAAACAGCAGATATATGGGGTCCCCAGTCATTGTCTGAGCAGGGGGGGGAATCAGAGCAGCCAACAAACTCTTTATTTTGTTATGCTTTTGTTTGTGTTTATTTTGAGATTTGTTTTGTGAGTTTCAAAGGCCTGCTCATGCTGTTGCTCCTGCATTGCTCCCCTGCAAGAACATCACTGTCCAACCTTGAAGTTTCACTTTAGACAGGTTCACATGTCAATACAATTGACTTTTCCCAACCCTAGTACAGAGACAAGAGTGCCATCAATCTACTCGTCTAACTCCCAGAAAGATCCCTGACAAACACTTAAACGTGTCTGGGTATCATTTTCAACACTGTTGATATCAATAAGCTTAGGTTAGGCATTAGAAACAATGTTTTGCACACACTACCTCCTACATGAGTGTGCACAATCATGCTGTCATGCACTGTAAATATCCAGTGACCCTGACCTGTTAGCAATTCTTAAAGGAAAAACAATTTGGTCGTTCCACTTATTTTTCTCAGAGTAGAAGTGAATTCATCAAGATTTGTTCACACAGGAAGTTATTTATAGTGCAGTCACAAAGCACCCTCTGTCATACTTCTCTCATTTAACTGACAGAAATGAGAGTGGTTTTGATATTTTGACAAAACTTGGCAAGGGAGCCCCCCCCCTTAAAAAAACATTTTCCCACTAAACTGGGGCAAAAATGCCATTGCATGTTTTGCTTTAGCCTCAACAGTGTTTGATAATGTACTGCATCTAGCACCAAAAGCACTTTGTTGGAACTTGTGATTGTTCAGCTGACAAGAAAAGGAAACAAAAGTAAACCACCTGGAAATGTATTTTTGCTCGCATAGAAAGTCAGAGACTATTTGAATAAACAGCCGTGGCTCTAAGCCCCTAAACAACTCTGCTCTGAATTTCTCTGTAATCTCCGGCATGCAGCATTGTGCTCAACTAACCTTGCAATAAACTGTTTCCTTATTCTGTGAAGCTTGAATAATACAGGACTGAGAGGGCAATCAAGTCCTCACGAGAAGCAGTCAGAAACAGATCTGAATCTCTGGAGGGTCAGATTGGACTTGAATACAGGGCTATCTTTAATAGGCCCAAATAGTTTGGAGTTTTAAAAGCTTCTGGGTTGTAATTCACCTTATCACCTTGTTGTGTTTTTGCTGAGTTGTTGCGGGTTGCTTAATGAATAACTCTCCACGCTTGAATGTTACTTGTTATCCATCATTGCAAAACAGGACACCTTCAATATTCTCCCAGCAGCGGCTCTCTGTCCTAACCCCTCACCTAGCGCTACTCCTCCAGTCTTACTGTTTTATTTTTTGATATGTTGAAAGGAGGAGGGCTCCTAGGAGTTTATTGGATGTGTTGAATTAAATGTTCAAAGAGAGAATATCAACATCGAAAGCCCACTGTTCTGTTTTCAATTGTTATGCAAGAGTGTTTGTGTTTATTTTTTTGTCTAAAGGTTTATCTTTGTTCTCTCCAACAGATTGAGAAGATCATGAACTTGATTGGAGCAGGCATTGAAACGTCCAAAAAAAAACAGCCCACGCCAAGCTCAGGTAAAGCTTCTCAAACTATTACGTTTCCATGCAGGTGGAATATTTAAGTCATACTGAATTGAGTGTTTTTTTTAACCATGTGTTGTGTAACTTAATGGTTAGCTAATCTAAAAGTGTTATGCATTAACCATTTATAAAGCTCTTATCTGCCCTCGGTGCTGCATTGATAATACTCTGCATAGTTCAGGGATGTACCCCTTTTCAGAATTTCAGATCATGATTTCTTTCCTACCTTATTGAGATCTTTTAAGACGTGATTTGATTATGCTGAATTATTTCAGATTTTCTTCCTAACATTGAGGCCTGAAGAAACCAGACACTTGTTTTTGTTGTACCTCAGAGTAATGGTAATTGATGTGCACTTAAGAGCTATTTTTAAAGGCTCTGATTTTTACTCTTTTTAACTCAAAATAATTTGATCTGGTAAGATTATTAATTACAGGAGTTTTATCAGGAGACAAATAATCAGTGGCGCTCTTCTCTCCTCTCCAAAAACAAAACATAACTGGTCAATAAAACTTGTAAAAACACTGAATCAAGCAAGTTTCACAATGAATATCAGCGTGACAGTCTTCAGCGGCTGTTAGAGGGGGCTGTGAGCCGAGCTGCGGCGTATTGAAGCTCAGCCCACGTCTCCTTTGACTTCAAGATGATCTAGTTAGATATAGAGGTGATACGGATCACAACTCTCACAGTTTAGATCACATCACAGATTTTGGTTACGGATCAGATCTAATTTCAGATCAGACAAAAAAGATATTTATAATATAACTTAATGTTCTTATAGACACATTGTTACAATCACAGGAATAATAATACACACAGTTAGAGAAACCTTCACTCCTGTAAACATGACGTAAGTTTATCTTATCAATGTATGATACCATCATAGTTCTGTATCATTGGATTGTCCAACCCTAAGAATAATCACATTTGTCTGTACGATTTGAAGCTTTAAAGGTCACATATTATTCAAAACACACCTTACCATGTTTGTCTAACACTAATATGTTTCCCTAATCTGTCTACAAACCTCCCCATTATGAGAAAAGTCCATTCTTTTCATATTTTGCCTGCTCCACTTTTCAGAAAATGTGTGCTCAAACAGGTTGTTTGGAGATTTTCCCTTTGTGACATCACAAAGGGCAGTAACCCCTCCCCCAGGTGGGTGACACTCCCACAGCTAGGTGTTTGTTCTGCCCTCTGAGTCTGCCTTCTCACCGTAAACAAAAGGGGAATGGTGCAAGAAAGCCCAAGCCCCATCCCCTTCCAGGGAGGGGCGTGGTCAACCACAGCTCACCTGTATTTAAAGCTTTAGATACAGAAACAGCCTGTTGTGAGCAGGGCTGAAATAGAGGGTTTATAGGCATGATCAAATACAGGATCCAAGTGGATTTTTGGCAAGAAACTTCACAGACATGTTTAGGGCACCTCTTAATTAAACATGCTGAAAAGGAGTATACCATGTGACCTTTTATTGAATGTTTAAAACTATTTAAATTCAGCACTTAACTCCCAAATCAGTCAACCAGGGTCTCATATTTTACTTGTTTGCATCAGATATTCTCTTAACTCCTGCTCATGGTCAGCTTTAAACCCCAGCACACCCTGCAGTTTCTCTCCTGCTGTGCTGCTTACAATGTTGTCACCGTTGCAAGCAGTACAGGAGGTTGTACCACCACCATCTGGCTCAAAAGTGGTTTAGTGGACATTATTTACATCACAACTGGAGAAGAGTGACTCAAAATAGCAAACACACATGAGTTTAGCTGGGAGGCCTTATGCTTTCATGCATGAGGAAGGCATCATCCTTAACCGCTTCCATCACAGTTGGTTTTGTGATTTTAGACATTTTCAGACTTTCAGACGTTAACAACCTGTCATGCTGCTACGCTATCCTGCATTGCTTGTGGACAATGACAACACTAATAAAATGAAAATACAGAAATTCAACGAACGAATGTTTAACACTTGACTTGTATCGTTGAGTTTTAGAGGTCAGCCCTATTTAAATGGTTACATAACGTCAGCAGCAACCAAACTTTATTCACCATCTATCTGATTGCATTTGTGTGCAGCTCTTCCAAGAGCTGCTGTTTAGTATTCAAATAAATCCTCAGAAAAGATGGAGAGTAGTTTTGTTATAAATCACAGAGATTCAAGCTGACATTTGTTTGGCACATTACTGTTGTTATTTTTACTCACAATGTTTCCGCTTTATGGAAAATCTCATTTTAAAATGCAACTCACTGACTGTCGCATTTTTCTCCTGGAGTTACTATGTATCTCAATAGGGCCTGAGTTGATAGTACGCTTCATCAGGTGTCCTTCAGGCAGTGCGGAGGGAGAAGCCAGCTGGCAGCAGCTCAGTTTGTTTAGATTACACTCCAGAGTTGCTACAGTGTAAACCTATCTCCATTAGATACCCTGCCATAAGGTGGTTTCATCACACTGTATTGTGTAACAGCTCGTCCACGACGGCCTATTTACAGCCTCATCAGATGTTTCAAGATAATATTTTAATTAGTAATGTGAAAGACCTTCATGGATTAAAAATCTGCTGACCAGAGGAAAGCATAAAAAACACTTGAGCTTAAGAAGGAACAAAAACTGTAAAAGTGTAGTCGCGATAAAAGTAAATTTAGTAAGGCCAAATAAAAAGAGAAAAGATATGACATAGGAATTTGGTGAGTTAGGACTTTAATTGCTGCACCAGCATTTAACCCTTCATGTGTCAGAGTGCCAGAGGTATTTACATTACATCTTACTTAACTCCCATTGCAAAGTGTGAATACTGATGTGCAAGACTTAAACTAGATAAAGGTAAAGAATAGTTTGCAGTGAGCTAAGTAAGCGCTGGTTCAATGTTTCACACAGGATGATGGTACCTGAGGCGGTGGTGACGGGTGGGAGGGGGGAGGTCATTAGTTTTCCTTTTGAAAATATTTAATTGAATACATTATATCACATCAGGTTTTGTATTATTTCATTATATCATTTTTATATTGTGCTTTTAGTCCTTAATTAAGCAAACAAATGACTTTAATTTGCTCATCTTGCTTCCCTGCAAGTTCTTATATCCACACACACACCCACACACACACACACAAACACACACACACACACCCACACACACACACACACACACACACATACACACACACACACCTGAACCTCTCCGCTCTTAAAACACACAGTGGCATGTCTCTGCCTGGATGTGTCTGCACCTTTGACAATCTTCATCAATCTTCATACGCTTTTTTATAGATTCGCTCAAACTACACACAAAAAGTTTCCCTCATGAATCCGTTATCACAACGGGCGACTGGCTTGCAGGGAGGCTTATTACTGATGACGTAGCAAAAACTGAGAGTGCAGAATAACGTCGGCTGCAACCATCTGCACAAAACAATTGCTTTCTCTCTGATTATCTGCAGAGCATATGACACCACTCGTGACACGTACCTCAAGAATATACAACAAGTTCAGATCGTCCCCTTGTTTATTGATCTTAAATGCCGATCTTATACAAATAAAAAATGGAAACAGGAAATATGGACCCATCAATGGGGCGGCTGTGGCTCGGTAGTAGAGTCGTCGTCTCTCAACCGGAAGGTCGAGGGTTCGATCCCCAGCTGAGCAATATGTCCTTGGGCAAGACACTTAACCCCGCTGCTTCGGTGGCAGTGTATGAATGGATTAGTTACTTCTGATGGATGATACTACAAAGCAACCACTGCCATGGTGTGACATGCAGTGTAAAAGTGCTTTGAGTAGTCAGAAGACTAGAAAAGCGCTATATAAGCTCAAGTCCATTTTACCATTTACTAATGTACATAGGCAGTCACGTCTATGTGTTGTAAACAGTGTAGTTATAAATGATGTTAAAGCTAACATTGATGATGTAGCTCTTTCATAAACAAAATGAAGCCCAAAGCTGTTTGAAAAATAAAAAGAGCCAAAAGAACCTTTTAAACAGGCGAGCGTGGAACGCACATTTTTTATTAGTATTATTCACACGATTATTTTAGGTTAAACGGAGAAAACATATTAGTAAAGCAGTCCTGAAGCAATACAGGTTTTTTCTTTGCCGTGTTAATTTATGATTTTAATTGTTACTTGTCCTCCTGAACACCCAAGCATTCTTATATTATTTGCTTTCCTAACGATGCAGACCTGAGGCTATTCCGTGTTACATAAGTGGCAATATGTTCTGT
Source organism: Tautogolabrus adspersus (assembly GCA_020745685.1). Taxonomy (NCBI): domain Eukaryota; kingdom Metazoa; phylum Chordata; class Actinopteri; order Labriformes; family Labridae; genus Tautogolabrus; species Tautogolabrus adspersus. The sequence goes on from CM036538.1 coordinate 28,632,201, forward strand.
GTTTGTTTCCCCCCCCCCCTCCACACATACATGTATAGGTGTGTGCTATTTATAGACACCGAAAGTGTCCCAGATTCAGCTGAGTCATACAGATGCTGCTCCGATTTTAATCTGAGATTGTGCACAAGAAGATCCTGAGTTTTGCAAGGATGGTTTCATTGCCGTTTTTGTAGGTGATGCTTGGTAAAGAGGTCACATTTCAAAAATCGCGATCTGAAAGACAACAATCAGATACACTGTAGAGTTATCACTGTGAGAGGAAGTGAGACAAAGAGAAAGGAAGGGGATTGCACAAAGATCAAAACCTAAATTGTCTCTGTATCTTTCTATTATGACAGAACTGGGAAAACCTTATCCTTTATACTTGTTTTATGTATTCTTATTCCAGCCCTCTTTTCCTTATATAGTGTCCCTCTCATATCAGCAGCCAGGGACAGCTATTCATCTTCAGATATCTCAACACCAGATTTTTGTTGCTACTGACAAACCAGCCCTGCAATTCAGTGTCACCCTGCTTGCTCAAGGATGAGGTTGTTTGTGTTGTGTGCCCGTCACCAGTGCCTCAATTGTGTGCTAAGAGAGCAATGAGTAAATGAGCTTAAACAGACAGAGGCAGTGGAGAGAGAGAGAGAGCTCAGCTAACAGCACACAGGAGGCATCAGCTCAGTTTGTGTACAGGCACACTCTGACGTTCAAAGGAAAAGAGTCCGCCCTCAGTTTCCCTGAATTAATTCAGCTTTGCGGCTCATTTTCTTCAGTGCTTGGGTGTGTTGACAAGGAGCTAGTGCTTTTCTCCTGCCCTGATAAAGAGGCACGGTTTTATCTCGGCACAACCTCTTCCTCTTCAGCTGTGAAAAAGTCTCTCCGGGCGCTCCTCGGAGTCAAGTCTAGACCAAGCAGTTCTCAAAAAGCAAAGACCCACTCGGATAGATTTGACAGCTCGGTCTGTTTAAAAAGGGATAAGACAGTGTCCCAGTTCCCCCCTAAGGAGAAGTACTGGATACTCTGTCAGTCAGTAATTAGGTCCTGCTACTGTGGGAGGTGTTACTCTCCCAAATGAATGGAAGTAGCTGGAGAGGTGGCTGGTAATTTTTAATACTGTTTGTCTAGATACTGTGGTGCAAGAGCTGACTTTGGTTTCAGGCTTGAGAGAAGAGCATAACGAAGGAGGAGGAGTTGTGGGATCAGGTAGTGAATCATAATTAGTCCACTTCAATCCTTCTTACGTCCTATTACCATCTTATCTCGCCCATATGTTTCTTCACCTCCTCCCTTGGTAGTCTTTTCTGTCTCTTATCTGCATATTCTCCCTCTCCTGTTTCTCTCTCACTTCTTCCATCCATCATTTCGCTCCTCTGTCAGAGCACACCTGACAGCAGCTTCTCTTCCTGATAACAAGCAATGTGCAGTGGTCCTGGTGGACAGGTCAGTGAGACCGGACTTGGCCTTTTACCTGCTCGTTAACTGGGCAACTGGGGTACATGCGGCCAATTACGGAGGAGGTTCAATCGATAGCCCGTCACTTTGCCTCTCTCTGTTGGAATTGCCTCTCCTTGCCCTGACTACTTTACTGACTGCCCATCTAGGAGTGTGTGAGGTTATTGCAAGCAGCTTGAAAGCCTGCATAATTACTCTCTGCCTGCAGCTGTACCCAGATAACACCCGTGATGGACGCAGCCCTGCATAGGTGGGTGGATGTGTAAGCCTACCACTCCCTGAGTAGACTGTTGCAATTCTTTCAGAGTCTAATGACGCTGGTTTTTGTGGATCTCTTCAACCCAAATCTATCTAAATTTTACATTATCTCGCTTGTTTAACCAGTAAGTATCCTCTTCTGTGCGCTACAAACGGTTGATTTGATGCAAGCATCTGGAAGAACATAATGGAATTTCCTTTTTTCTGTCATGCTTTATGACTTGGTAAGAAGACAAGGCTTGAAGTGTGATAGTGTGTCGTTTCCGCTCTCCTGTTCTTCATCTCCTGTACAAGTGAATTAGAGACTTCTGCTGACTTGAGTCAATGCTGCCCCCCCCTTGTCCTTTCATCAAAGTAAGATGTATAAATTAAAGCCATCTGATAATAAGCAGGGGCTTCGGAAGGTTTTTTGTTAGCTTAAAAAAAACTGGCCTTTCTCCTGCAGAAGAGGATCCTCTTTTTTGCCATCCCTTTACATTCAAGTCATCCTTTCCAGACAAGACTGCGATTTCAGGCTCTCAGTGCTTGTTCCTCGCCTCTGATGGTGGTGTCCTTTCTGCACTGGCAAGATCAGAGTGTCTCTGTGCAATTCTAATCAGTGCAGTGGAGGGAGAGACGGGGTGAGGTGGGGTAAGGTTAGAGAGAGACAAAGACAGAGAAGAGTGAATGTGTGTGCATTTGGATGAGAAAGAAAGGGGGGTGAGATGGAAAGAGAAGAGAGATAGATGGTGAAGAGAGAGAAAAAGAGTGTGTGCATCTGTCTGTGTGTTTGAGAACCAGAGGCAGAGAGCGAGACAGTGAGAGAGAGAGTGTAAGCCAGAAAGGGGGAGAGAGAGAGAAAAAGAGAGAAACAGAGGGAGGGGAATTGATATAGTGGGAGAGTGAGGGAGAGAGAGAGAGAGAGAAAGTGGTTACGTGGAGCAGCACCCCACTTCATCAGGCAGCATACGGTAACCCTGCAGTGCGATCACACACTATGGGAATGGGGTTATGAGACCGAGAGCGAGAGAAAGAAAGCAGAGAGAGACGAGAGTGAGGAAGGAGGGAGTCAAAAAGAAGAGCTTGAGGGATTTGCTTGGATGAGAAGAGGGGGGGATGATCACTGAGTCCGTTGCCTGTTGTGGATGTGGGAAGGACGTGGCAGCAGCAGCGGCTGAGGTTGAGGCAGATCTGAGGTCTCCTGTGTAGAAGTAGTCGGCGTCAGGACGTTATGCTCTGCGAGCAGTGAGGGGTAGCGTGTGAGAGCCAGGAGCAGCTGCTGTGACTGCATCTGCGCTGCCTGCATGTCTCAGACAGGCAGGGGATGCAGCAAAGCTCTGCCCTGAGCACACAGGCTGCTAGCTGTACCCAGCAAGGAGAAGAACCAGGTGGGCTGGGGTTGGATTGGGGGGGCGTCTGCCTCAGGAAGGAGCTAGCTGTGGTCCTGCAGTCATCCTCGCTTTCAGAGTCTCAGAGGCTCACCTGCCGTCTGTTGGATCTGAACCTGGATTTACTGCTTTGAGAGATGAGAGGCACGTTCTCCTCAGCAACCTGGAGAAGAGTGTGAATGCTGGGCAGCACAGGAAGCACTGGCACCACCAAGGACAGCAAGCCTTTTCTCACTGGTAGACAGCTTACCTGGAGCTTTATCAAGGAACCTATTCTTGGATTTTATTATGAATTGAGGAGTTTGGTATCACTGGAAATCCTAAGCCAACGTTTCTTCCTTTTTTTGAAGTAGGATCTTACAATATGTCTACCTGAGCGTACTCCTTGTGGGTCTGGAGTAAGGAAGAGAAGTATTTTTATCAAATGTGTATTCCTTGATCAGAAATAACACAAGTACCTCAACAGTGCATTAGAATGCTGCTACCTTCATTGTATGAGCCGTGTCCTAGCTCTCAAAGAGGTTGACCAATGAAGCCATGGGACTCAGCCAGAGCTTTACAAGTATGTGGTGAAAACACTGACAGATTTCTTTTGGGGGAACTGAATATTTCTGTGTTATACCCTGATGGTGTTCTTTCTAATTTTAGAAAAAATGGCGGGGATAATTTTAGCAGAGTAAAAATTTGTGATGTATGAAAATGTCTGATATAATGATAATATTTCCATTTTTCCTCAGCCTGAAAATTATTTACTCTCTTGACTTGTCGTGTTCAGTAGTATTATGTTAATGGACTAGCTAGACACTTGTTTTAACACTCGCTCATCTGCTCACTAAAGGAATGTTTAGTGAACCCTGTTTGTTGGAAGATGCCGTAGTGGCTTAATCCAATATAACTAACGTTACCAAGCTTCAGATGGGCTTCCTTCCCTGCACTACCTCCACCCTCGCCTGACATTTCCAGTCAGTCACACTAACACCAGTGGGTGTATATTAGCCTAGTCAGTCCCCTGCAGGGCTTGAGCTTGGCCTGCAGCACTTCCTACCCTCCTCCTGTGTTTGAGTTAGCTGGGCCCCCGCCTTTACCTTGGGAGCCCCTCACCCCCGGCCTGGACCCTGTCTCCCCCCCACCCTGCCTGGTGCTGCTGCACTCGGCTCTGCCTCTGCTGGCCGAGGATGATGTGGCAATGCCATGTGTCGTCCTCTGAGTGCCGCTGCTACCGGCTGAACGGCTTCTCCCTGCTGAAGCGCTTCCCTCTCTCGGCAGATGGGGCCTGTGGTAAAGCCCTGGACCAGCCGGTCGGAGAGTGGCTGGAGCACGTGGGGCTGCCGCAGTACGAGAGCAAGTTCCTGCTCAATGGCTTCGACGACCTACGATTCATGGTGAGTCACCTGCAGCACGTCAGCTCAGGGGTCGCTTCCACTTTACATCACCCTGTCTCTGCCTGTGTCAACCTAGTTGCATTTGTCTTTTTCTGTCACTGCTCTCCTCTCTCACCCTCTGCATGTCTCTCAGTGGCTCCACTCACCCCCCTCCCTCTCTCCTTTTTCTCACTCTCCCCTGCACCCTTTCCCTTCCTTTCCCCCATAACTCCTCTTTACCTCTGTGCAATGCTCCTCCTGCTCCTGCTAAGATGAATGGCCTCACACTGAATCTCTGTAAGGAATACGGGCTCTCTCCAAAGGGAAGACAAATGACAACCAAAACCTATTACCTTTTACCCAGCATTCCCAATAATGCAATATCATTCACTGTACAATTGAAAAGCCAATCTTCTGATTTACTGTCACTTCACTTGACCTCTCTTGACCCAGATAAACTTGCACAAACCGTTCTCAGTCTAAACCAACTCTAGTTTCCAGTTAAATACATTTTTGCATGGTTGATCACCAAATCTCATTAAATCCTCTCCAAATAGTGCTCTGCTCGTGGTGCTTATGAGACTGTCTTGTTAAGACTGCACAATGTATAATTACACTGCAGCAGCATGCTCGAATGCTGTATTTATGCACTGAATACTCAAGATTTTTAGATTTGATGAAACATTTATTTTCTAAATGTATCATTTCAGTAGTAAGTAAATTATGGAAAGCTATTTGTCCGCTGTGATGGATTAGAAGACATGATCAGACAGATTAGTGTTTCTGAAAGGCATTGACACATTCTGCATGATGCTTTGCATTTTTAAACGCCTCTGTATGATTACATATTGATAATTTCATTTAACTGCAGCCAAAAGGACGTCAACAATTTGACTAAAAGCCTCATCATGTTACCCGTAAAAGCGTGTGTGTGTAAGGGAACTTGATTCTGCATTTGGCGATGATTGTAGAAAACACAATTACCTTTTCAATCCTCAGGTCATGTTACTTTGAAAAACATGGCAGTACACCGTAAATAACTAGACCCAAAGGGCAAACGTGTACATTTTTCAGACCACAGAGCTGCATTAGCACAATAGGATGTATGTTACATCAGTTTCTCACAGTTGAGCTGAGTTAAGTGGGACCAGCAAGCTCAGAGGGAAAGTGGTTGTATTCACAAAGTGTTTCAGTGGAGCTGCTCTCTGCTCTGTTTTTCTTTCTAGTGAGGTATGAGTTCACACATAATAGTCGTTCTATGACCATGTGATCACTCTTACTACAATACAAGCTTTAGGGTCAGACATCTATTTGAGGGTGGGTGGTTGTAATGCACATTAAGGAGGTGCAGGCCAATTAAGAAACAACAAGAAAAAAACAACCTGCAGACAATGCCACAAAAAGTTGAATTATCACAACAGAATTGTATTTGGTCAAAAGGTTGCATCTTGACTTAAACAGTAGTATTTCACCTCAGAGAATATATTAAGATTAAAGAAATACAATATGATACGAATGCTGAGAACTCATCATGGCTGGTGTAAGTCTTAAACAGAAAGGTACCAAGACATTTCAGTAACAGAATGCCAAATATACCATATGTTATTAAGAGACATTCATCATTACATAGTTTCTCAGCCAGAGACAAATAAGAAATATTGTAGCAACACATCACTAAACCATGGTTCAGATCACATCATGGTTTTAAATCCAGGTTTGGATCGATTTTAAGCAAAGCTAGGGAAGACAAATATGTATTTGCTTTCCACTCCAAGCAGCTTCAATTATTTGGCTTGCAATGAAGCTCATGAATTTTTCCCCCCTTCTCTGCTAGTCATGACCACCACTCTTGCAACCCGCCCATCCCTGATTGATTTGGATCCTACATGCCTTTTTCACATGAACACACACCAGCTTTTTTTATGCCTAATCAACCGATCGTTATGCTACTGAAACACAACATGCATCTGTCTTCTCTGTCTTTTTACTGCACCTCTGCAGGGAACAACTGCTTTTAAAACTAACAGTGGGACATAACTCTTTAACACATTGATTTGTAAATGTATACGTACATACACATTCAAAAGATAACAGGTATGGTATGCAACAAAGGACCAAATCAATGATCATGCAGTCATACAAAATGCAATGCATCTTTACCACAGGAGCACCTGGACCCCAAAGATCCTTTATCAAGAATATATGACATGATTACAGAGTATTAATATTGGAACATTAAAATTATGATTATTGTTATATTCCTCAATTCTTATTTGGGCTTTTGCATGGCGTTTAATCTCTCTCTATAGTCAGAACTTGACTACCAGTGTTTCACAAATGCAGTAAATTGAACCCCTAACCAACCAATGTGATCATTAAATTAAGAGACACTACTTAAACCCAGTGCCATAAATCAGTCGTGCTTAATGACATGCACACATTTCTCTTAATAGCCTAATTTAGCCTGAGGTTTCAAAGAATTAGCAAGCTAATTATTAAAAGTATTGGTGTATGTCATTGTCTTGCCAAACACTTTATTTGGATATTTTTTTAATAGAAAACAGAGCAACTTTTTGTGTTATTGTGTTGCAAGATTCTGATATTCGAGATCTCTGGAATATAATTTGAAGAAGACTATGGATCATTAGTCATTCTGATGTTCATTTTCACGCCACAAGTAATATGTCTTCTGGACATGATGTATCAGGGAAATAAATCATTAGCTTCACAAGGCAAATTACCCATGGATATTTACAAGGATGTAGAAGATGCAAACAAGGGAAAGGTCAGAGTAGTCAGGCAGACATTGTGAATGTTTTATTTTGTGCCCTTTCAGAATGTGCTGGACTTGTTCAGATGTGATCAATCTCGCTGGACGTGAACATCAGAATGCTCTGATCTCCAAACTTGTGTTGAAACGAGGCAAAAAAAGTTCCCCATCGTGCATTTACATTGCATCTTTCCTACATGAATATTTAATCACAGCCTGCAGCCTCCTCTTTCTAAAACGTTAGAATGTAGAATTGAACATCCATATTGTAACACATTAACTACATCTTCTTTTGAAAGATTATTATTACGCCCGCTGACTCTTGAAAAACTCACAAAATCAGATTTTGTGGTGCAGAGCAGCAGAGCAATTCTAATTCACTGTTGCATTAACTGAGTGCATTTAGAGAGATGAAGGACTTCTACCATGGCTGCGTCTGCAAGTCGTATCATGTTAAATCAAACCACCATAGCTCATAAGCTATGTAAGAACTGAACCATACATTCCCGTCACATGTTTCAAATGCAGCATGAAATAATAAGTTTGCCGAGTCTCCTGAGGCATCATCAAACTTCAAACCGTGTTAATAAAAGTGGAGAGTCTATTTTTGGCCTCCCTTACATCAGACCCTGCCTCATTTTGACCTTTATTCTCGCGATCAGTGAGTAATCTCCAGACTGCATACCCTGATACAGGCCTGTGAACACAGCTGCATTGTGCTCTGAAACCAATCCAGTAAGAGCAGATTGAGTAAAGACTACAGAACATTTTTACATTCTTGGCCGGGAAGAATCAATCTGCGGCAGCCCAGTGGGAAAAAAACGCTTAGCTCCACATTTTCAGGGTTCTCCTTGTATCTTTATTCCTGCCTATAAACCAGAATGAGATGACAAAGCAGCTGGAGCGGCAAATATGTACGGCTACATGAAATAGACAAGAATCTGCTTGTCGGGGAAGATTTCAGGAGGTGGAAAAAGATTGTTGTTCATTGTGCTAAATTAAGAAATGTGTACAAAGTGTAGTGCAATGTTCTGCACTTCTTCTTTGAGAATTTGGTTTGCCTCAACGAAACATAGCCGCACAGAGATCCAGTAGATGCTGCTGCAGTTACGAAGGCTTTGTTCCCCCTGAGTCGCACCAGATCAGATTGATTACTCTTGGCATGCTCAATTCATTTGACTTCATTGTCCTCCCACTCTGCTTGTGTGCATATTCTGCCTGTGTGTTCATGTGTGTAATTTATAAGAAAGAGTGTGTTTGCACTGCTATCATTATGCCTAAGTAGTAGTTACATTGTAGAACAAGTCATGATATTTTGATTGACCTATGTCCTTATGTTTGTATGTCAGTACTAAGACTCTGCTGAGTATGCCTTTGAGAGCAGATATTTACATCACTTCACTATGCACAGTATTATTTTCATATATTGTACTGTTGTATGTCCCTATTGTGTATTGTTTCTGTGCCTTCGCTTGTGTGTGTGTGTGTGTGTGTGTGTGTGTGTGTGTGTGTGTGTGTGTGCGTGTGTGCCTGCTTGTGTTTGAGTATGGCTCTGTGCGTGTGCCTGTGCGTGAATGTGTTTACTTGTGTGTGTCTCTTGCGTTTGTGCTCGTGCAGGGAAGTAACGTGATGGAGGACCAGGATCTCAGAGACATGGGGATCACCGACCCAGGACACAGAAAGAAAATCCTTCATGCGGCACGCAGCTTGCCCAAGGTACTTAACATCATAACTTAACCTCGGCACTGAGGAGAAGCAGTGACTGACAGTGTCTCAGAAGGAGGTCAAAATGTCAGGATGTTTATCAAAATAATGACTGGCGAAATAAACAGTAAAGGGAAAACAAATGCAGTTGTGTTAACCTGAATAGCAGTGCTCCAAGAACAAACAGTCCATCGGTAATCATTTTGAACCACAGACACTTGGATTTAGAAGTTAAATAATCCATTTAATTGGAATGTTTTAACAATAACTTCAAAAGGAGAGAAAAACCAAGGAGCTCTCCTCTGAAAAAAAAGTAAACATTCTTTACTCAATTGGCTATTTCATTATGAAAATCTTTAAAACGTGGACAGGTCCCATCCTGAAGAAGACTTTTATTTCCATTTTGTTTTGGTTTCACTTCATTCTTGGGTTTTAATTTGACATGTCTAACCATAGAGCATTTTCATTGAAGGAATAAATACACAATAAAGGATATTTTCCTTTTTCCCAGGGGGGTGTCTTTGCTTATGCCCTCTTTGGAATTTCGGTGTTCCCCGCCGAAGACAACCTTCACCTTAATTAAGCTTCCCAGCACGCCAGACTCTCAGATTGGAGTAATATAACATATTGCATTATATTGACTTCTAATTCAAAAGCAAAAGGCAGTGAAGAATGGGCTAACAATGACCTTTTAGCACAGGGTTTATACTGTAGTTGAAAAGGGTCTGGAGGAGTAAGGGGGTTATACAGTATATGTTTAATTTGAAGTTGAGATGATGTGTTGAAGCCTGCACATGAAAATGGTAAGAGGACTTAGCTCCACCCGTGCTAGTGGCTACAGAATGTAAGGCTGAGCTGTCATGCTAACATTAGCAAGGCTAAAATACGCTACGATCAACATACTCACAACGACAATGAAGACGTTAATCAGGAATATTTATCATGTTCATCATCTAAGGCTAGCATGGCTTCATTCATAACAAAATCAGAATCCCGTTTTCTGTCAAGAAGCCTAACATGTTCAAGGACTTTATTTTGGAGTTTTTGGTGAATGACAGTAAACACACAAATTGAACCAAAACGCCAAATTCCTTGTATGACTAAAAGTACTTGGCAATTAAAACTGATCTGATTCTGATATCTAGTATATACAAAGCATAGAAGCGAGTTTGGAGGATACATTTTCAAATATAATGTGTAATTTATGCTGCTGTCCAATAGCATTTGTTTTCTGGTATTTAATCAAGAACAACAGTATTTGACTCTACACAGTTTTGATTTGATGCTGACTTCAGAAAAAACCTTAGGAAAAGTAGATTTATGAACAAAACTTCTAAGCAATTATGCAATATTTTCATCCCCACTTTTAGTCCCATTCTCTGTAGAGAAAGCTACAGTAGCTGTTCTCTTACATTTGTCTTTCCCTTCACTGCAGGTAAAAGCACTGGGCTGTGATGGCAGCACATCTCTTGCCTCGTGGCTAGACGGTCTGGGTCTGCATGAATATCTGCCCAACTTTCTCTCAAGTGGCTACCGCACACTGGAGTGTGTGAAGAACCTGTGGGAGCTGGAGATTGTCAATGTAAGAAGCTGTCTCTTTTATTTTACACAGGACTATTTGGGATTTTGGCCTTTTCTGGATGATGGAATGAGAAGTAAATTGTCTCTAAAGCTCTTAAAGAAACAGGAGTGTTGATGGTCTCATGTGTTGGGACATTCAGGACCAGGTGTCACAGAGTGGTCTCACATAGAGTGGTATTATCAGAGTTATGGATCATATTTGAGGTTAACAGGTTCTTTAAAAAACAACCCTGAAATAACAGAGAGATGCTCAATAATGAAAGTGTTGGCATTAAATTACAACAGAAACATCACTCAGTAATGAGTAGATACTTAGCAGATACAATCTAAACTGAAGAGCAATGTGGTGATCGATGACGGAGGATTACAATTAGTTTTAATCTTCTTGGAAATAAGGTAGCAAGCAATCATTTTTGGTGGAATAAACTTGTGAAAGGGACGGAGAAATGATGCAAGAATTCGGTTGTTTTGTCCGTTAGTGAGTTTGTGTTCAGACTAAAGCAGTGGTGTCCCCCTGGATTCCTGAGATTCTGAGCCTTTGTAAGATGATAAAAGGGAGAGGAAAGACATTAAAGGCATAATGCTTTAAAAATATATTTTCTTTTTAACTTATCTGAAATGCCGTATTTGTTGTGGAATCAAACATCATTTACTTTTAATAAGGGGATGCGAGTAATTTAATTATTTCCGATATCTAATATTACCATTGTCTGTCTAAATATTTTTACCACTTCATTGCAGAGACCATCAAGTTTCTCCTACAGTGGCATTAACATTATATACCTTATATTATTGTGTTGGCCAGTGCGGGCAGTACAGTGAAGAAAAAGATGTTTTTAAAACATGCACATTCCCTGTGCAATATATAAAATGTGTATGTAAATATGTCTCAGGTCTTTTTTACATGACAGAACACAACCTCTCTAACCAAACGTGTCGTGAACAGCATTACATAATCAAAACACTTGTGTCAAATGAGCATAATAAAGGTGCAATCATGTCAGCGTGTGATATTGGTTGATATATTTATTTGGGTAACTTGCCACTCGTGATGTTAAAGCCTTTATAAGCCGATTACAATGATGTGCTGATATTATATTTGTTAAAGTTTAAGACTTAAAGCAGTAAGAACTAATAATGTAGACACATGCATTGTTTATGTTGTGACAGGCTACCAGACAATCCAAACATGGCTGATAACCAGCGTCTGAGAAGTGATTAGCTTCTTTACAGAGATCATATTTTTCTGACTTATTTCCGTGTGTTTTGTTGCGATAAGCACAAAGACAGCGATGGCAAAATGGCAGAGCGCTGCAACAGCTGCAGAAGCTGCCAGACATACAGTATATGCAGTGTTAGAGGGATGGTGTCCAGCAGACTGCGACTTAGTACAGAAAGATGGGTGTGAGAGCAGGGCACATTACTTTCAGTGTGCAGAACAGCAGAACTGCCTCTGAGCATCTTGGCAGAACTTGCTCTGCCCATTTCATTTTCTTTCAGCCTCTCTAGCATCTTTCAGCAAATAGCATGAACCATCAATTTGATCTATGGGCTGGTTTACACTCCCATATAATCCCACGGCTCTTTATTAGTATTTAAATCTTCTCCTATATCACATACCTCATGCATACTGGCCTCAGTGGAATTCTGCACATGAAAATAGTGAAAATAGCACCAGAAATCCAGAGAAAAGACCAGTTGCCTCTCCGTCCTCTGACTCTCACTGAATAAATAATTGAAGCCCTCAGACAAAGAAGCATATGAGCCTATTATGGAATATTTTGTACCAGCGACATAATTACAAATGTAACATTAATCACTCGACATCCACCTTCACTGGATGAGCATGAATGTTAATAGCCAATTATGCAAATATACAGTGTTAGGATAATGAGTTTTGACTACATAAAATTAACCTATACTACCTCCTCAGTGGGTTTTAGCAACAGAAGCGGAGAAAGCATTTGTAAAAGGTTTAAAGAGACAGAGATACTGGGGATAGATGTGTGTCAGGGGGAAATTGCAGCATTAAAATAGCCTTAATTAAAAACATATATCTAAATTGTGACAAACAAAATGGCTCTTTGCAAAACAGTTTTTGAATGGCATGGTTATTTACATATTGTGTCCCATAAATCGTCAAATTCTCCTCTGTTATTTAAGCACTGTGTAAAAAAAAAAAAAATGGGTCGTGAATTATAGAGCGTCCTGGGAAGGAGACAGTGCTGTACTTTAAGCTCACGGCAAAACAGATTGAGGCTGAATTATTGACGAGAGTCATTTCTGTTTGCTAGTGGAAGCCTGCCAGAGAGGGGTTCATGCCACCAACTCTGTGTCAGTGTATTTTAGATATATCTCTATTAGCTTAGTCCACAGTAGATAGATGTGTGTGTATGAGATATTTATGTGGCAATGCACTTGAGAAGCCTGCCTTATGTGTGCCCTGATGCTGTCCTCTCTAGGTTATTAAGGTTGGTCCCCTGGGCCACAGAAAGAGGATCATTGCTTCTTTAGCAGAGAGACCGTATGAAGAGGCTCCTTCTAAGTCCCGTCGTTTGTCTCCAATCTTGGTAAGACTGGTGATATAGAACCTGATACTCATTTGCATTGTGATAAAGTCTTCATTGTTAGTGCTTTTTATTATCAAGAAGGCATTTTTCCTGACATCACGCTCAAGGAAGGAAGGAAGCTCAATTGTTGATATCAAAAGTGTATTGTAAGATTGCTGTTTCAGGTTGTCAATCCTTCAGGTAGGAAATCCACAAAATCAGAACCATTTCACAGCTTCACGATTATACAGAAATGAAAAAGACAATGAACAGTGAAAATCCAAAGGGACATTTGGCCTAAATAACCCATTACCAACTGTCACTCAAAAAGCTAACCTCAGCATTATGCCAATTCATAGCTAGCCTTCAAACAAGTTTTTTTTCTGCTTTCACAATGGGCTTTTTGAAATGGGAGTTAATGGGACTTTTTGAGCCTTTGGAACCCGCCTCAAGTGGACACTTAAGGAACTGCAGTTTTTTGTACATTTTTCAACACTGGAAGTTGCTGCTTGTAGCTAACATGCAGCTAGCTCTCTCCTACTGTATCGTGCTAGACTACAAAAGTTTACTGTTAGCTAAGAAGTAGCTCAAAGCTAATGCTAGCCGTTGTTATCCACCTCTAGCTAATGGATTATCAAATATGCTGTTTTACTGAAAATGTCAAGATACCCCTCCACATTTTCAAACTCGGCTCTTTCCGGTTTCTAGTATCGAAGTGATCATGACGACAATTTGTCGGAATCCTTCTGTTTTTGGGACTTGCAATCAGGAACACAAGAGGTACAAAATGATAAATAAGTATTTGAGCCTCCTACCCTGAGCCTCATGGTCGAGGAAAATGTCTGTCGTATGAATGCATGTATTGTGGCACTGACTTGATCTTGACCCTTCGTTGAAGCTAGAAAAAGAGTATAGTTGAATAAGATGTTTTAAAGCTCCAAATCACACAAATGTGTGAATCTGACATCAGCATTGTTAGTTCTACTTTAGGGTGCAGAAATTAATAGCTAATTAAGTTAACAGAATGGGTATGCTCAATATGGCCAATTAAAAAAAGCTCCCCTCTCCAATACAACCCAAATTTAGTGATCACTAAAAAAGCTACATGAGTTTTTTTGGGTTAACATATGTTGTTCTAGTGCTCAGTATTTAAATAGAGATCAGTGATTACACCCTGTTATCTTTCTTTTTGAACCACAATCCAAACAGAGCTTCAGATAGAAGGTAAACAAGGTTTCATGAGAAGCTTTATTTCCATGCCAACATCATTTTGTGAGAAAATGGATCCTTTTTTTTTAGCAACCGATGTCTAATTTTGGAACGAGATTCTTCAATATCATTATGTTCACAACAGTTAAATACTGAGGGCTGATTTCCCAGGCAGATTATACTGGCCTGAAAAGAACTGAGAATCTCCATGGAAGAGGCTCTTTTGTTGAGGATTAGTCTTGGCTGTGGATCAGGGAAAACAGCCGTGTAGACGATGCTGTCAAACCATTAATTTGTGCTGTTTGTGTGTTTATTTGGACTCCTTTGTTTGTTTGTATGTGGCAGTTTCATGACCTCCTGTCCCAGACCACATCCCCCCTCAGTCAGATGGACCCCTACACCAGTCGCTCCATGGACATGCTCCTGCCCTTGACTGAGACGGACCGGAGGCGGAGAGGAGTCGACCAAGACTGTAGTGTTTCTCTGCGCTCATATTGCGAGAGGCCGCGTTCTGTAGTGAGTCCTTCCTCTTTTATCTTCTTCTGGGAAAACACCAAAGAACAGACTTTCAGTGAGCGACTGGCTGAATAATAGAGGAGGAGGCTGTACACAGCCGGATGTGTCAGGCTGTCTTGTCACATGCTGTTGGAGTTGTAGTCACATTTTTCTGACGCAGTGGGCTGACCCAAAGAACCAAAGCCACGTCAGACTGTAACTAATAAAAACCTTAAAGGAGTATTAAAGGTTTGCAATAAGATACAAGACAGTAATATGATATGGCTTCAAAATGCTTCACTTTAAACATTATGATTTCAAGGATAAAATGATGCTTGAATTTGAATACGCTCATTATGAAATGCCTGCTTTTGTGTGCATTTATATGATGAGTCACCACTAGTAAAAAGCTTAATCTTCATATTTGAAATTAAACGATCTTGTCTTTTAGCTGGGATAATAGAGTGTAGATGTGATGTTATAGACTTTAAGAGTTTGGAAATGTGGTTTGGTTCTTTGGGAGTGCTTGAATTTTTCTTTTAAGGTTGTACAAACTCTGTGTTAGAGATCCACATGCTTACACTGTGATAGCTTTCGTAACTCATTAATAAACCTGGGTGGAATAAACACGTTCACTATATACTGTATATTTTTGGTCGGCGCGTCACTTCCCCTCCTTTTGTATTAAATTGCCAAAATACTAGCATGACAGGTCCTGAGCTATTGTGCTGGATTATGTCATTTGGAGCTACGACATATACAGAAGGGATCTGGCTGGTGGAGCCACGGTATTGATGTCCCTCCTTAACCAAAGCCCACATTTAGCTTACGAATAATGGGGCAAAGATCACTCAGGTTGGTACAGTCCGCAGCAGAACATATTCTTGTTTTGGTTTGAAGCAGACAATCACAGTTCAATACAAGTTCAATTACTTTTGTGTTAATTTTCATACGTTAACTCTTGACATTCTTGTTCTAGTCTGTTTAATTGGTGAAGAAAGTTTCAGGAGCTGCATTTGCAAACAGAGCTGGCATTCTTTACGTCAAATCCGCACTTTTTAGCATAAAAAAGCTAATTAAAACTAAACTTTTTGTGTCTTCTATCTTTTTATACAGTCTATGATTCACATTGAGAATCAACGTTTCAGCATTGTTTCAATGAGCTAAGTCATTAATAACTTTCTGGTCCACACGGTGGGACAACTGTTGAGATCATTATTGTGAATGAAACAAAGTTGTGCTATTTGGGAGACTTTCTAAATCGTTCTGGTGATGAAGAAGGTTTAAAAAGCAAACTCATACTAGCAAAGAGAAGTTTAGTAAGAGAATTGTCTAAAATCCGCTCTGAAATTGAAGAAATATTCAGTTATTCTGTGCTTCCCTGAAGTTCTTTGATTCCTCATGAAGAATAAAAACCAAGAATAACGCAGTGATCAAATTTTACCAAATGCTAAAGGTCAGCTAACAACACATTCACAGTCAAGATGGCAGCCCTAGTTTTTCTGACTCACAGATGCCGAAGAGAAAACACAGAGGAGCATCCACCGATCAGGGAAATGTTGCCTGATTGCACTCACAGGAATCCATTAAGTTTAAAATCAATACTCATCATTTTCCCCCAATGCTTAGTGGATTATTTCCAATGGTATATTTTACTCTGACAAGTGATTTATGAGAGAGCCAAGCACATCCCACTTTGACCAAAAGGCCCAAACCTCGGCATGAATATTTATGAGCAAACCAGCAGATCATAAAGGACTTCTTGAGAAACGCTGACCAAGCAGACTTCAGCTGCTTTTACACTAATGCTTGACAGTCAGAAGTTATACAGTACTCACCACTTTGACTGAGACGCACACAACATTAATACCAATAATAATAATAGTCCTTTATACAGACTCAGCTTTGTATATGTGTGAAAACATACTTGAGAGGCTAAAACTGTCAGGACTGCCATTACCGTAAGTATTTTATTTTCCCAATAAAAAATGTTGTTAATGTTTCCTCTTCCTGGTGCGTTCACTGTACAGGACAGACAGAGCGAACGACATAAAGACTCTCGTTTAAACCTCCGGCCGCCGAGCCAGTCTGCTACCTACGCCACCGTATCCGCCTGGCATCACCAGCCTGAGAAACTCATCCTGGAATCCTGCGGCTACGAGGCAACTGTAAGTCATTTGTTATCTGTTTTTTTAGCAAGGAAACAGACTTACCATATTTCCTACTTTATGTCAAGAAAAATATTTATTGCACTTTAAAAGTGTCAATTTGTAGCATGTCAGCAACATAGACTGTATATAAGGTTGTGGACGTAATCTCTAGTTCAGTGCTTCTCAACTACTACCAACTCCCTTGTGAAAATTGTGACCCAAATTTTGGATACTTTTCAACCAATCAGATTGAGTTCATGAAAAATGTGTAAAGTTTGGACCTCAGGCGGTACAAAACGTGCCAAAATAAAAAATGGAACAAAACTAACAGGTTTAAAAAGCTTCCAGGCACTCATTCCAGGACCCACTAAAAACAGCTCTGCGACCCACTTTTGGGTCCCAACCCACCAGTTGAGAACCACTGCTCTAGTTCACAAGTGAAGCCAATGAAAAAGTGACCTAAACCTGCATTCTTTCTAGAGGCCAGCAGGAGAAGACTGCACTGGTTGAATAATGGGCCTTCTTATTTACTAGCTCAGTCATCATTTCCTGAACATTTTAAGATGCTTATTTTAATTATGGTCCGATTTCCTGATGATAAATAAGGGTGTCCTTAAGGGCATAGCCTCCTGTGAGTGATATTTCACTCTCTCATTGGAACATCTGAATTAGTATAGAAACATGATGATGCATATCCACCCAAATATGGTTACTTCTACTTCCCAATAAAACAAGATGGCAGCTATCAAATGCCAAACTTGAAGCTACATTCACTTCTTTATACTTCGTGTGGTCAGCACCCATGTTGAAATTGTATTAAACCAACCCTGTTGTGTTTTAATTTGTTCTTTTAGTACCTAGGATCAATGATAATCAGGGATCTTCGAGGTATTGAATCCACACAAGATGCCTGCGCCAAAATTAGGGTAAGTAAGACTGAAATGCTTCAACAATTCCCTTCACTTCAAAGAACAAAAGCTTAAGTGTTTTATCAAATTGAATAAATTCGAGCAAGTAAACTATAAAAATGTCAGACATGAAATTCTGTTCACCTCCTAGTTCATAAATTTTACTGTTTATAGCGCCTGAACCGTTGTGTTTTGTTTTACTGTATACACTAACCTCTCACTCCTCATTGCAGAAATCAAAGGATTCCAGGAAGGGTCCAGTAGTCATACTATCCATTACCTATAGAGGGGTCAAGTTCATTGATGCAGCCACAAAGGTAATGGGAAAGTATGTTTGTGTGGTTAGTGTGTATTGATCTGTTGATCGCAAACATTTCAGCGGACTCCCTCAGCCTCCATTAGTGCCTGATTTCCAGGTAGCACTCACTCCCCTCCTCTTTCCATTAGACTATAGTTGCGGAGCACGAGATCAGGAACATCTCATGTGCCGCTCAGGACCCAGATGACCTCTGCACTTTTGCTTATATTACCAAGGATCTGAAGAGTGGCCATCACTTCTGCCATGTCTTCAGCACTGTGGAAGTGGTGAGTAATACAACTCTCTCCTGAGAAAGGGAGAAAAATATTAACAATCACTGTCTACTCAAAATGTAAGCATTAAGAGTCACTTTCATCGGGAAGATTCCTCATGATCCGTTGAGCACATTACTCAGTCTTCATATAATATTTGAGATGTATGACGTAAATTCATCAATTGCTTATCTTGAACATTTTCTTTTGTGTGATGTTGGGTATCCCGCTGTTCAAACAACATGAAGCATCCTGCAGACATTATCTCCTTGATTGGCTCATCGAATGACTTGATTGAGGTTTTGCTCCTGCTATGCATGGCATTTTGGCATTTCCATATACAGGCATAGAAAATTAAATGATTTGTGTCTGAGCATCTGTAAAGGTCAATGACAATCTTTTATCTTTGGCACATGAACCACTGTTAACTGCAGGGAAACCTTTTTCAAAGTTTAACAAGGCAGAAACACAATTTTCTGCCTTCTTTATTTAAATTTAACGCAACTGCTCCATGTGCACAATGTGTTGTTTAATTGCTCTGGCTTTTCCCTGAAAATCGATGTGATATTCAAGCAAGAGCCCAACATATAATTACATAAAGTCATTATCCTAACAATGAGAGGAGCAGCACTTTTGTGTGCAATACAATATTGTTTTGTGTGATGCGCAAATAATTGTTAAAGATTCTGCAAACCCAATTAAATAACAGTAACTGAGTCTGTCAAGTCATACAAATTATATTAACTCTTGAATGTGTTATCCCGAGCTTCTTGGCTAAAAAGAAAAAACACCAAAATGTTTAGTCAGGATTGTAAAATCACTTTCTAGGGTTTTTTAAGGTAAATAAAATGCCTTACCTTGGACAACCACCGTGAAGAAGTTGTTTGTGTCAACACCAGCTGATATCGCAAATTATTGTCTCGTATCACTGATTCAACACTTTATTTTTATTCACCCAGACACAGACCTACGAGATCATCCTCACACTGGGACAGGCATTTGAAGTGGCCTATCAGATGGCAATGCAGACCAGGGCGAGACAATATGTCCCACCTACGTCTCTGAGCCCAGAGGTCATAGAAACCAAATCCAGCCGTCCTGTTTCTCAGTCATGGAATAGTATGCGGAGATCAGCAGTGAGTACCACCTTCACAACCCTTTTACAAATACCTGTTGAATGTGTTTTTCTGTGTGTCTTCCTGTGTGTGTGTGTGTGTGTGTGCTGAATTTGCTCCACTTTTCTAAAGGACAAAGGTAAAGTAGAAAAGCAATCATGATTCAGTGAAGGTACACCGACCTCATGACCGACTTTTTCCTCATGAATCCTCAAAAGACCTCCTAGAAAGGAAGATTTGCTGTGTTTGTGGCTGAAAGTGATGAGTCATTACTTTGCTAACAATTTCATCACACCCACCCCTCAAATCTGAGTCACTCAGATCAGGGGAGATTTCTTTTTTTCGTGCATATGTGAAACATGATGAATGAGGAGTTTTATTTGTTGCCCACAGGCAGGTTTATGATTTCCTCCGGGACGTTTCTGGGGGCTCAGCTCTGTTGGTTAGATCCACTGCTTCCTCACTATTGATTAAGTGTGTTGCCTAAATGTCCACGTGTACTCTGAGCCACGCAGTGATGCATTGACCTCTCAGGCTGCATATAATGAGCACTCAGTGATCACTGTCACCTAAGAGAGCTGCACAGCCGGAAGCACGCACACTGTTAGACCACATGCTTCTGCAGAGACACAAATCACTTTGTTTTACTACCTGCCTGTAAGGATAATATATGGAGTAATCACAGAGCTGCATAATGAGTCTGGCTGGTTGTTTAAGTTTTAAATGAGATGGGGGGACTTCTATCTCCTGCAATTTGTTTTAATGTGTTTTATTGCTGTGTGAATGCTACAAAAACTAGCTGTTTGAAAAGAAAATGTTTTAGTTGTAACGTTTTTTTTTCATTTGACCGACCATTTAGCTCCCACCCCCCTTACTTACTGTTGCTACAACTGGGAAGTTTGTATGGCACAATCAATTAAAATAACAATATATTTGAAAATTCTTCGTTATGATTTAAACAATTGGTCCTTGCTTCCAAACAGAAGTGCGCAATGACAGGCTTCTCATTTCTAGCAGTCGAAATGAGTCTTGCTGTAAAGACGAGTGCTGCTGGCAGAATTTATCGGCTGCAGCTAGTTGGGCTGTAAGGATTATGTTAGATCAGTGAGTGTGTAGAACAAGCTAGCTCCTGCTGGAGGAAGAAAGTTGTACTGTATTGCAAAGTAAAGCTAAGACTTTTTTACACATGCACTACTCAAAAACAAAAACAACAAAAAAGCTAGCCCTGAAATCTTTCTGAGTTGTCTGTTCCATATGCACCTCACAGCTAGAGACTTTTCCTGTCAGATAGGGGGGGGGGGGGGGTGTCTCAGGCCGGGCATGATGTTAAAAAGGCGATGCAGAGAAGGCGTACAAGGCAACAAAGTCCAATGCTACGATGACAATTTTTGCCTTTATACCACTGCTGTGTGTATCCGAATGTATTCAATGAATATGTGGTACGGTACATAGAGCAGGAAAGAGTATGGAGCTGCTTCACTACATGCACTATGAAAGCACTGGTTGCAGCACCTCCACCTGCATGCTGGCAGTGAATTTTTCTTACATTTTTCCTGCTGCATTCACGCATTGGCTCACCACTACCACACACAAACATTTTACTAGGGCGCTGACAGGAAAAATTTCAAGTAAATCTGGAGTGAAAAATCATCCAAATGCATTCACACCTGCAGCTCACGCCAAATACTTCAGGAATTTTCAGGAGTTTTTTGTATGTACGAAAACACCACTTGTCAGCCCTGGTATTTAAATTATGATCAGGACTCGTGTAAGATCAAACTGTTTGTATAACCTGGTTTGGCTGCTTATTTTACACCCCTATTTTCAAATGATGCTTTCACTATAAATGAAAGTCGCTGTAATAGGACCATACTCAGTTGACGAGCACCATGCTCATACATACAAGTGTTCATTTCTATCAAAAGAAAGATGGGGCTGCTGAAGTTAACTTTCACTGTGTAGTATCTATTTCCGACTTCCTTCCACACTGTGGGAAACTATGTGTATGTGAACCAGGCTTTTTTTTTTCTTAAAACCTGCAACCATATAAAGCTGTTACATAATAATGTGCTTCTTTGCCTCCGCAGTCACACTGCGTGGCTACAGTAGTAACCTAGTTAGCAGAGCATGCAATGTAAGCAGCTCACGTTACAGAAGAGGAACACTGAAAATATAACTCCTTACTATTTATTTGTTTGTTTGTCGGAAGGCTAAAAAAGACACTACCCTCCCAGAATCTTTATCCTTACAACATCCTCAGCACACCGCTTCAACATGTGTACAAATCCAAACCTTGACAGACCTGCCGTGCCTAGTTACGGTTGCTAAGCTGTGATTGGACAGGCGCTCTTTAGGGGAGGGTTGTAGTGAATGTCAATTACAAGAACACAAGAAGAAGCAGAATCATTTTCTTGACTAATTTGCCTTCTTCAGCTCCAGACAGGTGACAACAGCTCCTACTGCTGCTACTTAATAATCTGTTTGGTGCGTTTAAATGCTCTGTCCCTCTATTCTCTCATTTTTTTTTAACATGTCTTTGTTCTTGTCTTCTTGGTCCTCCTGCTTCCCAGGGTGCCCCTCTGCTCGAATGCCGCTGCTGTCACTGTCACACGTGTACTACCCACCGTCCTTCCTTCCTCCCGTTGCACTCTGTTAGCCCTGGAGTCCAGGTCCTTCTCTTTCCTTTCCTCTATTAAACCTGTAATCACCACACATCAGCTTACACACTTATCCCTCCTCTTCTTTCTGTTTCGGTTGTTGTTGATCGGGTGCTGCAATGCACTTTGTCTCCTTGTCATATGGATATTTATATTTCAGGCATAAATGTTCTTCTCATCCCTTTACTTTCCCATCTCTCATCTTCATCGCACATGTTAGAGTTTAGTTTATTTCTGTGGTTAAATACATTCAGGAAGAAGAGGGCTTCTTGATGTGATTTGCTTCCTCTATATTTATGCTTCTCTGAGGACTGTTGGCTTAATTGGGCCAGGGAGGGTTTGTAAACAAGATGGTTGAAGTTGTCTGTTGGATGGTTTTAAGCTCCCGCTCTTATTCTTTGTGTTACTATCTTTTTGAGCTGAAGATGTCATGCAGGGAATTAAAAAAATTAAAATGCCTTATCTTGAGAGGTTTTTTTAGCCATTTAAAATTCATTTTTAGCTTGCAGTAATTTAATCAGTATGTGTGTTTTGACTGCTTATATAATGAAAACAGCCCCCGTGTTTGTAGGAGCCACTGTTGTAGAGCAGACATTGCTTTTGAACAACTAATCAGTGTTTTTTTACTCCCAGAGGGTTGTGGCTTTGGTTCACTGCTGCGTCTAACACAGAGTGTTTTCTGTCAGACATCATCCATGTTGTGGATTGAGTCCTGAGTGTCTGTGATTATAACATGATCACTGGACTGTACCTCTAATCCACATGCACGTGTGTGAGCTGAGGACTTGTCAGTGTGACGCAATGGCCTCGGCTGCTGCCCGTCTCACACCCTCCTCTCGTCCCTCCTCCCTCCCTCCCCTCCGGCAGATTGACCCCCTGGAGATGGACCCAGACATGCAGTCCCTGGGCAGCACCACCTGGCTCTTGGACCACCGGGACTCCAACAGGCGCCCCGTCAGCACCAAGTACGAGACCACCATATTCTGAGGCGGGATCCCCACAGCCGCCCCTCTGCACCCCCTCGTACTTCCCTCTCTCCCCCCTGCATCCGGTTCTTGATTTATCTCACACACACACTCAAACATAAACATGCGAGCCCCGTGCCTTTTCACTGTGATGGTATAGCATCCCTCAGGGCTGCCCACTCCTGCAACCTCCTTTGCCCTGCCCAGCGACCCACACAAACCTCTCTACCCGTCATGACAAACACTCCTGCGGCCCCCCTATTCCTCCCCACCACCCCCGGCAGCCTCCCTCGCCTGTTGCTGCTACAGCCCATGCCGGAGCCCTGGACCGGATGTTCCTGGACTGATGTCATTTTACAGTGGCCCTGCTCTCTCAACCAAACTGCCTCTTCCTCCTCATCCTCCTCCTCCTGACAACTTGCATCTGCCTCCAAATCCCAGATAGATCCCAGAGGTTGCATCTTTATTATTCTTTTCTCTTTCAGGCCTTTAAACATTTTTAATTCTCCACAGGCAAAACAAGCATGCTCATTTTTATTTTGATCTCTATGTAGACTTCTGATTGGCTTTAAGTCACAACAAATTTACATCCAGGAAGGTTGAGTTTGCACTTTCGAGTATACTGAATAGTTGCACAGTTTCATGTAATATCAAAGATATTACAGTTTGTTTAACTGTTAAAAGAAAAGTTTAACACTTCAGAATCAGAAATACTTTATTAATCCCAGGGGAAAATTCGGGTGTTAATGATGGTCTTGATCAGAACTCTATCAGAATAAATCTATATCCCCCTCACTTCTGTACTGTTAGATTTATTATTGTATTTGTCTTGGGACCATGTAAAAAAAGTTAATCCCGACAAATTTGAGAACTATACAAGCAATATAGTTACAATCTAATCTCCATTACAAGAAGCTATTGCCAGCTCCCAGCTAATTAAGCTTAGCTTAAAGACTGCAAATAAGCGGAGAACAGCAAAAAGCAACAAAACAGAAGTACCAGCATTTTAATAACACAAACACTAAATCTTGTAACCCCTATGTGCTTGAAGAAGGGCTACATGCTGAACTATTTCCTTGTCCTGAGTGAGATTGCAACCCCCTTATAGCTCCCAGAAGTCACTCCTATGTTTTTCTTCTTTTAGATTATTGAATTATTTTATTCTCAAGGAAAAAAGCAAGCATGCACATTTTTTATTCTGATCTTTATTTAGAACTCCAAACTGGTTTGACGTAATTACCTGGAGTCTGCAAGAAATAGTCCAGCACGTTTCCCCCCGTTACACAACATTTTCACTTTTTACTCTTAATTTCCTGCAAGGATCAAACCAATGAGAGTCAGCATGTGAATTAGTGAGCAGTACGAATGTCTTCACATCGTGCAAATCAAGCTGCTTCCCCGTTTTCAGTCTTTATTTTAGGCTTTGTTTGCCGGCTCCTGGTGGGAGCTTCATTTATTAGGTACAGGCGTGTGAGGGATATTAACAGAGAATATTAAACTTTTCTTTTAAAAGACACTTCAGATACCAAGTCTTTAAAATAATAGAATGATTTCTTTTAGTTTTTTTCAATATAATTTCTTTTTTTTTTAATTTAATTTAATGAATGATTTGATTGTTTTGCCTCAAGACAGTTATATATTTATTTTTTTCTTTCTCCATCTTTAGCCTGTCCTGTCTTACCAGGCATCTACCACTGTGAGGCACTGTGAGGAGGCTGCTTTGCTAGCATGGGATGCAAGAACGGACAATTAATCAATGAAAGATAAAACAGCAACATGCAGCAAAACAACCTGTTTTTTTTTCTACTCATTTGTACAGTAGTCATATTACAACCTGATGGATCGATCATGAATCCATCACTGATGTCTGAACTCATATGGACCAAGAACTGAACCCTTGTACACACACAGGAGGACAACTTTACCACACTTTACCGAGGACGACAGCCTTACTTTATTTCGGGTTATCTATAATCAACTTAAGCCCCAAATCTTCCTGAATATCACACCCACCACAACCCAACAACTGCACGCCAACCCCCTTGCTTCTAGAAGAAAAAAAAAAAAGACGACACTGCTGATTTCCTGGTGTTTTTCAATGACTGTGACTCGCTGCGTTGGGACGGTGATCTAATGATGGTACAGTTTTGTCCAGATGAGAGTCTTTGCCCTGGCCTTGTACCGCCCGTTCTGCAGTCTCTCAGCATTCATGGTAGCAATGAGAGACTGCAAATAATCACAGCATCTTCTTGTCAATTAAAAAAAAAGAATCACTGTGTTAAAACATGGCACTATCCCTTTTAATACCTTTTCTTCTTTTCATTTCTTACCGTGCAAACGGTGCATTTTGTGATGCTTTTTGATAGACCGGGTCTGAGTGAGATACTTCGGGGGAAGAGTGAATAAAAGAGGATCGTAAAGTATCCGGATATTGAGGCAAAAAAAAACAACAAAAAAAGATGATACAACCCAAAAGACATAAATAACACAAGCGTATTGAGTGTACCCACATTGGTTGCACATTTCACAATTTATTTATCCAAACAAAAAACATCCTCTGCACGATTTCATTTGACTCGACGACTGTATTAATGAGCCTCGAGCACAATTTGGCGCATGTTTCCCAACATAGCATCTTATTATCAGGATTACATTGGTAGGTATCCATGCTGTTTCACACCAATTTCAAAATTAGGTTCAGTACTTGCAAAAGTATGTCACTTGAGGACACTGAAAAGATTTGAATGCCACTACATTAAAAAGGAGCCAAATCCAAGTGCTGCTCTGGTGTCATGTTAATGAGAATGGATTTGTTATGCCGAGAACACCTTTTTTCCCCCCCCTTTAAAAAAAATAATTCCTCACTGCACTGTGACTCAAAAATGCTCGTTGTGGAGTCGACACGAATCTGTGGGTTCTCCCCTGTGTGCACTACCTGCTGTGCGTGCTGTATGCCTTGTTCCTTGTCTGTCCTCATGGGAGTTTGGACTGTTAACATCACTGTCCGCTGTCCTTGTTTTTTCATGTGTGCTGCAGGAGAAGGGAGGCATTGAGCTCCTGTGTGGCTGCAGACTGACTGTTAAAAAGATGTAGCTGGTCTGTGTGTGGTACCGTGGCTGTGTCTTTGCCACCTTGTTCTGACTGTTAACTGTTAGCTTCCACTGATGATGCATGATGGCAGTGTTTCTTTGTGTTTTGTACCCTTTGATGCACTCGGCCTGAGCAGTCTTTGTATGTACCGTAGCAGTGTCTCGTCTCTCTTCACTCATCTGCCATTTGCTTTTTATGTTCCCTCACAAAAAAATACAGCGTTTCATCCTCATCCCTTCCACGTCTCCATTTGCCTTCATTCCTCCAACATTTTGTCACGTATGTTCTTCCATTTTGTGTGTCACCAAGACAACCTGCTCTAGTATGGATGCATAATGTAAAAGCATTACACTTTAATGAGCAGCAGCTATTTAAAGCAAGTTTTGGTGGCATGTTATGGCTGTGCATGCACCGGTCTTTTTTAACATTGGTGTTTTCCTTGTGTAGCTCACCCCAGCGTTCAAGTTTCCGGATACCAAGCTGTGAGTTGAAGGGGGAGCAGCCGATGCGAGTGTGTTTTGCGTGTGTTCAGTTAGTGGGCAGAGCAGTGGAAAAGAGATAAAAGGGAGAGGAAAATGAGAGGTAAGCCTTATGCAACATGCAGGGCCAAACCAGCGCTACTCTGACATTTTAGATCTCACTCTGTAAATCCCCTTTGCTCCTCCACTGCCCCCTGATACGACTCCCAACACACAGAAAAACGGTAAACCTGTTGTCCCACATCACTGGCTAAGCAGGACCTGTGTATCACTCCTGTCTTTAGAGAGGTCAGTCGGAAAGGATCAGTCTATTTCCTGGCCTCTAAGTGACTTTCTGATCTTGTCATGTAGGTACTGTAATGTTTAGAGCACTGTAGACCATTTATGATATAGACCATTACTGAGCATTTCTATTGATTCAGGTCTATTGGAGACAGAAACTGGGAATTATTAAGGGAAATGAAATGTCGAGGGGAAAAAAAGAAACTGTACCAGCATACAATGCTCCGCCCATGTTTGTGGACAGAGTATGGTTTGTCAAAGAAAATGTGATACTGTTTCAAATATCAAAGCAATATTATATTAATGAAATTAAATAATACAATGACAAAAGAATCCCTCTCAAGTCTGTTGTCAACTTTGAGTTTTTTTTATGATCGAGTAAACAAACACAGAGAGAAACTTTGCACCAGCTGTTCAGATTTTAAAGTGACAAATGTAACACCAGGCTAATTACTGTACAATTATACTTTGAGTGTTTCCCCTGCTATGGAGATTAGTGGGTGGTTCAACTTCTAATCTCAACAAACGCCCTGGTTTGTGATTATCGTGTTCTATTAAATTCAAGTCACAGCGCTAAGCATCCCATTTTCTTAAGTGCCTGCTGATCACAATCCTATAAAAGTCCTCTGTCATTTTGATGCTAAATACTTGGTGTGCTGCATGATTAAAAAAAGATTTACAGCTCGTTTCCCCAAGATCTGACTCCTCCGAACAAATCCCAACATGAAGCAGGAATCCACATAAGCCTTGCTTGAATTGAAAACATTTAAATGTTTCATTTGTATATAATAATGTTTCTTTCAATTATTATACACTGCACAATAACACTACATATAAACTGAATGCTGCAGTAGACTTAATATGTTCTTCTTCATATGGTTAGAGGAGTCATTGACGATTCAGAAAATCTTTAATTAAGAGGGAAGTGTTGCTGCAAGACCTGATCGGTTTCAAAAGATTGCAAGGCATTAATCTGAGACAATCTCTGAGACAATGTTTAACCCTGTGACTCCTGCAAGTTTCCTCAGCTCTCTGCTGTGAGATGTAACAAAGTCAAAGTCCAAGGACAACAGCGATGGTTCAAATGTTTTAGCATATTTTAGTGTGCGTACCACTATTGGAATTTACACAACACAGTTATTATGACGATGTAACTTTGGCAGCGGGCCACGGTTCTTGGAGAGAAATGTGTAAAGCTTTACAGCCCTAGATCACACACCGGCCTTCAGTTTCAAAGACGCCAGGTAGTCCGTGTCTGTACTGTTTGATACAAAGGCTGAGGGGAAGAGACGGAATAGGACGGTGACGGATGAAGCAAAGATGTAAATAAGAGAGAGGGGCCGAGCAAGAAGCTAGACTAGAGTAAATACTGGACAGGCTTTGACACGTTGGCGAGAGCTTCGTGAAACAGTAGTTAGTAACGCATTAACAGGTGTTATGACCTAACACATTTTTAAGCATGGTTGCCGACTGATTACATTACTGCCCAGCAAGCAGGCACTATGATCTGTCTCACTGATAATGGGAGATCAACAATCCAACGCCAGAGTGAACATCCTGAAGATATTATTCATAACCGATAGCATCATAACGTTAGGCTGTATCGTTATCAGTGTTATCGTTGCCTCACGTTTAGCAGCTGTACCAGGTGCAGAAAGTCATCTAACCTGAGTTTTACCACGCAAAAAAAAGTTCTTTCTCTCTGTCGATCCTAAAGTTAGCTTTATAAGTTTGGAACCGTACAAACCTATCTCAACTTGCATTATAAGTTAGCCACTCCAATGTAGCCGTCTAGCCAGTCTGTAGATGTCGCTGTAACAGCTGAATACACAAACAACAGAAAGATGACGCTAGAAAAGTCAGATTTCCACAAAATCCGGTAATTTTACTGGACCTACAGCCAACATGGTTTTTTGGCTTCTCACAACGCCACCCTCTGTTTGCAGGAGGCATAACAGTTTCATGTTTTTCACAAAGGTGCAGTTACGTTTAGAGACTTTTGGAGGGCGCCAAACTAAGCGCACCAAACCGAATCCCTCCTTAATGTTGCTTTAAGATACAGAAATACGATAGATCACTGATGACAAATGAAAGTTGTATAATTTATCATAGTGAACATTTTGTCTGCCCAAGTTGTCCCATCATCTGTCTGTTTGATGCAATGTTTACCGTTCTTATCAATTTGTTCAATTTGATTAAAATGGATTTAAACTTCATGTTCTCTTTGTTGGATGATACAACATAAAAAAAAGTCTGTGAACTGATTTTAAGATTGAACAGAAATGAAACATCCAATCTCTCCTTTCAAAGTTTGAGCTTTTATAGTAATCATACTCAAAGGTAGATCATATTTATAAACCCTCCTGTTGGTCGCACATCAAAGACTGAATTGTGCTCCCGTTGTTATTGTTTTCAACTTTCTAGCTACTTTGTGAAACCTACAAACAGGAAATGAGGAGTTTGGACAAAGATTTGGATTTTGCAGTAAACCAGGCCTTCCACATGTCTCCTTATCTATCATTCACTTTACTGTCAGTCCATTCTGTTTTTTACGTCGCTCTTACATCCTGGGCTCAGCGCTGCTGGAGAGAAAGCTTTTAGTTTGCTTCCCTTTATGATTAACTCATCCTGTTAAATGTTAAAACTTCAGCAGACTGAACCCTGGTTACTCACAGGATATTCATACTTTTATTCTATTAGTTTTGTCTTTAATTTTGTGGCTATTTACAACACCACCCCCACTACTTCCTACAACGTCAGGGGAAACACTGAGTATATTTTTGGTTTATAAGCAAAGGTGTGTAAAGAAAGACAGAAGAGAGAAGAAAGTGCAAACTGTCTTTGGTAAAATCTACAAAATAATCGGTGAACTTCAAGCTAAGAAAAGATACCAGCAACATTTTAAAAAGAGAAGTCCTATTTACATCCTGTTAGCATCATCTTTGGTACTTTTGTGTTTTTATCTTGAGATGAAGTCAACCGTTTGAAAACTAATAAATGTGTTAAAGAGGAAATTTAAAAAGGTTTCAGAATATACATCAGTTTCCTGTAACAACTCTTAATGCCATTTCTCATTAACACTTTACAGAATGATTCGTTTTCTGTCCAGGTAAAAACTGTAGCTCATTTAGTTTCACGCAGCCTTCTAGGTTTTCATGTGCAGCTCTTGATTCAGCATCTGCCTCAAGAGCTGCTTTGTTGTATAACTGAAAAAATATAATATATTTTCTGTGACTATAAATGTCTTTCTCTCAAACATTCCCACACTCTGTATTTACACTTCATGGCTAATGCTAGCCACCAAATTGCAGCTTATGTTTGGTTCACCGGACGTTGTCTGGGTCACCCTCAGCTTAGCGCGAATCCTCCGCGGTCTCGGTCTCTCCTGGTGGGAACAGCAGCTTCCTGAGGATGGGTGCAAAGAACGGACCAAAGACCGTTCTGTTGAAGTGGACGATTCGCTCAAAGGCCGTCCCCAGCTCGGCTAGCTCAGCGCTCACTAGCCTGAGGGAAGCAGGCAGCTCTGGACTCCTCTTAGCAGGGCCGCCCTGCAGCATGGCCTGGAGGAAGCCCTGTACCCTTTCTCCTGTTTGATCAAGAAGAGGAGAGAGAGAGAGAGAGAGAGAGAGAGAGAGAGAGAGAGAGAGAGAGAGAGAGAGAGAGAGAGAGAGAGAGAGAGAGGTCAGCTCTCTGCAGCAGCACACATTTCATTTCAACATGTAGACAATGATAACCTAAACTAAATTACATGATACATGTTTCACCTGTTGAGTGTGAAGTTTGTGCATCTCTTACATTTTAAAATATACAACCATTACTTCATCAAAATGATTAGGCTGTGAAGGGTTTTATGGTAAATGGACTTGAGCTTGTACATCACTTTTCTAGTCTTCTGACTACTCACAGGTCACACCTACACATTCACACACTGATGGCAGAGGCTGCTGTGTAAAGTTTTAACTAATCCCATTCACACACCGCCGGCGACGAAGCAGGAGCAACTTGGGGTTAAGTGTCTTGCCCAAGGACACATCGGACATGAGGCTGCAGGAGCGGATCGAACCCCCGACCTTCCGGTTGCGAGACGACCGACTCTACCACAGACGCAGCCGCCAATAAAAACCCTAAAAAGTCTGAGTTCTCTAAAACAGCACTTACAGTAAGTTAAAAAACACAACAGTCACCAACCTGGGCTCATCTATCTACACTTAAATATTCAGCAACAAGAACTCTGAAACTGTTCAATTCATCAGTTCACAGAAAAGTATTCTGTGTCTATTTAGATATTGAATAAATCATTGGATTAATTTATAAAGTGAAGAAAACCCAATTGTTCTCTGGTTACAGCTCATTAAATATGAAGATATGCAGTTTTCATAATAAGAATCTGGTATATTACCAAGTAGGTTTACATATATAAGGAACTGATCTTGGTGTTTTTGTGAAAGTACAATGAACATAGAAGAGTAAAAAAGAAGAGAGCTAGTAAGTAGAGTCAGAGGAGTTAGATAGAATAAGATAAATAATCAGTGTAGAATAAAAATAGATCGAATGTGATGATGGTGATTTGATTGGAGGTTAATTTGAGGTCTTGGACTGTCGATTGGAGAAAACAACAAATACAAGGACGTCACTTTGGCCTCAAGAAAATAGCCACAAAACATCTTTGACTATTTTTCAAATGATTCTTCAGACATGAACATAATTGAAGTAAATGATGGGCAGATTAATCTGAGATAAAAAAAAACACTGATTGAGAGATTCTTCTGTCAATGAAATGGTTCCCTTTGCTGATATCTTCTGACAGGTAATAATATTCTTCACTCTCTCTATCAGAATTAGTTTGAAATAGCTCTGGGAGTTTTTTTT
This sequence comes from Tautogolabrus adspersus, assembly GCA_020745685.1. NCBI lineage: Eukaryota > Metazoa > Chordata > Actinopteri > Labriformes > Labridae > Tautogolabrus > Tautogolabrus adspersus. The sequence goes on from CM036538.1 coordinate 28,664,017, forward strand.
CTTCAGACTGATGGATCATAATTTTCTTAACAACATCTTAAATAAAGCAGAGCGATAAAATAATCATCAGGTACTTGGAAATACACGTGATGGATTGTTTATGTTTTTCCTTATTTGGGGATTCATTTATTTTGTGTAGCTCTCTCGGGCTGACCTATGAGTGTGCGGACAGGGTTGTTGTGCTTCCACAGCTCAGATATTTGTCCTCTCAGCAGATCCAGGTTCTCCTGAGGCAGCGCTGCTCCTCCCTGGCCGCTCACAGCTTCGGTCACCTGCTGCAGTACAACATCCCCGATCCCCAGCAGTGCAGCCTTCAGGTCAGCCTCCCTGCAGCAGCAGAAACCAGAGTCAGACAAATCACCAGCAGGCTTCATTAGATGTGTATCAGGTCACAGGGCTATGATAGTATCCATTTATAAGTACTGTTGAGCAAAGGGACTCGGGGAAGTCAATAAATGAGGGTCTTTAATAGCATCACGGTCTCAAAAGAGGCTTGGATTAAATTAAATGACATTTTAATAAAGGTGATTAAAGGAGAAATAGCCTGTGCTACTTTTTATTGCAGCCTGGACCAGAGTGTGAGCACGCTTTGAATATCACAAGCTGCTGCTGCTGCTCCACATTTATCCTCTAATCATGACGGGTCTTCTCTCGAACAGAAAGAATGAGGTTAGCTGCATCAGTCTTGACAAGCTAGTTGCCTGCTGTCACCACCATTGGTTTCCTTCTCATACAATACCTGTTCTCCATGACAGCCAGAACAAACATCACCAATTCCTCCTCTTACCTGTTGTGACTGCCCTCCAGCAGGGCAGCGATGGCGGGCCTGAGTTTACCTACAAACCCCTGCAGGGAGAACACAGAGCCTCCACAATGAGCGCTGGTCAGGAGCAGCACCGAAGCCTCCAAGACCAACATCTGTAGCTGTTGTCCCAGAGCGTCCAGGCGAGCTCGGTCCATCAGAGCAGTCTGTGTGAGGAAGTAAACAGATGAAACAGCTCAATTTATCCAAATATATAAACAACCGAAATAGATTCCTAAAACAGTAATGGACACAGATTCAACTGTTAGCTTATAGTAATGGGTAAACCTAATTAAGTAGTTAAAGGAATAGAAATGTGGTTGAAGTTGTTTACGGCTAAAGCAGATTGTTTACAATGATATAAATATGAAGAAGAAATCATTTGAAAAAGTAAAATAGAAAATAATAAAGCTCATAAATCAACAGCTGAGGTTGTTAGCTCAAAGAAGGAGATATTAGAGCCCCACAGATGAGTTGTATTATCAAGAAAATGAATCTTTGGGTTTTAGACCAGAGGCTCCCAAAGTGGGGGTCCGGACCCCCTGGGGGGTCACATAATACTGAGAAAGGGGTCGCAAGAATTCTTCCAAAAAACAATTTGCTTATTTGACCCATTATTGTGAAAAATATACAAAAAGATAGTTCAAGAAATGACTCATGTTCTACTTCTAGCATTTCTTACAATACATTACTAAAATAATATTACGGTGTTCAGTCTGTTTTTTTCTATGTGTTTGAATAGGCCTGTAAGTGTGCCTGGCTGTTTTAATCGCTCCCTATTAGGGCTGTCAAAGAAAATTCAAAATTCGAATATCTAATCGAATTTAAAAATGAAAAGAACACTCGGATGTAGAAATTAATTTTCGGGGGAAATTATAGCACTTGGACAAATGTAATCCTGTCCTCATAATTACGCAGGTACAGGAGATTCTTCAACCTTTTAAAGTGACCACAGAATCACGTACTACCTTTAAAAAATGTTCTGCTCTCTAATGAGCAAACGCCAAACGAACCACCTGCGGTGACAGATGACAAAGAAATTTGTGCTCTGGGTATTGTTGATGATGAGCATATGAGGTAAAGGTAAAAATAGAAATACATTCTCCACTGACTGGCTAACACTTATTAGTTCAATATGAAAACATTACTAAACTTTAAGTATCATAAATATAAATTGATATGTAATTATAATATGTGATCATGCATAGTGTGAAATAACCATCTTTGAGATCATTTCAAGTGAACACATTAGGATCATGTTGGGTGATGTTGATGAAGGGGTACTTGATTCAACCTGACAGGGCTGCGTGGCTGCCTCAGATAAAAAAAGGTTGTGAGCCTCTGATCTACAACGCCACATGAGCTTTAATGTGGTGTCACATGCTTTAACATGCGGCAGGGTGAGGAGGAGTGTGTAGGGAGGCTGCCAATTCCCCCATAATCAATAAAATATCACTCCGATGAAAAAGGCAGAGTGCTGTGTGACATAATTTTTGACCTCAGGATATTTCTGGTCGTGTTGGTCCCAGTGAAGCAGACTCATGTAGGCCCTGGTGAGGACAGCAGTGGGGCTGACAGGACCTCTGCTGTCAGGAGCGGGAGAGTCAGACTGAGCTCTGACGGCCATCGCCTCCCCTGACGCTGCTGCCTGGAGCCAAGCGCTGGTATAGTCCAGAGAGGCTGGAGAAAAACAATAACAAAGACATGTAAATGAATCAAAACCTCAACAGGTACACACGAGGCACATGTACTTACACTTAATCAAGGTATTTAAAAAGTATTTATTGCCATATACAGACGAGGTGTTTCTTGTTCAGTTCAAAATAAATGTTGGTTTAAGTGTCTTTTATTAGACAGTGTTAAAACTTAAACTAGTGATACTGTGTTTGCAGCAACAAAAGCCCTCAAGCCGGACGTACACTGAATAATTTCAGGACAATTAAGACCTGTTTTTGAGTCGTATGACATTTCAGCCTGATCCTGCGTTATCAGTCGTGCGTTGTACACTGAGGCAGGACATCTGCTCCCGACCCCTCGGATGATTTTCTGGCATGTTTGATATTTTTGGTTGTACCACTGCACACACACACGCACAGTGAGTGCAGAGCCACAAGCCAATTCCCCGACTTCAGGGCTTCTTTCCTAATTGTGTCTGCACAAAAAGTGACAGACAAAATCACCATGGCAACAACCCGATTTTACTGGCACAGTGTGAGCTCTCAGGTCGTGCCTGGCAATCGAGTCGTGCAGTGCGAGCACATGAATCATGAGTTTTGGTCATGCATCGTAAACAATTCAGTCGTACAGCGTACGCCACAGATTTTATTTCACTCAGCTTTCCCTATAAATAATTCCTGATTGCTTTCTCAAGACCTTGACGTATTTATCTGGTAACTTCAGGATAACAATGCTAGTTTTCTTGTGATGAGATGTTTTCTTGAGATCTCGAGGACACGGCATCAACTCATTATCTCCCAAAAACCATCATTCTTAGCTCAAGACAACAACATAAATAAGTCAAGATCCTGAGAAAAACTTGTTACCACAGGAAAACAGGGTCAAATAAATTGTATGGATGCATGTCCTCTCAGGGCTTCTGTATGCAGCACATTTGTTTCACTCTACAAAGATGAAAAAATGCTTTTAATAAATTTGCTGACCAATCCTCCCTAATTTACTTTTAGGGGATAAAATAAACTCTGGATATTTAGTAGCAGGGCTAACATAACTGTGTCAGCACTGAGGGTCCTGTCACTCTGCCAGCTGCACTCAGACAGAATAAGGTTCACTGATTGGCTGTCATGTTCTTTTCCCTAATCTATGAAACGCTGAGAAATGGCAGGCTCCTGCTTTACAACGTCAAGGGTCAAAATCACTTTAATTGAAAAGTGAAATATGCCACAGCCATATATTTTACTGCCAGAAAGTCACCTTCCTCATCCATCAATCCTCCTCGTCCTTACCTGACTGCTGGTCCAGAATCTGCTGGAACTTGGTCCTCTCGTACTGAACAGCCTGCTGCAGGAGGTGAGGCCTCAGGCTCTGGATGGTGAAGTTTACCATGTCCGTCTTCATCAGGCCCAAGACACGGAAGATCTCCCTGAGCAACAGGCAGGAGGATTATATGTGAGCGCATTGGTGTAAGTTACTGAAAAACGTTTAAACCAAAGAAAGCATTTTTAAGTCATACCCAATCCTGAAAACAGAAGAAGTGCTTTACAGAAAGAAGAGGAAGAAGAACAGTGGGAGAGAAGAAACAATAAGTAAAATAAAGGTTAACTTATTTAGCTTCTTCTCAGTAAAGGTACCCGGAGGTATGGATGAATTAGATGTACAGCATCTAAAGTCAAGCTGACAGGCTTCCTTTAATTACTGATGTCTAATATTTACTGGTAACCTCCGAATGCGAGCCAGATTTAGCTCCAGTTTGCGCCTCATTTACAAAATAAAAGAGGAGTCTCAGTGGAAAAATTAGTCTGATTATTCAGAAAGCCTAATGGTTGTTTAATGCTTCTTAAAGATTTCTAATCATCTGCATGAGTAGTATGATGTATGCTTCACAGTGAAAAAAAATCATTAACCCAATCACAAAGTGTTTCCCCTTTCTATTCAAGTCTGAGGGAGAGCATGTTGGCTCCAAACGTCACTTATCAAGAAATCCTTCAAACAGGAGTGTCTTGATTGTTTGCTTTTCTTTACACTTTCTATTCAGGTACCTGTCAGGCTAAAATTCAGAAACCAACACTTTTAAAAACACTTTTAAACTTCACTAAAAAGCTCAAACTACAAAACATTGAGATCAGAAGGTAGACTAAATGACCTAATACTCAGGGGTGTGTCCAGACTGTTGACCTGCATTGGTGGCCCAACCTGGGGACCGACTTATGCAGGGGTGGCATGAAGTCTGCACACACACACACACACATACCCACACACACACAGCATTTACTGTATGTACTCTTTCTGTATCGACTCTCTACTCTCTCACTTCTTGAGCTACTAACATTAAAGTGTCATACAGAAGGACTCAAAAAGAAGAATTATGTCACATTTTCAAGAACAAACAAAAGGAAATGTGCCTCACTGAAATGCTGGTTAAGACAAATTGGATAGGACAGCTGAAGAGAGTCAGGAAACGCGAGGAGGAGAGAGTGAGGGACGACGTGCAGCAAAGGGCCGAGGTGGGATTCGAACCCACAGCCGCTGGGACCTGAGGTGACTCGAGAGGGAGGGCCCAAACCTCCCCTATGGACACACCCCCAACAACATGTTGGTTTTGTTAGCTTAGCTTAAACACATTTTTTTTCACTCACCTATAACATACCAATTAACAAATTTAAACGTTGTTTTGGTCCCATAAAACATATTTGTTGAAGGTCCAGTAAGGCATGTGATGCTACAAACACGCCCTGCTTATATACAGTCGATTCTGGGATATTCAAATTATTTTACTGGTGCAATTGTGTTTTGTCATTCACTAGTTTAAGAATAGCAAGTACTTACTAAGAACTAAGGAGAGGCTTTAATCACAAAGTTGGAGAGAGACTTTTAAACGTGTTGCATTCCAGTCCAGATCTTAAATTAAGAATGTTTCATCATTAAATACTTTCAAGAAAATAACAGCAGAAAGTTGTGTTCAAACATTGTGGTTGTTTTAAAGATCGCTGGTTGATTATCTTCTTCTCGGTTACCTGCAGCGTATTGACCCTGCTGCACTGGCAGCTGTTGTAAAATGTCATTACTTTATTACGGCCAATTATTGATCTGAAGGTCAGAAACTCAGCTCTTGTGCTTTTTTATGAGTAAAGACTGTATTTTAAATTGGAGGCTATAATGCAGTTTAGCATTGATGTGAAAGGAAATGCATTCAGCTACAGGCCTGGGATTGAAAATAGGTCATAAAACCACCATAAATTTTGTATATTTCTTTTTATAAACACAGGTATTCTCTTGAAGGTTCATGTGAAGCTGCCCCTCACCTCAGGAGCTCCACAGGGTCCTGCAGGTCCCTGAGTGCTCGGATGTGTGGGTCACGTACAGGTGCACATAAAGAGGCCATGGTGTTGATGATGTATGCAGACAGTCTGGGGAGATCCAGAGCGCCATGATCCACCTGCTGGCGGATCAGATCCATGTCCAGAACCTCCTCCAGCTGAGACCTCAGTCTGACGTGACCCGGCAGCAGCAGGGACTGAAGCATCTGGAAACACGTGAGGCTGCTTTAGTGTAGTTAACACACTGAACATGTCTGTTTATCCTTCAAGGTTCATGTTGTTAAGAGCATCAGTGCTGTGGATTAAAACAAGGTACAATATTTCCCTCTCAACACAAAAACAGATTATATCTCTCAGTTAATCCTACGAATGTAATCCATAATAAATCTAATAAAATGAATCCCTGGTAGAGCTTAACTGATTAATCAGCAGGCTGGTGCAGTGATTTGCTTTTTTATGCTTAAGGGGGATAGTCTTGTGTTTATGTACATGCTGTTCAAAGATATGTTTGAAGGCACAGAGCCACACAGAGTTCTCATTAAACATGTGTTCATACAGAGGCAGTATACAGATTCATATCTGATTCTTTTTCACTCAACTATGATTCTGTATCAACACAGGAAACCAATCATCGTCACACTGAGAAGAACAGTCTACAGTGTCTACACTTATGTGCTTTTTTGCGAAGAGTTAGAAGAGAGGTTTAACAACACTGAAGTCCTTTAGTCACTGTGAGGTTGCCAGGCAACCAGTGGACATTCCAGGAAGTCACAAAGCCTGACCGTGATAAAGCATGTGTCTAAATGAGCATCCTATTTTGAGTGCACAAGTTTGTCTCACATTAACAACTGCAGCAGGAGCAGTAGGGCTGCTCAATGAATCCAGTTACAATTTTAGTTTTGTCTTCCCACGATCATGAAAACAATCGTGATTAAACGATTATTGTGCCACATGTTGCGCTCGTTTTGACCGTAGGTTTTGTGTTTATTGTTATATTTTAGCCACAAGAGTTCAAAGATCAGCACTTCCTTAAAAACATAGTTCATTTATGTTTACATATGTATTTATTATTAGATATTTACATGTTTTAACTTGTTGTTTTTCAGTGTTCAGAATGTTCAAGCGTTGAGTGTCTGAGTTGGATAAATGCATGTGAACCAGATGTTTCAGAGTAATAGTGTTTAATATCATATTTGGAGTGTGTGCTCTAAATGCTGATGAATTCTAACTTTTAGTGGTTACCATCTATGACAAAGCTTCATAGCAGACATTTGTGGAAACTTGCACAAACAAGTAAACAAACACAAGGAAGAAAGAGGAAGAAATTACGAATAAAAAGAAGAAGGAAGCAAAACATTGTGCTAGATTTGAGACAACACTACCTTGGTTCTACTAATTATGAAGAGCTAAGATAACTAGCTGCTTTTGCTAGCTTCATACGCGCCGCAGGGACACACGGTCTGCAGAAAAGTTAATAAACGTATCTCTTTAAAAAATATTACTTTTCAGTTTCCATAGAATGAAATGGATATTTACCAATTTGTTTAACATATCTCTTGTTTCGACTGTCACTGTCATTTTATGTTGATGATTCCTTTTGCACTTCGGATGGTTTGGATGGTTTACTTATGTAAATGGTAAATGTACTTGAGCTTGAATAGCGCTTTTCTAGTCTTCTGACTACTCAAAGCACCTTTACACTGCAGGTCACACCTACACATTCACACACTGATGGCAGAGGCTGCTATGTAACATGTCCATTAGTATTAAATGATCCAATTCATACACATTCATACGCCGCTGACGAAGCTGCAGGAGCAATCGGGGTTAAGTGCCTTACCCAAGGACACATCAGACATGTGGCTGCAGGAGCTGATGATCGAACCCCCAACCTTCTGGTTTAGAGACGACCGACTCTACCACTGAGCCACAGCCGCCCCGGCAATAAAACTCTTTGATAAATATTTCATATTTATTTCCAAGTTCGAACAGATAGCTTTAATAAGGTCGGAAATCACGTATTTTCCCCCTGTGCAAGGATGACTGTGTTCATGTCTATGTTTCATTTGTTTACATTTTACACACTGCTGTGCCGATCTATGTTCTATATGTGCATGAATGGCATCAGAGAACTCAGTAGACCCTTTTAATATGATTATTTAATACCATAAACACTCACATTCTTGACTTCTTGGAGCAGAACGACAGCGTGGCTGTAGTTTGGAGGATCAGTGTTCAGCTGCTCTTGAAGACTGTCCCAAAACGCCCGGTGAACAATCTCTGTCACTCTGCCCTCCAGGCTACACAAGAAAAAACAGATCAGAAGAACAGCTCAAAGACATTAAACTCTCAATTTAATTTTGGAAATAAGATCAACGCAGGTCACTCAGGCTGTGATGGAGGGTGTTTTCTTGCCTGTCTGTAGGAGGGCTCTTGGGTTTGAAGCAGAAGTCTTTGTTCACAACTATCTCGTGTGCGAGGCTCAGGTTGGAGACACAATTTTCCAGCTCCATCAGACTGGATAATGAGGCGGTGGGTGGGCTCCCTGACACCACAGACAGGACACACACACCCACAGATAATTAAAACTGCCACCGTGGTAATAATTCAATTACTGATGGTCCCTGAACGTGCCTGAAAACAATAACCACCGTCATAAAGCGTCTTACCCGTAGGAGAGTCAAGTTTTTCCAGACAGGGAAGGTCAGCGGGGGAATCATCGGCTGCCTCGTCTCTTTGATTCGGCATTTCTGCAACAACGTAGACATTTAAATGACTCAGTAAACAATCAACCCAACAGAGCTTGAAGAAATCAGTCGAAATCAGTTTAACATTGGGTGCAAAGAAAAATACAATGAAGGGTAATTATCTTTGGATTAATCAATGACACATCTAACAGAAAATATGCTTTATACCTGCAAAACAAAAAACATGCAAATATGACACAGTTTCAGCTTTTCAAATGTGTAAATCAAAGCTCTTCTTTGTCATCAGTAAACTCTATATTTTTGTTTTGTACTATCAAACAAATCTGACTACATCTCATAGGGCAGAAAGGCAATAAAACATGAATCATTAAACCCATAAGCAGCTTCATAACAATGAAAATAAGTAAAACCCTACAAATAATTATTAAGGAGGGAGTGATGGGTGGGGGGGCTGATCATTTACAGTATGTGGTCATTTGAACATTGTAGTTGACTCAGTCCCTGGTTTGTTACCATTAATAAAAACAATGTTCAAAAAAAGGATTTTATTGGCAGAAACTAATATTGTGTCATTTAAAAGCATCTGAAAATGCTGAAATAAGATGTGATGGAGGATGAACTCAGTCCACAGAGAAGAGGCACTGTAATATGTATTAAATTACATCTACAAATGACTTATAATGACATTATGTTTAACTCTTATTATGTATAATAATGTTGATTTCTTCTGGTAAAACGATTATGAAAAACTTGAGTTTTGCTCATAGACTGTAAGGTTTTGCTTCAGGAGAGGAACCTTTTTTGTAGCAGATTTTTTCTGCAAAGCATGCTGGGAGAAAAGACAAAATACACTGTTTAAGACTGAACTGTAAAAGGAACATGAGAAATGTTAAACCACTGCAACTGAATTTCTGGTGTCTTATTAACACGAGGGTCAGGCACGTGTGCATGACACGTAAATAAATGCAATCAATCAATCAATCAATATTACAGACAATGAGTAAAAGGAACCAACATTTAAAAAGTTTATTGCAGAATAGCCCATTTCAGTGAAATGATTATGGATTATTTACCATTTTTTGTGTAAAAGCGTGGCCACTTAAAAAGGATTTGAAGTGATTTAATTCTGATTATCATGTGAACAAGTTGAGTTACCGAGAAGGAGTAATACAGTTTTACCCTAACTTATAACAAATAAAACTGAGTTTATAATTGACTTTGATTTGTACTGTAAGTCAGTCTCAGTGAGAAAGTAAAACAATCTATCGTAGTGTTTTGGGTAGGTTCCTTCCTCACCTGATAAAAACATATTTAATTAAAAATATATCACTATGTCAGGAAATGAATGAAAATTCGGTCTAACTTACCTGTTGTTGGTTTTTCGTTGACTCTAATAAAAATTCAACCAAAGAAAAATTACAAATTGTCGACTTTGAAACATTCAAATGTTACGTTGTTGTTACGTTCAGGTAACAGTTGATCAGCCGTTTAACATCCACGTACAGCAACATCGTCATCGTCAAAGTTTGAACCTGGACTAAACCATTCTCATTCAAATATGGGGGTAGTTTAAAAAAAATACAGACGCTTTAATCGTTGTAACACATGATAAAACCAACTTAAACGAGTGTACCTCGATTAATAGGAGAACATACATGTATAGAGTAACTTTTACTCGATTGTACACACAACAAATCAATAAAAGACGACGGCTTGACTTGGTACGGTCCGTTCTCAAATGAAAACAGTGGGCGGGTCCTGTCGTGTGTGCTCTCGCTCCTCTCCGCCCCTCTGACTGCACAAACAGCTGACACAATAAAGCGTTTGGAAGAAAACTCATCGTACCTGTTCATTGTTTGAATCTGAATTGTAACTGACTGGAAACAACACAGAAAGCATCAGCTGTGTTCGCACGAGCGGCTCATTGTTAGAGATAAATAGCTGGAATAATCACGTTTCCTATAAAATACCCGGAACTTCGAGTATGAGCACTGAAACTGGAAAACGACCTTTTGGTTGAATGTAAACAGACAATGGTAGAATAAACAACACATCCCAATAATGGTGTTATTTAAACCAGTAGGCTCACCCTCCTTCACAGTCCGTGTATGAAGTTTTTCTTATCCTTTGAGTAGTAGGCGCTTCCCTTGTAATACTTTTATAAACTGTCTTTAGGATATCTAAAAACAAAAGGAATAGGACCCTCCCCACTTTTTCTATTAATTTGGATCTCTTCTATTCCAACATTACCTGTGTTAATTAACTTGTAATGTAATGGTTCCTTTATGAATTAAATAATTACCTTCACTTAAAGCTCAACTCAAACCCACCTTTTCCCCCGGCCTTTAATATGTGATTAACATTTATTTCTTTATTTATTCAATATTATTATGTTTGTCTCTCATCTCTATGATGTCAATGACTTTTTTTGTATCTGTTCATGATGCCTCTGCTGTTTTAAACATGCTATAAATGAACTTTAATTGACTTAATGTTTAAAAAAACGTTTTTGTTTTTTTTACTGCAGAGCACCCTTCATGGAATTAACAGGTTATCCTACATTATTTGGGACTTTAACAGAACATAAATAATCAATGGCAGTATAGCCGTTTCAAATATAGCCTATGTTAAAGTAAAAAGTTCAAACATGTTAATACATACTTCATACAGATGTTTTGATGCACAGCCGTACAGATCTGTGCATTGATTCACTTCAGTGTGTTGGGTTGTTAGCTCCTAAAAAACAGGAACTTCTGAAGCCTATGAGGAGAGACTGTGACAGAGATAAACGGTGGTAGAACTTTAACGGGTTAAAACAAGTAAGAAAGCGTCACATCATAACAAAGCACCATTGTACTGAATCGTTTCCTCTCACAGACACACATGAAGAAGGACTGAAGACAGAACTGTACTGCAAATTATTTATGGTTGCAAAATGTTGTTACAAACCGTTTGATAAATACAAGCCTTATCTAAAAAAGTTTACCTTCCATTACATCGACAAACACACAAATAGATATGATCATATTTTCATTAGAAAAAAAAAAACATACCAACCCTGGGCCATATTTTACATTTGCATATTTCAGAATAGTAAACCACATGAAATTTGTCTCAACAAGCATAACTTAAAAAAGAAAGACAGTTTCACACTCTGTTTCAGTCGTCTGTCCTCACACGATCTGCTATGTACAAACTCAAATCTTTGCACTGCTGCTGTCAGAGCTCATTAAATTAAAGCAAACAAAGACGGGAAATAAGTGCCAGAAGTAGGTCTGCGTAGAGACAGCAGACCTGAATTGTACCTTGGATACTTTAGTGTCCTTCCACCAAACTTAGACAAGAAATCAAAGTCCTTATTTAGTCAACCATTTTCAAAAAGCGGCAACAGACAATCATTTGAAAGCTGCTGAAATTGGCAGGAGAGTTCTTCATGAAAGGGAAATCAATGTCAGAGAAGAAGCTGCTCAACCCTTCTTTTTTTTTTTCTTCCTGCACTGGAGCTTTGTATGCTGGAGCTGAGAGTCTTATTGTGAGAAAAAAGGCAAAAGGAGCATCTTCTGAATGAAAATGAGCAAATTAATGAAGCAATCTTTTGTTCTCAGTCACACATACATCCACTCCTCTCTCATTCACACGCTGACACGACTGTACAAAAACATATTTTATAATTTCATATGAATAATTATTCATTCAGACTTCTATTGTGTTTGTTTTAACGCCTTAATTCAGTAAAGACTGTGCTGCAGTATGACCCCACCCATGCACAACTGAACAGTGTTCTCATCTTAATTTATTCTTTTTTAACTCCAGCAGAGTTTGTCTCATGCCACATCAAAGAGCCCTTTCACACCTGCTGTTATCGTGACACCTGTATCCACAAGTGTTATCTAGATCATGACATTGATAAAATATATTTGTATCTTCATCCTGCATTAATAAGTCTCCTCGTTATCTAAAGTCCTGCCTGCATTGTGATCAGATCTTAACACGCTAAATAGGTACACACCGCAGCATGTCTCAGGTCATAGGAAGCAACACTGACGAGATATTTGTTGCAGAGGAGGCAACGCGTCGCATTAGACACCAAAACTGCAGGAAATCAAGTATATTTAAATAACAACATGTTGGAAGATGCCACACATAACTGGAACCTGATTTTACGTCATAGTGACTTAATTGTTGCACGTATAGTTTCCAACGTGCAAAGAAGTGCTTAACCCCTGTGAGAGTATTTAAACACAGCTCCCAGTGTTCAAGCTCCACTTTGATAGAAAGGCTGATGCAGCTCAAAATGAATGTTTGCTAAAAAGGAACCCGTCCAGCAGTGAGGAGAAGGTGAGGTCATAGTGCTGTCAGTCTGTGTTGTCAGTGCTGCGATGACGCATCATCTGCCCTGTGCCAAAGTTTTATACTCTGCTCTCCTTTCACACAATTACACACACACATAAACACACACAGACACTTTCTGCTAGGAGTCTTTGAGCATGTTGATGCGTGCAAAAATCTTGAGCGCGGGTCCCAGTTTAATGTTCATGGTGCTCATGAGGTGGTCCTCCTTTAACAGCAGCAGAGCCTGTCCATCAATCTCCTGAGAGCGAAACTCGTCTGCGATCTCTTGACAACCTGCATTTTAAAAAACAGCAGGAGGAGAAGAACGTGCAGCAGTCAGTCACAAGACAAAAACAGGATTCACAACAGAGAAGCTCTGATAAAATAAATGTTCCTTTTCTGATAAATGAATATCTTAAGAATGAGTACTGATCTGATACCAGTGTGAGACTTTAGTTTTGGTAGTGCCTGGTTAGGATAATAAATAAACAGAGCTCTTTTTGATTCTGTGTATTGAACACCAGATTAGAGACCTTCAATAAATCATCACAAATAAAAAACAATCAACTATTAATAAATCATGATGTTGCATCATCTTGTCTATCCCCTTTCACATATGCACGGCCCGGCTGGAAATTTCCCGCAATAGTCCAAATGAGCTACATGTGTGAACGTTAACTGCTTTAGTTGTCACCCAGACTTCAACACGACCGCTTCCTGCAAGCCTCCTAATAACATCGAGGTGAGCAGATGTGTGAACCATGCAGGTGACATTCAGGAGTTTCCAATACAAGAGTTTCCACTGTTTTGTTCATACTGTGGTTTTGTCTAAGTATACTAGCATTGTTAACAAGACAAAAACTGTCATCATAGAGACAGAATCTGTCCACATCTTGGATATATTGTAAACATTAGACTGACTTCTTTCCTTTTTGCCTCCTGAGCAGGGAAAGAGGCTTTCACACATCTGTCACACATCTGTCTGACTTGTCTGCTGAGGGCGGCAGTAGCTCAGTCTGTAGGGACTTGGGTTGGGAACTGGAGGGTCGCCAGTTCAAGTCCCGGTGCGGACCAAAATACAGAAGTTGGTCTGGTACCCTAACCCTAACCCTCTGGTAGCTGGAGAGGTGCCAGGGCACTTCCCGAGTACTGCCGAGGTGCCCTCGAGCAAGGCACCGAACCCCAACACTGCTCTGGTGCGCTCCCTGTGCCCCACTCTGACATCTCTCCACTAATTCATGGCCACAGGTCCTGTTTGTGCATGTGTGTGATTGGGCCTATGTGTGTGAGAAGCATGTCCCTAAAAATAACAGTGTAAACCCGAATTTCCATCAGGGATTAATAAAGTATTTCAAAATCAAAAGAACTTTGGATAGACATTATATTTGTCTATAAGCTGTTTGTTTTGGAGGGCAAGGCGCTTCAGTGAAAAACTTCTTGAACCACAATCAGTACGGACTCTCTACGGAGTCTACAAACAAGGGAGCTAATGTCAGCTGCAGCTCTGATACTGGTATCAGTGTTGAACCAACTCATCAGTCAAAGAGTCTGTTATGTATTTATGTTTACTTCACTGACCTGGCAGTGAGCGGATAAACTCATACACCTCCTCCACGTTCCACCTGGTGGGGTCGTTGGGTATGAAGCGCTGACAGGGTGAAGACTCATCTCTCCCACTCAGCACCTCCTGGTCCGAGGCCCTGCTGGGACGCCGGTGGACGGGGACCTGAGCAGGGGCCGGAGTGGGAGCCGGGGGTCCTGAGCTTGCTGCAGACAGGGGGGACGGCGGCTCCTCGTAGCTGGACATGTCCGAACACGGGCTGGACTCCTCTTGACTGGGCTGAGAGGGATGCGGCGAGGACACAGACCCTCCCTGAGTCTGCTGCGGTGACGGGGACAGCTTCTGAAAATGAACATGACGTCAAGACATTTGAGAAATGAATGGCTCATCATTAAAATGACTGTCGGGACATTGTGTACGGAGCAGCACAGATTAAAGAGGTAATAAGTAAGATTGATACAGTACATCGCTTCGTATGAGTAGAACACACCTGCAGGGGTTTGATAGGGTTGTTGGATCGATATCAAGGCCTCAAAACTACTTTGTCAGGTGCTGAACCCTCTGGATTATCCAACTTACCACCTGATCCGCACATGAAACTAAAGCACCCCCCGCTGGAGAGTCACGACCAACCCCCGAGGCTAAACATAACTCGACACATTTTGAATAGAAAACATGAAAAAGCTTCATCTCCACCCAGGAGTGTGCATGCTGCACGACTCTCCTGAAGCATCAGATGAAAATGTGATGCATCAGCACAGATTTTTAACTGGGTCAAAAAAAAAATGGATCAAATCAAAACTTTTTGTTTAGGTATTGTTAGAAATGTGCTGTACAAGAATAATAAAATGCAACAGTGTAAAGCAGGAAGATGACGACCAAAACTACAATAACAAGCGCAAAGACGGCAGCAACAAAGACGCAGACAACAGAAGACGAGGCAAACAAACACAACTAACAATAAATAGACTAAACAACTGAGAACTTATATCGCTTTAAATGAGTGAGTGGTCAACAGGAGGGGCATTGTAAAATATGATGATTTAAGAGAATTATTGCTTCATGAAGTAGCTCGTCAAAAACCTGAAATATTGGGGCGGACAGATGTTTATGTTTAAGTTTGATCATTCTGTCTCAGAAGCTTGGATCAGAAGACAAGATATTCTGTTGAATTAAGGTTTTTCTTTTCTCTTTTTGTTTGGTGACAATGAATAGACCTGCTGTGCACTCGGATCCTGGAATGTTTTATTTGATGGTGTCATGTAAGCTCATGTGAGCTGGACATAGAAATGTACGACACAGCAATAAAATAAAAACGTCAAACTTCAATATTTAATAATGAAATAAAAATGTATGTCATGTATAAGGATTCATTACAGTATGCATTAAATAAGAACACTATTTATACATTAATAAATTGGGGTAACAGGAGCATCTCTAATTGGCTCTCCATGTCTGTTAATTACATTTGAATAAACTTGTCATCACTCTGAGGCCCTCTCTAGCGAGGAAACTCTTTCATTCTTAAATCCAATGTTTTCTCTTGAATTATTCCATGAGCCTTTAAAATGTGTAAATGATAAACTCAGAGTTGAAATGTCTCTGGAACAAATGACTTGCTAACTGACCATTTGTTTTCTCCATGTTTATGATTCCTTTGCCGTCTTTAATGCGTGTACAGATATTTACTTTGTTTTCTGAATGTTTTACTTTTTGAATATTGTGATGTGCTGCTCTACATGTTTGCATTACATTTCAGATTGTATTGCCAACAATGTGCCATTAATGCACTGAAATGTAACTTTTTTTCATCAATACATCTTCATGTATTTCTAGTGCAGACAGGAGCGTCTCAATCCCTCTGATTCAAAGTCTGCTGATTGAACAACAAAATAAGCTAATCCAGAAGCTGTTGATGTCTCTACAACTTGTGCAGGAGGCAGAAAATCTCTGCTAATGCTCCCCCACTCCCGCTGGTCACCCATAAACGTTGACAAAGATCATCGAGCGCTTAATGACCCTTTCAAAGACAGAGGGAGATAATCGGGCACGGACACAAACGATGCTCGAGTTCATTAAAAAGCACGAGGCGTGAAAAGTGCGGGGCATAAAATGTGCAGTGGAAGCAGGATCTGATGGGAGGTAAAGTGTTGATGAGGGAGTTTTAGAGAAGGACTGTGTCTATTTCTGTACCTGCTTCTTAGCCTCTATGCTGGGCCGGCCTTGAGATCTTCTCCGCCAGCGATTGGTCGGTTTACTCCTCTCTGGGCGGAAAAGGCCGATCCGCTTCGTACAGCCCACATTGTACCTGAGCAGCAAATGTCATTGATTAGAGCTCTTTGATTTAAAACATTACAGGTAAAATAACTATTTGTCTGAATGAGAAGAAGTAAAAGGAACAACTTGACCGACCTCTTTGCACAAACCATGGAGCAGAATCTTTTGGAGCCTTTGAAGGTGTAGGCGAAGTCGACCCAGCCGCAGTATTCACACGTCAGCTTGGGTTCCTGCTCTTTGTCTGAAGACGGACATCAAATAGAAGTTAGCTTTCTCAAATGAGACAGTCGATCATTATATGTAGACCAAAATACTAAAATCATCAGTATGAAATAATCAGTATTTTCTAGACATTTGCACAACCCTTTCATACTGATGCCAAAGTATCAGCCGTAGCTTCTGCATGTTGGCGCTAACACTTAAACATGAAGGCAGATTAAAGCCTTTACTGTGAAACTGAAGATTTTTAGGTTCAATTTGCAGCGTTGTTGCTTGACTAAAGAAGACTACAGGAGCTCAAAATAATAATCCCCATGTCATCATTTAGCGGGTTGGTTTTGGTATTCGTAAAGAGGCAGCGTTGTGTACAGGTCGCTTGGTTTGGTGAAGAGATGAAGAAACATGATCAAGCTGAGTGCAGCCGTTCTGTCTTCATTTATCAGAGCAGCTCAGAGCGTTGGTCTTTAAAAACCTCACTGTACTTGTGTACGACTCTTTGTCTCACCTGGCTCGTTCATGTCCTCGGGCTCAGAGTCGGAGTTTGCTGCGTTGCTGACGGGGGTTTTGTCGGGGTCTGAGGAGAGCTGGTGATCGAGCTTCTTTGGGCTGTCGATGAGAATGGGCAGACGCTCCACCTGGGGACAGGAAGAGGTTCATTTTAAAATCCACCAAATGAAACTGTGCATGGTCAAGGAATGAAAAAACAGCAGCAGGAATCACAGTGAGTCAGACTGCTTCGTTTGAAAAACAGCTATGCCATCGTTTGGAAGGAAAAGATGTCCTTTTGAGACGCGTGTCAGAGGAGTTTACATGACATGAGATGAAGTTAAGAGAAGGGTGATACTTTAACTCTTTGTGTTTTTGAATGGATGCATTCAAAGTAGTGCAGAAATCATCATATGAAAGAAATCATTTGACTCAAAAGGACTTTTTGATTCCCATATTTACCAATATGGGCTGTTAGCAAACCTTCAGAAACATCTTAAGCATATCCTTTACAACTCCAGATATTTTGACATTTTAATATGATTCAACAGTGATTAAACGATGGGCTACATATTGAATAATTCAATTAGCCAGAATGATCCACAGCAGGTGTCAAAACAAGGGAAAAAAAGCCATTGAAAGCCGTTGAAATGAGAAGATGTTTGACCGGTGTCTGTTTTATAAATTTGATGATCGAAGGTTTTGGACTGCTCGTCAGACACATCATTCGTTTTTAGATTTCTGCTGCAGTTTTATAGAATAAAACACAAAATATCCTCGTTATAATATGAAAAAATAACTTTCAATATTACTAAAAATGATAAACTACAGCCAAAAAGCACTGTCATTGTGAACACTGGTATCTTTCATGCTGTATCACAGACTGAGTTGTGTTGTTTGAGCCCTGTATCACATGTACATAATGAGTATTTACACCCAGTGTACAGTAGGAGGCAGTGATCGCCAAGCCTGAAATTACAACAAGTACATGTGTTCATGTTGAACCATAACAAAAGGTTTGTCAAACTGACATTTTGCTTCCTCTAAATGAGATGATTTAGGATGAGATGATACAAAGTCAAGTACAGGCAGAAACACTTACAGCCCAGAGTAAGATAAAGAATCTTCAGTTTTAAAGGTGATGACTGATTAAAGAACAGATTTGTTTATGTCTTCGGATGCTGCATTGAGCTACTGATTACACAAACACCTTCCTCCATGTGTACTCCTGCAGCTACAGTCTGCCGTCACTATAATTAATGACTGAATCAAAGCGGAGCTGCGAGCTGTCACTACTTGTAGTAACAGAAGGTTTGGTGTTTTCCCGCTGACAGCTCCCTGCAGGCGCGTACACAGGAGAGTCAGTGTGCTCCTGGTTGTTTATCGTTTCTCTCTCTCTGATAGTCGAGCACTTACACACACAGGGAATGGCTCGGCTCCCTCCTGGATGACAAAGCCTTCGATGACGTGAGTGAGGACCTGCGGCTTGACGATGGCCTGGGGCGGTTTGTTCTCTCCGTTCTGCGGCGTGCTGCCCGTCACGGTGGGCGCCTCGCTCTCGTTACCCGAGGTCATGGCTGGAGGCGGGGTCCCAGGTGGAGCGCTGGGCCTCTTGGCTGAGCCCCCTCCTGACAAAGCAATGAATACAACACAGCTGAGTTTAAAAAATGGGAGTGTACTCTGTGAGAGACTGGTACTGGTGGATAAAGTATGAGATGAGAAAAAGTGATGGATTTGTTGTTTTCAGTATTTTATGTTTTCCCCTCGTCATATGTGGCCGTAAAAAAGAATCCAACAATCTGATATCAGTGTGTGAAGTTTGGGTATCCTCTTATTCAATTTAATTTGTTTTTATGTCTACATGTGCACACTACCATGGATTAAAAAAAGTGGATGTAGCCACAGTGATGTCATCCGTTGGTTGGTATCGTTTTGACCCTTTTTAAATCCCGTACTTTTGCATTGGAGACGTTGCCATCTTTGTTTTCTTTGAGCTAGAAGTCACCTTTCTGATTACTGGTTTGATAAACTTTCAGACTTGCTATGCTAACTATGCTACTTGCAATTTTTCCAAAGCCAATAATTAAAGAACTGTCTGTGGCATTGCAAAATATTCTATATTATGTATGCATATTTACATTTAAAGTGTATTTACTGTTAATTATTTCAGCTTTTTTGTTCTGAAATGTTGGCTAAAGATGATTTACTATTATTATGTATAATTAGCACTCCTTAATCTTTTAATTAAAAAACTCTTACTATTTCTGATTCCAGATTATTAAATGTCGAGTTAAAGAAAATGTTTTCCTAGTTTCAGACTGTAATAGGAAGATACAGAACATGTTTAAACATTGAATATTTTACTCTTTACTTTTTATTTTTTAGATTAAACAAAAATGAAATGGCAGTATAAAAAGTTACACCGGCAATAGAGGGGGGTCAATACAAGTTCATTTCCCTTTTTAAATACTGTATGTGAAGTTATTAATGCACAGTAATCGGCTAAAATCTAGTTAAACATTTAAACTTCTAAACAACAAAATGAATAGTAGCCTGAGTTGTAATTAAACGTATTAATCTGTCGTTATTGTTTTATAAAATCGCAGATTAAAGCACGTATGCGTCAGATACGTAATTAATAAAGATCTATTCTTCAAAACAGTCGCATTGATCAGATTACAGCTTCTACATGTGCAACAGTCTTACAGTGTAATAGTAGAGCAACATTTAGTGACCTACTGGCACACTGAAGATCAATAACACAATCAATCCGTCCTGTATCGCCTCCACTTTTACAGCTGCATGTCTGCTTCACTGACACACAAAGCGAAAGTAAACAGCTCCACAGTCGTCTTTCAAAAGCTGCAGTGTTGTTACGTTTTCTTACCGCGCCGATGTCCGCCGTGTTCACCGACAAAACATGCTCGCTTGAGTCTGTTTGTTGTTGTGATAATCCGACACAGAAACACACACGGAGACCTGCCGCTGCTGGTCCGCACTGTGACTCGCTTTAAAGCTGAGAAAGCTTTTTAAACCAGGGTCCGCCCCCCCCACCCCCGGTTTATCACACATGCACAGTCTGATCCTCTTCAGGCTGCAGCTGCATGCATATATGATTCATCCGTGAACCTGAGCCAAGACACTGAATCTACACACGGGGTTTGTTTTTGTCACAATGACTTAAAGCTTGTTTTAAAGCTATGTGCGGCGGTGGTGAAACATTAGCGTAACTAGAGCGCGTTTTTTTAGCAGCAGGGCCACAACAAGACTTTTCAGGGCTGAGGTCTGAGTGCCCACAATGCACCCCCAGAGATCATTTTGTTCAAGCTTCAAAACTCAAAGATCCCAAGCTATTTTATGATCATATTAAACTACATACCTTTTGTTATTGTTTTGATTCAGAGGTGCAGAGGAAACATGCAAAGTGTTGCATCAGTGACAGTGTGTTGTTGCTGTTTTTTGGTTACATTAAGACTGATCAATGATCCAAGAAGTCCAGTATAGAAGTGATTTTTTTCAATCTGTGATCAAAGAGCAAGTCAGTGGTTTGACCGAGATATTCAGCTCACATGATCTTTGTAGCTTGTTACCTTGAAGATAAAATAAGCCTTTACTTTGACTTTAAACATCTCGTCTCTGGAGTTTCTCAAAGAGAGAAAATGTGAATCTCCATCAGCCCCTCAGGCTGCTGGATTACAGGAATATTTTCCTGCTGTGGTGGAGAGCAGTGCACCTCCACTGCACATCACACCCAACTTACTGCCCATAAACGGCAATTTGTGGTTTACAGAATGTTTCATTTTACAAGAAACACAACATTCAAACTATTTCAAACCATGTAGGAAAAATATCACCATAGAAACTGATCCGTGTCAACATTTATGAAGTACAACAAAAACAATTCAGTGTCCAGCAGTGAGTATCTCAAAGCTACGGATTCAAAACACTCATCAGAAGCTGCTTTTAACCCCTTTTATCCAACATTACCTGGCTGACAAAGTGTGTTTCAAGACCATTCATGGGAAAACACATTTAACTGACGACGAAACAAGTCAAGGGTTTTCATGACACATTCAGCAAACTTTCTTTTTTAATTGGTTAAAGTTTTGAAAGCACTTGAGTCAACGCAAATTCCATTTTTTTCCCAAAGATTAGAAACATTGGTTCTTCTGGGCTGTGGTCGTCATCGTTAAATAGACAAGCATGCCTCAGAGATTGTCTAATGGAGAAAAACTTTGCTGTAGCTGAAAAGTCATTGTCCGATCTCTGTGAGACACATGTTAACGAACGACCACGAGTGTTGTTAAAAGCATCAGTGAAGTTAATGATGATGAGGTCCTCATGCTCTGTTTTTAGATGACTTTGAAAAGTGTTTGTCGTGTCATGCTTTAACAATGGCCGCCTGTTTATGTCTTAAACGTAAGGGGCAGAGCTGAAGAGTGACATCAAATAGCCTCTGATGATTATCAAAGAGAGCAATTCAAATCTTAGACAGGAGGCCGATACGGTCACATCATTGTGATGATTGTGATGTTTTAAAAAAGTGGATATCATTAGTTTTGATTTGACTTAAATCACCAGGCTTCTCAGGTGGTCTCAGGGGATCAAAATGTAAACAGCCTTACCTGCAGAACTCAAACTGGATCCAGACTGTTTCAGTGTGAGTTTAAAAAGGTTGACACTTTTTAAAGAGGACTCAGTCTTGTAGTCATGGATGATCTTGTGCTGACCTTTTATGAGTAAAAAAATGCACACTGCACCTGTCTTTTTTAGCTAGGTTGTGCTTTCCCTCCTTGACATCACATTAAGAAAATCAACAGACTGATGCAGAATATTAAAGCCACACAGTGTTTAGGGACTTTTCAGAGGCGACTTATTCCGCTAAGACTAAGTCCAAAGTCACACTTGTCGATCCCCACAATGATCCCCTCTATGATCCATACTATGATCTCATTTGATCCTTGCTTTGATACCTGACTGAATATAGATAATCCATTCGCTGTTTACTTTAGTTTCACCAAGCTTTGCAGTTATTGATAATATGTTATTTAAAATCCTAAAGAAGTTACAATGTAATGCAATCAAATGAAGTAGTGATAGATATTTCCTTTGATGACTGTGACACTGTTCAGTGTTTATTCATACAGTGTCACAGAGGCTGTAGTGTACGGATGCATTGTTGTATAAGGTTGAATTCAAGTGTAGGTGTTCGCAGCTGAGACTCAACATCCCAAATAAATGTTCCCAACATGGAGCCAATTATGAGACTGGTTTTATTACAGCATTGGCTCCTTAATTCATCCATTAGTTTGCAGTCGTTGTTCAATGCTGTTCAGGGCTTTTATGTTGTGGGTTTCAGTGTTTGTGCACATCACAATAATCGGTGTAATGTGGGTATCAGGTGAGCTTTTTGGTCATAGCACAGGGAAATCACAGAGACAACAACAGAGCACTTAGGATGCAAAGACAAGTGGCCCTAAATGTAGCTGCTGCAGACACAACATGCTCTGAATTCCAAGTTAACATTGGTTTACTTTTCCTCTGATGAAGACTGAGAGTTTGCTAAGTGACGCAGAACAGATCTAACAGTACAACTCCTGTGTAGAGGTCAAACTTTGTGTTTTATTTTTTGGCCAAGAGGGTAGAGAGTTATTTTTTCATTATTGTTTCACAAGTGTACAAAAAACAATGTAGCAGCTTCGAAAATCACGATGAATCCTTCATTACCTTGTGGCTGAACAGCTGGAGTCGCAGGCTTGACCGTCAGTTGCTCGACAGTCTTGGTGGGTTGCGATGGTGCAGCTGCAGGTTGCTGTTGTTGCCGTTGTTGCTGTTGAGGCTGTTGAGGCTGCTGCTGTTGCTGCGTTGTGGCAGGGGTTGGACACGTCTCTCTGACCACCAGTGATGTTGGCTTATCTTTACAGTCCTGAACCATTCTGGAGGCCTAAGATGTACAGTAGGATCAAAAGGTGAGAGAGAGGGGGGAAATTAGAGAACAGGCCTTGAAAGGACAAATCGGGGACTGGTAATAACAGTGAGTCAGAAAACTGAAAACCATCGGGCTCGGAAAACATCACACCAGGGGGAAAATATGACACCAAGAATCACAAACTCACAAGACTTTTTATCATGTGTCAGTAGGAATGAATTCAGTGGGTGTTGATGCAACAGCGGGTTTTATTTTGCTGGTTCCCACAAAGAGAAAGGAAAAAAAAGAAAAAGAAAAGACCAGCATGTGAACAAACACAAGAAGTCAGGATGTAACGTAGGAAAGACAGTCATGCCCCATTGGAAACAAATAGAGGGGAAATAAAAGAATCACATCCAACGTGCATTCACGCTCAAAGATCATTCAAAACTGTGACTCTACTCATTTCATGCTAAAAGTATACTTTGGAAAATACACTTTTAATCCACATTTGAATATCTTTTTCCAGCTATTGGACCATTGTAAATACTGTAAATCATTTTCAACAAGACTTTGAGCATACTGCCCTCCACTGTTTTTAATTGTTGTGATTCTCCCATGATGAGTTGGTTTAATTGTTTGTGTTTTGTATGGCTGCTAGCTTGGCCAGGTGTCTCTTGTGACATACATTTTGAATCTCAATGGGACTTCCTGGTGAAAAAATAAATCAATAAATAAAATAAAAACAGCTGTGAGATCGAATCTGAGTTAATCCTAACATGCTACTTTTAGCATACGGCTTATACCATGTTCACAATCAAGGTGTACCTCTAAACACGAGGTACTGCTGAGGCTGATGGGAAAATAACTCATTTTTGCAAGCACAAGAGAAAAGTCAGGGGATCACCAAATCGATAGCAAATGAATCCTCAAGGGGAGCTTTAGGCTGTGTGCAGCATATTCGATCACAAGTCACCTTATAAAGAGACATTGCACACAAAACAACCAATGAGAAGATCATGCCGACTCAAGCAGAAAAGTTAGGGGATCTCCAAAGTCAGTAGGATGAACAGTATTTGCATTTGATACACAACTACGTGTTTTTTTCAGGCAGCTTAATAATACTCTGGCATACTGAGGGCGCTCCCGGTGATAACAGTACCTGTCCAAACATGAGCCGAGCTGTCTAAACTGAACCAAATGTAAACACAGTCAGTAACTTGACTAAAGGATTTGACCAAACTTGCTGTCCCTTAACTGCTTTTACACGTTCTGCCTGAAATTTCAACCTTATTCATTGATGCTGGACATTTTTTTTATTGCCTTTTTATGCCACTGACAACCAGTCAAGTGTTCATTTAAATCAGATTGAAGTGTTAGTAATCAGTTTGAGACTTTGGTTTGTGTAACAGCACTCACCGTTGGGTGTATTTGCAGGTTGATGGCAGTGAGCTGGACGGGCTGAGCTTTGGCGTGGTTGAGGGGGGTGTGGAGCGCGTGGGGGCTGATGGTGGAGTGGAAGATGGTGGCCTGCTGGCTGGGCGTGGAGGGCTGGTGTGGAGCAGGTTTGGGCAGCACAGGGACCGGGTGCTGTGATGGTTGAATGGAGGCCGTCTGCAGCAGCTGCCCCGCGGTCCTCTGGGAAGCTTGACCCTGATGGACCACAAACTGCTGCTGCTGCTTGTGCTGCTGAACCAGGGAGTGAGGCTGAATCTGCGTGTATGCTGGAATGAGAACAACAGACATATTCATTTGAATAATTAATGAATTCAGCTAACTAACTGCTGTGTTCACCACCAACAGAGACTCAACGGTTGTGTCCTAATTTCACCAGCTACTGACTGTAAAGAAACCGTGAAATAAAAGGTCCTAAATGTTTTATCTGGTTGTCAGGATTTGACATGAAAGGGACTGTAATTAAACAGCATTACAAACAGCACTTCAGTATTTTTCAGGTATGGTGTAGTTTTCTTATCTCACATGCCAATGTACTGTAGGAGCCATAGTTTGCTTTTGACCCATGTTGATTATTTGTTGTGTTTTTCTCCTTATTTGGGTTTGATGTCATTTCCGGTCATTTGCACTTAGAAGTGTTTTAAAGATGTAGTTTGGGTGTTTTATACCTTTATTGTAGAGACAGGATGGGGAATAGAGTCGGCAATCAGTGAAAGAGAGAGTGGGGAATGACATGTGGGAAAGGAGCCAAATGCCGGACCTGAACCCGTGGCGATCGCTTTGAGGACCACAGCCTCGGTACATGGGGAACCACTCGGCCACCGGCGCCCCACACTTAGGTGTGGTTTAACCTTATTTGACCTGATCAGGTGTGTGGCAGGAGGCAAGACAAAGAGGGTGAGTGGGTCTGAATATTTCCGTCATTGTCAGAATTTGTGGGACTTTTGCATTGAATTATTTTGACACTCTTTAGTTTGATAAATCCTCAAAAGTTATCTGGACTTTGATGTTATTTTAGTACGAATGAGTCACAGTTACAGGCCCACTTAGTCTCAGGGCGGCATTTTTCAATCATAGCCACTACATCTACTGTACACTTAGTTAGTGTTATAAGTCACTGTTGTGAATCTTCCTTTTTAAACAGATTATTTAGGGAAAGATTGTAATACTTGAGAAGTTATCTGACTTTTACCTGGGTTAAACTCGAATCCAGACTTTGTTGACAGGAGTGGCTCTGACCTATGCAGGGTAGGCATGAAGTTTGGATCCCCATTTATAAAACCTTACTGTCCCTAATCATATCTACATGTACGCACAATAAAGGTCTATTTTTCTGCTCCTGCCCCCCTAACAAAAGTTATATTTTTTACAAGGCATTTGAACCAAGTTTTCTACAGCTTGTTACAAACAATGAGCAGCATCTATACCATGTGTCAAAACTCAGCGTGCATTTAAAGTAGTGAACAAGGCAGCTTGTTTTATGTCCTCTAGCTTCACCTGAGAGCCCTTTGTTGACAGGATGTAATATTAAGAGCTTGTTGAAAAAGCTGTTGAAGTTCTGGTCTGAGCATTACTCACAAACCGATTCAAAATGGCCTGTCACCACCTGTCAGAGCTGCTGTGGGTAAAAAAGACATCCTGAGCTCGTAACCTGCCCTGCAGCCTAAGACACAGCACATCAATCTTGTATTGTGGGAGCGTGTGTGAGTGTTCAGCGGAAGTAGCCCGGGGGGCCGGTCTAATATTAGAGCTGCCTCAGGAACGAACATGCAGAGCCGACTGTCCATGACACTTTTCTTGGAGTGAGTGTTGAGTCAGCGGGTCAGATCATCTCTGCTGCCTCCTTGATCTCCAACAACTCTGCCAGGAAACAATAACTACTAATTGTCTCGCTCTTTTTTACAGAAGCCCAAACTAGAAATGACAGACTCCTGCACCACTGTACAATAAGCTTGTGCTATACGAGCCGTGTGAACATGGAGGTGTGTTTAGTGGTGTTAATAGACTCCCCCCCCCACACACACACACACACACACCATTACTCCAAGCATGGAAAGCTGCCAAGTACATCCGCATTTGTCTCGAATCCCCTCTTCTTGCCCCCACCTTCTTCCTCCTCAGCCCCCTCTTCTTTTCATGATGTTTTGTGTGGGACAGGCTCCATCTGGTTTCAAAGTTTCCCTGTGAGGCACTAACCGCAGTCTGTACCCTGCTGTGGAATATATACATGTTTCTATCCAGCAGGGTTTGCATGTCATTAGCTCCTTTAATGCTACAGGAGCTGCTGGAAAGTGTTTTCTTTCTCACGTGGTGAGACACAGTGGAACCCAGCAAGAGAAAACTTGGTTAGCTACGGCGAACAGGGAGTTCTTTTATTATTAAAAACGTTCAGAACAGGATGGATGCCAGGCTTGGATGGATGGATGGATGCTGCCGGCAGCATGATAATAGGATAAGATGTTAGGCAGTAAAATTGTTCACGGTTGAAAAGCAATTTTGACAGACACTTCAGGGGATAATAACATCCACCGGTTCAGCAGCTACGCCTCAGGGTGGCAAAGACAATAGATAGGTGCATTAAAGTCCTTTATCTGAATCTTTAGAGTAATATTATATGAAACTTTTGATGATGAATTTGAAAACTGCAAATGAGTCGTCAGTCAACAAACATCACAGAGGAAAAAACATTACAAATATATTACTTCAGCATGAAAGTGAAGCAACAAAATGGGATCTGAAACACAAAGTTGACGAGTAGGTGATGATGAATCCTCTTTTTTTATATACAAAGAGAAGAGACAAGCCTAAAGAGGCTGGTGGTGATGTCATTAGTTTTGTGGTCATTTAGTCATCATCCAAAGAGTCTGATGAAGGAAAGTGTAGTTATGAAAACTGCACTAGACGTTGAGGGCTCTTTAAAGTTCATCCTGAGAGAAGCACAAAGCTGTGTACTAAATTTCATACCAATCAATAAGTTGGTTTCTAATAAGAACACTTCATGGTGGCACAGAGGAAACCCTGGAGACCAGCAGTGGGGTCTAACCTCCAAGCACCGTGAAACTTTAGGAAACCTTTCACGCATCCATTCAGTTGTTGTCAAGACATTTCTGTCTGAAACAAAGTGATGAACCAACAAACGGATAGACTGACATTGTCATCCAATGAGCCACTGCCCTGCCCTGACTTAGAAATTAGAACTTAGAAAGTGGACATTTGACTTTTGGTTGATCAAGCTACATTATACAAGAATAATGCTGGAGGTTATAGAGACTTATAAATGACAACTAGAAGCAAGATTGAGGTTACGGTAAATGGACGTCAGCTTGTATAGCACTTTTCGAGTCTTCTGATTACTCAAAGTGCTTTTTTACACCGCAGGTCACACCTTACCATCCACACCCATTCACCACTGATGGCAGAGGTTGCTTGAAAAGTGACCATCGGAATAACTAATCCCATTCATACACAATTCGGGGACAAGTGACACACCGGACATGTGGCTGCAGGAGCTCTTTCAGCGAAGGTTGAGAGACGACCAACTCTACCAACTGAGCCACAGCCGCCCCCCTCAGGCGCTCCCTTGATCAGAGCTGTGAGTTTGTTGTATGTCGCTGGTGATATGATAGTGATAGTCAGAACAAACAAAGATGAGCAAACAGACTTCATTGTATTGTAAGGCTGCTGTTTAGAGCCGTCACTCAGGATTTTAAAGATGGCAGCTGTCAGTGCTTCATTAGCTTCAGTTCTGATGAATCGCTGTCAGGGTGCAATTATACTGAGGTTGTCATAAAGTTTGATACTTATTGATACCATGTGTTTTAGAATAATACAATCTACCTTATTTTTAATGATAGTTAGCAGCGAAAAGTACCAACGCTCTTAAAAAAATACAGATCTTCAGTCATATCTTTAAACAAAAGCCGCAGCTAGTGTCAGAAGGAGCGCCGTCTACATTTTATAGAATACAGTGGAAACTTATTTGTACAATGGAGGCAGTGTGCCTTAAAAAACAAGAAATACCCAATAGTGAATGCTGAAGACTTCTATTTTTGATTCTGTGAGAATCCAAACAGGTATCCATATAGTTTGAGTTTTATTACTATCTTATCGAAGTTTAAAATAGTTTTGTCATGACAACCCGTCTGAGCCATTACGTTAGGTCCCTCATGGTTCATCTTCAGAATCAGATTCGGGTTTTATTGCCAAGTACATTTACACATACGAGGAATTTGTCTTGGTGTATTAGTGCACTAAACCATTAACAAAGGAAATAAACTTGAGTGAGAAGACAATCAACTCTAAGGCTGGACCTCAAGTAGCCCCCCTAATAGGCTTCCAATGAACCGTTCAAGGTTCCTACAGTGAGAACAAAAAGAAGGTCAGGGTCTTCAAACCTCCAACAAGAACTTTGAAAAGTTCCTTCAGTCTGAAATTGGTTAACGTGACTGTGACACTAATTAAAGACAATAAGGCATGTTCGTAACTTGGCTTTACGGCCACTGTCACTCACATTAAAACCAATATACAACACCCTCTCTCTGCAGCAACATCTGCACTCCACAACTCATGAATGGTTATACAAGTTTGTTCACATAACCCTTTTAATCCTGAATGTCAGATACGCTTATAAAGAAAGAAAAAACAGCTTCATAAGGACAGAGATTAATGTTATACTTGAACAGTAGCTGCTATAAAATCTAGCTTCATCAACTGATAGCAGTAAGAGATTCCCAGACCCGGTCTGAGTGAAGGAGGGGGAATTTCTGATTCACCGGATGCGACGAGCCCTCCTCATGAATCCTGACAACTTTCTCAAGCCCCTAATGAGGAACAGAGAGAAGCCTTGGAAGAAAAAGAAGACCAGGGAATTCATCGAAATGCTATTCCCCCTCAAGGTCTTGGGATTAAGGACAGGAATGACTCAGGCCACTCACGCCCCCACACATGTATAAACACAGGCTGTCATACAATCTTTAGAGTTTGGCAGGGAGCCTCTACTCCTCGGAAGTTGTTGAAGTATGTAGACCTCTTACACTGTCTGTGTATTATTGTGCAAGGTCTCGAGACAGTTGACAGTATATGTTTCTGATGAGTTTATAGCACCGAGCCCTGGAAAATCCCTGAGTTTCCACACTCTCTTTCTGGCTGCTGCTGCTTTGGCTAACTTTGAGAAAACACAATTTCTCAAAGCCGGCGTAATGACATCTTTCCTCACTTGAACAGCTCATTTAAGATCATTTATCAAGTTGGAAATAGTAGGATAACAAGTTAACTGAGTCCACTTCATGATTTGTTTAACGGGTCCACTGTGACTTACTTCAGCGTCTCAATAGTTGTCAAGCTATTTAAGTCACTGAAGGAGCAAGTAGCCTCCTTAACGTCAGTATTCAAGTACTGGTGTATTATTAGCAGGCATCATATTTAGCATGAAGTGAATGTCTAGGGGTTTTATTTTTCCTTCTTTTCCGTAATCCTTTTCAAATGAACTTGGCACCTGATACTCTCATTAGCAGCCGGAGACTTCATGTGCAGATCTGCTCTTTCAAATCGGTGAGCGCGGTGCTTTTGGGGGTTCCCTGCTGGGGTTTTTATAGTAAGGTGCAGGCTCTCTACTGCCAAGAGGAGGCAATGACAACCGCTTACTGCAACAAGCCAGACGGCCCAACATTTCATGTCCAGCCCGATTACTTTTTAAGTGACTGTAAATGACTGTTATCTTCACAGAAACAAAAAGCAGAAATCTAAAACAATCTGCTGTTTTTTTGGAAGGAGATAAAAACTGACAACCAAAAATAGCTAACTCAATACTCGTCTTCCATTGTTGCTGTTCTCTCTGAACGCCAACTGATTTCTCTGCTTTTTGCCCCTTTTACTTTGGATTGTGAGTAGAAGATTATAGTTAATTATGATGAAGTGTTTAGTTGTTTGCGCTCCATTAAAAGAGGTTACCACCTTGC
Source organism: Tautogolabrus adspersus (assembly GCA_020745685.1). Classification (NCBI taxonomy): domain Eukaryota; kingdom Metazoa; phylum Chordata; class Actinopteri; order Labriformes; family Labridae; genus Tautogolabrus; species Tautogolabrus adspersus. Next base: position 28,694,716 of record CM036538.1, read on the forward strand.
AAGAGGCTGATGGGGAATCAAATGAATAACATGTTATCAACTAAAACTAATGTTTGAGCATCAGTGTGGTTACTACGGAGTCCCTGAAGTCCCAAAAAGTAAAATAAAAATAAAAATAAGAACTTGTGCACACAAGATTTATTTTTTTACTTTTTGGGACTTCAGGGGCTCCGTAGGTCACCGATACTTTCTAGAGGTTCTATTTTTCAGTATTTGAGCCTTTTTAAACTCTTCATTTCATTTCATTTTTTTGGGGGAGAAAAACTTTTCCCCCTTAAGTCCTTTTAGGACTGGAAGCTAAGTTTTATCTCAGCTTCCAGTCCTCTCATATTAATTTGAAACAAATGACTTTAAAATAAAATGACACATGACTCAGAGGGTGACTTTTTTAGAGGATCTCTTCATTATTTAGACTCTTTATGTGGGTAATACTGGTTGAATTTTGCATTGAGCCAGTATGTGTCAGCCCAGTACAAGCCATTAAAGATGTAGAGCTAAATTAATGTAGCGTAGGAAGGAAGTGCTCCTAAATGCATATTACAACATACAGACGAATGAATCACTTTTTAAACATGAACATTTGAGGCATTTTTTTCCTGCATTTTAATAACAGAAAACTTATTACTGGCTTAATATACACAGTGCTGAATTATAATTACAGTCTGCTAATCAAAGCCAAGGTTATTAAAAGAAGAGTGATAAATTAAGAACTGTACATCAGACGCCGGTCAAATGTCTCGTTTCCTAAGGCTAAATTAGAGGTTTCATTCACAGGACAATGAACATCCAGTATGGAATTATGTGTGAAATATTAGATTTACATAAGACAGTCGCAAGTTCACACCAAAACTGAGTTTGTGTTGAAAATCAAAGTGTATAACGACCCATGCAGAGTCAAGAACCCGTGCTTTGAACCTGATCTGATCCCATCAGGCAGCCGTGAAACCTCTCCTCCTCCCCATTCACACTGTATTAACTCCACAGCATCTCATGTGCACACCTGTCCCTAATGGCCTGCTGCTATGGTAACCAATGTTAATTTTTTTTTTTTTTTTTCAGACAGCATGCAGCCAGATTTTCAGCTTCCATCCTCCCTTTCATTTCATGTGAATCCATTACTGCAACAAAGCAAAGACTCAGTTGTGCACTGACACGCTCAGATAATCCCTACATACACACACACACACACACACACAAACACACACAAACACACACACACACACCCTTTCCCCTTTACGAGACACACACATCAGAAACAATACGTTGCATTAACACAACACTCTGAAGTGTATACAGGACATACAGCACACATAAGCTACATGCAGACACGTATTTTAGGTTCGATGTGGTTTCTCATCAGGGGAATGACATGAAGCATCTGAAGGGAATAATCCTGCAAACAAAATTGGACTTAATTTGATCTAATCAGCCTGCACTGCTGGCATCTCCACAACTCTTCACACACTAAAAAGGAAAAGAAACAGCTGCTGACTTTCAATTACACAATAAGTGGTTTAGAAGGACTCTTGCGTGGCAGTGTGCCTTTCACAGCCTCTAATTCACAAAGCAGCTCGAGTGTTCCAGACACAGCTCAACACGCCGTCTGTAATACGGCTGGTTTCACCCCTTAACTAACTCAATGGGTATTTGATTCAGGCCCTGACATGCCACACTCACACACAAAGCTATTAGGAGGGCGACATGTAAAAAGCCTTTCTCATCTTATCTTACTACAAACAGAAGATCACGTTTCTTTTGTACATGTGGAAGTTGCCTGAAGCCCTCAGTCTACTCTAATGATTAGAGTGGACATCTTTTACAAAGAAATAAGCAAGCAGGCAATCTGGAAGTAAAGTCTATCGACCCGCAAAAATGAAAATAAACTTGCTATGGACCAAAGAGGTGTCAGTGTATATAAAGGAGCAGGTCATTTGCAGTGCGAGCTCTGTGGATTGTTAGATGTAGACCAGACCAAGAAACTACAGTCATGATTGCAGATGTGCGAAGCTAAACTTAGCCACAGCAGTGTTCTAAGATATATGAAAACGTCAACATGCTAACAGAGTCAATGCTGCCATGCTGGTGATGATCACCAGGTAAAAGGATTCCCATCAGCACCATGTAAACGGTTTCTTATAGGGCCAAATATGAAGCACGGTTAAATGAATGAAAGCGGTTAGAGAGAAGCATTAATGACTGCTCCAGTGTAACCAGCCTATCGAGGAGATCTCGTGGTAACATACGAGAGAAGTGAACAGTTTGACGTTCTGGTGGAGCTTCAGGGAATACTGGGGTTTGCCAAAGTCATAAAAGTCAACACTAAGTTTGAAAATAAACAAGTCCATTAAACAAATCATTATTAGTAGAGTATTTGACAGCAGATAAATCACATCTGTCATTTTTCAGGCAAAGTTTCAATGAACCCTGCCAGCATACAAAAGCAAAAACAATGTCTATAAAACACTAAGAGAGTAAGTAAACCCCATGACAACTTTTTTTTCCAGCTGAAAACATCTGTATGTGGGTGTAAGGTAGTGTTGTTGATCAATACGGGTCCAAATCTCCACATTTGAGTACAAAGAATTGAATTTCTACATATTGTGTTAGAAATAGAGTGACTGCCCTCTACAGGTCGAAACTCGTTACTGCAGTTACATTTTTCTATCGCATGTGGTACAAGCTGTCATCACCAGACCCGATAAAACCTACCTCAGCTTCTCCAGTCGTTGCTATTGGATAAATAAACTAGCTAAACTGGCTAATCAGTTTATGCATGTATGTGTGTGTGTGTGTGTGTGTGTGTGTGTGTCGCATGGACTGTATGATGTTGATGCTGATGGTACCGGTACGAAGGGGGGAGTGAGCGTGTCTTACACCCCTCCCTCGAGCCACATCCATGTTGATACGTAGATGTTCCAATTGGCATTTTTTGAAATTCCAGGGTACATGCACTTTGTGAAACTCTGGAGTTTAGTTACCCTTTTAAGGGATGCACAGATGAAATATATTTAATCTAAGTTAAGTTTTAGGCACTCCTTTGATAACAGTTTAATGTGTAAAATTCTCAGGGTCCAGCCAAGACTTCAACGCTCACTTTAGCTGTGTAAGTGGGATGAGCTGTGAAACTTATCAAAACTTGGCAGTGCAGACATTTCCTGTGAGTGCTGAGAGTATTCAGGTTGGATACTTGTTAGGGCTGCATCCAGTGATACATTTAAAGCTGGGCTGTGCAGCTTTTCAGAGAATGCAAAAGATGTCTGGCAGGCAGGAAATGTAAGACGAGAAAATAATTTAAAGAATAATTGCCCAACCTCGCTATATTTCACTAGAAATTAGTGAAGAGTGCATCATATTAAAAAAAAAATAAAAATAAATAAATCCACATTTCAGAAGCTGGATGTGTAAAATTAAATTAATTGACCAACTGATTAATCTAAATGCACATTTCTAATCTCTGTTGATTTTTCAGGCTGTTGGGTTGCGGACTTTACTGACCTGGAGCGATCAGGGGCTGAGCACTGACAGCTGTGACATTGCGGCTCATGTTTATAGCTCGGACTTCTGTGACTGCTGCACCGTCCCCCTTCTTCCCTCCTTCAGATGAACCGTCTGACGAGCTGGTCTTCCCTGCTGCAGAGGCATGCGGGCCTTGGCTGGGATTCTTGACCAGTGAGGCAGGCTGGATGGGCACAGGGCTCTGCTTCAGGCTCAGAGCCTGCAGGGTCTGAGTCTGAGAGGAGGCCGTGGTCGCCCCCTGCTGGCCACGGATGGCCAGATTCTGGACCTGATTCTTAAAAAAAAAGCAGAATGACGGGAGATTATTGATTTAAAATCACTTCTTTACCTTACCTAATGTTTTTAAATGCAAAGCATCTCAAGATTATACAGTTTATATCGTTTTGTATCATTCAATTCCTGCCTCTGAATTCTCTGAAATGATATTTAATCAAGTCTGGAGACCATGCATGCTAATTACAAGCTCTTTATTTTTATTCTGGGACTAAACAGAGAAGTCTGACACGATTCATGCTTTTAAAAAATCCCTCATTCTGGCCCTTTATGCAGACCCCAGCTCTTCATCTGTCTAGTACCAGAACTGTTACAGTAAAGTCAAGTGTTAAAGGTACCCATAATAAGTAACATTTTCCAAGTTAGAGTAGAAATCACAACTTAAATCTAGTATGAGAGCGACCAGAAGTCGTGCTCTTTGGTTACGTGTGACTACTTTAACATAAATAACCATGACAAAAGAAAGTAAGGAAAAGCATAACAGGTCCCTTTACTCTATATAGAAAATAGTGACAATATCGTCATGTGACCTCACCTGTGTGGAGCTCTCTGATTGGACAGCAGTCACTGTGGCCGTTGGAGTGAAAATGAGCTGTGGGGACAGAGGAACAGCCCGACCCAGGCTCCGGGCCACCTGCACCAGGTTACTCTGCTGAGCCTGGACAGAGCCACACAAACACACACACACACATAAATAACAAAGGGGAACTGTATCAGTCAGAAAGGCTTCTGGGTTTGTATTCTTATTCATCACCAATAAAAGAGGAGGCGTAATGGTAAAACAGAAAGTTAAAAACTCGACTTCACTTTAGCCTCTCGTCGGCTCAGACTTCTTTTTTTAACTTTTCTTTGCTCTGCTATGATTATTTAAAAAATGTGTTTATTTGTGGGGTGCGTGTTAAGCTCAGTTGGAGAGCAGGCGCTCCATGAACAGAGAAAGTCCTCATTGATTCCTAATCCTGAGGCAGTTTAGCATATGACATCCCCACTGTCTCACCCCAACGTCAGCTGTCCTGACCGAATAAAGGCAAAATAACTGTTGTAAAAAAAGATGTGTTCTACTTTCATACGGCATTCTATGTTTTTCTAATTTGAATGACTCATCAGTTTATACAAGTTAAATCTCCTTATAATATACCATAATGTCATCTTTGTTTTTATCCTAATTTTAACATTTTCATCTGTATTTATTCATCTCATTTTCACTTGTTTCACTTTTTAACCTTCTTGCTGTTAATATGACACCGTATCCATGTTTTTAAGTTCCTTTTGTTCTAATATGATGTGAAGAGGTCTGTGTTTATCTTATTGTGAGACAAATGGATCAGGGTAGAATATGAAATGATTTTGATCCTTTGATTTGTGCCATGACAACATTCATCTTTTTATTTCCATCTTCAAAATGATTTTTTAAACGGTCGTATAGATGCAACAGTTAGTGTTAAACACTGCTGTGAATATCTTATTAAACGTGTACGTCTGGAAATAAAAGGCATGTAAAAGGAGAAGAATATACGTGTACGCTTTAATACAAATCTTATGAGCTGATTTATTGCCAGGAGACTACACGAGGAATAAAACCCAAAGCAATCTGAACTGACAAACGTGTTTCCGTCTGCCAGAAGAATTACACACATCTGAAAATGCTTTGCACTTGCTCATAATGAGGTGGCAGGAGCAGTCTGTGTGCCAGCTGCACAACTGATGGAAAATTAAAAATGACAAGTTAGCCACAAGTAGCTTCACAAGAATAGCCCAGTAAAGATGGAATATATCTCCAGGCAGGTCTGTTTTTAAAACAACTGGACCTTAAGCTACAGCTGAGAGAAACTCCTGACCTCTAGAAAATGTTCTCTATCTACACGCAATCTACACACTTTCCCCTCTGTGTTTAATAAACCTTCAGGGATTGGACGAGTCATCCTGACAAACTCCCCTGCTGGTGAGATTAAAATGAAGACCCCCGCTTCCTATGAGGGAGTGAGCATGTGCGCAGAACACGTGCACTAATCTGAAAACACACAATTAGTGTCATGGGAAAAAAACATTGTGTACCTAGTTATTCAAGCAGTATGAGTGTGTATTGATGTGTGTCTATGCAAATATTCACACTCATGTTCTGTGTGTCTGCAGTCTCACCATCTGTGCACGCAGGTACATCTGTGCCTGGCTGGCTGTGAGAGTGGAGCTGGACGGGCTGCCCAGCAGAACAGCCTGCTGGGAGATACTGGTCGGGGTAGAACTAATGCTCTGAGCTCGGCTGATCAGCTGAGCTGCGGCTGGGGAGGTGGTCAGGTTGATCTGTGGGAAGAACATAAACAGGGTTATTAGGTAGGCTATTACACCTATATTCTACTAATAGTTACATGCTCAATACACAAGATACAGAAACGATTATTTCTTTTTTCACTCCAGCAGAATGTAACCATAACTCCTTTCAGTCGGTTCAAAAGCAGAAGAAAAGCAGCACAGAGCAGCTAGGCTGGCGCTCAGTTTCCCCGAAGCCAATCTCAGCATCAATCATCGTCTATCCGTGTCTAAAAGACGATATATGCCTCTAGGAAAGGATGTTAATTTCCCCGTTATTCTGGTGAAGGCAGCAGTTAGCGTTGACCGACATCTAGGCAAGGCTTCAGTTTCTGTGCAATGTTCATTTCTGCAACGTAAATGGCACCATTTCTTGGTCCATAACATCCTGGAGTAGCACCCGTTCATCTGCTGAATCTACGCTGAGACTATAAGTTACACAGGAACTTCACTCCGACTCACTTCAGGGGTGTGAGGCCGAAAAACACACACAAAAAAAAACATTTCTCATGACTTACTTGCAATTAACTGGGATTCACTTTGACCAAATAACAACATTATGATGCAGGTTTGTAAAAAGTAAACATACAGACTTTGTCAGGTCTGTTCTCAAAAGAAAAAGAGAACGTTTAAAATTCTCTTTGAAGACAGGAAGTCGTTTCAGCCACTTCTGATGCGTTTTAGGTAATCGGGAAATCTAAACGCTGATTGACTTTCGTGACACAGCGTCAAGCAGATTTGTGGCTCAAGCTAAAATGTTTGATCTATAATGTTAGCTGCACTTTAATTCCAGAGATCAGTTTAGAGAGATCAAGAAATCATCGTTGGATTACAGCTGATTGGAGCTGGTAAGTAATGAGCATTGATAATGTTCCGTCTGCTTTTTGCTGTCCACACGGACTGTTTCTCCTGCATGCACCAAAGTCTGCTGATACGTAATTGGTTCAATACAGCTCGGACTACAACTGTACAACAAATTGGACCCAAAGCACCTCCCCATGCTGACAAACCAGACTCCTGTGTACATCTGTAAATAGAGATTACCCCAAAGGGATCTTGGTTTTAAAATAACCTCAGATCAATGATAATGTAATAAACCAAAGAAACTTAAACTGAAGAGGCACTTAGGAGAAAACTAAACACTCAAACGTGCACATACCGTAGCCTGAGTTGATCCTGTCTGCTGGGATGAAGTGCCGTTCTGCGAAGAGCTTTGCCTGCCAGCTGCGATACTAGCCTATCAAAAGGTGAAAGAGAGGAATTTAACATTTCCTGGAACTAGCTTGCACTTGAGTTTGAGAATGAGTCTTTCATGTGAGGACTGTTTGCTGACCTGCTGTACAGCGGCCAGGCTCTGGAGCTGAGCAGTGCTGAGGTTGTGCTGCTGGAGGGCTGCCGTTTGTAACATCAGATGCTGCTGCTGAGCAGCGTACATCTGCTGCAGGTACTGTGCTGCTGTGTTCGGCTGTCTGTGTAACGCCTGCTGGAACACCTGCATATACACACACACACACACACACACACACAGAGCTGCTTGAGTAATGAAGCACAGCATGCACAAGAAATGTCGAAAAAAGAGCAAAAACAGAGATGAAAGAGATTATACTGCTGCATTGATGCAACTAAGAGTTCTCTCGTTACCCTTCATGAAATATCTACACGGTTAAAAAAACTGCTTTTATATTGTGTGTTAACAGCTGATCAGGTACTTAGATACCTCTAGTTGGTGTAAGTTTATTTACGTGTGTTTTCTTTTTACCCTTTTACTTTTGTTTTTTTAAATAAAGGTCTGATGTTTCTGTTCAGCCTGAACACTTATTTTGGATCTCATACTTCTTTTATTTCTCTCCAGATTCACAGACATCACAGTTCGGTGCTTTTATTGACAGATGGCGTTGAAAGTAGTCATTGATATTACAAAGTTTTGGATTAAATCTTTTCTGTTAATGTGAGATCCCATCACACCTGTCTCTGATGCTGCATCCAAACATTAACCCTCACCTTAGCAGAGAGGTGACAGACAATGCTACATAACTAATTATAAATACTTTTGGCCTTTTCATCATCTGCTCTAACTTCACTGGCTTCCCAACTTATGAATGAAACCATCAGCACTGACTTTAGCTGCCTCTACATTTACTTTCAAATGCATCAGTTCAGGACAGTGATAGGTTCATACTGGACACCGTGTAACACAGCACACGAGGGTTATGCTGTATAACGTGCAGCATCGCTGTCCACACTTCATCCGTTAAACTTTGCATTCTCTGCTCTGTGAATTTCAGTTTCCCCTTGCAAAAAGTACGACATCTAGTGCTTTTGTACTGAAGGTGGACAAACTGATGAGTGGTGCCTTGTATGGATGAGCTACTGACTCAAATCACTACACTCAGAGGCTCGTCAATAAACAGCTCACGGTGAGCCGATAAAAAGTTCTGAGATGTAAGACATGACTCTCCTCACCCTTCACCTCGAGGAGCGCCCTCTGCCTGGTTGCAAAGTAACCACAGAGAGAACATTGACCTGTAGTGTCACAGAAATATATCCACACCCACTCCTCTTGGACTGAGGGCAAATTAGCAGAGATGCTCTTCACAAAGGCATTCAACTCTCACTGACCAGCAGCTCTTTCAGCTCAGAGGGCTTCATGGTGATAATAGTGTTTGCCTTTTAACTGTCAGAAGAATGAGCACATAAAAAGACGGCTGAATGTAACAAAAACCCTGCTGCTGTCAAAGCATCAGCACTTAAGTTCATGGAGCTCATTCAGGGTGAGGGAGAGGCTGCGTGGAGACTTAACACTGGGGTCAAAGGGTCAAGAGCACTAAGCACGGAAACATTCCTGCCTTCAGTTTAAACCCTTCTTAAGAGATTACTTTTCATTTGTGTTTCTCTCGTTTCTAAATCGATTTAGTTCTAATAAGAAAATAATCATCAAATGTAATTTCAGGAGCACATCAGAGGCCTGATTGTGGCTTCAGATACACCAACAGAGGGAAGCAGAGCAAAGACACTAACTTTACACCTTTTTTTACATGCACAAGGTCCTGTGTGAACTTGTCTCATAAAAATCCCCAATTTAATATCCTAAAGTCAACAATCTGATAACAACAAGGAGCTCACCTGCACTGTTTGTCGGTCTGGTATCCCACTGTAAACAGATATCTGAGGCATCTGTCTGCCTGCTGTAGTAGTACTACTGGAACTGCTGCTAGTGTTACCACTACTACTGCCACTACTGGTATTGCTGACAGGACCAGTGGTAGAAGTAGTAGTAGTAGCTGCAGAAGTAGTGTTAGAGGTAGTACTACTGCTTGTGGCTGAGGCGCTGGAGGAGGTGGAGGTGGATGTGGTGGTGGGGGTGTTGGTGGTCCCTCCTGCAGGGGCCCCTGGCTCACTCTCCATGGTGCCCTCTGCTCTTCTCACCTTTGACCCCCGGCTCTTCTGAATGGCCCTCCTGTGCCTGAAGAAGGGAAAGAGGAAGAGCACGTGAGAAAAATGCTCCAATCTTTTTTTGCCTTCATTACACCGAAAACCCAAGAAAATAAAACAAGTTTTTTTCCTAAGAATAAAATAGAAGTCCTTGGACAAGAGAAGAAACGAGTTCAGCAAAAAGTCAACCACACCAGGCTTACGTAACCTGAAAAAAGATGCAAACCACAATCACGTTCTCTATAGTGCAAAGACAAAATGTCATGAATAAGCATAGATCAAAGTGTGCACATTAGCAATACATGATGGTTCCTATGCTTTCAGCTGCTCATCATGCTTTATACACTTCATCCTTAATGCAGAATCATTCTGAATACAATACAATACAAGGTTTACCTAAACAACAGTTTCAAGATGTTCTCCTAGTTCCTGAGCCAACATGCTAACTAGTTCCTGAGCCAACATGCTAACACTAACTTTGATTATTGGTTTACCTCGTGGTTAAAATGCTTTATTTAATTTCTCTTCAAAATGTCACAAAAGTTAAAAATGATCCAAAGCCAAATGTGACCTCTGTATTTAATATCAAACATAAAACATTGATTAGTTTCCTTCCATATGTAACTATGGAAAGCATTATTAGCATTTATTACACAGCTGTGTTCAATACTTGATACGCATAGCAACGGTCTGATATTTCTCGACACATGAACGTTGTTAAGAAGAATTCACCTTTACTAAGAAAATCAGACGTTTGCTACAGATGTGGCTCTTATCACAGACTCTGGAGGACTAACTGTAATCACGACAATCTGTGGGAAGAAACGGTCGGCAGAAAAGAGATAGGAGATGATAATAACGGAGGAAAGATGTTACAAGACGTATAAACTGCAGGCTATGACACAGAAATCTAGAAAGCTAGAGATGGCACATTAAAGTAAACAAGGAACGTTACAAGGAAGTGTTTTAAAGATTGGAGGAAGGACGGGGAAATGTCAACAGACTCTGACAGCGACGAGGCAGAAAAAGTCATTCAGGTGCTGCGCTGATTCAATCAAGGGTCTCACTTCACCATCAGTGGAAATGTTCCTTCTTTAATGTGATTAATAACAGCGAGGTGAGCTCGTTTTATGACGGCTACAGCGTTAACTGTTTGTAATGACTCAGCTCTAACAGTAGATTCATCGGACCATTGAGTGGAGAATTCAATCATTTTTAAAATCAGTAAAATAAATCCCTAATCAATATTTAGTTTCAAATGATTGATTTCCTTGGTAAGTACTGTAGCCATGTAAAAAGGGGGATCATGTATAGTGAGCATGTTGGTCTTGCTGAGGAACCCCTTCAGGGTGAGACAAAAACCCTGTCGGGCTTTCATTATCCCTCACTTAGTGTCCTTGTTGAGATGTTTGGAATACAAATTATTGTATTGTATACTGACTGGTTCGCCCGCCCTCAAGAGGCTGTAGCCCGGGTTTAAGTCCGACCTGTGGCTCCTTTCCCACATGCCGTTCCTCACTCTCTCTCTCTGTCCCGTTTCTGACTCTGTCCACTGTCCTATCTCTACATGAAGGCATAGAAGGCCCAAACATAAACCTGTTTCTTTGTTTTTAACCAGGGATGTAGCGATTCACTAAACTCACGACACGATTCTCTCACGATTTCTTTTACAAAATGAGACTGTAGACAAATGATGACTGAGAAAGATTCCTTTAGGGGCTGCTAACCCACTTGTCAGTGTGGTTTGGCCTTTTAATGTTTTTTTTCTCTCAACAAGGGGAGGTGATTGGAGCTTCTCATTGTGGGGTCGATTAAATGCTGCATCATGTTGGTTGTGCTATTTGTGTAGTTCCCTGTCTTCTTGCAATATTTACACGTAGTTTTTGTCTTGTCTGTTATCTTCTCACCTCGTTCTTTTTCTGTCTTGGGGAAGCCAAAATGCTTCCACACCTCCGACTTAAAAGACGGTGGTGCGTCCTCAATTTCTAAATCTTGCTCTACAGCTGCTGATGCTCACCATATTATTGCGATTCATTTTTCAGAGTACCATTGTGAAGCTTGACACCTTTAATCTTTACATCCCTCTTTTGAACTTCTTTTTGATCACTACATTTCTGGTCATTAATGTGATTGATAAACCTTGACAAGTACCTTATTTCAGTCTGACTCTCCCTTGCTGAAATCCCACCTATGCTAATACTAAAGCACTATCTGCCATGTACATGTACATTAATCCTAAAGCTAAAGTTCTGCTTTACACAGATCCTCTCCAGGATCTGAGCGTCAGCTGGGAAATGAAAGATTCTTTTGAAGTCTGCTCATCCACAAATTCATAACAGAAATATTCTAAATTTAGGAGCCTATTGAAATAAACTCTACTCAGCTCCAAGATGAAAAAACAAAACTGAAGCTATTTAGGAAGCATATAAAGCTTATTG